>JAZKLR010000097.1:1255816-2511633 GCA_037103525.1 Ganaspis brasiliensis | reverse complement strand
ATATGGGAAGAAATGAATTTTTTAATAAAACTCCTGATTCTAAAATTTGTATGCTACAAATATTTCAGGTCACAAATTTCTTAATTTTAGATTATTTTAAAATACGATGTTTAGAAAAATTAAATTTTCAAAATGACCGATTTTAAAAAATATGTCAAAATAATACATTGCAATATTTCGATGTCAAAAATTAATTTTTTTAAATTTTGAATATGTATATATGGTGAACTAAAAATTTTGGCTTTCAATATTTTCGAAGTAATCATCTTAAATCAGCGTTACCGAGGATTTTGGGTTCTCCTAAATGACAACTCTCATGTTAAAAATTCAGTCTTCAAAAAACCTGATCCCATATGGTGAACGTAAAAAAAATTTCGTGTCTTACCCTATCAATAGGAATCATTAAAAAAAATTTTTGTATAGCAATTTTTGCAATGGCCGGACCCTTCGATAATTTTTCAGTTATTCTTGTCGGTAGGGTAATTTGTAATTTATAAATAAGAAAAATTAAAATTTTGAAATCGACATATTAGTTTCAGGATTTAGAAAAATAACATTTTAACATTGCATTTATAAATAATAGCCTTCAAAATTTCTGAAAACTGTTTTAGGTAGATTACTTTATACATGTTATAGAAAATTTTTTATTGTATTCGCCATCTTGGACCGGGTTTTTGAAAAATGAATTTTTGACATGAGATTTTGTAAACAGTGATCTCAGAAACCCCTCTTGAAAAATTAATTTTTGATATCGAAATCTTAAAATAACATTTTTCTAAAAATGATATCTTAAAATATAGCTAAAAATAATAAGATTTATGACCTGGAAATTTTTTTACAAAAAAATTTAAAAAGTTATTAATTTTTTGTGTAAGTTTATTTTTTTTCCATGTAATCGGGCTGGAGTTTGAAAGAGTTTTTTTTTTACATTGATTCCAAATCTGAGATGTCACGTGTCGATTCACGGTAAAAGGGACCTTAGCTGCAAGGTATGCTGTATGTGAAAGAGCAACTCAAATTCTATTGATTCCTAATAAAAATTCAAAATCCAATGTTTTGCAGCTAAGATCCCCTGCACCTTGAATCGGCACATATTTAAAATTTTTCAATAAAAAAGTTCTAATAAATCATTAAATACATATTTAAAGCAAATTTTCTGTACCCTAATTTTGAAAAAAAAATTACACTTTTTTTAATAACAATAGGTACTGTGAACCCTGATTCTTTATTTAGATAAATCAGATTTTATAGTTTCTACTCATTAAATATTAATTGGTTTATACAAAATATTAAAATTTTTTTTAAAAAAATAACTGAAATACCAAACCAGAAAATTATTTAAAAATTTTGATTCTTCATAAATTCTATGCATGACCAAAAAAGTACATCAATTAAATATATTTGAATTTTAAAACCATTTTATTTCGCCTAATATAATTTCGACAGTATTAAAAAATTTAAATACTTTAAGAGAATATTTTTGCATATTTTGAGCAATGTATGAATCTAACTTTTTTGTGGTTTGAATACGTTTACACCACGGTAGTTTACACTGACTTAGGCCGCTGTCCTATAAGTGCGTTGTAATAAGATAGAAAAGGTTAAAGTATGTGTGTATCAGGATAGCCACAATGTCAGCTCTCTAAATCTGAATTACTGATTTTCTACTAAAAATTAGCAAACTTTTTACTATTTAATAGTAACAAACTGACTTTTCCCTAATTCAATGGTAGAAAATCACTAATTCAGATTTAGAGAGAGGGAAATGTCAGGAAAAACACAAAATTATTAAGGAAATTGAAAATCTTAAGCCAATTCTGTCTTATTTTAGCTGTTAGTTTATTATCTTCAATAAAGCTTTTCTGTCAAGGAAATTTAATTAATTTTGTGACAACCCTGTGTGACTTTTTCTCTCTCATTACAACATAACGCAAAACGTAGTCAATGTCCTGCGACCTTTAAAGGTGATCCCAGAATGCGAGTGTTTCGAACGTCGACGCGTCGCTATCAACGCGTCGACGTTCGAAATACTTGCATTCTGGGATCACCTCAAGATATGTGCATTTAAAAAAAGCTGAACGGAAAATTGAAATAGGGAGGCTTGATTTACGTACCGCTTCTACTTAGTTACGTGTTTTATTCATCCATTAAGTATGTGGTGTAAACGTATTCACTTGTTGCTTAATATCTAAGTATTCAAATTAGTAAGAAAATTATTTTTATCAGCTCACGAGCTCCAACTTGGATTCAAAACTCAGAGAAGACTTGGAACGTATGAAGAAAATTAGAGCCCACAGAGGTTTGCGACATTACTGGGGTCTTCGTGTCCGTGGTCAACACACAAAAACCACTGGAAGACGTGGTCGAACTGTTGGTGTCTCCAAAAAGAAGTAAACCAATTCTTTATATTTATTTCTATCAATAAAATTTGAAAAATCAGAAACTTCGTTTTATTTCTCCATCTTCGAAATAAATATTTCATATATTCCTAATTAGAATTTCTCTCCCCTTACCTTGTAAATTGAATTTAAAGAAAACTAACTACCTTTAATTAAAAGTTACTTTTGTTCAAAATTATTATTTTATTTACTATAATAAATTCTTGTAAAATGATATTGTTTTAAAATGCAGGACGCGAACTAAGTCAGTATTTTCCTTAAAGTCAGTCAATTTTTCTAAAGTCTTGTAAAGGTCAGTATTTTGTGTATTAGTTCGCAAATTTTACAAAACTGAATATAAATGTGATCCCTAAATATGAATGAGTAAAATTCAAGTGTGGATCCAGATTTGAGCCTTGTTTAGCTTTTCTGCAGGAAAGTCTTTTCAATAGAATTCCATCCGATCCATACATATGTAGTATACGGAACGCTAAAAAGTGATCAATACTTTAAGGAGGTTTATAAAAAAAAAACCAATTTCTACAGATTCTTATAAAATTTAAATGACATTAAATGCATTACTTTACACGTACTGTTACAATTTTATTGAATTTTACCGTTCTGTTTTTAAGATATAAATTTATGAAGTTGGGACTTTTACATGGAAACAGTTAAAAAACGCGCAAAATGACTATATTTTAAATAATTAAGAAAACTAATGTATTTTAAACTGTCATATAATAAAACTTTTACAACAATATTTAATTAATTTACCGTACCGTTGTTAAGAAAATGTTATCCAAGGTTAGTAATTCTTCACTTTTTTGAAATAATCAGGAAGAAAAATTTTAATAGCTTGAAATTTTCAACGAAAATAGTATATTATTCACTCGTGGGATAACGCTAGACTTTTTTCGACGAGGATGACGTTTTCAGCACGAGGCGTAGACGAGTGCTGAAATCATCGTCCGAGTCAAAAAAAAGGTTATCCCAATGGTGCATACGATTGTTTCTTCAACAAATGCACGTTTTGAGTGTCCCAATTTGCGAATAATACGCAAAAAATTAAAAGCTGTCCAACTCAAAAGATTCAAACCACAAAGTTTATGAAACCTGTAACCAGCAAATTCTGACAGTTCACGGCAATGGCGCATGTCAGTAACTAGTAGTTGCCAAAGTGCTGCATGTGGAAACTGTAAAAAAATTGTGTGTTTTGAATAAAATTACATTCTTTTAGTTAAAGTTACTCGCGCATTCTTGACTTAGCTTCTGAAGTCTCTGATTGGTTGAATGGTTTAACTCTGTTCTAAAAACATTGACTGACGTGATTTTCTCAGCTAACAGGGTTAAAAAAAATTTATTTACCTACTTTTGCTCCCAAAGGGAGGAAAAACTCCCAGCGTGTAAGGAAGGTTAGGTTCGCCCATGTTAATTTGAGGGAAATAAAGACATGTGAAACGTGCATGAGTTGTAAAAAAAAATTTTAAATAAAATTTGTTTGTGTAATGATTTTAACTACAAAATACTATTTAGAAACCAAATGATAAGAAGAAATGAAATTAAAAAAATATTGAGTATCATGGTTCGATAGAATGAGAACCGCTTGAGGGTATAAGCGTCCTTAAATAATTTCATAAATTTTTAACTATTCTATTACTTAATTTTTGTTTAATAAAATCCCAAAACCATGTAGAAAATTTTTAAAAATTTGTTTTAATATTTCCCTACCGACACGACGTACCAGAAATATGACTGGCTAAAATGTCTAAGGGACCATCCATAAACCACGTAGTCTGCTTTGGGGGGGGGGGGTTCGGTAATGTACTACGTTAGACCACATGGGGGGAGGGAGGGTTTTGAGTCTGAGCAACGTAGCTTTGTATTTTTATTTGACATACATTTTTTTGAAATTACGCGGGCAGCTCGAAAGTCAATTCGAGAAAATCGCCCTTTAAAAATGCAGATGACTAAAAACTAAAAGTTTATTAAAATATGTGGAAGTATTAAACAAATGTTGCGATAGTGAGAGATGACCAAAGAATATATATATTTATTATAAAATTATATTATATGGATATATATTGATAAAAATATATAGTGATAAAAAAATGAGCTATTCTATTTCAAACCGTTCCACTAGCAAAAGACTATCGCGTGAAAAGGATTTTTTAAATCGGTTTAATTTAATTAAAACTAAATTAAAAATAAAATGTAATAGGCCAATTTGAAAGAGAATTTATCAAACTTTAAAATGATACGAAACTTTTTTTAAAACAATTTCAATTTCATGTAAAATTTTAGGTTTAAAAATTTCAAACAATATCTCAAACCACTCCCTCTTGGAATTCGATGTTACTTGAACTAAAATAATGTTTAAAATTTCTATTTTTTACTATGTAAAGACCATAATGGACGTTTCACGGGATTTAGAAAAAAAATCATTAAAAAACCAATTTATTGAAAAGTCCATTATGGTCTTTACATAGTAAAAAATAGAAATTTTAAACATTATTTTAGTATAAGTTACATCGAATTCCAAGAGGGGGTGTTTTGAGATATTAATGTTTGAAATTTTTAAACCTAAAATTTTACATAAAATTGAAATTGTTTTAAAAAAAGTTTAGTATCATTTTAAAGCTTGATAAATTCTCTTTCAAATTCGCCTATTACAATTTATTTTTAATTGAGTTTTAATCAAATTAAACCGATTTAAAAAATCCTTTTCACGTGATTATCTTTTGCTAGTGGAACGGTTTGAAATAGAATAGCCCAAAAATAAATATATATATATATATATATATATATATATACTAATTAAAATTTAGAATTAGTCTTGTTACAAACTCTTACTTGTCAAAGAAAAATATAAACTGTGATTTAAAAACATTTAATACTGTTTACTATGTTTCAATGGCAGAGAGCCCTTCTGCAAATAATCGGTCGATTTTGAGTACTTTAATTTTAGTTTAACCCAATTCAAAATACGATTTTATTGATTATTTTTAGAAAAGAGATTTTAATATAGAAAAAAAGAAAAAAGCTACGTTCCATTAGATAGGGGGGGGAGTTGGTTCTGTAATATGCTACGTTAAGTTACGTGGGGGAGGGGAGGGGTCGAAAAGTTCAAAAATCGGAGCTACGTGGTTTATGGATGGTCCCTAAGTGGATTTAGTCACATTGAGGCGCTTAAATATTCTCTAAAACTCGTTTCGACTAAAATCTATTTGTCCAAAAGCTCATTTAGCCTAAACCTATTTGGCTTAAAATTCATTTGACCTTAAGCTCATTTACCCTAAAGCTCATTTGCCATAAATCTCATTTAGCATAAAAGTCATTTGCCTTAAATACATTTAAGGACGATCGATGTACAAATCCAACAGTGTTTGTCAAAGACTTTCCTCTCCTTTGGCGAAAGTTTGCACCAGCCCTATCCGCGACTACTGGTCATTCCCATTGAAATCAGTGCGCTTTTCGAGATACCTGGAAACTTGAAATTTTAATAAAACTAACAGACTTGATGCAGAAAATAGCCGCGACACGTCACATATATCTCTTAAGATATACGTGTGAAGTATAGCGGCCATTTTCTAGAGCAAGTCTGTCAGTTTTATTCCCGTTTTTCATTTTTCTGCTCGTGGAAACTTACAATCGTGGAAAACTTATAATTTTTAAATACCTTATTACCTACGATTTTGTCAACCAGAGCTATTTCGTGGAAAAAGTGTTTGGTTTTTTAAAATAAATTGTCAAAGTGCAAACCAGCCCTATCTGACTGCTGTACAAACCACTGCGCCGTTCGTGATGCCTGGAAACTCGAAATTTTAGATGTCGCCACTTTCCTGGCCCCCTCAGAAATGCGTTGTTTCTAAGTAAATAAATTCTTTTTCAACAATTTAAAGTTATAAAATATTATTTTTTTATTAAAATATGTAATACAAAGGACACAGAAAAACCGCAATTTTTTCCTGGATTGTGACATAACCTGACTTGCAATTGGACACAAAACACCTGATTTTTGCCATTTATCACTGAAATCACACTTTTACACTCATGAAAATCAGTCTATATTTAAATTTACTCTCCTTTGTATTACATATTTTAATAAAAAAATAATATTTTATAACTTTAAATTGTTGAAAAAGAATTTATTTACTTAGAAACAACGCATTTCTGAGGGGGACAGGAAAGTGGCGACATCTAAAATTTCGAGTTTCCAGGCATCACGAACGGCGCAGTGGTTTGTACAGCAGTCAGATAGGGCTGGTTTGCACTTTGACAATTTATTTTAAAAAACCAAACACTTTTTCCACGAAATAGCTCTGGTTGACAAAATCGTAGGTAATAAGGTATTTAAAAATTATAAGTTTTCCACGATTGTAAGTTTCTACGAGCAGAAAAACGAAAAACGGGAATAAAACTGACAGACTTGCTCTAGAAAATGGCCGCTATACTTCACACGTATATCTCAAAAGATATATGTGACGTGTCGCGGCTATTTTCTGCATCAAGTCTGTTAGTTTTATTCCCATTTTTTGTTTTTCTGCTCGTGGAAACATGCAATCGTGGAAATCTTAAAAATTTTAAATTCATTTTTACCTATGATTTTGTCAACCAGAGTGATTCCGTGGAAAAAATGTGTGGCATTTTTTTAAATAAATTGTCAAAATGCAAATTTTCACCAAAGAAGAGGAAAGTCATTGACAAATACTGTCGGATTTGTCCATCGATTGTCCTCAAGGCCGTAGCCAGGGGGGGTGATAGGGGTGTTTGAACCCCCCCCAGAAATTTTTTGACAGATGTTCAAGTTTTCAAAAAAAAAAAAAAAAAAAAAAAAGGTTATCACTTTGGCTGTTTGTTGACAAACCCCCCCCCCCCGAAATTTTTTTCTGGCTACGGTCATGATTGTCCTTTACTTAAAACTCATTTGGCATAAATCCCATTTATCTCTTCGTCATGTTCCGGATCCTGCGGCACCTCCACTCGACTACGGCTTATGCTAGTACACTGAGAGACTTTTAATTACAGTTTTTGCTTTTTTCAATTTCTAAATTTGTAATAAAACGTAAGAATTTAGGGATAATCGTGGTTCGATCATAATAGTTCTTTTTAAAAAAAGAGATTGTGTTACCTTGTTTTCTATTATTGTAATTTTGTGAGAAAAAAATTAATATATGTAATTAGAATTAGTATTATTTGAGGTTAGAAAAAAGTAAATGTGAAAAAGCGATATTCATTTTTAACACATTTTGATCTATTTATTATGGCATTTCTAAAATTTTATTAGACTTTTTCTACGACAGTTTTTCGAGCAGCCATATGTCTCATGAACTATTCTACCACTTCACAATATTTATTCAAAAATATATTTAAAAAAAATCGATCTCTAGAAAAATTTCGTATCATCCGGAATACTGAACACACATGTTAATTATTATTACCATTTTTACTTCAATTTATTAAAAAATCACTTCTCAAACCACATGAAACTTTTGCTAGTTAGTATATAAGGAAAGTTAAAACACTCTTTTCTATAGCTACGCGCGCGATTATTCGACGTCATCGAAATGTTATTTATGTTTGTAGTTAAGGCTTAAAAGTGTGCGTAATGTATATATCATAGTATAGGTTGTTCGTTACACAAATTTCGTCAAATACAACTATAAAGATACAGAATACCTGTAACTATACAAATATCAAAGACGAACTGCATCTGTATCTCTGACCTGTCAAACAAATACTGCCATTTTTCTTTTTACTGCGCGCGCACCCCATGCTTTTAAGTTTCTAACACACGTTTTATAATTCTTGCAATTCTTTATTTTCATCTCTCTTAAATTCTTTAGAGGTAATATAATTATATGTCTTATGAAGTATATAATACTTTTACTACTTTTTATCAAGAAGACAACTGTTGCATCTAAAACGTCTTTTCTTAAACGGTGTATTAGTTTTTATAACCACATCTCGATTATCCCTAAACTCTTAAATTTTATTGTACATAATAATAAGCAATAAAGCAGATATTAAAATCAAAACTTTCTCAGTGTAACATCACACGAAGGAAAAGCTCTTTGTCAAATGCGTATCGCATAATATTTTTCAAAACAAATGCATGGAAACGTAAAAATATGAACTCACTGCAAATTAAGTCACGTAGTTGAAGATCTTCCGAAATGTATATACAGAGGTAGTAGAAGGCGCGATGGGGGAGTTCGGGGAGGCTAGCCCCTGTCTGGGTCCAGATTACACAATTTAGACGCTCATGCTTGACCACCGTCTTACCTGCGCAAACTAGTTTGTGCGTTCAAGCATGAGCGTTTAAATGGAAAAACTGAGGTTTGCGCAGACCTGAAAGTTTGGCTGGAACAAACCCTGGATTTCCTGTGGTCGTACCTGCACAAACTTTAATTGCTCCGTCAAGCTAGAGCGTGTAAATGGGAAAACACAAGTTTGCGCAAACTTAGCTAGCCTTGGTGCTTTCAAAATAATGAAATATCACAAAAAATTTTAAACAAATCTGCTAAAAAATAGTTTTTTGTTATATTCAATTCTTGGTGCCTTAAGGAGGAATCGGACAAACAATCGGAACAACAGTTAGTCCAAATGAATAATTTTGATTTTTGATATAGAAGACACATAAGTTACTGTAATTTTTTTTAGTGGAAGTGTGGACACTTGTATTTTTCACAAAATGAGCCGTTAAAAATTGCAATTTGATGAAAAAAAAAAATTGACGTTGGAAACGAATATTCACCCTCGACTCCCACTCGTACTGCAACATCAACGTAAACAAATGGCTGCCTTTATGTCCTTGTTACTTAATATACTATTTTCTTTATTTATTTTAGTAAAATTCTTAGTAGTGCACTAATTGGGACATTTACCTTATTGACAAAGTTAAAAACTTTGTTCTGCATTGAGAAAAAATTCTGGTAAAAAATCCTGTGCTGCACTGAAAAAAATCCCTGGCAGAAATTGTGGGACCGACTGTTTTTATTACTCAAAAAGTCTTATTTTATAAAATATTAATATTTTCTATTTCCAAAACATCAGTGATTACGGTTAATGACCTAGATGTGACCGTCATATATTTGAAGGTTATGTTGATTTTACATTTTCAAAAAACACTATTAAAAGTTTAGTGTATACTTTTGTATTATTTTAAAGATTATGTGATACAATTTAACTCATTTGCACTATAGAAAATAGTAAATTTTTAGCTGATTGACAATTTTTCCCCCGTTTTTAAGAATTACAAACAAACAAGTTTGATATATTAGAACTAACTTCGGTTCAGTTGCAAGTTTAACTTGGAATCCTTGTCATTTCAACTAAAACGGCTTCAACTATAGACGAATAGTTGATTCTGACAAAAATATTTTTTTCGGTGTGTTCACTATAAAAGCTTCATAATTGATAGCCTCCTAAATTTTACCGCGCTGGCTTACAATTTTTACCGGATTTTTTAGTAAAAATTGTGGGCAATACGGTGAAATTTTAGTACAGCACGGTAAAATTTTGGTGACTGTCAATTATGACGCTTTAAGGCTAGGGGGCCATCCATAAAGAACGTTCCACCAATTTACGGGGTTTTAGACCCCCACCCCCCCTTTGGTTCCACTTGGTTACAAATGACAACCCCCCCCCCCTAAATGGAACGTTCAAAAATTATTTATACCCCCCCTCAAAAATAAATTTTTTTTTTTCATATATTAATTAAATCAAATTGTTTTTTTTGTCATAATTATGGGCTCTTATGATAATACATGTGTTTAAAAAAAATTACCTCCATTTTTTTATTTTCAAATCGGATAATATTTAGAGGTTGCTCAAAGCCCATGAAGTTTCCCATCTATTTTGCATGGGCAAACACACTTTTTCGTAAATTGTAATAAAATTGTTAAAAATCACTTAAATCATTAATGCACCGAGTCAATTCTTGAAAAGTGTTGAAAAAACAGTATTCTATTATTTATATATTAATTTATTGGAACTGACTATTTCTTATGCAATTTCAAAAATACCACAAAAATTAAAAAACAATGAATAATAGTTAATATCAACAAATGAATAAATAAATTATAGAATACTGCTTTTTAAAGACTTTTAAAGATTTGGCTTGGTGCAGATTTTTTACGATTTTATTGCAAATTTACGAAAAATTGCGTTTTTTCCATGGGAAACTTCATGGGCTTTGAGCCACCTCTAAATATTGTCCGATTTCTAAATAAAAAATAATGTAATTTTTTAAATAATTTTTTTTCAATTTAAAAGAAATTTGGGGGTAGGAGCATAACATATCTGACTTTTCATACACTGAAAAAAAAAATTATTTGACTCAATTAATTTAAATTATTTGATAAATATTTACTTCGTTCAAATATTTTTTAGTTGGATCTAAAAAATATTTATTTGATTCAAATAACTTGAATTATTTGAATCACCCCTGTAATAAGAGGGTTATTGAGCAAGCGTTTTGGCTAGTTGAGCAAGCCCTCTGCTCAATTGTCCTAACGAAATATGGACAATTGGGCTGGTTGCTCATTCACCCAATGCATTGAGTCCAATAACCCACAAGGTATTTCGAGCTTAAAACTGGAGAAAAAGCGACTTAATATTGATAAAACACTAAGAAACGTTAAATTAAGCATAAATACACAAAATTAGATAATAAAAATACGTATATTAAGAATAAATAACATTTTCGAAAAGACGTGATTTATTGACACACAGGGAGCAGAACAACTGACTAGCAAAATAGACGTAGCCAATCACAATTTAGTCTCTCGCGGTAGAAAGATTTTGATTGGCTACGTCTATTCTGCTAGTCAGGTGTTCTGCTCTCTGAGTGTCAATAAATCACGTCTTTTCGAAAATGTTATTTATTCTTAATATACGTATTTTTATTATCTAATTTTGTGTATTTATGCTTAATTTAACGTTTCATAGTGTTTTATCAATATTAAGTCACTTTTTCTCCAGTTTTAAGCTCGAAATACCTTGTGGATTATTGGACTCAATGCATTGGGTGAATGAGCAACCAGCCCAATTGTCCATATTTCGTTAGGACAATTGAGCAGAGGGCTTGCTCAACTAGCCAAAACGCTTGCTCAATAACCCTCTTATTTCAGGGACGTTTATTTAAACCAAATAAGTCTTCTTTGGATCAAGTAAATAATTGTTTTAATCTAATAAACGAATATATTTAATACAAATGCTAAATTATATGAAACTATTCATTTATTTATTTCACTCAAGTATTTGGGTTTTTGGACACAAATAAAAATTATTTGACACAATTAATTTATTTTATGGATTAAAGTAAACCGAATTATTTAATATAAATAATGTATTATTTAATGCTAATATATTATTTTATAAAAACAAATAAAAAGTATTTCAGTCAAATAAATAATTTATTGAAACGAAATTTGTGAGTTATTTAAAACTATTCATTTAATTATTTCACTCAAGTATTTGGGTTTTTGAGACAAATAAAAATTATTTAAAACAATTAATTTATTTTATGTATTAAAGTAAACCAAATTGTTTAATATAAATAATATATTATTTAATGCTAATATATTATTTTATAAAAACAAATAAAAAGTATTTCAGTCAAATAAATAATTTATTGTAACGAAATTTGCGAGTTATTTAAAACTATTCATTTATTTATTTCACTCAAATATTTGAGTTTTTAACGTTAATAAAAATTATTTAACACGATTAAATTATGTTATAAGTCATAGTAAACCAAATTATTTAATGCTAATATTTTCTTTTTTAAAAATAAATAAAAAGTATTTGGATCAAGTAAATAATTTATTCTAACTAATGTCTGAGGCTAAATAGGTGTTTTTGTAATTTTGAAGTCAAGTCAGCGTGGCTTCGTGGGTAGCGTAAAAGTCTCGTATTGCGTGCGTCGTGGGCTCAATCCCACCATCCGTGCGAAATTTTATTTAATAGTTTATATGTTAGGTTATAATACGTGTTAACTAAATATAAATAAATAAGTGTAAAATAATCAGTGTTTAAATAAATAATAAATAATAAGAATGTTATGAATGAAAATCACCATACTCATAATAACATTAAATAAGAGTAAACTGAACAACAAAAGAGGGGTTACATTTTATTCATGCAAACTAATATTTATTTGCTTTAACAATATAAATGAAATAATTTTTATAATTGATTTAAATTATCAGTTATTAGCTCCAAATATTTAATTTATTTGACACAAATTACTGTTTATTTAATGCGATAAAATAAAATACTCAGGTCGAATAAAATATTATTTCAATGGAGTAATTTTCATAATTGACTTAAAACATTAGTTACTAGCTCCAAATATTTAATTTATTTGACACAAATTACTATTTATTTAATGGGATAAAATAAAATTCTCAGGTTGAATAAAATATTATTTGTATGAAATAATTTTCATAATTGATTTAAAACATTATGTACTTGCTCCAATTATTCCATTTATTTGACTCAAGTAATTTGTATTTGATACAAATTAGTCTTTACTTAATACAATCAAATAAAATACTTAGGTCTAATAAATAGTTATTTGGTCCAAATACAGGTTTATTGGATAATAGACAAGTAAATAATTTAATTGGATCAAATAATTTTTATTTGATCCAAATAATTTTTTTTTTCAGTGTAGGTAGGATGAATTAATCAATCACTCCAAGTCAATAAAAAACCACTTTTTTTAACGTTTCGACAGTTTATACTGTCCTCTTCAGAAAATAGAAGTTTATTAACAATTTTGTACATTAAATTTATAACAAAAACTTTTTGAAATTTACAAAACAATTTATACAAATAAACAATAAAAATATATTTACCGAAAAAAACATGTCAATATTAAAATTTATTAAGATGACATTTTCATGTGAAAACGAAAAGTCAATGAGTAAAATTGTTAGACACGTCAAATAACACAGCTCAATTCAAACTAAACAGAAAGTCAAAAATTTAAAAATAAATACAAATTAGTTTGCAAGTCATTATAAGTATCAAAGCTAATTAATCACAATCGTCTAAGAATTAAAATTAAACAATTTTTCGAAGTTTCTTTTTCTAAAATTTCTGAAATTGGTAAAAAAAGGAATAAAATAATAAATTATTGAAAGTATAATTATTAATTATATAAAGAAATATACGTAGGACGTTTTACAAAAAGGTTCATTTAAAAAAAATATCTTTTTAAAAAAACATATAAATCAATAAACAAGATATAAAATGAAAAAATTGTAAAAATTGTAAAATTTTTTTTTAAAAATTGTAAACTTTATTTAAAATTATAAATTTATCAAAGCAAGTAGAATTTTTACAATTTTCCTTTATGCGCTGTTAAGAACTGAAAGTAAATATTACTCAAATTTCTGACATCATCTTTCCTATTGATAGGGTTCTTTTGTAAGTTGATATGGACCATTTCAGAAGTCAAACGTTTATTAAGATTTGGTTCTCTATCGAGTATTGAGAAATTACCCCAATCAAAATCATGATTGAAAACATCTTTATGATTAGCAAAAACATTAGTTTTTGACTTTTTGTGTTCGTTAACTCGAACACGAACCATCCTTTTTGTCTCACCGACATAAGTCGCTGAACAATTCTTACAGTTAATTTTGTAAACAGTGTTTGTAATCTCAGTGTGCTTATTTTTGTCTTTATACTTTTTTATAAAAAATTTAGACCTATTATTTCAACTATTGGTTCACCTATTTACTTTTTATCTAAAACTTTATTTTCTTTGCTCAATGATACTATTGATAAACCAACCTCTTACGTTAAAAACAGTTATGATTTTATTGACAAAATTAAAAATATAACAATTCCAGATAACTACATCTTTATTAGTTTAGATGTCAAATCTTTATTCACTATGAAACGGTATTTCAATAGTAAATTGAAATAAATAAAATAAAGTATTAAGGGAATAATAAATAATTAAAATAATAATAATATTTGAAAATAAAAAAAATGTTGGGGATTGTGGGGATCGATCCCTGGACGTTGGGGTTTGTGGCCTGGCGTGATGTGCCTGTTGGTGTAAGACACTTGAAGAAGGAAGTAGAAATAGACCAAATAGTAAGAAGGGTAAAATAAAGAAAAATAATATTATATTTTTAAAGAAATGTAAAATTTATAATTAAATTTATAATTTCAAGTATAATATATTATGATAAGGGGATCTTTTTTATAATAAGAGAAGATCAAAATAAGAAAAGCATTGATATTGAAAAAGTAAAGTAATAAATATTATAACAATAAAAAGGACCCCCACAGCACCGAAAATTTCCTGAAAATTTATTAAAGATTTATTTGCAAACTTCGGAATATTGAGGTGCAAAGCTTAGCGAAAATTGTGTAAAGATTTAAATGTCCCGATTAAATAAATGTTTAGCGTAAAAGTTGACTGAACATTTAAATTTACATTTTCGTAAAATTTTCGTCGCGAAAGTTTCCTGAACATTTAAATTTACATTTTCGTGAAATTTTCGTCGCGAAAGTTTCCTGAACATTTAAATTTACATTTTCGTGAAATGTTCGTCGAGAAAGTTTACTGAAGATTTAAATTAAATTTTCGTGAAATGTTTGTCGCAAAAGTTGATTCAACATTTAAATTAAATTTTCGTGAAATTTTCGTAGTGAAATTTGACTGAACATTTAAACTGAATATTTGTGAAATGTTTGTCGCAAAAGTGAATTAAACATTTAAGTGAATATTTGCTAAATGTTGAGCGGAAAGTTGACCGAATAAAAAAATTATATTAAATAGAAGGGGAACAAGTAAATTAAACAGTAATTAAATTAATATAAACACATTTATTGAATACAAATTTTGAAGATTCTGTAACGTTTTACAAATCCTTAATCTAATACAATCTTTCAACTTACAATTTCCTGTGTGTTCTATTTAATATAATTTTTTTTATTTGGTCAACTTTCCGCTCAACATTTAGCAAATATTCACTTAAATGTTCAATCCACTTTTGCGACAAACATTTCACAAATATTCAGTTTAAATGTTCAGTCAAATTTCACTACGAAAATTTCACGAAAATTTAATTTAAATGTTGAATCAACTTTTGTGACAAACATTTCACGAAAATTTAATTTAAATGTTGAATCAACTTTTGCAACAAACATTTCACGAAAATTTAATTTAAATGTTGAATCAACTTTTGCGACAAACATTTCACGAAAATTTAATTTAAATCTTCAGTCAACTTTCACGACGACCCAAGCAGCACGTAATATTACATGAATATCACAGTGACATCATATTGTAATATTCGTAATATTACGGGGTGATATTACTGTGATATTGAAATGTCCGCCTCAAGGTAATATTACAAGTAATATTACAAAGATTTATTTATTTCAATATTTATTTTACATTAAATAAAATATTTTTAAAAAATCCGGCTCACACGGGGTTCGAACACGCAACGTTCGACACGACGTGAATACGCTTTGTACCTCTCGGCCATCTAGCTCTTGGAATATAGTTCAGAAAGTGTTCTTCATATTGTACCAAAGAGAATTTAAGGTACTACATGAAGAACACTTTCTGAAATACATTCCAAGATCTAGATGGCCGAGAGGTACAACGCGTATTCATGTCGTGTCGAACGTTGCGTGTTCGAATCCCGTGTGAGCCGGGTTTTTTTAAAATATTTTATTTAATGTAAAATAAATATTTAAAGAAATAAATATTTGTAATATTACCTTGAGGCGGACATTTCAATATCACGTCAATGTTACGTCCCCAGTAAAAAAAAAATAATTCGGCACACACGAAAATAATTGGGTATGAACGAGACCTGTACTCGGTCTGGTGTATAGACCGAACTGTGATGTTTTCCCGTATTATTTCCGATTGTGTGGAATTCAATTCTGTTGCCGCGATTGAATTGAGGTTATATGAGCAGAGTTTATGATGTAATTTGAAAGCAGGGGTGTTTTGACATGTAAAAATGGCGGTTATGAAAATAATTTTGATAGTTTGTTAAAATATTAAAAAGTAAAATCTGACAGGAACGACTGGAAACCCGAGTTCGAATCTTTCAAACCGACGATTTTTTTTCTGTATAAATATTTAAAATGGTATTGAAAAAGATTGGATTTAGTTTATTTTCAATGGTTTTCGATTGATACAAAAGAATTGGACAGAAATGGAATTCATAATCATTAGAAATTTTCAAATCTTTCTAATTTCTCGCTTCTTACCGGGTAAATATTCCGAAGTTTGCAAATAAATCTTTAATAAATTTTCAGGAAATTTTCGGTGCTGTGGGGGTATATCCGCTTCGGTGTACACGCAAAAGTTGGCTCGTATAAAAAGAAATGTTTTTATGTATACCAATCAGCCTTTTTATATTTCGTGTTAAAAAAAATGGACTGTCTCACCACTGGAGCCGTCTCACAACTGGCGACTCTCCCCTATTTATTGAATTTATTTAGATTTTAAACAGGAAACATGAAAAAAACATAATTAAAATAAAATTATTTTAAAAAGTTATATAATTTTCTTATTACCATGTATTCTTAATTAATTAAAGCAAATTAATTTATTGTCTAAAAAAATTTTTTATTAAATATTTTTTACTTGTTTTAAACAAATATTACTACTTTTGCATCATAAAATAAAACCATGTATTCTTGCTGAAATACATCAAATTTATTTTATTGGATGAAAAAAAATTCTTTATGAAATACATTTACTTATTTTAAACAAAAATTAATTGTTTTGAATTAGAAAATATAAAAACACAATAAAAGAGATTAATAAAAATAATTTCAATTGATTTTGTCATATTTCGCTAAAAGATTTTTAATTTAATTTCTTTAATATTATATCAGAACATTTTACATCACAGATTTTTATGTTTCCTGTTTAAAATCTAATTATTAAATAGATAAATTAAAAAACCATTTGAAGGAAAAAATTATTTTTAAAAATATTTAATTGCAATAACCATCTTCTCGTCATTGAACAGATAACCTAGGAAAAGATAAATTTTTGTATTTCCGAAAGTCCTCTTTCTTTTGAAATTTTCATAAACAAATTGAACAAAAAAAGACTAAATTAATTAATAAAACTGTTTTGAAAAAAAGAAACAATAAAATTTTGTAAAAGAAAACTTGAATTATTAATATAACTCTTTTTTCTTAATTTTCAAAATCCCCTTTTTATTAAAGAAAATCCCCTTTTTTGAAAATCGAAATCCCCTTTTTCACCTAAAATTGAACGAAGTAACCACTGTGATCCCTGAAGTTGTGTACGCTGCCGGATTGGATATATGTGTAAAATCCACTTTTTTTTTACGATTTTTCACGAACAAAAATTTTAATCGCCTTTTTCTCGAAACCACGTTTTTTGAACAGGGTGTCACCTCTTATTTAGAAACTATTGCACTTATCAACATGAACCAAACGGCATTTTACTCTTCAAACGTCTCTGTGGTGTGAACTAGAACCAAAAATATTCATCATCATTTAAAAAAGTTATAAACAATTAAAAGTGAAAAGAAGGGTTAAAAATTGAAAAGTCCGCCATTTTGTTTTTTTTTTAGTGAAAATGTTTCATTCTAGTTCACACCATAGCTAATGTCATACAGAATAAGAAACCATTTTGATTTTTGCTTTTAATTAAATGCCCAGTAAGAAGAGAGTAATTAAAAAATATTAAAAAATTTTAATATTTTTGAATACGTTTTCTGTCCAATACATTTGTATCCGGTGATAGCACCTACTTTTACACGATAATCAAACCTTATGAATATGGGTTGAAAAAATTTGTCAATCCAAGTGAATCCCTTTATAATGGAAAAAAATAAAATGAATATTTTTTAATGTCTGCAGTTCAGGTTATTGAATACAAATGAATCCCTTTATAATGAAAAAATAAACTAGTTATTTTTAAATACCCACACGTCAGATTATTCAATCTGAATGAATATTTTTATAATAAAAATGCAATTAAAATAAAATGAAAATTTATCCGAATGAATACCCTTATAATTGAAAAATATAAAATGCACATTTTAAATACTCACGATTAAGTTTTATTTAATCAAAATAAATACCCTTATAATGAAAAAAATGAAATTTTAATATTTGAATGCACATAGTTCAGATGATTCAATCCAAATTAATCTCTTTATAATTTAAATAAATAAAACCAAATCCATTGTTCTAAATACTCATCTCTTTAAAAATAAATCAGTGAAAAGTCACTGAAGAAATTCAAATTAGTATAAATTTCTACTAATTTTGTTAAATTCTTTACTAAAGTTTTAGTGAAAATTGACTAAAAATTAGTAGAAACTTACACTAATTCGAATTAGTGACCGTTTTTCACTAATTCAGATTAAAAGAGCACATTTGAAATCCCTGTAAGGTGTAAACAAAGAACAAAGAAGTAACAAAGAATTTCAATTTTTGAAATTAATTTCATTAATTTCGATTTATAGGGTTATAAACAACTCCCATAAATGGGGGGTATTTATACACAATTTATGTAATTATTAATTTATAACTAATATCCAAATAAACCTAGCGAGTTGTAGTCTTTTCTGACTTGACTATTTTTTTATATTTTAAAACAATAACTTGTTCAGTAAAATTAACCACAACAACCAATTGCAATTGTTATAAACAAATTATTGTTAATAATGTTTAATTACTCACAAATTCACCTGGAAAGACACAACTTTTTCCTAATTTTACAAATTAATGGCCTATGGTTAGAAAAATAAAAATTGTTGACTGTCAATTATTATTTACTAGCAACATTAATGCGCGCTCAAGCGCGCGACAACCTTTGCATTATTGGTCATTTAAAACATTGACATTTGAAAACGAATTTCGAAAAATAGCTACATAATTACACAATTGAAAAGAATAGTTTAAAAAATTTAACAATAAATTTTAATTTTAAACAAAATAGTTGAAAAATTATAGGAAGAACTGTTGGAAATACCTAATTGTAAATTGAACAACTGTATTGAAAATCAATAAAAATAATTGAAATTGAAGAAAATAATAAAAATGGAGGAAATAAATTGAAAATTTGAAAAAAATAATTGATAATAAACAACAAAATTACAAAATGACAAAAATAATTGACAATTGAAAACAAAATTCAAAAGATGGCTAGATTAATACACAACCGATCAAAATAACTTAAAAAACCGAAGAATAGTTATAAAATTTTAAGATCATAATTGAAAATTGAAAAATTGTAGGAAATAAATGAAAACTGAGGAAAATGATTAATAATATTGAAGGAAATAGTAAAAAAATGACGAAAATAATTGTCAATTGAAAACAAAATTCGAAAAATAACTAGATTAATAGACAACTGAAAAAATAATTGAAAAAATTAAACAAGAAATATTAAATTTAAAGAAAATAATTGCAAATTGACAAATTAAGAAAATTACATGAATAATTGCAATTTTAAAACAATTTTTATGAGTGTACAAAATAATTGAAAAAGTCCAAGAATTATAGGAAATTGTGGAATTAATTGAAAATCGATAAAAATAATTTAAAATTAAAGAAAATATTTGAGAATTGAAAAAAATAATTAAAAATTGAAGAAATAAATTGAAAATTAAAGAATCGAGGAAATAAATTGAGAATTGAAGAAATACATCGAAAATTTAAGAATTAAATTAAAATTTTAAAAAATAATAATTGATAACTGAAAAAAAATTACAACTGAAGATTGGAAATAAAAATTGAAGAATGGCATTAAAAATTAAAGAACATAATTGAATAATTGTATTTAAAATTAAAGAAACTTAATGATATCGAACAAAATAATAGAAAAAAAGCGATAATTTTTTAATATTAAAGAAAATAACTGAAAATTGAAAAGTGGAATTTAAATTTGAAGAAAATAACTGAGAAATGAAGAATTCTAGAATTGAATAATTGATTTGCAATTTTGAAACAATTTTTATGAGTGTAAAAAATAATTGAAAAAGTCCGGGAATTATTGGAAATTGAGGAATTAATTGAAAATCGATCAAAATAGTTAAAAATTAAAGAAAATATTTGAGAATTAAAGAAAATAATTAAAAATTGAAGAAATAAATTGAAAATTAAAGAATTAAATGGAAATTTCAATAAAATAATTGATAATTAAGAGAAAGATTACAATAAGACAAAAATAATTAACTATTAAATATTATAACTATTGCTAATAATTTGTGGTGTAAAAAACGAAAATAATATATACCTGAAATTTACATAGTAATAGTATCCATTTTTCTATCCAGAAAATCTGGCAGTCCATATAGCACTTTCACAACCGTTTTTATAGTTTTTATAATGAAAACCGAAAAAAATTGTGTCAGTATAATTTAATTTTTAGTTTTGAATGAGCGTTTTTGGTACGTGTTGACCGGATCAAAATTTAACGAAAACTGAGTTTACAAAGAAAGTGACAGTTGAGATGAAACACATGTTAAAAGTCATAAAAGGATCAAGCGAGGGTTCAAGAAAAGTTTTAGTTGTCTCGATAGGAAAAAAAACTTGTTTGTGTGGGTGCATTGTTGAAGGGGTCAAGATTTTAGAGACCTCGGGAAACATTTTTGTGACGATGTAAATGAAAATACTCGTGAAAATATAAACAGAAATATTGCTGAGATTAAAACTATAAAATTGATTGGTAAAAAACAGAAAAGTTGTTACTGTCATTACGTTCGTTAACTGCTGTTGTATCCGTTAATTCATTTCAAGGATCATACATTTTTTATAATTTCCCGTTCTGTCTAAAATTTTTGCCTCAATTTTTACTTTATTAAAATAGAAAGTATGGTCCTCAAAACAGGCAGTCCATTAATTAGGTGGTTCATAAACATCATCTTTGTGTTATTTTATTCTTAGGTTTAAGTTGAAGAATGATGTTGACTGAGCATACATCGAGGCATACATTGAAGTTGTGTTTTTCTTTTAAAAATTACACACTGTCAATAACAGATTTCAAAAAAGTTTTTTTTAATAAAGTCTAAAAAAAAATTTAATTACTTTCTCTCTAAATCTGAATTAGTGTTTTTCTATTAATGAATTATTGAAAAGTGGAAAAATTAATAAAAAATTAGTAAAATTAGTAATAATTTTACTAATTTTTTTAGTAGAAAACTACTGATTTTTAATAAAAAATTACTAATTGAAATATTGCGAAACTACTAATTGAAATGTTAAAGTTTCACTTCTTCAATTAGTAGTTTTCTACTAAAAAATTAGTAAAATTATTACTATTTAATAGTAGCTCACCTTTCACTAATTCAATAGTAGAAAACCACTAATTCAGATTTAAAAAGCTTCAAAAGATGATTAATTTAAATTCTTTAAAAATGTATTCAAGAATAATATTTAAGTAAAAAAAAATTTTATTGATGAACACTTTTAAGAAACTTTCATCAACGTCTTAATAAATTATAAAGATCACTAAAAATTATCTTCAAATTTACGTATTTTTCGCTTTTTAACCCACAATTAAGGTATTTCTCTTGCAGTTATATACTTGAAAAAATCGTTTTTTATGGATTTTCTTTAAATTGTGAGAAAACGTTATTTTATATGTGCATTCTATCTGGTTAAGATTTCAGGACCCTTTACCGTCTAAAATTTGAGATATTCTTGTTCGAAATTTCAATTTTACATGCTAAATGATAAAAAATTGAAATTTCGAACAAGAATATCTCAAATTTTAGACGGTAAAGGGTCCTGAAATCTTAATCAGATAGAAGGCACATATAAAATAACGTTTTCTCACAATTTAAAGGAAATCCATAGAAAATCGATTTTTTCAAGTATTTATAACTGGAAGAGTTTTTGCGCCGAATATTTTGCGCCGAAGACGCATTATAAATAAGTTCATCTGAAATAAATAAAAATTTATCAAATATTAAGTTTCAATCACATGTAGAGATGAAATGAATTGTCGGTATTTAAAAATATTAGTTTTATTTTAATTTCAATTTTCTTATAGAGAGATTTATTTGTATTGAATAATCTAAGCTGTAGGTATTAAAAAATATTAATATCATTTTTTTAATTATAAAAGGTTTCAATTGGATTAATTAAATCTGAACTGTAGGTCTTCAAAAATATTGATTTTTCAGAAATTTTAATTTCATTATAAAGGGATTCATTTGTATTGAATAACCTGAACTGCGGACATTAAAAAATATTCATTTTATTTTCTGTATTTATAAAGGGATTAATTTGGATTGACAAATATTTGAACCCATATTAATAAAGATTGATTTGCGGATAAAAGTAGGTGTTATCACCAGATACAAATGGATTGGACAGAAAACGTATTAAAAAAGATTACATAATTTGACTTTTTCTTCGAAAATCATAAAATTCCAATCTTTTTCAATTTCCTCCTTCTTACTGGGTGGATCCAGAGATATCGTAGGGATTTTTTTGAACATCCATTTTCAGTGGCGCCATTTTGAAAAAAAAAAATTTCAATTAGTATTTTTATGTGTCTTTGTATATGAAAAAAGTTTCATTCAAAAATATATTTTTGTAATATCAATAAAATAAGTTTGAAAAAAACACGTTTTTTTGGAGGAACCTGGCCTTAAGGACGATCGATGGACAAATCCTTTTTTATAGCAACAAAATTGGTTCCACCACTTGTGCTACTTCATTATTTCTAATTAATCAACATTAACTATTTTATTTCGTCTTTTATGATCGAGAGACGTCAACATTGAAATCAGGTGAAAGCCTTTTTCTTCACAGGTTTGATCAACCCTTAAGGTAGTATTATACTTTGCATCGATCAAAAAATCGACTTTTTTTATTTTATTTTTGTGGTCTACATTACCTCAAGAATATAATTCCCTAATCCCCCCCTCCCCCATGTAACACGTCGTTACATACATTAGCGACATTTTTTCTGCTGGTCGTAACAAACTGCTTGACCCCCACCCCCCTAAGAAACGTTACGTAGTTTATGGATGGCTCCTTACACACAACACTTTAAACGCGTTTTTCTCAAAGCCATGTTTTTTAAACTGGCGGACAGCATAACTCGAGTTCTTTTTAATCGATTTTAAAAAACTTTAGATCAATTTCTTCGTTATGAAATCCTTTAGGCATCCCCCCTAAATCCGATTGTCTACTTTATTTTATTTTTTTTGTATTTTAACAACTCAAAAATGACAAAAAAACTCATTTTTTGTGATTTTTTTAAATTGGCGCCGTTTTTTTATTTTTTAATATTTTTTATCGGGGTTAGGGGGATGCCTATCCACAAACATGTTTCAGCTTTAAAACCACATTTGAATTTTTCAGATCGGATGTTTCTGTGAGGCTGTAGCTTGTCCGCCGATTTATAGTTTATTTTTTTATCTTAACTTTGGCGCCCTCTAGTGATGAAACAGGCGCAGTAAAAATTTTTTATTTTTTTTATATTGGATCTGCCATTTTGAATTTTGGAAATCTAATGTCAGAATAGTATTCAGCGAACCAGAAAACCCCCGAGTAACGTGTTTGAATTAAATGCGTTAGACTTTTCTTTTTTGTTGTCCGCCATTTTCAACTTAGAAAATCTAATGTCAAATTCGTAATCTGCCACTTTGAAAAAAAGACGCTACTAATTCCATTAGCAAAATATTGACTAATTCAGATACATCAACATTTGATTTGGCAAAACGACATTTCCAACACTGGTGAATTTTTCAGGGCATTGTCGACATTGCCCGATTTCGGACATTGCCCGTAACATATGTATCAAATATTACTTGCATTTGTTTTAAAGTGACAAAAGTCAGGGTGGGACAAATGGGCTCTCGCGACAGTGGGGTTATTCGGTTAATCATCTTAGCAGGCTTAATGCTTAATTATTTATTTATTTATTACATAGACGGGATATACCCTTTCGTACATAGTACTCTTAAAAATAGTAATAATGTGTTGCATCATGCAACGAGTTTAAGTCATAAATACAACAATTAACGCTAGATAAAGCTAAAAATTTCCATTTTCAAAAACAATCCGATATAGAAGTATTATGATAAGAATATGACTACTTTTAATAATTACCAATAATAAGTGTACTAACTTTTTTATTTTTTATAGAAAATAAAAAAAAGTAAGGTCTAACGAATTCTCTTTAATTTTAGAGGCCCCAGTCCCCCAAAAAAATTTGATCTTGTCCCACCACTGCATAATTATGATAAGAAAATAGGTACTTTTTATATTTACAAAATAAAGGTCATTGAACTTTTTTATTTTTCGTAAAAAATAAAAGTCACCGATTTGCCCCACAGGGTGAGCCGATTTACTTGCCAAAATTGCAGTTTGAGAATATGGTATATCTGCATTTAAAGTTATCTAGAGCTAAAACTATGAAAGATAAATCAAAAGTCCTTGCAAATTTGAAAGTGCAAAGGATAGGCTACTAAATGATATATCCTTGTTTGAATTTAAAAAATAATTTCCTAGCTTTTTCCTATCTGACCAGAAGTGAGCCGAATATCCCGGGTTTCTCCTACAAAATAAAAAAATGTAAAAAGATCAGAGTAGCGATAATTTTTATGATTTTAAATTCCTGGTTTTTCCCGATCGATTTTTTTAATTTTCCCAAAGAACGTTTTTTTAATTTTTAAGTTTTTTTTTAGAAAAGCAAAGGAAATAAAATCATAATAAGTAGGAAGCCGACATTTTGACAAAAACTCGATTTACAGAATGTTTAATAAATGTTAAATAATGTCGGTTTCCCACTTAAAAGCTCAAGAAAATCTTGAACTGTTTTAAAAATTTTAATTTACAAAAGACATAATCAAGAAACGCTACGATTGGAAAAGTTAAAAAAAAAGTTTCAATAAACCGGGACTACTTTTTGCACAAATCATGCTTCACTAAAATTTAAAATTTTTGAAAATAAGCAATTGTACCAGTAAGATTTGTTAGGAACAACTTTTTTAAGTATAGGGGCGGATCCAAAAAAATTTTTCAAGTTGGGCGCGACGGTTGTATTTTTGGAGGAAATGGGTCGGTTATAGTAATGTTATTTCAGTGAAAAATTATTTTCCAGTCATATTTTACTTTTTCCCTAACTTTTCCAGGTTTCCAGAAAGCGTAGCAACCCTGTCCCTTTATGATTTTCAATAATTTTCTTCAAGCTTTTAACCCTCTGCCTACTCAAATGACCGTTATCGTCTAAAATCGTCTATTTGGACGCCTAGTGGGGACTATAGGAAACACATAGTGAGGCGCTAGAGTAGGGAGAAGTTAGCGTAGGCAGAGGGTTAATTAATTTACTTAAATATTGCCATTGCACCTAATGGTCACTGAAAGTACACCGAACTCGGTGACCATTCGGAAGGATCAACTGCGGAAGGACATCATGTTATAGATCCTCTTACTCAATTTGTCCACCATCATGAAATTACAAATGTTGGGGCGTTTTTATATCGTGCGGCAGAAAGAGCTGCAAATGAACTTAGTCTTAGTCTCCCACTTGAAACCAGTGATATTTGTCATTTCCTTTTCTCAAATCTGCTGATTTGAAATCGGAGACCGAAGGATTTTTATTTGCTTGTCAGGATGGAGTAATAAATACTTTGGTGTACCTCAGTCGAGTGATGCATATATATATCTGTCGACAATACCAACTGTCGTGCGAGCAAACAATACCAGGAAACATTTAGTCATATTATTCTAAGTGCGTGCCTGAAGTATGCATGTTGCAGATATATAGAAAGACAAAATGCTGCGCTTAAAGTGTTGTTCTATCACCTTCGACACCAATATGGTATTATAAAGAACCCATCGTGCCGTATGCCCAAGGGGATCAGGATTCTTTTGTGGAAAATGATCCGTATAAGATGTACTGGATTTTTTCCACCACTCATCGTATCAGTGCCGCTAAGCCTGATATAGTGCTCCAGGATCACAACCCTTATGCAAAAGTTTGACATGAAAATAATGACAAAAAAAATGACACAGAAAAATTACATGTTAAAGAATACATAAAAATGCCACGATGTGCAGTTGTATTCCACGTATTCTACAGCACCTACGGCTGTGCAGTAAATTTTTGTCCTTCCCGAAATGATGCTCATTGTAGGTTTATATGAAATTGGTATAAAATAAATAATAATAAACTTTTTTTAATGTCACATTTCTTGTGTGGTCGCGAAAAAGTGACACGAAAGTAATGACATACCTTCTTGTCATACTTCTCATGTCACACTTTTCCATAAGGGAAAAGTAAGGTTATTTATATGAAAGAGTTTTCGGCACATGCTCAGAGCATTATCATTCAAAAGGAGGATGAGAAATTGATAAAGTATCAAGACCTTCTATTTGAATTGAGTAGATTATATGCAGGCTATAAGGTCAAATTAATTGTACTTATACTTGGTTGTTTGGGAAGGTAGCGAGCTTCATTTGTGAGCGAAACTTGTTTTGGGGGGAAAAGAAATGCTAATACTACTATTAACCTTTAAAAACCGGAAAGCCTAATATATGCTTTGCGTGTGATTGGAACTAATGTGATTTTACATGATGAAAATTAATCAAATCCCGGCAGTCTGTAGGTTAAAGATTGGAATTTTTAAAACATTTGCATAATTGTCTGAAACAGCTCAACCAGATTTGGAAGAAATATATTAAATATAAATAAAACCTAATAGCATTTTTATTTTTTAAAATATTTTTAGATACGTAATTACAAAATAGGTACCTTTAAAACAAATATCAATAATTAATATATTTACAAAATGTACATTTTGTAACGACATTTGGACAAATTCAATAATTTAAAAGAAAGGTATTTACAAGAAATGTCTTCAAATTAATTACTATCCTCTTCACTATCAGAATAAGCACCCAGTAACGAGAGCCCAGATGGTTTTAAAATTCCTTCCGAAGGCGGTTCCGATTGTTCTATCTTTTCCACTATCGATGTTGTAGGTTTTGCCTTATCTTGTACGAGATCATTTTTTCTTTTGACAAGTGTAGATAATTTAGCTTTTGTTGAAATTACTTTTTTGTTCTCTGTTGACGTTGAGCACTTCGGCACATTTACTTTTGTTAAGGATGATGATGATTCCTAAAAAAAATAACATTAAACAATTAAAACATGTTAACCAGTCAAGGTATTGTAAGTTTTCTTTGACTTATTATGAAGCTAAAAGTTGAAGGTTTTATTTAGCTTAATTTCACATTTATCCAATTACTTTTCTATACAATGCAGCCCACAAAAATTGAACAATGAGAATTCGTAAAATACGAAAAATTCACTTGCCTTTATCACATTGATTATCCGTTTCTATTAATCGACAAAACTTTAAAATAAGACTATTTATTGGCAAATTTGATAAGCTTTCCAATGGTCTATGAAAAATTTCATTTCGCTAATAAATATCTGATAGAGTTATCTACATTATAAGACGGTCATGTTTTTAATCCCATTTTTGTAAGTGGTCCCACAATTTTGGCAGATAGTGTATTAGTTAAAAATAAAGCTAGAAAATTTTTTTAAAAAAAATATGGAAATATTAATGAATTTTGCGTAAAAGGATTTCTAATAAAGCTTTTTTTAATAAACCAAACCAGTTTAAGACGTGATAAAGACCGACAAATTTTTTGATTTTTACAAATTTATACTAACCAACTTCAAGTGCCTGTCTGCATGTTCTCAACTAGGTTATAAAAAACATTTATATTTAAGAAAAATAAATAAAAGCTTTCAATCTTCTCTTTAAAATGAGACCATAAAAACTTAAAAAATTTACAATAATGCTTAAGATATAGGGTAGTGTCAAGGGGTAGTAGGCCACCTTTTTTCAAGTTCATTATATGGGTAATTCTTCCGAAACAGGGCACTTCTGGAAAGAAGAAAATTTTTTCTAGTAATATTTTAAAATAAATTTTTTTTTGCATTCTTTTAATTAATTATGACTAAAAAAGTGACTTTAATGATTATTTGAGCTTAAAAACGTTTTTAAAAAGTAACTCAAATCATCAACGTTTTCTGATTTTTTCAATATGTCACAAGCTACTTTAACCGTTTCATGCTCCCTGGAAACCTAGCAGTTAGATTCTGTTGAAAATTTGTACTCAAGGCAAGAAGACTAGAAACAGGAGTACAAACTCGGCTGCTTAAAATCGGGAGCAATGGTCCAAACCGTGGCAGTATGCATAGGCGTGCTACCCCGAGGCGCGGTCGTCTTCTGCGCATTCCCACCACCGATTTCACTGATGCATATTTTCATGCGACCAGAATTCATGTAGTTAAGCATATGGTGGGAATTGGTGGGGATGCGCAGAAAACTACCGCGCCTCGGGGTAGTACGCCCAGGCGTCCTGCCACAATTTGGACCATCAGTCCCACTCCATGTTGTGTCTCCTGTTTCTAGTCTTCTTGACTCAAGGGTTTACTTATAAGATTTTTAAATAATAAATAAACTTTAAACTAACATGTTAAAGATAGGTATGATCAACTTGCGCATGCTCGTTTACCCTCAGGGGCCGGAGTTGAGAAAACAGGAGTTGAGAGACGCATGAAAAACATTATTTATTCTGTTAATTAAAAATTAAATAAAAAGTCCTTTGTAGGTTTTATCAAATTTGATTACTTTTATCGATATTGTAAGTAGTAATTAAAAATTATTTCAAAAAAGCCTTGTTTTACCTGGGGCCGGAGTTGAGACACAATAAAAATACGCAAAATAAATTTATTTATAATATGAATTTAAAGGTAAATTGGGTAATTATTACCGCTGATTTTTATGTCATTGTTATTTTTACATTAATTTATGTGAGAATGACTTTGGTTTTAATTAAAATAATGAGCAAAACATCTAAAACCTCATCCATTTCTCAACTCCGGTTCCAAAAAAAATATAGGAAGAAATGTAACAATTAAGAAATTTTTTATTAAAATGGACGAAAAATTAAAAGCTCTTTTAGGGAATAGCAGTTTTAGAGCCACACTTTAAAATATTTATAACGGAAAATTTTATAGTTTAAAATTTAATTTCAAAACGCTTGTCCAAAGATGACAAATTCCGTTTGTGGAACTAGAAAAAGTACATTTTTAGCATATTCAAGTAATCAAATAAATTTTGGGAAATCAAAAATCGTTATATTTTTAGAGAATTCATTAAGTGTTATTAAAATGAAGAAATTAAAAAAAATTTAACCAAATCTAGATAGTGTTTATCAAGTTATTAATCAAAGAATCAAAAGTACCCTGGTTCTGGAGAATCACCCATATATTTAGTTTTTCAGATCTGTTTAAAAGTTTATTAATAAAAGAATTGTGTGATTTTAAAAAGTTAATTAATTATTTAGTTTTTATTTAAAAGTTTATTGCCAAAAGAATTGTCATGTTTTATAAAGATTAATACTAATAAGTAATAATTAGTTTTTTATTAAAAAAAAACGTGTTCATATATATTATAAAGTGATTGTTTAGTATTTCAAACATTAAGTCATGGTGAAATGATGAAAAATTTGTAATAAAATACTTGTCAATAATAATAAAATAATAAAATACTAATGTGATATTAAATTGATATTAATTGTCAAAGTGCAAATTTTCACCAAAGAAGAGGAAAGTCTTTGACAAACACTGTCGGATTTGTCCATGGATCATCCTTAAGACGAACACCAGCCGCTAAGGCATCGATCATTATTAATGTACAAACAAAACTCTGATTTTATTAATGTAGATAGATTACCGATTTATCAGAATTTGTGGCCGGCTTGAAAAATTTGCATGGAGGCTCGTATCCTTCATCCAATTCAACAATCTCTTCTTCAACAACAGTAACATTTTGTTTCTTTTTGAATACAGACTGAATATACTGCTCGTCGAGCTCTTCTTGTTCCTTTTCTGTTTTTAATCTTTCTGCTTTTGTGTCATACTGACCCAACATTTGCTCGTAATCAATAGTTTGTTGTCTACGATTTAAATCCTTGAGCTCCTCCAAAGATTCTAGTACTTCTAACTCGTGCTTCGATTGCTGAGTTCGTTTTTCGAGAAGCTTCATTGGATTTGTAGCCTCCTCTTCTCGTTCTTCGTCTTCTTCCCTCTGAGCCTGTTCCTCCGCCAATTTTAAGGCCATAAAATTACGAGAAGCACCTGCTTCTATTTCATAATCCGTATTTTTCGGATCCGTCTTGAATGAGATTTCCTGAAGACAACGAGTGCATTTTATATAGAATCTGTAAATTCTTATCCCCAAGTAGTCTTCACCCTCTACGTCTTCTTTGCGAGCGTTAAACTTTTTTCCTTTGTAAATATATTCTCCACAGGTTTTGCAGCGCATATTAAATGGAGCCATCAAACGAACTGTGTATTGACGGTTACGAGCCAATTTCATACGAGGAATCTTTGACGGATCAAAGTCCGGTGGGTAATATTTCTATAAAACATGTAAAAAAGAGACATTTTATTACAATCCAAATTAATCTTAAAGTTAAAGTCAGTTTATAAAAAAACCGAACAACTGCTAAATGAACTCACACATCGAGGATTTCGTACACAAAAGTAAAAATTTTAATTATAAACAAATTCTTACTTAGGTAATTTCTTTTTGTAGTTTTTAGTTTTTAAAATAATTTTAGTAAACATGAAAATACAAATTTTAAAACGAAAAATGTCAAATTTTGTTTTTGCTTAGAAAGGACAAACTGTTTTTAGCAAATTTTCAATTTTTCAAAAAAGAATACTATAATAACAAATTTAAATTATAAATTATTAATTTTTATTAAATTCTGTACATAAAATTACACATTTTAACGAAGGCGCAAACTTTCAAGACAAAAAGAAACATTTTGTATAAAAAAGAAGCTAAGACTGTGAAATATAATATAATATAATAAATATCATATAGCTGCATAACAATTTTTATGTAAATGGGTCAAAAATTGTACTTAAATTGCACTTGACGTTAGGTTCTTAGGTACCAGACGGACGATTCTATGCCCTGTGCGCACAGGAAGTGCGCAACACGCAAATCAAAAATTTAAGTACCGTCAAGCGCAGCTATTTTGTGCACGCGAAGTTTTTAAATGAATATAATCTTTATATTGAGTTGTTTAAGTTTGCTACTTGGTATAAATATTTTCTGATACCTAGACTACAGAGAGTACTAAATGCAATTACTTAATTCTTTATCAGAAATTAGAAAAAAAAATCGTAAACTTGTCAAAATCAAGCTGAAAATTTTCAGTTTTCAAAATTCTGTTCAGATCTACGGAAGTTTGACAATTTAGTTGTGATGGTGTAAACGTTTAGTTTTGAAACATTTTTTGCTTATTTTTGTTATAAAAGACGAGAAATCAGCATAAAATTTCAATTTTCACGTGGTGCCATAAAAACCTCAAAAAAGTAACTGTAATGATTACGTTTTTCAAGTTAATTATGAAACTTTTTCTCTTAAAATAACTCAAGAAGTGTAGTAAAAGTAATATTAAGTAAGATTTTCTTAAAAAAATAACGTTTTTTGTAAATCTACATTTTTGTGAAATTTCAGTGTTTTACTTTCAAATTAGTTAAACAAGTCCTACAAAAAAAATATATTTCTGGCTTTGTTTGTATTTATTGCACTCTAGAATATCTAGAAAAAATACTTCATACAGTAAAAATTATACAAATATTTGTTTACACAACTTTATAAATAAACAAACTTCGATGCACAAAATAGCCCTACTGATGGGGCTATTTTCTGCACAACTTTGAGTGTCTATAACTCAGACAAAAAAAATTCTCTTGTCGGCTAACTCATAGGACACCTTTAGAAGCTTTTTTAGAAGGATGTCCACAACATAACTGAGTAGTTAAATTTTTTATTTTTTCAAATTCCGAATTTTACTAAAATATAGAGTGAAAAAAGAGCGGTTTTGTGAACGAAATAGCCCCGTTCGACGTTTGGTATCCTTATACTACTCCATGGGTTAATATATTGACCACCTTTTGAATCTTCTTTCTTAACACCACATCTTTTAGACTAAATGCAAAATTTTAAATGTTTCTGTATTTTTAGGTTTTTAAGACTCTCAAAGCTTAGTAATTTTGTAGTAAATTAATAAATAATGAAAACATTTTTGTTTATTAACAAATGTTTAACAAAAAGCAGCACTTTTTTCAGGTTCAATTCGTTCATGACGAAATTAGATAATAAACATATACTCAAAATCAATTCTAGGGGGGTTTTGAGGTCACTGAATACGAATATATTATTAGATTTTTAAAATTAAAAATTGCGGATCCAATATGGCAGATAAAAAATTTAAAAATTAACCTCTTTAAAAGGGGGAAAAATAAAGAGAAAAAGGGAAATAGGTGAAAAAAAGGGGCGGGGGGCTATGATCCCTGATATTTTTGTGTATTTTTATTATATATGTTACGGTAAATGTACGAACACCGGGCTATTTGGTGAATGTGAGAAATTTTTATATTAAGGAAAAAATTATGTACATTTACCGAGTGAATTGGTAAATGTGCGCAGTGACCATCGTTGGTTGGTAAATGTTGATATTTTATTTTCTAAACATTTCAATGAGATAAAAATTAAACTTATACAAATATAAGAGGACAGATTTGTAAAAGTAGAATGTTTATATTGGCAATCTCAGTTATTATTCTATCAGATTGCTAAATTATAAATGCAAAAAATAATAATTCTTTTATTAAAAAGAAAAAAAAATTAATTTATTCATGATTTATTCATGATGCTTATTTAAATGTTGGACATGGTGGACAAAACAAAGTCATGATGGACCTAAAAGAAAAATTTGCAAATATTACGATTGAGATAATAATGTTATATTTAAGCCTTTGATTTATGAATCATGCCAAAAAAATCGAAGAGCAAGAAAAGAGGAAAAGTTGTAAAACAGCTCAGAATTTAATTCAAGGTGTCAAGTGGATTTAAATTGATCTGCAAACACAGCAGACGGTGATAAGGATAAATAATAGTTATTTTGGTTTTTTGAAGATAAATTGAAAAAGATGCAGCTGTTGTTTTAATAAATATAAAAAAACTTAGATTTGTATCCCATTGAAATGTTTACAGAATAAAATATCAACATTTACCACCCAACGATGGTCACTGCGCACATTTACTAATTTTACATGGCAAATGTACGCAATGTTTTCATTATTTTAAAAATTTCTCACATTCACCAACTAGATTGGTAAATGTGCACATTTATCGGTAAATGTGCACATTTACCAATTTTGTACTTTTACTGTAACATATATACTGTTATGTTAATATTGTTCCTTAATCCAGCGCTTACACTATTTGAGATACGAATATAATATTTTTGGAAAACTTTTTTAACACTCCAAATAACTTCGATTCGTGTACGAAACCCTAGGTTTTGGTACGAGTTTAACTCGCACTTACCCGAATTTTTTTAAATAAAACCTAATCCAATTTTAAACATTGATTATAAGGTAATGGAACCAATAGTCGATCAACATCTTGAGATAAAAAAGTAAGATTTTCAATAAACCTCAATAAATTCAAAACGAACTATGCATTTTGAATTTTCTTTTTTAAATTATGTAGTGGAAGCTCTGCAAATGCGTAACCGTTGACATCGAATTATTTAGTATAAGTTATTTATTGTAAAATTAAAATTTAAAAAGGACCTTCTTTTGGGGGTTAGGGACCCAATAGTCGATCAGCGGCAAAAATGGCTGAAAACCTTTTGCACCAGTAGTTGATCAATCTTGGACCAATAGTCGATCACACAACTTGAAATACAATTATTTAGTTAATTAACTAGAAAAATGAGTCGTAGTACTTAAAAATTAATGTATTTATAAGTTTTACAAATAAAATTAACAACAAACAAATAAAAATTACATGTAAAGCGCAAATTAATCGACTTATATCAAACTGTATCAAACTGATCGACTATTGGTACCCGATCGACTATTGGTGCCGTTACCTTACCACATAAAAGATCATTAACTTAACTACAAAAAATACCCCAAGTTGGTTTATTTTAAAAGAAATATCAGCAGTTAAGAAAGTCTCTAATTTTAAAAACAAAAGCAGAACGGTTGGTTTTTAATTAAATGCCCCAAGCATTAGACTCATCTAGATGAAATTTCAAGTTCGAGTCTAGAGTTGCCCATGTAGCTACTATCCAAATTAAATTAGTGTTACAAGTAACACTATTATCAATTTAAAAAAAGGGTGTGACTATACGTCCGGCTACAAGTATAAAATATTTTCGTCCCTGTTGCTGAACGTTTAGGCTCAAGAAGCAAATATGTATGACTGTTACGTACGTCTAGTCGGATAAAATATTTTTGTTCTTCCAACATTTTTTTCGGGGTACCGAGGGAATCTTGGCAGTAGATCTAGACAGACAAAATTATTTTATCCGGCTTACTGGACGTCTGGACACTTGGCAAAAAAAAAACAACAAAATTATGATGAAAGCACCATTCAAAGTAGGATTTTCTGCAGCTTATTTTTCAACAATTAAAAAAATGACAAATATAAACTAGGTACTTTTAGAAAACGTAAGTTTCTTATTTTTTTAAAAAAAAAATACGAAAATTTTTAAAAATAAAATCGTTAAGCGGTTATACTCATAATTATGATTTTAAGTATTACAAATAGTATTTTACTTACGTTTAAAACTTTCCGCTCAGACATTTTTTAGTTTTTTAACAACGAACTCTTCTTTAAAGAACAAAGTTTGAGGTTAGAATAATAAAATTATTATTTTCTGAAGAGAGTTGCTATGAACTAAAACAGTTTCGATCTTTCGATTCTATAAGATTATCCACAACTTTTATACCCACGTTATTGTATTCGAGCAAATTAATCACATTTATTTACGTCAATAAAGTTTTAAACAGAATGTAAACATTTGACGTTTTAAGATGGCGGATCTGTACACATAGAGATATAAGGGTGAAGTCTCATACGAAGGACTAGGGTATCAGTGGATTAGAATAGACTAATCAGATAATTGGTCACATTGGAAAGTATTTTCTGATTGGTCTATTCTAATCCACTGATACCCTTTTCCTTCGTATGAGACTTCACCCTAAGGGTAAAATCTCATGTGAGCAGAAAGCGTAAAACCGAAAGCAGAAAATATGAGAGTAAGAGAGTCAGTGATATATGCCTACCTCTCTCACTCTTATGATTTCTGCTTTCGGTTTTGCGCTTTCTGCTCACATGGGATTTTACCCTAAGTGCGCAATTACATGTCTGCGTCGAACGCTGCGTTCTTGCGTTGAATGGTGAAAGAGAGGAAGACAGAAATATAGTCACATCTTTGTCACTCCCATCATTTAACGCAAGAACCACGAAGGAATAATAAGGAGACCGAACTTTAGTGTTTAGCCCTGTAGAAAGTGTGCCAAAATTCTGTCTTGGTTCAAGCGTTCTGATATGAGTACGTGTGCGCGGCACACACTATTGCTATCTTCGTTACTCCCAAAAGTAGAATAGCCTAAAGCACAACGAATCGTAATCGCTAATCCTTAATCGTAAGAATGAGAGGAAGCAGGACAGAGATATATGTCTGTCCTACTTCCTCTCATTCTTACGATTAAGGATTAGCGATTACGATTCATTGTGCGTTAGGCTAATGAAAGAGAAAATTATTATGGCGGGAATCGAAACGCCAATTGATATTTGAGGTTATGTTTATAAGGCCTAAGCAGATAGAAATGGCCTAACGCACAATGAATCGTAATCGCTAATCCTTAATCGTAAGAATGAGAGGAAGTAGGACAGACATATATCTCTGTCCTGCTTCCTCTCATTATTACGATTAAGGATTAGCGATTACGATTCATTGTGCTTTAGGCTAATACGGTTACGGGACCAGAACATGAGACAGAAAAGGACAGAAACAGTCTCTGCCCTTGATTATCTCATGCCCTGCTCCCGTAAAAGTATTCGTTGTGCTTTGGGCTTAAGGCGGAACCGAGGCAGGTAGGCATGTGTACCTAGTTGCCTGCTTGCCTCCATACGTATGCGCATGCGCAATAGGTTAATTTTTACTATCTTTGTTGATTTCTCTATGGTTTACTACTACTACCGTGAAATGACAGTTGTTGACAGCTGAAATAATGAAATTAATAATCAATTTAAAATTACGTAAAACTTACAAAAACTACAAAGAAAAATAAAAAATATGTCTAACAATAAAAAAACTTTTAAAAAAATAAAAAGATTTACCGAAAGGTGCCTTTAAAAATATGAAATTAATTCAGTTAACCTAGCAAAACAAACATGTTTAATATAATAAAAACATAATTGTGTTAATAATTTCTGTTTACAGGAGAACATCCTAATTAAATAAAAACTCATAAACCAAAAAAAAAAAAAATCAATAACAAAAGAAGAAAAAAACGTTTTTTAAGTCTGAACAAAACTGCTGTCACCTGCAACGTTAAAGTTTCTTACTTTTAAAACACAAAGTAAATTACTTAATGCTCATTTATTAGAAATAACAGAGTGGTGGACTTGAATTTTGTTGATATAAAAAAGAGCTAAATATTACTTTTTAATCATTTTTCCTTATTTCAAAAATAATATTTAGAACTGTTTTAAAAGCAACAAAATTAAAGTTCCACCACTTTTGCCGCACTCTATTATTTCTAATAAATCAACATTACATAATTAAATTCGTCTTTTAAAAGTGAAAAACGTCAACATTAAAATCAGATTTTTAGATCGAAATCTGGAGCTTTGAATAAATTAAAATTTGAGTCAATCGATGTTTGCAATTTTTTTAAATTAACCCTTAAGCTATAACGCTGGGTCACTTAAGCCTTGCCCTGCCGATAGAGAATACCTAAAAAATGACTGAATGGATTCAGTCATTTTTTAGGTACGATTTGAATGATTTCGTACCTAGAAAATGTCAAATGATTTTTTCTTTTTAAAATTGCTTTTAGACCATTTTAAATGCCACCGAGCTTCGTGATTCTTTATAAAAGTGTTCAAGCGCACTTCAGAAATGGTTTATAACATTAAAACAATAAAAAAAATATTTAACAAAAAATTTAAATAAATAATAAAAAAATTAACAATTTTCATTGTTTATTCTAAATATATGAAGCCAATATAATGCTAAGAGCACATTAAATAGTATTCAACAAATTTATTATTAAATAGATTATTTTTCATATATTTAAAAATAAAAATGACTGAAAAATGACTGACTAGACATTTTTCAGTCATTTTCTAGTCACTTTCTATCGATAGGGTGCGCTTTAAAAAGTGCTTTAAATTGCTCTGAAATTTTTTTAGAAAATTCAGTCTTACATCAACTATCCTAGTAAAGGACTAATTATTATATTGCCGATATGTTCATTTGTTTAAGCAGTACAATTGTTAAAACAAATCAAAATAGTGAACAAATTTCAATTTTTCAAATTTGGCAGGGGCACAAGTGACCCAGCGTTACACTTTAAGGGTTAAGATAATACATTTTATTATCTTATTATTTTATAATTTTATTATTACTTTAAGGGGTTACATGGGTTTTAAAGGCCAAAAAAAGCACTTTTTTAATAATATTTTTTATGTAATAAACGAATTAATTTATTGAGCCCTTTTATCACATAAAAGTACAATATTTGAAGAATAAATTTTATAAATTTCATTGAAAAATTATAAAAATTGAGCCATCGAGGACTGACGTTTTAACACAACTGGAAAAAAAATGTTTTTGCGGTGGACATGATAATTCCATATAGCTTCATCCGAAATCAAAAAACGAACGATTTTCTGATAGAAGGTGAGTCTGGCTGGTGCCTGAACGAAGGATTTAAAAAAATTTTGAATTTTTGGCAGAGTTTTATGAAAAAACTACCATTTTTTACACACTTTTTGACTACATATATCTTTATAAAATTGGTTGTGATTAAAAAGAAAAAAATCCTTCGTTCAGGCACAAGTCAATGCTATTGACAAGAAGTGTACTAAATTTCAAGAAGATCGGTGCATTAGTTCTCAAGAAATCGTGTCCACCGTCTTCAAAAATCGAGTTTTGAGAAAAAAGCAATTAAAGTTGAAGGTTCAAAAAGTTAAATTTTTCAGGATATTGACGGATTTTTTGTTATCCATTAAAAATAATCAATTGATACATGCTGATTGCAAATATGAAATTATAAGTTTCTAAATTTAGAGTGATAGGCACGATGTTTTTCGATTTCAAACCATTGTGCGCCAGTCGAATATAATGAGAGAAAATTCCAAATTCTCTTTCTTTCTCTCTCTCTCTCTCTCTCTCTCTCTCTCTCTCTCACCCAGAGTTTTAATCAGATTAACTTGAAACTTGGGGAAAATATTCTTGACATGTTATACTATTAAATAAAAAAATTTCTTAAAGATTGATTTTTTGAAGCTTTAAAACCCATCTAACCCCTTAAGATAATACATTTTTATACTATTTTTTACTTGTTTCCTTTCCAAAATTTGTAGATAGTAGTTTAATCATTTCTATTTGTCTAATTATTCAAATTTTATAAAAAAGCACAATATTAAAATTAAAATTTTCAAGATTTATCAACGAATTTCTGGTACTTTTTACAAACTTCCCATATTTTTATTCTATACTAAATTCCCGGACACTTTTGAAGCCTTTTTCAATTACATCATGACTTAAATTAAGGTGATTTAAATTTATTGGAACACAGAATGAAATGATTCTATTTTTACTTATTTGTAGGAAATAAAAAAAAGTCAAAAGAGGTGAATGACATCTTTTTTAAAGATGATAATAATAATTGTATTTTTATTATTTCTTTAAAACCATTTCTAAATATGTGCAAACATAAAAAAAATGATGCAAAATAAATAGTTACTGTCATAAATGATTGAAATTTTATATTTAAATTGCAAATAATTTAAAAATATTATTTAAAATTTATAAATGTTTTAGAATTTTTCCTTTCTTTTTTTTTCTAAAATGTTTACAGGTCAAGAGATTTGTCATCAACCCTTATGGACAGACGAAACTAAATATATTTAACAGCGTTGTCATAAATCAAGGATTTTCATTATAAGAACTTGAAAAATGCAAATAATATATCAAATTGATAAAAAAAATTTTATTTTTCTAAAATTTAGTAAGTATAAAAATGTATTTAAATAAATGTTTGGAAGTCATATCTTTAATATTACTAAAAATAATCATTATTTGCTACAAAATAATAAAATTAAAATTACAGGTCAATAAAAAAAAACCTTTATACAAAATACAAAATTTATTTGAAAACAATAAAATATTACTTTAACAAAAATAAGGTTGTTATTTTATACTTCAATGAATTAAATATTGTAATAAAGTAATGAGGTTTCAGAAATAATTCATTAATACAATTCCAGTTTAATACAAACAAAATAACATCTATTCACATCTATTATCCATCAGCGATCGGATGGTTCAACGACACATGGTTGAATTTATTTCAAATCATACAGACAGCCTAACTTTAGGTTCTAGATTTAATATAAGTGCTGCTAATATATGTTATAAAAAATGAAGAGACTATTTTCTGTTTATTTTCTATGAAACCTAGTTTTAATCAAATTAAGCACATTTGAATAATGGATTTGTGATCGGCACGTCGAAAGGTCCTCTAATTGTTCGGAAAAATCAAAAAGCACCAAAACCACGTCTTTGACCGCCGCTTTTGATACTAAAGACTCAACTGCAGCTGTTTAGCATTAGCATTCTCTAGTAGCAAGAAATAAAACATAAATTACATGAATAAATTATTCATAATATTAAATTAAATTAATTTTCAAGTTTTTCAGGTTTAACATTGTCATGATCCTATTTTTCTATCTTCTCTATCTAATTTTCTAATCTAAAAAAGGCATGAAAGTAGGAGGAATCCATTTTAAGTCGAATATCGAAAATCTCGAAAAAACTCGAAAAAACTCGAATGAAAGTTCAAGCATGGGAATAGAATAGAAAATTGTAATAGAAAGGCATTTCGAGTGCATATAAATCATAACAAGTAGATGGAGCTGTAGTCGAATAAAAGGTTTCTGCTTATGATTGGTTGGCACATTAAATGACGTCATAATTCTGGGAGAATTTAAAAATATGCGATGTAATTTTCAAATTAATATAAGTTAAAGGAATATAAATAACATAAAGTTAATTGATTATTTTATATTTACAAAAAAATACACAGCTAAGTACCTAATAATTTTTTAATTATTTATAAATTTTAAAAAGAAAAATTCGAGTTAATTATTTATTTTTTTACAAAAAATTTTTCAATTTTCTAATTAAATCAATATTTAACTTTAATAGAAATCAAGGTGTTAATAATTAAAGTTAATGGAATAAATTAAAGGTAATTAAAACACAGCTAAGTAATAATTTTAAAAAAGAAAAATTAGAGGTAAGTAATTTTTTTTTTTCAATCAAATGTTTTAATTTTCAAATTAAATTAATACCAACCTTTAAAAGAAATCAAAGTGTTAATTAAGTAAAATAAATTAATTATTTTATATTTGGTCGAGTCCATACCAAGTGATCACACCAATTTCAGTCATATTGAGTAATATTTACGAAATTGATATTTTGGGTTCCTTTAGGAGTAAAAAAAATAAATTTTAATTATTTTTAAAAAATTCAAAATATTTTCGAAAATATTCAAATTTGAAATTTTATGTACTATTTTTTTTGTGTTATCATAACTTCTGTAATTTTGAAGCAATTGAGATCATTTTTTTTTTAAATTACTCGTATTTAAATACTCTTTCAAGAAAAATTATAATAATTAAGAAATTGTTTATAATTAAATTTTTATTAAAAAAATTAAATTATTTATTTAAACAAAATCTAAAGTATATCATCGATCTTTTTCAAAAAATTCATGAACATAGCCTATAATGTGCTTAAAAATTTAAGCCAAAGAAAAAGATGGTATGTATTATAGTTTTTGAGAAAAAAATTATTAAGTTATGCTAGCGCGGCGCAGACCGGTGTCACCGCTACTCAACGCGTAGTTCCGTAGTAACCGAAATGTATGTATATTATTACATAATATAAATACAGTTAATCGTCATGTTTATTTTTTTATTTTACAAATTGTGCTGTGCACAGAATTTGAAAAAATTTTTGTTTCAATTTTATTCTCAAGGGGTACGAAGGAATGAAATTTTTGTGTACCTTTAATGGTCAAAAAATTAGAAAAAAGTGAGACTAGTACTAATAATGACCCAAATTCAATCACTTCAACTACAAATGCAAAACGATAAAAAATCAAAGGATACAAACCTGTATATAAGTGAATTTTTAATTAAAGCTTGCTTGCTTATATAGAAAATACTCAACGATCTCTCTTTCGAGAAATACACGCACCTAGCGGCAAGTTAAGAACTACAAATGTTAGCGGCAAATTCGAAATCTTTAAAATATTGAATTTAATTATAGATATCAACACAAATTCATATAATTTTTTCTATTATGTGAACTTATAAGATTGATTTGAAATTTTTTTTTACAAACATTGATTAAAAATAGTTATTTATAATAATCTTCAAATTTCATTCATTAATTCAATCTGTCAACACCTGCGGAGTTTGTCAGTACTTCGCAGTACTGACAAATTTTATGTTTCATACTTTATGTTTCAAATTTTTAATCATTTTTCTCCTTATAAAATTTTGTCATCTTTTAAATTTATTATAGTTTTCATTTCTTTCAACTATTTTCAAACTATTTTTATCATTCTTTAAGGGGAGAGATAGGTGAAATTTTAACTCAACAAAATTTTTGATGCTTAGAGGTGTCATTTTTTTTCTTACATCAATTAAGATGTAGAATTATGGTATTACATAAAAATTAAAAAACAATATTTTTTTGGTCATTTTCGAAATTTTATTTTTCAAAATCCATACGATGGATTGTAGAAAATCATTTAAAAATCCCACAAAAAAATTGTCGATGGAAAAAATGAAAATTGTGAAAGAGGTTTAATTTTTAAAATTTAAGTTTTTCTTAGAATAAATTTCTCAAACAATTGCATCTAAAATTGCATAAGAAAAAAAATTAACACCCCTGAACATCGCGAATTTTGATAATTTTACCAGTCCATTATTTTTCTTTCTTCAGTTTTAAATTATTTTAATTATTCACTTATTTTCACTTATTTTTACCAGTTTTTAATTATATTAATTATTTTTCAATTGATTTAACAAATTTTCAATTATTATTCTTAAATTTTAATAATTTTCCCAATTTTTAGTTATTTTTATTATTTTTCTATAAATTACCAATTTTTTAATTACTTTTTTTTACTTTAATTATTTTCTCCGATTTTTTTCATTCTAAAGTTTGATGTCCATGTACTATGAAAAGATCAGTGTGACTTTCTGAAGCTTATAATTTAAATATAATACACTAACTATATTTACATTATGTAAAAATATACATACATTTCGGTTACTACGGAACTACGCGTTGAGTAGCGGTGACACCGGTCCGCGCCGCGCTAGCATAACTTAATAATTTTTTTCTCAAAAACTATAATACATACCATCTTTTTCTTTGGCTTAAATTGTTAAGCACATTATAGGCTATTTTTATGAATTTTTTGAAAAAGAACGATGATATACTTTAGATTTTGTTTAAATAAATAATTTAATTTTTTTAATAAAAATTTAATTATAAACAATTTCTTAATTATTATAATTTTTCTTGAAAGAGTATTTAAATACGAGTAATTTAAAAAAAAAATGATCTCAATTGCTTCAAAATTACAGAAGTTATGATAACACAAAAAAAATAGTACATAAAATTTCAAATTTGAATATTTTCGAAAATATTTTGAATTTTTTAAAAATAATTAAAATTTATTTTTTTTACTCCTAAAGGAACCCAAAATATCAATTTCGTAAATATTACTCAATATGACTGAAATTGGTGTGATCACTTGGTATGGACTCGACCATTTGTAAAAATTACCCAGTTATGTAGTAATTTTAAAATTATTTATAAATTTAAAAAAAAAGAAAAATTAGAGTTAATTAATTAATTATTTTTTTATAAACAAATGTTTTAATTTTAAAATTAAAATTAAAAGAAAGAAATTAAAAGAAATCAAGGTGTTACCTAATTGATTAAAGTTAATAACTTATATTTATAAACAAATACAAAGTTAAAGTAGGTACCTAATACAAAATTTAAATTATTTATAAATGTTAAAAAATAAAAATACAGTTAATTAGTTAGTTATTTTTTATTAACAAACAAATGCAAAGTTAAGGCCGTTGGAGACACAGAGTCCGCAGAGAATCTGTAGGGGGGAGCAGTGGTTCTCAAAGACTGTCCCCATGCGTTTTGAAGACTTAGGAATTTTTCGCGACAAAGTCCAACACTTTTCCCACAAAAGAACATCGTACTGCAAATTCTATTGAAATAAAGATTCAGAAAAATACTTACTTTTGATAAATCAAGTATTTCCTGAGCTTTAGTGTCTCGAGGAAATTCGTGTGATGAAAACAACCTCCAATGATGTTCCATGTTTGGCAATTTTTTCCAATAAAACCAGACACTTTTTCCGAAAATGAAAATCGTAGTGAAAATTTAAATTCAATTAGCACTTTTTCACTTATTTTGTTTTTGGCATATGAGTTTTTAAATCGCGTCAGTCTCTCGAGGAAATACAAAATCACTTGACACTTCACTCACTGATTCGGACTTTGACAATTTTTTCCGTCAAAACCCGACACTTTTTCCGAAAATGAAAATCGTACTGCAAATTTAATTTTAACTAGCACTTTTTCACTTATTTTGTTTTTGGCATTTGAGTTTTTAAATTTCGTCAGTCTCTCGAGGAAATACAAAATCACTTGACACTTCACTCATTGATTCGGACTTTGACAATTTTTTCCGTCAAAACCCGACACTTTTTCCGCAAATGGTCATCGTAGTGTAAATTTAAATTTAATTAGCTTTTTTTCACTTTTTTTGTTTTTGGTATTTGAGTTTTTAAATCGCGTCAATCTCTCGAGAAAAGTAATTTTTTTTCAATTCCATCAATGAAAATGTCAAACAATGTAGCAGAATACAGTTTGTCGTGCGCTGTTCTGATACGGCATTTTCGGGTACTATAATTCACACGGCGCCGCCTTTGAAATTATAGACAGGCGTACATTATATTCATTATATTAATCAACCTATTTATAAAATTCAATGTTTAGATATTAATTGTAAAAATTTAATATAAAAAATTAATGTCAAGTTCCAAACATAATTTTGCTAACTTTGTACAAAAAATAAAAGTTGTTTGTTATTTCAAGTGTAATTAGCTCTATTGAAAAGACGCATTTAAAATAATTAAAACCATTCAAATGCAACAAGTACATTATTTATTGTAAATCATGCATTAATAATTTCTAAACAATTTAAATATTTTTTAAAATCTAAGAGTTGAAGGAAAAACAGTAGAGCTTATTTAGTTTATCAGAAGAATGCAACCCGACTTACAGAGGAGATGGGAAATAGATATTGTATAGGAACTGAAATAAGTGTTTCTTTTAATTTTTTAAAATTAAATAAACAGAGCATTCGATAAATATTTTATACATAACGTAAAAATTAAAGAAATAATTAAAACGCAAGAAAGGACTAAAAAAATAGTGTAATATCAAAAAAATTAAATGAACAGGAAGAAAATGGAGAAATGTTTTTTTCTTAATCTAACAAACTGTAAAAAGTAAAAAAGAATAAGTAAGTAAGTTTGTAAAAAAACTCTCAAGAAATAGACAAGATGTGAAAAGAAATTGAATAAATTTACAAAAAAATAAGTGTATTTACTTTTAAAAGTATAGAAATAATTATTAAAATTAACGTAATAAAAAGTTTAATGAATGTATAAATAAGAAAACTGTGTAATATAATATTAAATAATTTTTATAAAAAGAAGAAAATTAAAGAAAATCCTAAAAAGAACAGAGACAAATACCAAAAAAAAATATCAAAAATACCTAAACGGAGAAAAATTTTTAAAAATGTTGTAAAAATAATAAATTATAATATAAAAATGAAAGTAAAATCTCTTAAAAATCTTGTAAGAATATTACCAAAGGAAGGATTATTGTGAATATGGAAATTAATTAATATTATTGAATTAAGATGCATTGAAATTTAAATTAATTTAAATTTAAAAGTTGGTACAAATTGGAATATGAGTTCATTGACGTTTGGAATTTATATAACTTTTAATGACTTGAAGATATACAAATCTAATATTATTTTTTGATAAGTTGATACCAAAAATTTGTAAATTGTAGGTATTTTGATCATCTGTATTAATACAATTTTTTAAATTTTATAACGAATAAAATATTGAAATTTTCAAGATTTATCCACAAATTTCTGTTTTTTTTATGATTTGCGATACTCTACATGCAATTTTGAACTAATTTATTTTATTTTTAAAACATTCAATATATTAAAAAAAAATATATAATATTTATATTATGTAACAAAAATTCTCTCTTTTATTTTGAAGAAATAAGAAACTTACTTTAATACTTGTTTTAGAACATTATTAATTTGTTTATTATATTTAATATTGTAATAAAGAATTGCATAATTTAAAATTAACAAATTAAAATTTATGTAGGAAAAAATTTTATCTTTTTTTTTGCTAAATTATTTCTCAAATACTAAGAGTTACATCATAAATCCTTATGGTTTATTTAGTGCAGAGAAAGAAGGCAACCCGACTTACATAGAAGTTCGGAAACAGAGATCAAATTATTCATCAAAGATATATGTATAGATTGCTTGAAATAAATAAAATAAATGTAATCTATAAACAGGGCTGTTATTGATTTAAATGAAAAAAAAACTTTTCAATTCTCCGGATGTCCAATATTGCATGTAGAGTATCGCAAATCATAAAAAAAACAGAAATTTGTGGATAAATCTTGAAAATTTCAATATTTTATTCGTTATAAAATTTAAAAAATTGTATTAATACAGATGATCAAAATACCTACAATTTACAAATTTTTGGTATCAACTTATCAAAAAATAATATTAGATTTGTATATCTTCAAGTCATTAAAAGTTATATAAATTCCAAACGTCAATGAACTCATATTCCAATTTGTACCAACTTTTAAATTTAAATTAATTTAAATTTCAATGCATCTTAATTCAATAATATTAATTAATTTCCATATTCACAATAATCCTTCCTTTGGTAATATTCTTACAAGATTTTTAAGAGATTTTACTTTCATTTTTATATTATAATTTATTATTTTTACAACATTTTTAAAAATTTTTCTCCGTTTAGGTATTTTTGATATTTTTTTTTGGTATTTGTCTCTGTTCTTTTTAGGATTTTCTTTAATTTTCTTCTTTTTATAAAAATTATTTAATATTATATTACACAGTTTTCTTATTTATACATTCATTAAACTTTTTATTACGTTAATTTTAATAATTATTTCTATACTTTTAAAAGTAAATACACTTATTTTTTTGTAAATTTATTCAATTTCTTTTCACATCTTGTCTATTTCTTGAGAGTTTTTTTACAAACTTACTTACTTATTCTTTTTTACTTTTTACAGTTTGTTAGATTAAGAAAAAAACATTTCTCCATTTTCTTCCTGTTCATTTAATTTTTTTGATATTACACTATTTTTTTAGTCCTTTCTTGCGTTTTAATTATTTCTTTAATTTTTACGTTATGTATAAAATATTTATCGAATGCTCTGTTTATTTAATTTTAAAAAATTAAAAGAAACACTTATTTCAGTTCCTATACAATATCTATTTCCCATCTCCTCTGTAAGTCGGGTTGCATTCTTCTGATAAACTAAATAAGCTCTACTGTTTTTCCTTCAACTCTTAGATTTTAAAAAATATTTAAATTGTTTAGAAATTATTAATGCATGATTTACAATAAATAATGTACTTGTTGCATTTGAATGGTTTTAATTATTTTAAATGCGTCTTTTCAATAGAGCTAATTACACTTGAAATAACAAACAACTTTTATTTTTTGTACAAAGTTAGCAAAATTATGTTTGGAACTTGACATTAATTTTTTATATTAAATTTTTACAATTAATATCTAAACATTGAATTTTATAAATAGGTTGATTAATATAATGAATATAATGTACGCCTGTCTATAATTTCAAAGGCGGCGCCGTGTGAATTATAGTACCCGAAAATGCCGTATCAGAACAGCGCACGACAAACTGTATTCTGCTACATTGTTTGACATTTTCATTGATGGAATTGAAAAAAAATTACTTTTCTCGAGAGATTGACGCGATTTAAAAACTCAAATACCAAAAACAAAAAAAGTGAAAAAAAGCTAATTAAATTTAAATTTACACTACGATGACCATTTGCGGAAAAAGTGTCGGGTTTTGACGGAAAAAATTGTCAAAGTCCGAATCAATGAGTGAAGTGTCAAGTGATTTTGTATTTCCTCGAGAGACTGACGAAATTTAAAAACTCAAATGCCAAAAACAAAATAAGTGAAAAAGTGCTAGTTAAAATTAAATTTGCAGTACGATTTTCATTTTCGGAAAAAGTGTCGGGTTTTGACGGAAAAAATTGTCAAAGTCCGAATCAGTGAGTGAAGTGTCAAGTGATTTTGTATTTCCTCGAGAGACTGACGCGATTTAAAAACTCATATGCCAAAAACAAAATAAGTGAAAAAGTGCTAATTGAATTTAAATTTTCACTACGATTTTCATTTTCGGAAAAAGTGTCTGGTTTTATTGGAAAAAATTGCCAAACATGGAACATCATTGGAGGTTGTTTTCATCACACGAATTTCCTCGAGACACTAAAGCTCAGGAAATACTTGATTTATCAAAAGTAAGTATTTTTCTGAATCTTTATTTCAATAGAATTTGCAGTACGATGTTCTTTTGTGGGAAAAGTGTTGGACTTTGTCGCGAAAAATTCCTAAGTCTTCAAAACGCATGGGGACAGTCTTTGAGAACCACTGCTCCCCCCTACAGATTCTCTGCGGACTCTGTGTCTCCAACGGCCTTAATAATAATTTTTAAATTAATTTTTAACTTTGAAACAGAAAATTAGAGTTAATTAATTATTTTTTTTACAAATGTAAACTTGACGTCATAATTCTGGGAAGATTTAAGAAACACATACGTAAGCGATTTAGTTTTGAAATTAAATAATATATAATTTTAAAAAAAAACTTAGAGTTAATTGATTACTTTTAAATACGTAAGCGATTTAGTTTTGAAATTAAATAATATAAAATTTAAAAAGAAATTAAAGAGTTCATTAATTACTTTATTTTTACAAATACAAACTTGATGTCGTAATCATTTTAATTTATTTCTACATTTTAAAAAAGCAAATTAAAGAGTTACTTTATTAATTTTTTTTTTTTACTAACAAATGTTAACTTGAATTTATGTGAATTTTAGGTCAATTATAGACTTTATATTGGTCAAATCGATTCGTTTTGAAATAAGGTAGGGGAGAGTCGGCCAAAATGCCTATAGTAAAGTTTAGAGCAAAAAAAAAAGTATTTAATTATAGTTTTGAAAAATATAAACCATCAAATATTTAGAAAACATCCTTTAAGAATATAATAAGATAGTCATTTTAAGTGTTTATTTCAGAAAAAATAGAAAAAAGAATTATTTAAATATTGATGTCAAAATTCGCCATTTTGACACACGACTGGGCAAATCGCCTGTGCACAAAAATATGGAAAAATATGAATAAAAGTAAACAATTTTTTTTTATATATTTTCTATAATCAATTATCTTGTTTATATTAAAAAAAGAACTAGCTGTGAATACAAAAATATAATCTTTTTGTCATAAAACTAAAATTTTAATCCAAAGCAGACCGACAAAAAATGGAAATAAAGTCTATAACAAATAAGTAAAGCTTCTACAATTATAAAAAATCATACAAAAGTAAATTAAACACTATAATAAATTACAAAAATACCTGCTCGATTGAAAACTGCGTGAGTTTTAGGAAGAAAACGACAATTTTGGCATTCAACGCCAAATGTGACAGGTTAATTCGCCATGATTCTTTATAGTCACGTGACAACACGTATCTCTCGTAATCTCATGTATTTTTTCTGCGCATGCGCACTTCTTTTGATTCATCCCGCGCTTATTTAAAATCATGTTTTAAAAATATATTAAAAATGATTCTTCAATGCATAATTATTATAATTATTATTAATATAAATGCAATAATTAATATAATTAATTTGTTAAAACACTGATTTTTTATACAGAAGCAGTAACAACTTGATATTTAGTTTCTACATCAAAATATACGTGTAACCCGAGAGATTTTCCGTATCATACGTATCTTGTTTAGAAGTTTTACAGCATATAGGCAATTTAACCAAGTCCATTTACCCAAAAACACACGATGTAATTAAACTAATTATTTTCATTTTAGAACTCATTTTTATAAATTAAGTCAAAGTGATTAGATAGCTAAATATTCAAGGATTAATTTTAAAAAAAAATTATGTACGTATGTGAGATAGAAGTGCATGTTTTCTAATCTTTAAAAATGAAAAAATTATCGTTGGAAAGCATAATTTTCACAATTCTTTAATAAATTATTTAATAATAAACTGATAATCATGAAACTTTACAGAAATCATCTTCACCTTAATATACTTCATAATTAAAAACAATTATGATTAATATTTATTTTTGGACAAGTTATTAACCATTGCCAATTTACCCAATTAGGCATTTTACCCGACTCTCCCCTATATAATTCTTTCATTTGTTAAGTTGTATTTTTACTGCAAAAAAAATTTTTGGCAAAAAACTATATTTTCAGGTGAAAAAAGATGCTCAAAAAATTTGATTAGGTTTTTTCAAAAATCCCTGTGTCCAAATTTCGATATTTATGAGCTTAATTCGTAATCTAAATTTTCTTAAAATTAGTTTAGATGTTTTCGAGATATCCCAGCGACAAAAAGTGACCACACACTGCATCCGGACTTTTTCTTAAAAACGAAAATTTAGAATTTTTGAATAAATATAAATCGATTTAGACTATTTTTGAACAACCGAAAATCTTTAAGATCTTAAAGTTTCTTATATGAGTAGGAAGTAAAAAGAAATAATTGTGTAGCGAAGGGTTAAAAACCTAAAAACTTTAAATAAATGTAAATGTAATTTATATTGCGGTAAATAATTAATAATTGAAGGAAATAATTGAAAAATGACGAAGGTCAGTTGAAAACAAAATTTGAAAAATGACTAGATTAATCGACAACTGAAAAAAATAATTGAAAAAACTGAACTAGAAACATTTAATTTAAAGAAAATAATTGCAAATTGAAAAATTAAGAATATTTTATTATTATAATTATTACTCTTATTATAGGAAAATTGTTAGAAATAACTGCCCCTTTTACAACTGGATTAGCAATCAAAACATAATAAAAATTAAAGAAAATAATTGAACAATTACATTAAAATTAAAGAAACTTAATGATAATCGAAAAAAAATAATAGAAACAATGCGATATTTTTTTTAATATTAAAGCAAATAATTTAAAATTGAAAAGTGGAATTTAAATTTGTAAAAAAATAACTGAGAATTGAAGAGAATAGTTCTACAATTGAATAATTGAATTGAAAATTTAAAACAATTTTTATGAGTGAAAAAAATAATTGAAAATTCAAGAAAATATTTGATAATTAAAAGAAAAATTACAATATGACGAAAATAATTAAATATTGATGAAAATAATTACTATGAAAAAATAATTATCAAATGGAAAAAAAATCAAAAAATGGTGAGAATAATCAGCATTCGAAAAAGCAAAATTTTAATTAATAAATAATCATAAAATTGAAGGAGAATAATAAATTGTCAATTGGAAATGGAAGAATTGTATCGAAATTTCAAGAAGATAATTGATAAATGAGAAAATTGAAATTTTAAAAAAATTGTCGATAATTGAAAAAAAATTACAAAATGATTAAAATAATTAAACATTAAAGAGAATAATTAATAAATGAGGAAAATAATTGACAATCAAAAGAAAAATTCGAAAATTGGCAAAAATAATCGACAACAGAACGAATTACTTTTAAAAAATTAAAGAATAATTATAAAATTTAAAGAGAATAATCCCTGGCGAAAACTCTTTAAAATTATAGAGAAAATATAGATTTATTTATTAATGAAATAAAAATTATTTGATCTGATATTTAAAATTTTTAATTTTCAGGGGTGGAGGGGGTATGGTATTGAATTTTTTTTTGAAATTTTTTTTTATTTTTTTAAGTGAATGCACAATATTTTAAGAATGTTGTGTCCAAATTTTAAGTTGATCGGAGCAAAATTGTAGAAGTTACGAGTATTTGAGTGACCGTTCCTCGGAACCGTTTCTATGCCGCGCCCGTGCTGAGCAGAAGCAAAAGTCGACAACCCAGTAAAAAGGGGGTTATAGAGCAAGCGTTTTGGCTAGTTGAGCAAGCCGTCTGCTCAATTGTCCATGCTGCATTTGGACAATCGGTGTGGTTGCTCGATCATCCAATGCATTATGCCCAATCATCCAAAAGGTATTTCGAGCTTAAAACTGAAGAAAAGCAACTTAACTTTTGAGAAAACATTAAGAAACGTTATATTATGGATAAATGCAAAAAAACTGTATAATAAAAATACGTATATTAAGAATAAATAACATTTCAGAAAAGTCGTGATTTATTGACACACAGGGAGCAGAACACCTGACGAGCAGAATAGACGTAGCCAATCACAATTTATTCTCTCGCGGTAGAAAGATTTTTATTGGTTACGTCTATTCTGCTAGTCAGGTGTTCTGCTCCCTGTGTGTCAATAAATCACGACTTTTCTAAAATGTTATTTATTCTTAATATACGTATTTTTATTATACAGTTTTTCGTATTGATCCATAATTTAATATTTCTTAATGCTTTCTCAAAAGTTAAGTTGGTTTTCTTCAGTTTTAAGCTCGAAATACCTTTTGCATGATGGGACATAATCATCCAAATGCATTATGCATTGGATGATCGAGCAACCACCCCGATTGTCCAAATGCCGCTTGGACAATTGAGCAGACGGCTTGCTCAACTAGCCAAAACGCTTGCTCAATAAGCCCCTTTTTACTGGGAAAAGTTTAAATTTCCTTTCGTTCGCGTTCGTTGGTTTTTTAGTATTTTAAATTGTAATGTATCTGGACAAAAGAACTTTACCCTATGGATCTGGCATTGACGACTCTGAGTGAACTTTACAGAATTATTGAATTTTATTTTGAATTTCTTAGTGTGTAAAACTTTAAAGCTCTCTACTGAAAAGTGCCATTTTTTTAGTCGGTGCGCAACATAACTAAAAATCTACTGAACCAATCGTTTTTAAATTTTCCACAATACTTCTTCGCATAATTCCCCAGGTAATGTCGAGGGTTTTATTGTTTTTTTAAATAATTGTTCATTTTACAATAACGAATATGTCGGTTTTTTGGTCGAAAATCGGTTTTTTGACTTCAAAGTGCTACCAAAAATTCAAAACTTAAAAAAAAATAAAAATCCCCTCGATGTTACCTGGAAGAGCATCTCTTTTAACAAATGCATTTTGATTTTTTTGTTTCTGATGATTCTGTTGCGAGTTACGCTGCGCACCGCAAGACAACTTTTTTTCGAAGCGCATCAGGAAATTTACATTCACTCGCTCAATTTAAAATACTTTTGAATGAGAATTTACCCAAAAATTGTTCGAATGTTGCTTTATTGTATGGAAATTGATTTAATAAACTGATACACTCTGCATCGCCAAAAACAATTCATAAAAACATGCCTTCTTTACCGTATTAAGCCCTATATGCAAATTGAATACGCATACGGGACCAAAGCATGAGACAGAAAAGGACAGAAACAGTCTGTGTCCTTTTTTATCTCATGCCCTGCTCCCGTAAACGTATTCATTGTGCTTTGGGCTATAACCATACCCCCCCCCCCTTAATCAATTTAAAATGTATTTTTTAAAAAATATCTTAGCTCAAAACTTCAGATGTAAATAGACAAAAATGAATGAAAGGAATGACAGAACGTGAGGATTATCATTATTATATATTTGTAAAATATGAAAAAAAATTGATTTTCGATAAAATTTCTAATAACTTTTAGACCCACAAGGAAATTTCCGGTTTAATAACAAATTTCCCGGTGATTTTCCGGTTTTTTCCGGCTTATTCCCGGTCAAGTGACCATACCCTGATTTTTTCCAGACTTTTCCCTGACCTGCGACCACCCTGTAATATATTTATACTTCTCAAAGTCTAAGATAACCTCCCGGTACTTCGTAGAATGAAACAATGCACTAATTTTGATTAATATTCTATTACCTAACAGTTTCAACCCACTTCGCCTTAAAATGTAAAAGAATTAAGCACTAATTTTTATTAATACTATAAGCAATTGAACACTGTATTCGAAATAAATGCGCTTAACCATATTTTCCGTCATTACTTAAAAAAGTATACTTTGAATTTTCGCCCCAAGACTACGCGACCAGAATCTTGTGCGCAACTAATAAATGTTTTTAGAAATTGCAATATCTTTTAAATTAACAATTTCCAAACAATAAAATGTAGTTTCTAATCATTTCCAAACGATTTGGAAATCGTTCGATTTCCATGATGCGAAGTTGGTACTGTACTTTTTAAAATTTCTATACTTTTTTAAGTTTGGATTTCCAATCAATCAAACAATTTAGTTTCCAATTATTTCAAAATAATTTTCAAATGATTCAAAAAAAAAAAAAAAAAGATTGTAATTTTTATGGTTTAAGGCCTAAGCAGATAGAAATACGGTTACGGGACCAGAGCATGAGACAGAAAAGGACAGAAATAGTCTCTGTCCTTTATTATCTCATGCCCTGCTCCCGTAACCGTATTCGTTGTGCTTTGGACTTTAGTGCTAACTTTACAGAGGTAAACTTTTTAAGGTGATGTCAGATGTACAGGCAGATTAGAGGATCAGTGAAATAGAATAGACGAATCAGATAGTTGCACATTGAAAACCATTTTCTGATTGGTTTACTTTTTTCCCCTGATTCGCTAATCCTTCAAAACTGACTTTAACCTTAATAGACCTTTTCATTTAACTTTTCTGTCTTCTTCTAATGCATGTACCATTGCATAAGCTGGAGAAAGACAAGAACTAAAATGAAAAGGTCTATAGTATTATTAACACTTGATGACAATGGACAATATATAAATTTGCCTGTCATCATAATAATAATAATATAACAAAATTTATTAATTTAAGCATTTATCCAATGAGATTTTAAATTAACAATCATAGAAATAGGATATTGCAGTTTTGTTCAGACTTAAAAAACGTTTTTTTTTCTTCTTTTGCTATTGATTTTTTTTTTGGTTTATGAGTTTTTATTTAATTAGGATGTTCTCCTTTAAACAGAAATTATTAACACAATTATGTTTTTATTATATTAAACATGTTTGTTTTGCTAGGTTAACTGAATTAATTTCATATTTTTAAAGGCACCTTTCGGTAAATCTTTTTATTTTTTTAAAAGTTTTTTTATTGTTAGACATATTTTTTATTTTTCTTTGTAGTTTTTGTAAGTTTTACGTAATTCTAAATTGATTATTAATTTCATTTTTTTAGCTGTCAACAACTGTCATTTCACGGTAGTAGTAGTAGTAAACCATAGAGAAATCGACAAAGATTAGTTAGTTTAAGTTTTGACGTTGGCACTCATGCTGGTATTGCGCCCTGCATTTCCGGCCATGACCTGGTAGTTATCGACAAAGATAGTAAAAATTAACCTATTGCGCATGCACATACGTATGGAGACAAGCAGGCAACTAGGCACACATGCCTACCTGGCTTCGGTTCCGCCTTACAAAAATGGTTCCTCCACTTGCTTATGCCTACATGCCTGTCCATGCCATCAAGTGGCGCGTAGGAGCTTCCGTAGTCTCATGCTCAGGGTTGTGCTAGTATAATACCTTAGGTAAATTACGTGGTTCTTTACGGTAAAATACCTAGTAAATTAGCTCAATAATATTTTACATAATGTATTTTTTGGGGGTGGGGGGTAAAATACGGTATTTTAATTATGTAAAATACCTGTAAATTACGTAAAAAACCTCGAGTTACACGTCACTGCACAACCCTGCTCATGCTAGGGATTAATGGATTAGGGGTTAGAGTAGACCAATCAGATAATTGGTCACATTGGAAAGCATTTTCTAATTGGTCTATTCTAATCCCTGATCCATTAATCCCCAGCATGAGACAGCACCTAAAATTTTGTGAAATTATATATGTTATTTATTTTACGTTGCTTCATTATAATTTCCCAATAAAACTCATAATTCATTTTCCTATTAGAATTTCTAAAACTTATATTTATTTTATAACCGGCAAATTTTCTATTCTGTAATTTTACAAAAGCTTTAGGAATTTTACATAAGGTTAAAGTTTTATTCCCAACTCAGCGCATAAAATCCGTAAAATATGTAAAAATGTTACTGTAGAAGTAGGTAATAAACGCTCCTACAGTACGCTTCCATTTAATTGACCTCCATTTTAAATGAACTTCCATTTTAATTAAACTTTTTCGTACATTTTAAATGAACAAAATTATCCCTACCACTCATGTGCACGGAAAGGTACGGCCACACCTCGGGAGGCAAGGAGTCGGCTTCCTTCCCGTAAGTTAGAGTAAGAAAGACAGAAGTACTTTTGTCCTTCATACTCTAACTTACGGGAAGGAAGCCGGCTCCTTGCCTCCCGAGGTGTAGCCGTACCTTAAGGGGAAATGTTATATTCCCCCTCACGTGCAGAGTGTTTTTGGTATTTGCGTAAAGAGTGGGAAGGGTCAATTAAAATGTTTCATCCGGTCCCGACGAGGTCAATTAAATGGAAGCGTACTGTATTTCTTTGGCATAACGCACATTGAAGGTGAAGACCCATGACTGCTTTTTGCTTTTCGTTATACATAATAAGGATATTCAAGTTTGGTGGGGAGAAATTCAAAATGGCGGCTACCTGGATGACAGGTTAGCATTGCAGTCAATGGGACGAAATCAGTTTTTCTACAATAACTTTTAAAAAACAAATTTTCGAACCTATGTTTATTAACAAACTATTTTTCATTTATCGAAAGCTAATTTTTAAAATAATAAAATTGTGTAAAATTTTTACATGAGTTTTTATTATTTTAAAAAATAGCTTTCGATAAATGAAAAATAATTTGTTAATAAACATAGGTTCGAAAATTTGTTTTTTAAAAGTTATTGTAGAAAAACTGATTTCGTCCCATTGACCGCAATGCAAACCTGTCATCCAGGTAGCCGCCATTTTGAATTTCTTGCCACCTAACTTGAATATCCTTATGAGAGAGAAAAGGACGGACAAAGTATATATGCCAAAGTATATGTGTCCTTTTCTCTCTCATTATAACGCAATAGAGCTGTCCAGTGTGACGTCAGTAGGCGTCGGTAAAATCAAAATTTACGCTCAGTTTACCACCTAACCGAATATTTTACATTAAGCGTAATGGGATTTTGATCTAAAATTAATTTTATTTAATAAATTAACTTAGAATTCCATCTTCTTGAATAGTAGTAGGCTATTGAAGTTATTCTGGAAATAATTTTCTAGTTTTTTTTTGACTGACAGCAGCTAAACATTTAAAATCGGAAGAATTACGCGATTGCTATATGTGACCGGCAAGAAATGAGATTATGCGATTTCAGGTGCTTTTTTGAAACGCAGTGATTTATCTGACAAAAAATTATACAGAGCTCTAGTTTGTTCAAAACCTTTTATTTTAGATAATTATCAATAAAATATTAAAAGTGTAAAGTAGTCTTTTATTATTGTGATGTCGTTTTGTCATTCTATGTGTGAAACATAACCCCTATATTATACATAATTACAAAATATGTACCAATATACATTTTTATTTACACAAAAATACTTATTATTATGTTTAATAGAAAATTAGGGACATTTTTTGTAGGTTGACCTACTCCATTCCATAAATTTCTATCATTTCTACATCGGTTACAAATAATGCACTGTAAAAAAAGTCAGTGAATTAAAACATACTTCATGTAATTTTACACATCAATATTATTGGTTCGACGTAGTACATTTACTATGTTCCACAAGTAATTTTATTTTAGAGAATAATTTTACTATGTGTGACTGAGCAATTTAACCATAATGTGTAAAATTACATCGTCCAACGTAGGAAAGTATGATCACTATGTCCAACGTGTTTATTTACACAGGATTGTAAATTTATATTAATGTGTAAATTTACTAATGTATCGTAAAGATACCAACAATAAGTAATTTTACTTGGTAGGGAATGTTAAATTACACGCGGTGTGTAATTTTCCTCGTAGCACGCAGTGCGAGATTTAATAAGGACAGTAAGGTTATGTCAAAAATGCGTAAGCGCATGCTCGAAATGTTCATATTTGTGTCAGAAAAAAAGGTTCTGAGCCATCGTCTTTTGTACTTAAATGACTTAAATGCATTTTAAACGCGTCAGCAGCATTATACAATGTATCATGTTCTATTAAAAGTTTATAATAAGCTGGAAAAAATAAAACGAAAAGTCCTGTACCGATTTTTGATCACGCGCAGTTGAAAATTATTGAGTTGCTTAAGTTAGAAAGACAGGGACTTTCCATCATCAAGCATTCGCCCGTATGCAACTTTAAACAAATAACTTCAAAACTATGTGCATAATCAAAAAATGGTAAAGGAATTCGTTTTTGTCTTTTTTTGGGCTAATTATGATCCTTTTAAAGTGTTCACCTTAGGAGCAGGAATATATGAAAATACATATTTCATAAATATTATTACCTAAATTTGTAGGTTAAGTTACACGCAAGAAGGAAAATGTGGAAAATTACATGCGGCGTGTTTTTCAACATAACGCCACCTATTTTATATTCGGGGTTTAAAATAACATGCAGATTATGTAAAATCGCACGTTGCACGTAGTGATCATACTTTCCTACGTTAGACGTTGTAAATTTCAACAGGATTTTTTTACAGTGTGCGCTTACAATATAAGGGTTATGTTTCACACATAGAATGACAAAACGACAACACAATAATAAAAGACTACTTTACACTTTTAATATTTTATTGATAATTATCTAAAATAAAAGGTTTTGAACAAACTAGAGCTCTTTATAAATTTTTTTCAGATAAATCACTGCGTTTCAAAAAAGCACCTGAAATCGCATAATCTCATTTCTTGCCGGTCACATATAGCAATCGCGTAATTCTTCCGATTTTAAATGTTTAGCTGCTGTCAGTCAAAAAAAATACTAGAAAATTATTTCCGGAATATCTTCAATAGCCTACTACTATTCAAGAAGATGGAATTCTAAGTTAATTTATTAAATAAAATTAATTTTAGATCAAAATCCCATTACGCTTAATGTAAAATATTCGGTTAGGTGGTAAACTGAGCGTAGATTTTGATTTTACCGACGCCTTCTGAGGGCGCAATTAGGGTGCAATTATATGTCTGCGTCGAACGCTGCGTTTTTGCGTTGTATGTTGAGGAAGAGAAAGACAGAAATATGGTCACATCTTTGTCACTCTCACCATTCAACGCAAAAACGCAACGTTCCACGCAGGCATGTAATTGCGCCCTTACATGTCCTACTTCCTCTCATTCTTACGATTAAGGATTAAGGCCTAAGCAGATAGAAATACAGTTACGGGACCAGAGCATGAGACAGAAAAGGACAGAAACAGTCTCTGTCCTTTATTATCTCATGCTCAGCTCCCGTAACCGTATTCGTTGTGCTTTGGGCTTTAGCGACTACCAGAGATGCCAACGACCGTCACCAAACGCATTTGCGCATGCTTTAAAACCTCAATAGTGATTGGTCAGAATCAAATTTACCATCGGAAATCATAATTTCCGATGGTTTTGACCAATGACCAAAGAGTTGCTAAGCATGCGCAAATTAGTCTGGTGACGGTCGTTGGCATCTCTGGCGACTACGATTCATTGTGCGTTAGGCTTATAGTGGTAAAATTACAGAATCATTTTTTTCAGTGTAGGTATTTTACCCCCCACTCCCAAAAAATACCTTATTTAAAGTATTTTTGAGGTAATTTACTAGGTTTTGCTAATAATGCAATAATATGGTTATTGTAATTAACGTAATTTGCTATTTTATGCAGTAATAACAGTAGATTTTTATCAGTGTAGGATTTACTTAAACTATTTTTCAATAATTGTTAAATATTTACAAATTTTATGTTTAACGTAAGAAATTTAATAGTTGACTAAAACCTAATTTTTAGATTTCCATCAAGAAACAATGAATAAACAATCAGTGTGAATTATTGGATAAAATAAAGATGAAATAATAAGGTTGATCGCTATCCGTAAAATGGAAGAAGTCGGAGACGATGCTCAAAGTAATAATGCAAGATCAGATCCTCTTTCACCCAAATTAAAAAGGACTCTGATTGCAGAAAGCGACTTTTATGGCGAAACAAACGTCAAATATAAATTAACAAATTACACTTGGGCTCTCAAAGATTTCGAGACTCTAGTCAAAGTGGGCAAGCACATAGACACCAAAGCATTTACACTAATTGATGATTCCAACGTCGAATGCTTTCTGAGTATTGATTTCACAGACTGGATGTCCCTTCACATAACATTCTCTTCAAATGTTCCGCCAGCTTACAATTATGAAATTAACTTTCATGTCATAAACGAAGACAATCTCAGTTCCTTTCATGAAGTTGCTTACGTGAGGAACGTGCAGAAAGGGCAAAAAGTCACTTTTGAAAAGTTTCTGCTTATTGAGAAAGAGGAATTAAGTAACTTTTTAGTAAACGGATACCTCTTCCTTCTGTGTGAAATCTCACGAGTAAACTCAACTTTCAGTTTTAGAAACAATAACATTGAATCGATGGAAAACGAAATTTCCGATGACATGAAAAATCTCTTGAAGAATCAGCAATTGACGGACGTGACACTGGTTGCGGGCGGAAAAGAGTTTCGAGCTCATAAATGTGTTCTTGCAGCTAGATCTCCTGTTTTCTTGGCGATGTTTCAGACCAACATGTTGGAGAATAAAGATAATGAGGTTCTCTTTCAAGACACTGATCCTGAATGTGTTGAAAAGTTACTGGAATTCGTTTATTCTGACCTAGTGGACAATTTGGAGGACTTTGGTGAAAGACTGTTAATATTAGCTGACAAATACGATTTGAAAAGATTAAAGCTACTTTGTGCTCAAGAGCTTTGCAAAAACATAGACATTGATTCAGCAATCTCTGTTCTCATATGCGCAGATAAGTATAATGTTCCCGAATTAAAAGAGAGAACTTTAACTTTTATAAGGAATCAACTGAAAGCGGTTCTTGAAACAGATGCATATAGTCAACTTATCCATCTTCATCCAAATTTAATCAAAGAAATTTTCTGTCACGATTTTCCGTCCAGCAACAAAAGAGTTAAACTAGAGCTATAGCTTTTTAAAATCTAAATTAATATTTTATTAATAATACAATTTTATAGAAGTTGAATCTTATTTATAACGACGTTTTCAACTTTATTCAAATTGATATTGTGAAAAAAATTAAATTCTACATTTTTTGAAAATGACTCTATTGAATGAAAGAATAAAATAGTCAAATAAATTTGTGGAATATTCATGCCCTCCTAATTTTAATTGCATTTTCAGTTTGTGTACAATATTTCATATTAATAATTCATTTTTCACCTTAACATTTAAGTATTAAACTGTTCATTTTTCTCAAAAGTACTTCAACAACGAAAATGTATCTTTCGATAAAGATTTACAAATTTGCTATTAAAATTTGCTATTTTCCAAAGAGTTTTAGTACTTATTTCAGTTTCAAGACAATTATTTTTAAGTAATACTATAATTTTTAAGAACAACCATTTTTATTAAATTTAGGATAAAGACAAACTTTGCTTCCAACTAAAAAGTCAGTTTTATTCAATTCAAACTATCACAAGTAAAATTTAAAATTGATTATAGTCTCAGATGATCAGCATTAGATTCAATTAAAAATTGAATTTGTCTAGAATAAATTCGGTTAATAAAAATTTATCTCATCCATCCAAGTTCATATCAACAGAAAAAGTAAGTTTTTAAAAACCAATTAAATTAATTAAAAAAAGTTCATTAAAATACATCTATAGAATAATTATTATGTTAATAAATTTAAATTTGTTGAACTTTGTATTGAACATTTTTATTGTTTTATGGTTATATAAATAATATTACCGTAACAGAAATATCTCTTACTTTTTATAACACCTGTTTATATTGTTGTTAGTTTAATGATAATTCAATTTTAAGACAAATGTCAACATCTATAGAAGCCGAAGTTAACGCTTACCTAATTTCACCTTCTTTTTTTCTCTTGACATACTGTCAAATAAAATCATAGTTTAATGTTAAAAATCCCCGAAACACGCGCTAAAAACAGTTAACATTCTAAATTTTGTAAAATATGTAAATGCAAATAATTGCATTTAAAAATGTCAATTCCTAGTCCCGAGATTTCAACCTCCATTTCCTGTAAGTATAGATTTTTTTGCAAACATCCTAAATAACTAATCTCAAAATAACCATTAATTTCTTCTTTTTTGCAAAAACTTGATAAATCTTTAGAATTACTTACTTCGATTGCAGTCACAATTTTATTATAATAATATTTAATTGTATTATTAACTTAATATGTAAATACAATTTTAGGCAAAGGAGACAATGAGACATCCTGTACTGACAATGGAAAGGATAAGAGATATTTAAAAAAACCTTCACCTGTACCAGTGGCACAGAAAATGAAAGCTAAAACAAAGATCGGTTTACGATCCGTTTCAAAAGTAAGGATAAAGAATTTTTTTTTAAATTTTAGACTTGAATTTATATTTCATTTTTTTCTTTGCTACACTGAGAAGAATCTGTTGCGATTATCGCATGAGCAAATGATATGAATATAGCATAGACACTAACTATACAAAAATTGCAAGAATCCACCTAATTATTAGGCCGCTCCGCCTAGTTTTCAGGCCAAGTCCGAGTAATAACTATACGTGCTGTTAGAAATATAGCATCAATAGAATTATGGAAAAAATGCAAAAATGATTTCAAGCAATAATAGCAACAGATTTTTCTCAGTGTATTCATTCGCTTTTAGACAGAAACAACTGAAAACGGTTCAATCCAAAAATCTGCATCTAAGAGTCTATCAAAGGCATCCTCAATCGGAAATAATGGCTCGAGATTCGCAAGGGCTTCTAGTGTCTCATCTGCATCTTCCTCTTCTCAAAGACGTGTTTTTGAAAATCAGTACCTTACAAAAAAAAATCGATACAATACTCTGCGAAGAGAGCTGGAGAATAAGCACGTTAGTTATGTTGATATATATATATATATATATATGAATTGCAGGTATCACAGTCACCTTTTTTCTTTTTTTTTTTACCTTTTTTTTTGGGTCAAAAATATATAATTTTTTGTAAATATTTCGAAGTAGATTCATAAAAATCAGATTCAATGTTAGAATTTAGTTTTAAAGATGATTGATACAATAACAAAAAATCTGATTTACTAATAAAAAATACATAATTATTCTATATGAAAAATAAAAGTATAAAAGGACACATATTTTTTTATTTTCGAAAAAAATTATTTTTAACCAAGTTTTGTAATATTTTTCCTAATTATCTCAAAAACCCCACCTTTTATTTCTTTAAATAGATAATTTTAGGAGATTTTTTTTATATTTTTCGAAATATTCTTTTTTTTACAAAAATTTGAGTTTGTTAGTGTGCATTAATAATTACTGATTTTATAAAAGGACTTATACTTCAGTTGAATTAATTGCATTTCATTTGTTTTTAAACTTGGTTACTAACAATCTCAAATTTTAAATAAATTATTTATGAGGATAGGAATATTTCATGATATTGATAAGAATTTATGGTCAAAAATTTAAAAAAAAAAAAAAAAAAGGTGGGTCTTTTGAGAAAATAGACCTTGTTTATTTTTGGAAAGTCGTCTATAATTTTGTTAATTTTAAAACCTTTTAAAAATTTCAAACGGCATTTTTAAAGAAGAAAATATCACCTAAAAGATCCAATTAACAAAAATTGATTATATAAATTAGGAAAGACATTACAAGTGAAACAAATTTTTTTTATTGTTATTTTGAGTTTTACCATTCAAAATTGAAGTACTCCTAACTTCATTTAAAATAACTTTTTAAAAATATGTCACATAGAATAACATATTTTAGTGGAAGTTAAATCTACAACTTGAAATTAGTCGGCCTACACGATTTGAAATGAGTTACTGAGTATTTTATTTTAAACGAGTTATGAGATATATATATGAGATAGAAAGAGACAACAATGTATTGCTATCTCTTTCTCTCTCATAGGATAATCCAAGGCTTTCGGGGGGAGGGGGCGATCGCCCCCATCGCCCCTCGCTGGATCCGCCCTTGGATAGAACCTCATTAAATAAAATAATTTAACATTTTTTATTAATATTTAATGATGATAAAATTTCGATATAATAGAAAAGTTCATAAAAAAGGAGCGTCGGAAACAATTCACACAATTTAAAGTAGTTATTCTGTTTACCTATTGTTTATGTTATGTAGATAATGAATTTCAAAATAATGTATTGATATTAAGTTACATTTGTACCAAAGAGTACAAAACTCTAAGAAATTTAAGTATCAATATACTACTGTTTATATATGATTTTAAACACATTCTAGTTTGTTGTTTGTTATATTTCTTGTCACCTTTTTGTCACTTTTTCCAAGGAAAAAATTCACCTTTTCACCTTTTTTGAAGATAAAAGGTATCCTGTGATGCCTGGAATTGTTTCCATAAAATTTCTAGAATAACAAAGTAAAATCTTTAAATCCTCACCATTTGAAAAGTAATTAATAAATTTTTCAGAAAGTCGTTGCTGAGATGCACAGAGAAATTTCACAACTTCGCGACAAAGTGATCGCTATGGGATCAAAGGATCCTGGAAAACCAGAGGATATCGGTCTCTCTTTATATTCTGAAAAAGATAAGTGTTTAAATCACAAAATTGACAATGAAATTGAAGAGTCGATTGACATTCCCGAATGCGAAGTAGACAGTGAATTTATGAAAAATTTAAAATTTAAATTGCAAATGATTCTAGAAACTTATATAACTTTGTGCAAAGAGGCGTTAAGCGAACGAATGGACATTGTCTCGTGGCTTATGGATTTCGGACATGAAGAGTGCGACAATGATTCAGGATTAAATGAGAAAATTAAAATATTTCGAAGTGAGGAAGATGATTTCATCGAGAAGCTAGAACACACAAACAAAATTCAATGTCAAGCGATAGTAGACATGACCAACAAATTTGAATCACTTTGGGGCGAATGTCAAAGCTACCGCAGCAAATTCAAGAACTTTAGAAGTACAGAGGAACAAAATCTTTTAGAAGAAAAAGTGAATAATTTGAGTGATTTGTTGGAGATTGAGCGGGGAAAGTCACAAAAAATGAAGGAGCGCAAAACTCTGTTAGAAAATCAGATGCAGAAGCTTAAGACTAAGGTTAAAGAATTAGAGGACCAAGTTACCAATGGAGAGAGTAAAATTAATAACTTGCAAAACACTGTTAAACAATTGGAATCTCAAGTGAAGCAGAAGGAATCATCTTTAGAACAACGGACCAGAGAGGTGCAAAAGATGTCAAAGATCAATGAGAACGTCATCAGCAAGTTGGAAAAGCAGAAGGAAATGCTTCAATCACGGTTATTTTCACTCTTTTTACCAAATCCACAGTCAGCTTGATTATTGTTTTGCTTATTATTAACACATTCAGGCTGGACAAGGTGACGAACGAGCTGTCCAACAAAGACAATGCTAACGATGCTGTTCGAAAAACATTGCAACACCTTGAAGAGAACCTGAAGGAATTCGAGCAAGAAAAACAATTAAGGTATAATTTCTGTTATATGTAATATAATATAAATATTTTTATATTCGGTCGTAATTCTTTATCGATTTTAATAATTTTCAGGGTTTTGTACCGTAAAACCGAACCCTATTAAAATCACTATGTGTGTCCGTTTTCGCACCCCCTCTAACTTCTAAACTATATGAGCTAGAGTCTTCAAATTTGGTACACATATGTAATTTCACCTTAGATTTACGAAAATGATATGGAAAACGCGATTCGAGTTCATGAACATGCCGAAATCCAGCAAAAACCACTTTTTTGCTCTAAAAAGCAAACAAAATGACCATGTCTCCCCCCTCCCCCTAATCTTCCAAACTATTTGACTTAGGATGCTGAAATTTAGTACACGTATGTAGATTTACGTGTAGATTACAGGAAAATTATAGAGAACTTTCGTAAAGGCGGTCTTCATAGTGTTAACTAGCCTAAAAATACGATTTTTTGATAAAAATTATAAAAAATGAGCATGTCCCCCATCTTTAGCTTCCAAACTATTTGACTTAGGATGCTTAAATTTGGTACACATATGTAGTTTGACGTGTAGATTATAGGAAAAATATATAGAAGTTTGTTAATGTTCGTCTTCATGGAATTTACGAGCCAAAATTCGTGTTTTTTTTTAAAAAAATTGAATAATAATTGGTTAATTCCTTATTTTTTTAAAATTCAAAAAATTACCCTGACCCCCCAGCTCCAAAAGTTTTGACTTGTAGTGCTAAAAATTTGTACCAATAAAATTTTATTTAGTGTGTAATAAAAATTATTTTTAGAAATGGTTTCCTAGTGGAAAATTTTAAATCTCTACCTCATATAATTGGAAAAAAATTAGAGAGGTACGGAATCCTTCGACTTGGTACGAGTGTAACTCGTACTTGCCCGATTTTTTTTAAATACTCAGTATTAAACTCTCAACAAACATCAGGAAGCGGAGTTTTTAATTTAAATTTAAAACATTCAATTGCTAAATATATAAACAAATAAAGTTGCAAAATTGAGTATTTTTAAAATATCAGTCATTATCTTTCTATAAATTAGTGTAATCTATCTTTTATCAATCATAACAACTAAAATTTTATTTATTGTTATGAACAATTAAATTCAACAAATTTTGAAATTAATGATTTTATTTTTAAAAAAAGGGTCTTTTGTTTTATAATAATGATATCTTTTTAATAAAAATGTTGATTAAAAACAATGAATTAACAAACTAATTACTATAAAACACTTTTAAACAATTAATTTCAAAAATTATAAAAATAATCAATTTTTGAATCAATTAATGCCTAAGCCAAAACTGAAAGTTGAGGAACCAAATTAACAATAATTGAAATAATATTTTGGCAATATAGAAAAAAAATTCAATTTTGTTATTTTGAAAATGATTTAAAATAATAATTTTCCTTAAAAGCACTGAAATACTTTTCAAAAATTTATAACATGTTTCAATAATAATTGTTTAACCAAATTTCTAAACAATGATTTTTAGACAAAGAACCCATTAACGCCCATGCTTAGGGAAATAGGATTATTAAAAAAAGGAAATACTGCAAAGAGGACCGTGAACCAAATGATGGTTCTTGAAGGTAGAAGTTGTTTAAAAAAAATTTGTTTAAACAAATTGTTATAAACAATTGGAAAAAAACTGAAAGTTGCGAAAAATAAGTCGCGCCATTCGATTGAACGCGAAAAATTATTAAATAAACATTTATTTTTGTTACTGTTATTAATTATATTTAATTTTTCGCGTACAATCGACTGACGCTACTTATTTTTTGCAACTTTTAGTTTTTGTTTTGTTTATAACAATTTGTTTAATCAAATTCTTTTTTAAACCGCTTCTAACGTCAAAAACCATCATTTGGTCCACGGTCACCTGTGCAGTATTTCCTTTTTTTAATAATCCTATTTCCCTAAGCATGGGCGTTAATGGGTTCTTTGTCTAAAAATCATTGTTTAGAAATTTGGTTAAACAATTATTATTGAAACATGTTATAAATTTTTGAAAAGTATTTCAGTGCTTTTAAGGAAATATTGATCCCTTACTAATTTCCTCTTTACTTTCGAAACCTGTCATTATATTTTTCAACAACAAATTGTCAAAATAACAAATTGAATTTTTTTCATGTTTTTGCCAAAATATTCTCATTTTAATTGTTACTTTGGTTCTTCAACTTCCAGTTTTGGTTTAGACATTAATGGATTCAAAAATTGATTATTTTTATAATTTTTGAAATTAATTGTTTAAAAGTGTTTTATAGTAATTAGTTTGTTAATTCTTTGTTTTTAATCAACATTTTTATTTGAAAGATATCATTATTATAAAACAAAAGACCGTTTTTTTAAATAAAATCATTAATTTCAAAATTTGTTGAATTTAATTGTTTATAACAATAAATAAAATTGTTATTAATCATATTTACATTTCCAGGGGCGTAGGAGCAAATTTTTTTCTGGGGAAAAAAAGCTCAATATATGACATATATATATATATGGGCTATTCTATTTCAAACCGTTCCACCTACAAAAGACGATCGCAAAAAGGTATATTTTTAAATAAAATTTATTTAATGAAAATTAAATTATTTATAATATGTTATACACTCTTTTAAAAGAGAATTTAATGCTCTTTCAATTGGTCTTTACATTTTTGAATTTTTTTTTTTAATTTCATAGAGAAATTCGTATTTAAAATCTAAAACTCTTAATATCTCAAAACACCCCTCCTCAGATTTTCTTGAAACTTATGTTAAAATAAAGCTTAGATATTGTAATTTTTAGTTATTTTAGATTTATTATGGACATTTTAGAGGATTCTTGTATAAAAAAGATATAAAATATGTGTTTTGAAAAATCTGACCCGAAGTGAACTTAAATCCTTATTTACTCTGACGTTGGTTGGATGATGAGTTAGGATTTAACTTCAATTCATGTCAGATTTTTCAAAACACATAATTTATATCATGTTTATCTAAGAATCCTCTGAAATGTCCATAATAAATCTAAAATAACTAAAAAGTACAATATCTAAGCTTTAATTTAACATAAGTTTAAAAAAAAGCGGAGGAGGGGTGTTTTGAGATATTAAGAGTTTTAGATTTTAAACATGAATTTCTTTATGAAATAAAAACAAAATTTTAAAAATGTAAAGACCAATCGAAAGAGCATTAAATTCTCTTTTAAAATAGTAAATAACATATTATAAATAATTTAATTTTCATCAAATAAATTTTATTTAAAAACATTCCTTTGTGCGATCGTCTTTTGTAGGTGGAACGGTTTGAAATAAAGTGGCCCATATGTACACATATTTACATTTAGCGTGAAATTACTGGGGGGCAAACATGGTATTTGCCCCCCCCCCATTTTCAGACTGGGGGCAATTGTCCCCTCTGCTCCACCGGTTCCTACGCCACTGTACATTCTTTACACTTTTTTTTCAGTTATTATGATTGATAAGAGATAGATTACACCAATTTATAGAAAGATAATGACTGATATTTCAATAATACTCAATTTTGCAACTTTATTTGTTTATATATTAAGCAATTGAATGTTAAATTAAAAAATCGGCTTCCCTATGTTTGTCGAGAATTTAATACTGAATATTAAAAAAAAATTATTAAAATCAATAAAGAATTACGACCTTTAGGCTTTTTAATTGTGTCCACCCGATTAATTACAATTATTTTTCAATCGTCGTTAATTGTGCCGGAGTTATCATCTTAAGAACGAGTGTGATACAAAGTACTAGATTTAAACTTAAAACTATAAGATGCATTCCATTTAAAACCATTGCACCTACAAAGGACGATCGCAAAAACAGCTTTTTTAAAATCAAATTAATTCGATAAAAATTAAATCAATCATAATATGTTATTGATTAATTATTTATTATTTCAATGGGATAAAATTTGCTTTAAAATGTTTCTTGTAAATAAAAATTTTAATTATTTTTCACATTTAATGGCAAAAAGTAAATGTGATTCTATTAAAAAACCGTTAGGCTAAAAATTCTATTGCTATTTTGAACCGATTTTAACGAAATTTGGTTGTTATATTAGATATTGACCCAAGTTAGGTTTATAAACTTAAAGAGTTAAAAAAATTTAATTAGTCCGAAAGATATACCAATTTTTTAAAAAAATTGAAAAAACCAATTTTTTTAATTTACCTACTTTTTGTTAGATTACTTCTACACTTTTTGCATTAGTTCCTTTTATGTTCCTTAAAACATATTTGGCTATAAATTTTAAAATATATACCTATATAAAAATCAATTTTACAAGAAACAAAGAAATTTCATTTGTTAATCTGAATTTTTTAATTAAAAAAATGAAAAATCAGTCAATTTTAAAAATTACATTTAAACTTCACTGAGAGAAATCTGATGCAATTATTGTATCAAACATAACCTCGATTAAGCATATGGAAGTACTCGTGACAATTTATGCTTGAATCCAAATAAAATTTGCAAGGAATTCAACTTTTCTTAGCACTCAGTTCTGCTTATAAAATTTGCTTGAACGCCAACTAGTTTTCAGGCGGAGTTTATACAACACAAGCTAACCTGCGTGTATACATAAAAGACGCACACATTTCTGTGTTTACGTTTGCGCGCCTTTATGTGTACACGCGGGTAAGCTTGTGTTGTATAAACTCTGCCTAAAAACTAGTTGGCGTTCGAGCAAATTTTATAAGCAGAACTGAGTGCTAAAAAAAGTTGGATTCCTTGCAAATTTTATTTGGATTCAAGCATAAATTGTCACGAGTACTTCCATGTGATTAATCGAGGTTATGTTTGATACAATGATTGCATCAGATTTCTCTCAGTGTTGGTATTAGGGTGTATTATTGGTCGGTAACTCCTCTACCGATACAAACTCACTGGCGAAAATCACTGAGTTTTTTGGGCTATTTCAATGCGTTTTCAGATAGTATTTGAAACATTTACTCACTCAAAACTTGTTGGGTCTTTTAAGTCTGATTTATGGCAATGGGAAATTCCACTGGAAACCCTTAAGAGGTAAAAATAATTTCTTGGGCCCTTTTGCGGTTTATTACCAACATAAATACTTTTGGTGACCTTCGGGCACAAAAATAAATACGCTAAAAATAATGTTTATTTATTTTAACATTATATTGGTTTCAATGAACTTGAACTATTATCATGATTCTATTATGTTTACTACATATCCCTTTGACTTTGATTTCAAAAATGATATCAATTTTAACGTAATATTTATGGTTTACGAAATACCTTATAATTTCTTAAAATATAAAATTATCACAATAAATTTTAGATACCTATTTGGAATCGTGAACTATTACAGATTCGAAATTTTTTAATTAAAAATTTCGAATAATTAAATTGACGAAATTTCAAGTCATAAAATATTAGGGTTCAAAAATTATTAGCTAGGGTAACAATAGACATGGGGATTTAAAATGGATCCCTGCACTTTAGCAGTAGATTTCCAATTCTTTTGTCATTTAAGTTCATGTTTTTCAACCCGGCATTTTATTATCTGGAATTTATATACTTTTACTTTTTGAGGTCTGCAATACAAAAATTGAAATCTTCAACATTCTACTATTCTGAATTTCTAAAATACATTTTAAAAATGTATACTACTAATTTAAAATTATAATCAATAAAATACTTAAAGAATAATTAATTATTAAAATATATGTTATAGACATTTATATTTTTTATAGAAAATAACAATTGCAAAAACTAATCTTATAATTCATAAACAATAAAATGAATTCATAATTTTAAATCATAATTAGCTTCTTAATTAATATTATTCTCTGTAAATAATTATATTGTTATAATTTTGACACAATTTTTAATACAGGTATAAACTCGCATAATGTATGTTGAATTTTCAGAAAAATATTTTTTTAAGAAATCTACATGAAAATATATGTTTAATAAAGAGCCACAGATGCACTGAGAAAACTCTGTACCGAATACCGCACGAGAGGTTTTTGCTTATTTTGCACATTATCACTGCGGGCGAGAATTGCACAAATCCATGCTAGTTTTTCACCGATCCGTGCGGTAGCCGCACGGGCCGTGCTAATATCGCATATCCTTATTGCTTTTTCTGGTACAGTGTCTAATGCGAAGAACGAACGGTACGTATTCATGCGTTATTAGCAATAGATTTTTCTCAGTGTGGTTTGTGACAATATAATTTTAATTTCTTTTGAAACTAAATTTAAAAGGACTACCTCAAAACGGGCAATAAATTTTGACCTGGCCTAAGTGTAGCAATAAACCCTAGTGCGCTAGTAGCTCACTGGGCCAGTGAGCTTCCAATAATTTTCCAGTGATTTTCTATCAGTAGGGTCATATTTTATCAGAAATAAAAATTGGGTCTCATAAGGCCCAATGTTAAAAATGTTGTTTTGTACCTGACTGTTCAGAAAATCTTTTAAAACATAATACAGTTTGTAAATAATAACAGAGGCGCACAACAATGTATCAAGGTGGAGCGCTCGCTCCACCTGCCAAGAGAGGTGGCTGGGTTTTTTTTTTTTTTTTCGTAGGATGTGAAAACCTGCTTTCAGGTACCCTGTAGCCCGTACTACAGGGTTATGCGGGGGTGGCGATGTTCTGCCGACCCGCTAAAAACACACCCTTATTTGGGGCCTGAAAACCACTCACGGCTAGCCCGTGTGTTGGCGTATCGCCTTCGTGAAGTGGCCTTATACCCCATCGCTGCCGCCGAAGCGACTTTCTCCTGTCCACGGGACCTACTATCATTGCCGGTCATGGAGACCCTTAACGCACACAAGTTGAGTCAAGGGACTCGATGGACCGTCACACAGTGGTTTGAAATCAGAAATTGATGTTCAAATCAACTTTTAGAGAGAACGGCTGCATGAATTTTTAATTTTTTGTTGTTGAAAAATTCATAAATAAATTCTTAAGAGATCTGTGAGAGTAGATTTTTGTTTTATTTGTTTTTTAATGTTAATGCAAACAGCTGAAAAAATGTCAACTTTTTTGTTTTCTTTTTTTATTTTCTACAAAAAATTTTTTTAATGCCTGCCAATACCTTGATTTCATAGAAGTAACGAAATAAAATAAACAACAATTTTGAAAGCGCTAATTTAATTGTTATTTACCCCCTATTACCCCCTAAGAGGTGGTAGGAATTTCAAATTTTACGAAAAGTTGAGTTAGGTGTCTATTCCTATATTTTTTGGGCCGCTGAAACCGAAAAAGACCATTAAAAACAAATTTCACCCCTTCTTCACCCCCTATTACCCCCTGACAGGGGGTTGATATTTCAAATTTCGAAAAAAATCGAATAGGGTGTTATTTCCTAAGGTTTTTGGGGCGTTAAAACCGAGAAAGAGAAAGAGGCCCATAAAGTATAGGAATAGACACAAAATTCAACTTGTCTTGAAATTCGAAATTCCAACCCCTCTTGGGGGTAATAGGGGGTGAAGGGGGGATTTTTTTTGGTGGTCTTTCTCGGTTTTATCGCCCAAAAAACCTTAAGAATAGACACTCTATTAGATTTTTTTTCGAAATTTTAAATATCAACCTCCTGTTAAGGGGTATTAGGGAGTGAAGAAGGGGAGAAATTTGTTTTTGGGTGTCTTTTCGGTTTCAGCGACCCAAAAAACATAGGAATAGACACCGAACTCGACTTTTGGTGTAATTCGAAATTCCAACCCCCTCCCAGGGGGTAATAGGGGGTGAAGGAGGGGGGAATTTGTTTTTGGTGGTCTTTCTCGATTTTAACGCCCCAAAAACCTTAGGAAATAACACCCTATTCGAATTTTTTTTGAAATTTGAAATATCAACCCCCTGTTAGGGGATAATAAGGGCTGAAGAAGAGGTGAAATTTGTTTTTAAGGGTCTTTTTCGGTTTCAGCGACCCAAAAAATATAGGAATAGACACCGAACTTAACTTTTCGTAAAATTTGAAATTCCTACCCCCTCTTAGGGGGTATTAGGGGGTAAATAACAATTAAATTAGCGCTTTTAAAATTTTTGTTTATTCTATTTCGTTACTTCTATGAAATCAAGGTATTAGCAGGCATTAAAAAAATTTTTTGTAGAAAATAAAAAAATAAAACGAAAAAGTTGACATTTTTTTAGCTGTTTGCATTAACATTAAAAAACAAATAAAACTAAAAACAAAAATCTACTCTCACAGATCTCTTAAGAAATTATTTATGAATTTTTGAAAAAAAAAATTGAAAATTCATGCAGCCGTTCTCTCTAAAAGTTGATTTGAACATCAATTTCTGATTTCAAACCACTGTGCGTCAATCCGCTTGAAAAATGCCTCAAGATGAGGAAAAAGAACTTCTTCTATCTGCGTTTTTCTGCGACCTGTGTGGCCCTTGGGCGACTTCGTTTAAGGGCCTTCTCTCTTTTCGCCTGCTCCAGGACTCTCCTAAAACAGACGCACTTCCCTGAGCCTGCAAAATGATACGTTCCCGCCTCATTTTCAGGTTCTTTCGCACAGAGGAAGCAGAACGCTTTCTTCCCACATTCTGGAATAGAGTGTCCCGCGTCCCCACACTTAAAGCAAGCGGAGGATCGATCCACACCCCTGCAGTCAGCTTTCTTATGACCAAAACCAAGGCACCTATGGCACCTTGTGACCATAAGCCTTCTCCTAATTGGGCAGCTTAAGAAACCCAATTTCAGTCTTCCAATCCTCTCTAAGCGCTCCGCTTCCTCTCGGTCTGTGACCAAAATAGCGATTTTATCGCCCCTTTTATTCGGTCCGAGGACCGTGACCTGTCTTCTCTCCCGGGGGGTATTAAGAACTCCCTCAAGAGCAGAGACCACTTCCTCCTTTTCGGTCAAGCTGTCAAGGTCGCGGATTTCCAGAGTTACCCTCTAGTCCTCCGGTCGCCTGACGGTGCCCATTCCACTTACTGCCTCGGAGACCTTGGCAGTAAACTTCTTTTGGTCTGAACCTTCTCCTAGTTTTAAGAGGAGGTTCCCTTCCTTCGTGGGTCTTGCGCTCACAACGGTCGTCTGACAGTCGCCAGGATCTACTTCCCTCTTTAGTTTGCCAAGAACAGACGCGAACGTCTGTCCCTGGCAAACTCGGACTAACACTGTCTTCCCTCTGGGGCTTCTTGGCTCCACAATGTTCCTGGGCGGTTCTTGTCTCGCCTCACTTTTCTCTCCAACCTTTTTTCCCTTTGCCTTGTCAACAGAAAGCTCACTTTTCTTTTTCTTTTTGAGAAGCTGGCTTTTTGGAGGCGATCGATCCTCCTCTTCTCTTTTCCTTTTACATTCCAGGGCTAAATTCTCATCAAAATAGCCTGGAACTTGTCTCTTATCCTTCTTCTCTCTTGTCTGGCCACATCGGTCATTCTGAGGCCTTCGTAATAGTAGAGGTCTGCTCGTGCAGCCTCTTCATGCTTACCTCTGAGGTCGGAGATCCATTGTTTGAAATTCTTCAAACCATTTTGGATCTCCGACTCTACGTTCTTTTGGACGATTAGTTTGTCCAACATGACCTTCAGCTCCGCCTCCATCAAGGCGACAATCCCTTCCTGCTCTGAACGCAACCTTTCGCACTTTTCACGATCCTTTTCGCAGGAAACAAAAAACAAAAAGTTTTATAATCAAAAAAATAGCCCTATTTTTTTAAATCGGACAATATTTAGGGGTGGCGCAAACTCCTTGAAAATTTCCATTGATTTTACATGAGAAAAACGCACTTTTTCGTAAATTCGCTACAAAATCTTCAAAAATTACTGAAAACATCAATACAGGGAATCACATCTTGAGAACTACTTAAACGACAATATTCCATAATTTATTTAATATCATATTAATGTTAACTACTAGTTGTCGTACCCGTCTTCGATGGGTTTTAGTTCCTACTGATACATGTCAACTTTTGCCTTTACATTGCTCAAAAACTCAAAATCTTCGTTACAATTTATGAAATTATGTTTTATTTTATTTTGTTTTTGTTTATTTTCTACGATATTGTTTCTGAGATGTGTCTCGCCCTACTGAAAAATCCTATATAGGATCCTACATAGGATCCTATATAGAATCCATATGGATTCCTATGAGAATCCACGTAGGATCCTATATAGGATCCTATATAGGTATTGTCCTATAGGAATCCATGTGGATTCTCATAGGAATCTATGTGGATTCCTATAGGTCGCCTATAGGACAAGTCCTATATAGGATCCTATGTGGACTCTCCTATAGGAATACATGTAGGATCTCATATAGGATCCTGCATAGGCGTCCCAAAAAATTTTTGTACACCCTCCTACATATGATCCTACGTAGGTTCCCATATAGGATCCTATATGGGGACCCATATAAGATCCTACATGGGTACCCCCAAAAATTTTTTTGTACCCCTTCCTCATGCGCACTCGTCTTTTACGTATTCTACAATACTTACGCCTGTGCAGTAAATATTTTTCGTCCTTATAATGGTGCTTAATGTATATTTGAATAAAGTTGTTAAAAAAAAACAATTAATTCTGTGTACATAATTTTTTTTTAAATATTTTTAAAGTTCTGTCAATTAAAGAACATTGTATGAAAGAAACAAATCTGAAAATGTACATTTTTAGAAATTATGTTGTATCTCCCATTTCAAAGGCCGTAGCCGGATAAGCATGTGTCTGCGGCCCCCACTCGGATTTCGTTCATATTCATGGGATTGAGTACCCTAAATATGAAACTTCTTTTCGCCAAGTATTAACTTTTGAAAATTATTTTTTAAAAAGTTATGGCACTTTTGAAAAAAATTAAATTTTGAAATTTTCTCAAGTGACTAAATCGATTTAATCGGCAAAAAAATATGTTATAAGAGAAGCAAAAATGCATTTAAAAAAAAATTGGCGATTAATTTTGTGTAGGGTAAGGGGTAGAAAAAAAAACATTTTTACTTTCTATAATTTTTTTTTCATAGTAGTTGGCTTGGAACAATTACCATATTTTTTTGTTACATTCTTTTTCATCTAAACAGAAACATATATTTTGAGCAGCTCGATGTGAAGTGTACTTGACTGAGAAAATTAAAAAAAAACTGATTTTTGGCCCCTAAAATACATGATATATCATGGAAAGAAGGGGCCAACCAATTTTTTACTTAAGTTTTTACTTCCTGTCTCATTAATGAACATCCCCAAATAAATTATGAACATACGAGTCATTTATTATTAAAATTAACCAACCATATTATATGTTTTCCTGAATAGTAATTGAGATCTTGCATTACACTGAAAGAAAGTCCGGTTAAAATTATCAGAGTCATGTTACATCCCGTGTAGAAAAGTTCGGTGGACTCCAGTTGGGCCCCATATGGGTTTCCCAGATTTAAGATGGGTCCCCGTTGGGTTTTCCCACTGGGAAATTGGTGGGCTTGTAATGCTCAACCCGGTTAGTGCCAATTCACTAAAAAAGATCGTAAAAATGTAATATCGTAAAAAAATATTTATTACAACTTTTTACAATATTTTACACCAAAATTTTCTATAATGACATAAAAATTAGTTAATAACAATTGTTGCATGTATTTTTTAATTTTTTTACACAAATTAATATTGTTAATTTGAAACTTTTCATCTAATAGAGCTAGAGAGTTGACACTTTCTCTTAATTTTGCAACTTTTCAAACCTATGAAAGCTTAATATTAATAATAAACGAAAATCCACAATTATAAAAATTGTTTAAACAAACTAATATTGTTTATTTGCAAATATTCATCGAATTGTGCTAGAAAGTTGTAACTTTTTCTTAATTTTGCAAATTTTTAGCCTATAAACGCCCAAAACTTATAGTTAACGAAAATCCATAATTATGAAACTCTTTTAAACAAATTAATATTGTTTTTATTCCAAAGGCACAAAAGTGGGCTTTTAGATGCTTGTAGGTAGGGTCGAAATGCGTTCATTTGTTTGACCGTATGAAAATGGCGTCCATTTTTTCCCTACGGTGAAAAAAATGCATGGATCAGCTGTTCATTTTTTCCCTAGGGACAAAATGAACGCCATTTTCACACGGCCAAACAAATGAATGCGTTTTCGACCCTAACCTACAAGCATCTAAAAGCACCACTTTTGTGCCTTTGGAATAAAAAGTATCGTAAGCAACACGGGTTTAAAGTCAGTCCAATTTGTTTACGCTGATGTTTGTGTACGAGTAATAGTCGAGGGCGAAGCCCGAGACGAAACTCGTACACAAACAATTAAAATTGTAAACAAATTGGACTGACTTTAAACCCGTGTTGCTTAATATACTATTATTTGCAACTTTATTACAGTTTGGGAACTGTATTACAATATTAATTTGTTTAAACAATTTTTATAATTGTTGATTTTACTTTACAATTAATACTGGGCTTTACTAGGATTGAAAAATTGCAAAATTAATAAAAAGTTACAACTCTGTAACTCAATTAGATGAAAACTTGCAAGTAAACAATATTAATTTGTTTAAACATTTTTCATAATTGTTGACTTTACTTTACCATTAATACTGGGCTTTACTAAGAATGAAAAATTGCAAAATTAATAAAAAGTTACATTTCTGTAACTCAATTAGATAAAAAATTGCAATTAAACAATATTAATTTGTTTAAACAATTTTTATAGTTTTATATTTTAGTTTTTTTCTAATATTAGGATTTACTAAACTTAAATAGTTGCAATATTAGAAAAAAGTTACAACTCTCTAGCTCTATTAGATGAAAAGTTTCAAAAAAACAATATTTATTTGTTTAAACAAATTAAAAAATACATTCACCAATTGTTAGTAGCTAATTTTTATGTAATTAAAGAAAATTTTGGTGGAAAATGTTGTAAAAAGTCGTAATGAATATTTTTTAACGATCTTACACGTTTGTTTCGTTTATGAAAATTTTGTATGGCCCTTTAAAAAATAATTAATAACAAAAAATTTGTTAAATAAATTATTGGATCTTATTCTTTAAACTTTCCTGAGGAGAAACAGCTTTAACCGACCGAGAAATGTTAATTTTCATGGATTTTATATCAATTCTATGAAAAAGTTTTTTTTCCCATGCATTTTGCATGGGAAACTTTGAGCGCTTAGATCGAATTTCATGAAATTTTAAATTGAAATGAAGAGAAATTGCAATAAATAAAGCCAGGTTGACGGTAAGTTTAGTATTGAAACTATTATTTAGTAACAATTTACTTATTTAAAAAAACTGGGAAGCCCAGGTTTATACCTATGTGTACTATTACTTAATAATGCAAATCATCTTTCTATTAAAGCATATCTGAGTTCGCTGTTGGGTAGACAAATTGATGTTAGCAAAATATTTCTCCGGTGTTAGCATGTTTCTTCCCTTTATTTTTTTCCTGAGTATTTTTTTTAGGATAGGATCATTTGTTATGTTGTACTAATAGATTTTTTATAATAAATAGGGGAAATCTGCCTAAGATGGACCCCTATTCATATTTTGCAAAAAAGTGTTTAGTTAGTGAATTAAAAAGAAAACGGTAATGCATCTACATAATATTTATATTTAATGTTTCTTCTAAATAATTGATACGATGAAAACTTTAATAACACATCCACCAAAAATTTGATAGATTCGTTAGTTTTAAACTTCTTATTAGAATCCAAATATGTTCCATAACAATTAAGGCAGTTTTTGCAGAAACCGTACAAGTCCATAAATCGAAATTGTGCAGGAATCAATAAAAACTGTTTTTCTTGTAAATGTGAGAATTTTTTTTAATTCTGCGTTTTGTATTATTTTCTACTAACCTATAAGTTTAAAAATTTAATATAATTGATTTATATTTTAATTAACATAGGGTATAAAAAAATTAATTACCTTTTGGACTTGTGCGGTTTCTGCAGAAAATGAAATGGAAAACACAGAAAATGAAATGGAAAACACAGAAAATGGATTGACAATTATTACATAATTCACTATTATTGTTTTCTGCCTCGCTTTGAGTGCATTTTATTTATAATATATAAACTGTTTAATATAAATTATTTAACAACGTCTAAAACACTTTAAAAATATCACAAATAAAAATTATTTCATCCATTGCGCATCTTTATGCGCAGCCTGGAATCATGGACTTGTGCTGTTTCTGCACGAAACGAAAAAAGTCAGTAAAAAAAAACTAAAGGGAAGAAATATGGTAAATAATAGGCTAACACTTTGTCTATTCAACAGCTAACTGATATATGTTTTAATAAAAAGATGATCTGCTTTATGTGTCTCCAGAAGCGAGAAGTAAGGCTCTAAGTAACATGACTCTGATTATTTTAACCGGACTTTCTTTCAGTGTAATGCAAGATCTCAATTACTATTCAGGAAAACATATAATATGGTTGGTTAATTTTAATAATATATGTCTCGTATGTTCATAATTTATTTGGGGATGTTCATTAATGAGACAGGAAGTAAAAACTTAAGTAAAAAATTGGTTGGCCCCTCCTTTCCATGATATATTATGTATTTTAGGGGCCAAAAATCAGTTTTTTTTTAATTTTCACAGTCAAGTACCCTTCACATCGAGCTGCTCAAAATATATGTTTCTTTTTAGATGAAAAAGAATGTAACAAAAAATATGGTAATTGTTCCAAGCCAACTACTATGAAAAAAAAAATATAGAAACACTGAGAGAAGTTTGGCACAGTATTGGAACTTTCACGTACGCCAGCTGCGCTAAATGAGGTACAGATACCGAACTTTTTTTTAGTTCGCACGTCGAAATAAAACTGAGCGACATTGGATTCTATACAAATCGCTGATGCTTAAGTCTTAAATACGTGAAAAATATTCAATGAAAATGTTTTTTGACTTTAGATAATGAAAAAGGGACATGTAATAAACCTAATATTATCAAAATCCGAAAATCGATTTTTTGCTTCTTAGGTGCTTTTCTTCGCGATGCGTCACAAATATATTAATCTTGTATTTCTTAATTTTACTGTTAAGTAACTCTCAAATGGGAAAATCCACAGAACCGGTGGATTTTCACTTATAAAAATAAAAATTGTCAAATTACGATCACACCTTTCATTTATGGTTTATTTTACTTGAAAAGTATTTAAGAACAATTACCTTCTTGCGTGATCCATTTTATTTTAATGCCGTTCGAGTTAAAAGCCAAAAACGAAAATACCTATGTAATCTTTGTTCAGAAAATCTTAATGAAAAAGGTGTACTTCTTTCTTTTGTTTTTTTGCATATATATTTGTAATATTTGCAAAACATTTTGAATAATAAAATATGATAAAATACAATTATTTATATACAATTAATATTTACGATTAACATAATAATTAATAAATTATAATTCCATTTTAGCATTTATTTTTTTATTCTGCAAATTAAATTATCTTAACCAATAAACAGACATTATTGACATTGATTTTGTTACAAGTTTGAAAATAAAACAAATGAATGGTTATTTCATTTTTCATATTTATAAATACCTTCATTCAGTTAAATTTCTTTTAATTTTAGTTTTATTTTTAACTTTTAGACATTATAAATTGAAAATAGAATTTGGCGTTTGTATATAAAAATTGTAATAATGTCTTTAAATAATCACACATGTTTTCAATTCATTATATTTTAATTTGTAGTTGTGCTCCTGAAAAAAGGATAAGTTTTGAATCGTTCACGATCAAACATAGAGTGTTAATTTTTGTAATATTTTCTATAATTCTAATCGCACACTGTTCTATTATACCTAGATTTGTTCATCTACTAAAAAACAACAAGTACCAATTTGAAAAATTCAAATCGAATAATCGCCGTAAAAAATATTTATAAAAATGTATAGGGGCTATTCTATTTCAAACCGTTCCACTAGCAAAATACTATCGCAAGAAAAGGATTTTTTAAATCGGTTTAATTTGATTAAAACTAAATTAAAAATAAAATGTAATAGGCGAATTTGAAAGAGAATTTCTCAAACTTTAAAATGATACTAAACTTTTTTTTTAAAAAATTTCAATTTCATGTAAAATTTTAGGTTTAAAAATTTCAAACATTAATATCTCAAAACACCCCCTCTTGGAATTCGATGTAACTTATACTAAAATAATGTTTAAAGTTTCTATTTTTTTTTATGTAAAGACCATAATGGACTTTTCATGGAGTTTGTAGAAATAAATTTTAATAAAAAATCATTTTATTTCATTTGACATATCAATATTAATAGAAAAAGAAAAACAAACGAATTCTACCATGAGAATGGTTATACTACGCGACCTCAAATTAATGTCAGATTAAATAAATTGGTTTTTTAATGAATTTTTTTTTCTAAATCCCGTGAAACGTCCATTATGGTCTTTACATAGTAAAAAATATAAATTCTAAACATTATTTTAGTGTAAGTTACATCGAATTCCAAGAGGGGGTGTTTTGAAATTAATGTTTGAAATTTTTAAACCTAAAATTATACATGAAATTGAAATTTTTTTAAAAAAAAGTTTAGTATAATTTTAAAGTTTGAGAAATTCTCGTTTATTAATTAATTAGAATAGCTCATAGGTATTTCATTATTTTAAAATAATGAGTAACGCTACTTTCAGCGACTACCATTTCTTTTTAATTAAGGGCACATATTTTTTTCTGCCTTCAATAGATTCTACACTAATTGTAAGTAAAGTATAATTCACCATCATTTGGCATTGTTTCAATCTATACCGAACAAGTTATACCCATAAGAATTAAAATTGATTCCTAGAATAACACGACAAATTTGATTTTTTAAGTAACTTAACTCTATTTTATTTTGGATATAAGACGAAAAGGTTTGCATTTATTCAATTTTCTAAGTTCAATTGGTTATCAGGGATACTATAAATTGGTAGAAATTTGAAAAAGATTAATATGATACTTCTAAAATAGAAAAATCTGTGAGTAACATGAAATCGACTGGTTCTGTGGATTCGCCCAAATATTTGAATCTGTCATTTTGAATTAGGAATTCTGAAATATATCCTTCCGATATCAAAATCTTAATCAAAGACCTCAACAATATCACTCAATTATGCTTCAAAGTAATTCGTTACAATTATAATTTTTTCTATTCTTTTTATCCCGATAACAATTTTATGTTTTATCTCAGTTATAGAATAATAATTTTTCAAAATTCTGCTAAAATCCTAAAATGTGACAAAATCATATGTAATACTTAATTGTGGAAAGTTTAAAATCAGTCAATCAAAAATGTATGATTAGAAAAATTTTTGATTTTTTTAATTTTTCGAAAAAATAGTATTTCTCCCGTTGTTATTAATATTTTTCAATTTTGTAAATTTATAAACCCAACTTGAGTAAAGACCTAACACTCTGTCAAATGTGGTTTCAAACAAACAAAAAATTTTAAAAATTAAAATTTTTGATTTTTTGAATTTTGTAGAAATTCAAAATTGAAATTTGTAATTTATTATTTCATTTTATTTTTAATGTTAAAATATGAATTAATTTAATTATTCTTATAAAAATGAAAAAGCTAAGTACAAATAGTGTTGGTGTGATCCGTCAAAACATGATAAATAACATAATTCTTTATTTTTCGATTTTTTTGAAAAAGAGTCATAATTTCCATTTCAAAAAATTTTTTTTAGTAGGGTTTGGCTAGAAATTATTATTCAATTACACAGGCACACAAAAAAAAAAAAAGGTCAAATACCAGAGGGCAGACCAACATATTCCTAGGTTTTTGGGGTCGCTGAAACCGAATATGGCCATGAAAATATTATCTGCTTGCCCATTTTCCCCCTAGCCCCCCCCTTACACCCCTCGGGGGGTGACATTTCAGTTTTTCCAAAAACGTCAAAAAGGCAGTCTATTCCTATGTTTTTTGGGGCGCTGAATCCGAAAAAGACCACCAAAAGCCAATCCCCCCCCCTCCTGCACCCCCTAACACCCCCTGGGAGGGGGTTGGAATTTCGAATTTCACGAAAAGTCGAGTTCGGTGGCTATTTCTATGTTTTTTGGGGCGCTGAATCCGAAAAAGACCACGAAAAGAAAATTCCCCCTCTCCTTTACCCCCTATCACCCCCTGGGAGGGGGTTGGAATTTCGAATTTCACGAAAAGTCGAGTTCGGTATCTATTTCTACGTTTTTTGGGGCGCTGAATCCGAAAAAGTCCACCAAAAGCCAATTGGCCCTCCCCTTCACCCCCTATCACCCCCTGGTAGGGGGTTGGAATTTCGAATTTCACGAAAAGTCGAGTTCGGTGTCCATTTCTATGTTTTTGGGGGCGGTGAAATTGGAAAAGGACACCAAAGGTAAATTCGTTCCGTTATTCACCTCTTAGCATCTAGTTACTAACACTGGGAGGGGGGTTGATATGTTCTCTTTTATGTGTAATTAAGAAGAATAAGCAATGTTTTTTTTACGCATTTGAATAAATAATAACTAGGTAGGCACCGATGATTACACAAGTATGTACCAGCACAATTTGATGGATCTTGATTTTACTACACTTAGCGCGACCCAAGAACAACGGCGTGGACGTGGTAGTTTTTGTTCCCTTTGGGGTGCTTTTTTAACGTGAGTCCCCTTGCCTCTCACGATTGGTGGCGCTGCTTTAATGTGTTTTTCCTTAGAACGAATTTCGCTCATTTAGTTTTTTTATAGTGATGCATTTGAGCAAGATCTCTTCTCAAAAAGTCTCGAAAAAATGAGAATCTCGTGAAAATTACATTGGAAACAAATGAATGTACTGTTTTCGTCTCTTTTATCTTTTATGAAAGGACAGATTCTCGAAATGCATCACTAGTTTTTTGGCATTCATTTCTGCCTATGGTACCGTACTCGCTTGGATTCGAATGACCTTCTGAGAGGTTTTCTTTTCTGAGCCCTTTTTGTTTCTGGTGAATCCCTTTTTAGTGTCCAACAGTAATCGGCCAGCATATTCACATCCCACTTCCCTTGGTAACGACGTTCCATTTCTTTTAGATCCTGGTGAAACCTTTCACCTTGCTCTTCGCTATAGTCCCCTAAATTCGACGGAAAATAGTCTACATGGGACTCCAGGAAATGCAGTTTCAGATTCATCAAGCATCCAAGTTTTTTGTAGTTCTGCAGCAGCTTTTTTATTTCCTTTTTGTAATTTGGACTTTTCTTATTGCCAAAAAAATTTTCTGCTACATTTACAAAGCTAACCCAAGCATTTCTTTCCACAACTGTCATTGATTTTTTAAACTCAGCGTCGCGCAACAACTTCCGAATCTCTGGCCCATCAAAAATCCCTTCTTTGAGTTTCTGTTCCGACTTTTTCGGAAATTTCTCCTGGAGGTATAAAAAAGCTTTTCCCTCTTTGTTTAAGGCTTTTACAAATTGCTTCATCAACCCAAGCTTTATATGCAATGGAGGAAGAAGAACCTTTTCCGGTGATACAAGAGGATTTTTGAGGACATTTGCCAAGCCAGGAACAAAAGAGGTTCTAGCAGGCCATTGGAAGTTATTATAATGGTTCTTTCGATCTCGACTATTCCAAAGGCATAAGAAGCACGGATGACTTGTGAACCCACTTTGTTGACCCAAAAGAATTGTTATTATTTTCAGATCCCCGCAAATTTGCCAGTTATGTTCCGTGTACTTTATTTTTTCGAGTACCAGCTTCAAAGAATTATAGTCTTCTGACATATTAACGGAATGCGCTATTGGGATCGAGGCTAATTCATTGGTGTTGTGCAAGAGTACTGCTTTTAGACTGCGGGTGGAAGAGTCGATGAAAAGCCTCCATTCTTCACTCTTGTAAATGTTTGGTTTCAAAGAATTTATAAGCTCCCGAATATTTGTGCAGTAGACAAGACTTTCTTCTTTTTTGAAAAAGGGAAGAAATTCTTTTTCCCGATTTCGGAAAGAAGAAACCTTAGTACCTTTAGCCAAATGACCGTCCTCCTTGAGACTCGACGCAAGGTACTCAGCTGCATCTTTGGCTAAACCCAAATTTCTTAACACATCATTGAGCTTTTTTTGATCCCATAGTTTTATAGGTCGATCTCGTTTGAAGCGAACATCTCCTTCATCACTGTCAGAATTCGAGTCAACTTCACTTCCGGAATAAGTACTGTTGGAATCCACAGTTGGCTCATTAAGGTCCATTTGACTTTCAACTTCCACTGTATCAGCAGTGACATCCATCTTGACATCATCATCTGAAACATCATCATCGTCATTATAAATTGGAGGGGTGAAAGATGGAATACTTGGATATATAGCGTGATTAGGAGACATCATACCTTTAAATTTGATGGAGCAAATGTAACATTCCACTTGAGTTTTGGGCTCTTTCCACATAGCAGGAAACTTCAAAAAATTCTTGCCGCTTGAATTGGATGACCCGCGCTGTAATGTACCCCTGCATTTGTTACAGATACTGCTCGGTACCCATGAATTTCCCCGACCATTTTCAATCTGCAATGAAAAAAGAGAATTGTATTTATCCTCATATTTAGAAAAGTCTCTCCGATATTTTTCTATTTCAAACTTACCACATACGTAACAAAACATGGATCTGTCTTTGTTACAGGTGTGAATGGTATTATCTTGAATATCCATACCATTGTCCGTAGGACCATCAGAAGCGCCTTGAAGATTTTCACGATTTGAACGCAAAGCTCTATTTCCATTAATTTTTCTTCTTGAAGCATTTAACTCAAAAGTAGCCAAGTTGCCCACCACCCTAGAGCTGCGGTTGCATGATGACGACGCCTGCGGGCCCGCTTGCTCACCCTGACCAGCCGCCGATACTGGGGTCTCCCTCCCCTGCATCGTAATCTTCTTCCCTACTTTTGCCATGAAGGCATCTTTTTTACCTAGGAACTTAGCCGGTTAACCGTTATCCGCCTTCACCGCGTGGAGGTGTCCTAGTTGCAAAAGTAGATGTGGAAGTAATTCATGAAAATTGAAATTGTAAACCCATCCCATGGGAGGGGGTAAGAGGGTGCTAGGGGGTGAATGAGGGGACGAATTTATTTTTGATCCCTTTTTTCAGTTTCATGGCCCTAAAAAATATTGGAATAGACTCTAAACTCGATTTTTCATAAAATTCAAAATTCCAACCCACTCAAGGGGATATTAGGGGCTTAAGCGGGCGGGAATTAGCTTTTGGTGGTCTTTTTCGGATTCAGCGCCCCAAAAAACGTAGAAATAGACACCGAACTCGATTTTTTGTGAAATTCGAAATTCCAACCCCCCTCCTAGGGGGTGATAGGGGGTGAAGGAGAGGGGGAATTGGCTTTTGGTGGTCTTTTTCGGATTCAGCGCCCCAAAAAACATAGAAATAGACACCGAACTCGACTTTTCGTGAAATTCGAAATTCCAACCCCCTCCCAGGGGGTGATAGGGGGCGAAGGAGAGGGGGAATTTTCTTTTCGTGGTCTTTTTCGGATTCAGCGCCCCAAAAAACATAGAAATAGCCACCGAACTCGACTTTTCGTGAAATTCGAAATTCCAACCCCCTCCCAGGGGGTGTTAGGGGGTGCAGGAGAGGGGGGATTGGCTTTTGGTGGTCTTTTTCGGATTCAGCGCCCCAAAAAACATAGGAATAGACTGCCTTTTCGACGTTTTTGGAAAAACTGAAATGTTACCCCCCGAGAGGTATAAGGGGGGGGGGCTAGGGGGAAAATGGGCAAGCAGATAATATTTTCATGGTCATATTCGGTTTCAGCGACCCCAAAAACCTAGGAATATGTTGGTCTGCCCTCTGGTATTTGACCTTTTTTTTTTTTTGTGTGCCTGTGTTATTAATCCCTTATCAATTATTGTCGAAATAAAAAGCTATAGGTACAGAAAGTTTAAGAGTGTTACGTAAAAAAATGAAAAATATTAAATTTTTTGGTTTTTCGATATTTTTTGAAAAAATGTTATAACTTCCGTTAAAATTAATATTTTTTAATAGGGTTTGGCTATAAATTTAAGTTACGCGAATACCTAACAGACTGCAAGATTTAACTTCATTTCGTGGAGCCGTTTTTGAGTGATGCCCGGACAAAATATCGCGGAAATACATACATACAAACATACATACATACATACATACATTCATACAAACATACATACATACATACAAACATACATAATATTTTTAAACCGTATTTTTGGGATTGTTACTACTTGAAACGAAAAAATAAACACAAATTTCCAAGTTCTGTGCAATGAACAGACAAAACTCTGATTTTATTAATATAGATTTTTATAGGGTTTTAAACAACCTCCATAAATGAAAAAAAAAATTTCTCATAAATTACAAATTAATAGTTTTTTTAGGATTTTTCAACAAAATTGTTACATATCGTCAATTTACGAATGTTTATAGATATTTTAATGTATTTTTCATTCGTTTAAATAATTTATTATTGTTAATTTACAGCTAATATTTAAATAAACCTAGCGAGTTGTAGTTTTCTCTGACTTAACTATTTTTTACAATTATAATTAAAAAAAGTATTCAAGAAGTTAACCACAACAACAATTTTCAATTATTTAAACAAATTATTGTTAATAATAATTAATTCTTTACAAATGCACCTAGAAAGACACAAGTTATTCCTAATTTTACAAATTAATGGGCTCTAGTTAGAATAAGAAAAATTATTGTCTTTAAGTTATTTTTTTTTACTTTGTTTAAACAATTTATTATTGTTAATTTATAACTATTATTGTAATAAAACTAGCGAGTTGTATTTTTATCTGACTTAACTATTTTTTATATTTAAAATATAAAAAAGTATTTAGACCGAAATCATTTCAAAGGAGGCAGGCTAGACTTTTTTGGGACTGAAACTAATTTTCGCCTTTAAAATGTCGTTTTATAAAAAGTTTTAGACGACACGTATTTTTTTATTTTGCTGAAATTTTTTTTTTTTTGAAGTTACAAGGATTTTAAGTTTGAAAGTCGGAAACTTCGTTTCTACAAAATTTAGGGGGAAAAATCTTTAAAGTGTTGGAACTTTATAAGTAATTAAGATAATTTATTTTTTCTTCTTGCATTTGAAAGGGCTTTTGTTTGTCTTTCTAAATTCATTGAAAATTTAAAAATTATTAAAAATGGGGCAAAATTTCTCAAGTGTACCAATCGAAAAAATGAAAAGGGCTAATATTTGCAGAAAATGTAGTATTCTATGTGAGTACTCAAACCACCAATTATTATGAAATTTTAATGAAAATTGTAGAAGGAAGAGGGGGTTGAAGATTCTGGTCAAGTGTGAAGAGGGGATTTTTTGAAAAATCATAACTGTTATGCAACAGGGTGGACAAAAAATTGACCTGTATGTTTTCGAAAGGTTTTTTCCTCCTCTTTTCAATGGTGCAAAAAATTTTTAAAAATTATCAAAATTTAACCTATTTTTTAAAAAAAAAACATTTTTTCTTAGTTTTTTTTTAATAAAGACATTTTTTGTTTTTTTTTCATTTAAAATAAAGCTTACTATGTGCACTTTCAATACACGCAATAGAGAAAATGTCTCTTTTCTTTGTTTTTGAATTATTAATTAAGAAATCAATAAAAATTAGTAAAAAATTATTAAAAAATGAAATATTGCACAAACAAATAAACTTTTGGTAATTTTGGGCCTACTAACGTAAAGCTTCTCAAATTCCGGATCCGACAAGCATAGTTTAAAGTATTTTTGATAAATGAATGCTAAAAAATTAATTAAATAAAAAATGTGTATTTATTTAGTATCCATTTGTCAAAAATACTTTGAATTATGCTTGTTGGGTCCGGAATTTGATAAGCTTTACGTTAATAGCCCCAAAATTACCAAAAGTTTAATGGTTTGTGAAAAACATATGAATCAAATTTTTGTCCACCCTGTTGCATAATAGTTATGATTTTTAAAAAAATCTTCTCTTCACACTTGACCAGAATATTCAACCCCCTCCTCCTTCTACAATTTACATTAGAATTTCAAAATAATTGGTGGTTTGAGTACTGACATAGAATACTACATTTTGTGCAAATGCCCTGCCTTTTGTGCCCTTTTCATTTTTTTGATTGGCACACTTGAGAAATTTTGCCCCAAATAACAAAGTGGCGGTCATTTTACTAAAAAAAATTAAAATTGAATTTACTCAAAAACCCTACCTTTTTTTTGCTCAAAATTTTTTTGGGAATTGTAGTCATAGGGAGGAATATTTTCCATAAGAATTTAACTTGTATACGAGAGAAAAAAATTGTTTTAAAATTTTTTTAATGAAAAACATCATTTTTCTCAAGAAATACACTAGATATAAAAAAAAATTTAAAATAAAAGTTGTTTGTCTTTAAAAAATCTAAAATAATGTCCTTTGTCATTTTTCTCTATTTTGCGTTTTTTTAGTCAATTACGATAAAAATTGATTAAACGCTCACATTTGTGTCTTTTTTAATGTCTCCAGTAAAAAATAATTTATTGGAACTTGGGCAAAGGGAACTGGAACTTTGAAAGTTCCAGTTCCTTTCGTTGCATTTAAGGAATTGGAACTTTCAGAGTTTTTAAATCTAAAAAACCAGTTAAAGGAGGGTTTAAAAAGTAGAAAAACAACTTAGGTGCTGATATTTGTCAATTATTGTCCTTTAGCTAAGGTTAGATACTTTTTTTAAGTGAAAAAACTAATTTATTAAATAAACTGTGTGAGACCTAGGACTGTTCACCAACAGTCGGTAAATTTGAATATGAAATTACGAAACATGTTTATTTTAGAAAATAAATAGTTTTTTAACTTATAAAAAAACGTAGGAAAATTATAAAAATTACAATAATTTATAATAATGATAAGTATTGTTTTAAAGTAAGAATACTTTGTAGTAGTTTTAGAATGATTGGCAACTTGTATGCGCGCCTAAATCATAGCAGAGAACCCCTGTTTAATATCTTCTTTCGTTTCAGGCCTGTCTCATGGGTTGTGTTATGTAAAATTTGCATTTAAAAAATTGTTTTTATCCCTCAGGCACAAACATGGCGCTTTTAGATGCCTGTAGGCAGGGTCTAAACGCATTCATTTGTTCGACCGGGTGAAAATGGCTTCCATTTTTTCCCTAGGGAAAAAATGAACAGCTGATCCATGCATTTTTTTCACCACAAGGCAAAAATGGCCGCCATTTTCATACGGTCAAACAAGTGAATGCATTTAGACCCTAACCTACAAACATTTAAAAGCACCAAGTTTGTGCCTTTGGAATAAAAAGTATCGTAAGCAACACGGCTTTAAAGTTAGTCCAATTCGTTTACGCTGATGTTTGTGTACGAGTGACAGTCGAGGGTGAAGCCCGAGACGTAAACGAGTACAAAAAAAAAAAAAAAAAAACTGAAAAAATGGACCATTTTCATGAATTAATTAAAAGAAATCCACTAACATTTTTAAATAAAACAATTTATTGTCCAAAAATACACAATTAAAACTACAAATTCCCATTAAAAATTTTTAAAAACATTTAAAAATGGAGGCGTGGTGCGCTATCTTGTGGAGGTCTTTAAAAAAAACATGGTTTTCGGTGACCATTATTATAAGGAGCTGGTTCATCTGAAACAAAAAATTCAAACGAATTTAGTTAAAGTGGAAGATAATCTAGTCTTTAATGGAAGGAATAAAAAAAAATTCATTTTTGACAAAATGGCGACGGCTTAAACTCAAGCGTTCGATTTTCACAAAAAAAAACGATGGTTTTTTAGCTGTAAAAAGGAGAGTTTTTCATGAAAAAAAAATTCTTCGATTAAAAACTAGATTTTTATGTATACAAGAAGCCCACAAAATTTGGGAAAAATCGGTTCAATAGTTTTTGAGAAATCTTGGTCACCGATTTTCAAAACACTGTTTCGAGAAAAACGAGTTTAAAGTTTTAACTTACTTTTTCTCCTATAGACGAAATTTTTTTTTCCGGTCTACAGGAAGTCATCGATACCCGGTCCATATTGAAGATCTTTTGCAGAAGAAGCTGCTTCCAATAGCAGGTAGAATAATACAATTGGGCGGAGCCCGACAGGCGCCAGGTGTATTGTCAGCCGCACCCAGAATAGCCTGATGCGCGCCGCCCTAGGCTTTATATCTTATTCAATTTTTGAAATATCGAATTAAAATTTCAGAGACATATTTTTAAGTACCTAAACTTTGAAAAAATTTTAAAAAAATCGATTTTTTGAAAGTTACAACTAGGGTTGCCCCCTTAATATACTATTTTATCCCACAGGCACAAACATGGCGCTTTTAAATGCCTGTAGGCAGGGTCTAAACGCATTCATTTGTTCGACCGGGTAAAAATGGCTTCCATTTTTTCCCTAGGGGAAAAATGAACAGCTGATCCATGCATTTTTTCCACCACAGGGCAAAAATGGCCACCATTTTTATACGGTCAAACAAGTGAAGGCATTTAGACCCTAACCTACAAACATTTAAAAGCACCAAGTTTGTGCCTTTGGAATAAAAAGTATCGTAAGCAACACGGGGTTAATTCGTTTACGCTGATGTTTGTGTACGAGTGACAGTCGAGGGCGAAGCCCGAGACGTAAACGAGGCTGTCTTTAACCCCTTGTGGCTTAACCCTGCCGATAGAGAATACCTAAAAAATGACTGGCCAAAATGACTGAATGGATTCAGTCATTTTTGAGGTACGATTTGAATGATTTCGTACCTAGAAAATGTCGAATGATTTTTTCTTTTTAAAATTGCTTTTAGACCATTTTAAATGCCACCGAGCTTCGTGATTCTTTATAAAAGTGTTCAAGTGCACTTCAGAAATAGTTTATAACATTAAAACAATAAAAAAAATATTTAACAAAAAATTTAAATAAATAATAAAAAAATTAAAAATTTTCATTAATTATTCTAAAAGAATGAAGCGAATATAATCCTAAAAGCACATTAAATAGTATTCAACAAATTTATTATTAAATAAATTATTTTCCATATATTTAAAAATAAAAATGACTGAAAAATGACTGACTAGACATTTTTCAGTCATTTTCTAGTCACTTTCTATCGACAGGGAATATACTATTTCATCCCACAAGCACAAAAATGGCGCCTTTAGATACCTAAAGACAGCGACTAAAAGGCACTCATTTGTTCGATTATATAAAAATTACGTCTATTTTTACCCTTGGGCAAAAAAGGATGCATGGCGCGTGTGTTTTTTGCCCTTGGTTAACAATTGACGCCATTTTTATATGGGAAAATCCACAGAACCGGTCGATTTTCACTTATAAAAATAAAAATTTTCAAATCACGATCACACCTTTCATTTATGGTTTATTTTACTTGAAAAGTATTTAAGAACAATTACCTTCTTGCGTGATCCATTTTATTTTAATGCCGTTCGAGTTAAAAGCCAAAAACGAAAATACCTATGTAATCTTTGTTCAGAAAATCTTAATGAAAAATATGTACTTCTTTCTTTTGTTTTTTTGCATATATATTTGTAATATTTGCAAAACATTTTCAATACATTTATATACAATTAATATTCACGATTAACATAATAATTAATCAATTATAATTTCATTTTAGCATTTATTTTTTTATTCTGCAAATTAAATTATCTTAACCAATAAACAGACATTATTGACATTGATTTTGTTACAAGTTTGAAAATAAAACAAATGAATGGTTATTTCATTTTTCATATTTATAAATACCTTCATTCAGTTAAATTTCTTTTAATTTTAGTTTTATTTTTAACTTTTAGACATTATAAATTGAAAATAGAATTTGGCGTTTGAATATAAAAATTATAATAATGTCTTTGAATAATCACACATGTTTTCAATTCATTATATTTTAATTTGTAGTTGTGCTCCTGAAAAAGGCTAAGTTTTGAATCGTTCACGATCAAACATAGAGTGTTAATTATTGTAATATTTTCTTTAATTCTAATCGCACACTGTTCTATTATACCTAGATTTGTTCATCTGCTAAAAAACAACAAGTACCAATTTGAAAAATTCAAATCGAATAATCGCCGTAAAAAATATTTATAAAAATGTATAGGTGTTTCATTATTTTAAAATAATGAGTAACGCTACTTTCAGCGACTACCATTTCTTTTTAATTAAGGGCACATATTTTTTTCTGCCTTCAATAGATTCTACACTAATTGTAAGTAAAGTATAATTCACCATCATTTGGAATTGTTTCAATCTATGCCGAACAAGTTATACCCATAAGAATTAAAATTGATACCTAGAATAACACGACAAATTTGATTTTTTAAGTAACTTAACTCTATTTTATTTTTTATATAAGACGAAAAGGTTTGCATTTATTCAATTTTCTTAGTTATATAGTTACATGATACTTCTAAAATAGAAAAATCTGTGAGTAACATGAAATCGACCGGTTCTGTGGATTCGCCCATATAATCAAACAAATGAATGACTTTTAGTCCCTGTCATCAGGTTATCTAAAATCGCCACGTTTGTGCCTTTGGAATAAAAAATATCGTAAGTAACATGGTTTTAAAGTCATCCAATTTGTTTACATTGATGTTTTTGTACTCGTTTACGTCTCGGGCTTACCCTCGACTGTCACTCGTACACAAACATCAGCGTAAACAAATGGCTGCCTTTAACCCCTTGTTGCTTAATATACTATTAATTTTTTATTAATGAAAATAAGAAACATATTAATTTAACATTAAAAAAAAATTATTTAAATTATGGAATAAACAAAATTTTTTTTTTGTATTACTAAGTATAAAAAAATGTTATTTAAGCAATTTATGTAAAGTTTCCAATTTTTTTATAGATTAAATTTATAAATATTTATTAAAATTCAATATTATTCTTTTTTTATTATGGAGGTATATAGGGGTTCTCTCTGCTATGATCTAGGCGCGCATACAAGTTGCCAATAATTCTAAAACTACTACATAGTATTCTTACTTTAAAACAATACTTATCATTATTATAAATTATTGTAATTTTTATAATTTTCCTACGTTTTTTTATAAGTTATAAAACTATTTATCCTATTCTAAAAAAGGCATGAAAGTAGGAGGAATCCATTTTAAGTCGAATATCGAAAATCTCGAAAAAACTCGAAAAAACTCGAATGAAAGTTCAAGCATGGGAATAGAAAATTGTAATAGAAAGGCATTTCGAGTGCATATAAATCATAACAAGTAGATGGAGCTGTAGTCGAATAAAAGGTTTCTGCTTATGATTGGTTGGCACATTATATGACGTCATAATTCTGGGAGAATTTAAAAATATGCGATGTAATTTTCAAAGTAATATAAGTTAAAGGAATATAAATAACATAAAGTTAATTGATTATTTTATATTTACAAAAAAATACACAGCTAAGTACCTAATAATTTTTAAATTATTTATAAATTTAAAAAAAAAAAATTCGAGTTAATTATTTATTTTTTTACAAAAAATTTTTCAATTTTCTAATTAAATCAATATTCAACTTTAAAAGAAATCAAGGTGTTAATAATTAAAGTTAGTGGAATAAATTAAAGGTAATTAAAACACAGCTAAGTAATAATTTTAAAAAAGAAAAATTAGAGGTAAGTAATTTTTTTTTTCAAACAAATGTTTTAAATTTTCAAATTAAATTAAGGTATTAGTCGCGTAAATGCTCCCGCAAAACTCCCGCAAAATAAAAAGAACAAAAAATTAACTTTTATATCAACTCACTTGCTTCCTTGTGACCTCTTCTAATGTAATATATGTAATTTTCACGATTTTGAGTCAGGTATTGCTCATACGTTTTCGATATTTTTCAATGAAACCATGTGAAAATGAAAAATTATAAATTTTTAAATTATTGTATTTTTTATACGGCGTGGTCAATAAAATTAATTTTTTTTTTAAAGGATTTATTTTATCTCAATGTGTAACTTAGTAGTTTTATTTGAAAAACTGACGACTTGTTTTTTTATAATTGAATATAAGAGACATTTTTTACATGCATTTTGTGCTATTGCATGTAAAAGGTATAAATTTTGAATTAATATTTTGAAGCTCCGAAGTGGTCAAAATTAATAGGATAGATCTCATTTCATAGATAAATACCTCATGAATACAGATACAAACTTTTAAAAAAATCTGACGAAAATCATTTTACGCGACTAATACCTTAATACCTACCTTTAAAATAAATCAAAGTGTTAATTAAGTAAAATAAATTAATTATTTTATATTTGTAAAAATTACCCAGTTAAGTAGTAATTTTAAAATTATTTATAAATTTAAAAAAAAAGAAAAATTAGAGTTAATTAATTAATTATTTTTTTACAAACAAATGTTTTAATTTTAAAATTAAAATTAAAAGAAAGAAATTAAAAGAAATCAAGGTGTTACCTAATTAATTAAAGTTAATAACTTATATTTATAAACAAATACAAAGTTAAAGTAGGTACCTGATAAAAAATTTAAATTATTTATAAATGTTAAAAAATAAAAATACAGTTAATTAGTTAGTTATTTTTTATTAACAAACAAATGCAAAGTTAATAATAATTTTTAAATTAATTTTTAACTTTGAAACAGAAAATTAGAGTTAATTAATTATTTTTTTACAAATGTTAACTTGACATCATAATTCTGGGAAGATTTAAGAAACACATACGTAAGCGATTTAGCTTTGAAATTAAATAATATAAAATTTAAAAAGAAATTGAAGAGTTAATTAGGTAATTACTTTATTTTTACAAATACAAACTTGATGTCGTAATCATTTTAATTTATTTCTACATTTTAAAAAAGCAAATTAAAGAGTTACTTTATTAATTTTTTTTTTTACAAACAAATGTTAACTTGAATTTATGTGAATTTTAGGCCAATTATAGACTTTATATTGGTCAAATCGATTCGTTTGGAAATAAGGAATATAATTCTTTCATTTGTTAAGTTGTATTTTTACTGCGAAAAAAATTTTTGGCAAAAAACTATATTTTCTGGTGAGAAAAGGTGCTCAAAAAATTTGATTAGGTTTTTTCAAAAATCCCTGTGTCCAAATTTCGATATTTATGAACTTAATTCGTAATCTAAATTTTGTTAAAATCAGTTTAGATGTTTTGGAGATATCCCAGCGACAAAAAGTGACCACACACTGCATCCGGACTTTTTCTTAAAAATGAAAATTTAGAATTTTTGAATAAATATAAATCGATTTAGACTATTTTTGAACAACCGAAAATCATTAAGATCTTAAAGTTTCTTTTATGAGTAGGAAGTAAAAAGAAATAAATGTGTAGCGAAGTGTTAAAAACCTAAAAACTTTAAATAAATGTAAATGTAATTTATATTGCGGTAAATAATTAATAATTGAAGGAAATAATTGAAAAATGACGAAGGTCAGTTGAAAACAAAATTTGAAAAATGACTAGATTAATCGACAACTGAAAAAAATAATTGAAAAAACTGAACTAGAAACATTTAATTTAAAGAAAATAATTGCAAATTGAAAAACTAAGAATATTTTATTATTATAATTATTACTCTTATTATAGGAATAATTGTTAGAAATAACTGCCCCTTTTACAACTGGATTAGCAATCAAAACATAATAAAAATTAAAGAAAATAATTGAACAATTACATTAAAATTAAAGAAACTTAATGATAATCGAAAAAAAATAATAGAAACAATGCGATATTTTTTTTAATATTAAAGCAAATAATTTAAAATTGAAAAGTGGAATTTAAATTTGTAAAAAAATAACTGAGAATTGAAGAGAATAGTTCTACAATTGAATAATTGAATTGAAAATTTAAAACAATTTTTATGAGTGAAAAAAATAATTGAAAATTCAAGAAAATATTTGATAATTAAAAGAAAAATTACAATATGACGAAAATAATTAAATATTGCTCCCGTAACCGTATTCATTGTGCTTTGGGCTATAACCATACCCTCCCCCCTTAATCAATTTAAAATGCATTTTTTAAAAAATATCTGATTTAAAACAAAAAATATCTTAGTTCAAAACTTCAGATGTAAATAGACAAAAATGAATGAAAGGAATGACAGAACGTGAGGATTATCATTATTATAGATTTGTGAAATATGAAAAAAAATTGATTTTCGATAAAATTTCTCATAAATTTTAGACCCACAAGGAAATTCCCAGTTTAATAACAAATTTCCCGGTGATTTTCCGGTTTTTTCCGGCTTCCCGGTCAAGTGACCATACCCTGTTTGTTTATTAGAACCAATCAGGAATTTAAATTTAATAGTAATAAAATCTTGACCTTTTAATTATGGTTCCTTTAAGAAAAAATTCCCTGAATTTTCAAGATGTTTTTAGAAAATCCCTGATTTTTTCCAGACTTTTCCCTGACCTGCGACCACCCTGTAATATATTTATACTTCTCAAAGTCTAAGATAACCTCCCGGTACTTCGTAGAATGAAACAATGCACTAATTTTGATTAATATTCTATTACCTAACAGTTTCAACCCACTTCGCCTTAAAATGTAAAAGAATTAAGCACTAATTTTTATTAATACTATAAGCAATTGAACACTGTATTCGAAATAAATGCGCTTAACCATATTTTCCGTCATTACTTAAAAAAGTATACTTTGAATTTTCGCCCCAAGACTACGCGACCAGAATCTTGTGCGCAACTAATAAATGTTTTTAGGAATTGCAATATCTTTTAAATTAACAATTTCCAAACAATAAAATGTAGTTTCCAATCATTTCCAAACGATTTGGAAATCGTTTGATTTCCATGATGCGAAGTTGGTACTGTACTTTTTAAAATCACTATACTTTTTTAAGTTTGGATTTCCAATCAATCAATCAATTTAGTTTCCAATTATTTCAAAATAATTTTCAAATGATTCAAAAAAAAAAAAAAAAAAGAGATTGTAATTTTTATGGTGTAGTGCTAACTTTACAGAGGTAAACTTTTTAAGGTGATGTCAGATGCACAAGCAGATTAGAGGATCAGTGAAATAGAATAGACGAATCAGATAGTTGCACATTGAAAACCATTTTCTAATTGGTTTACTCTTTTCCCCTGATTCGCTAATCCTTCAAAACTGACTTTAACCTTCATAGACCTTTTCATTTAACTTTTCTGGCTTCTTCTAATGCATGTACCATTGCATAAGCTGGAAAAAGACAAGAACTAAAATGAAAAGGTCTACAGTATTATTAACACTTGATGATAATGGACAATATATAAATTTGCCTGTCATCATAATAATAATAATATAACAAAATTTATTAATTTAAGCATTTATCCAATGAGATTTTAAATTAACAAAAATAGAAATAGGATATTGCATTCAAATCAACGATGACGCCTGCTGGCGGCCGTCTGAGGCGCTAGTTTTCTAAAATAAACATGTTTCGTAATTTCATATTCAAATTTACCGACTGTTGGTAAACAGACCTACGTCTCACACAATTTATTTAATAAATTAGTTTTTTCACTTAAAAAACGTATCTAACCTCAGCTAAGGGACAATAATTGACAAATATCAGCACCTAAGTTGTTTTTCTACTTTTTAAACCCTCCTTTAACTGGTTTTTTAGATTTAAAAATTCTGAAAGTTCCAATTCCTTAAATGCAACGAAAGGAACTGGAAATTTCAAAGTTCCAGTTCCCTTTGCCCAAGTTCCAATAAATTATTTTTTACTGGGCTTTGCCCGAGTTCCAATAAATTATTTTTTACTGGGAAGTATTGGAAATTCGTCGCTTTTACTCTCTTCTTTAAACAAGGTTTTCTTTATTTATTTTATTATTACAGTTACTTTTATTAGTTAAAAATAAAGATTCACAGAATTTTTAACATTGTAGCATAAATTAAATTAAATTTTTTCATATTCTAATCAATTGTAATCTATAAAATAAAAATGTGCATAAAAGTGACATTTTTCTGAACCTTCAAAGGTAGAAAATTAATTTTTGATTGATCTATAAAATATTTATTTAAGATAATGTCAGAAATAAATTGCTAAAACATTAGTCTCTAATATATTTGAAAATAAAAATTTTCAAAAAATAGGGTGCGTCCGACTTAGTTGAAATATAATGGTTTTACCTCTAATAAAAAAAACCAGTAAAAATTAAAATTAAATTTTAATTAGTGCTACTTGCACTTTTAATGAGTAAAAGTTAAGATAAAATATGAAATTTATATAAATAAATATTAGGTTTATTAAAATGTTAATTAATTGAAAGTTGGATCTTTTAAATTTTGGTTGAATTAAATTTAAAGTTGATTAAAATTTAGATTAATTAAATTTTAGTAAAAATTAAATCTTTGGAAAATTAAAGAATACGCATTTATAAAGCATGTAAAAGATGCGAAATAAACAAAATAGATTAAATATAAGTTAAAAATAATTATGAAATATAAGATAAATTAACGAAAGAGATAAAATAATTGAGTAAAAAATATGAAAAGTTGACGGTCTCAGTCTGTGACCACTGGAAATATTGATCCGCGAAATGAAAATCATATACGAAACAGTTTATGTTTTGACACTGCTGGGTACTAGAAAGTCTGCTCATTTTCGACGGGCATCGGTTTCGAATTCTGCGACTTGGTCGTCTACTTCTTATAAACAGTGTCTTCGATTCTCTATTTTTAAATTCTAATACACAAGTAATTTAAAATTACGTCAACATCGGTTTAAAATCTAAATCAGTTTTCTCTAGAGTTTAGAAAACTGTTTATGGTAATAAGATTCCTTAAAATTATTCAATAGTCGCAGAGATATTAAATAACTTTTTCTAAATATTATATCCTTATGCATTAAAATTTAGATTTCGTTGATAACGTTATTGGCGATTCAAACCAGTGATGCCATTCGGTATCCGAAATGGCCTCCCACTCTTGCGCCTCGTATATGCTGAGGAGCATCCGAAAGTGAGAATCGGTGATTTTTGTTTCCAACTTTGAGCTCTTGGCTCGATTTTAAGATTTCGAGTGAAATCATGCGCCTCGTGACATTCTCAGCGCGAAATTCAAGTGCAGCGCTCCCAAGGTTTAATGATAGTTTTAAATAAGCATTAATTATTTATTAAATATAATTATAAGTAAATTAATATTAATTTAGTATGTAATAAAGAAAGGAAAAATTATTGAATATTGAATAAAATAATTGAAAATTAAAGACTGAAATTTCAAATTGAAAATAATAATAATCGAGAATAATGGACAACAGAGTAAAATAATTTTAAAAATGGAATAATAATTATAACATTTAAGTAAAGTAATTAAAAATTGCGGAAAAAATTAATAATTGAAAGAAATAATTGAAAAATGACTAGATTAAATATACAATTGAAAAAAATATTTTAAAAATGACGAAAATAATAGACAATTGAAAACAAATATCATAAAATGACAAGATTAATAGACAACAACAAAAAAATTGAAAGAATTAAAGAATAATTATAAAATTTTAAGAGAATAATTGCAAAAATTTTAGGAAATAATTGTTAATTGTGGAAAATAATTAATAATTAAAAGAAATAATTGAAAAATGATGAAAAGAATAATTGGAGAAAATATTAAAAATTAAAGAAATAAATTGAAGATTAAAGAATTAAATTTAAATTCTAAGAAAATAATATATTTAAAAGAAAATACTAAATTACTAAATGACTAAAATAATTAAATATTAAGAAAAATACTTAACAATTGAAAAAAAAAAAATTAAAAATGTTAAAAAAATGGCGAGAAAAATCGACAATTGAACAAAATAATTAACAAAATTAAATAATAATTCTACAATTTAAGGAAAATAATGTAATATTGAGAATCACTCTCTATTCATGATTTCAATCAATGAAGTTTCACAGGAAATCAGTTGAAAATGACTAAATTGTCATTAATTTTTTTTTTTTTTGATTGATAAATGGAAATAATTTTCAATTTTAGTAACAGCACTGAAAATTTCAATTAGTTTCTTCATTTTTTAAATATTTCCTAGAATTTTTTCTATGATTTTCTTCAGTTTTCAATTGACAATTTAATGTTCTCTTGAATTTTACAATTGTTCTTTAATTTTTTTTAATAATTTTGTTTTATTCTCAATTATTCTCACCATATATCTAATTTTTTTCAGCTGTCAAGTAATGTCCTTAATATTTAATTATTTTAGTCATTTTTAGGGTTCCGTACACCTTCGGTGTTCGGCGGAACCCTTATAACGAGACTCGTGCGTCCGTAGCCGAAAACCATTCCCCCCCCCCCTTAACTTCTAAACTATTTGACCTAGAGGGCTAAAATTTGGTACACATATGTATTTTCACGTGTAGATTACACGAAAAATATAGAGAACATGATCTGGATTGATGGCCATAGCGTTGTCAAGGAGAAACTGCAAATTTTTGAAAAAAAAGTTTTTTCTCTAACTTTGCCATTATTTGAGCTAGAGGGCTAAAATTTGGTACTCTCGTGTATTTTTGCATGCAGATTATAGAAAAATTATGTTTGGAAATAAAATTGAATATTATGAGGTCACAAAAAAAAAAAAATTCAAAAAATGACCAAAAAGAGGTTTAGACCCCTATGCTAAAGCTCACCCTAATTGTCCTACAGTACCCCTCAAACCAATAAATTTTTTATTTGTGTACTCAGAATTAAAAAAAACGATATAAAACGCAATTAAAAATTGTTATCACTTTTTTTTTCAAAATAATTGAAAAATTATGAAAAAAAAACAAAAAAATTTTTTTAATCTTATACAAGGCTTGATCATGGCTGCTACAGGACCTATAATCAAGACTGTTATAAGCCCTGAAACCCTATAAAAATTCAGGGCCTCCCCCTAAAAAAAAATTCTTGATTTTTATGTTATTTATATGAAATACAAGCCTGTACCCTTAAGCAAAAGATTCATGTACTTGAAGGTAGAATTATTTTCATAATCTGAATGTTCTTAATTAATTTTCTTAATTTGTACATAAAAATATACAAATATACCAAATTTTAGCCCTCTAGCTCAAATAGCGTCAAAGTTATAGGAACAAAACTTTTTTTTCGAAAATTTGCATTTTTTTTTTTGTTTTTTGATAACGTTTTGACTGTCAATCCAGATAATTTTTCCTATAATTTTCCTGTAATCTACACGTGAAAATACATATGTGTACTAAATTAGAGCTCTCTGTTTGTTAATAAGGTATATCTTTGTTTCATAAATGTACGGAACCCTAGATTTTGGTACGGGTGTAACTCGTACTTGCCCGATTTTTTAAATTCTTCTTTAATTATCAACTATTATCTTAAAAGTTCAATGAAGGGTACTCCTCTAATTAAGAACGTTACATGAAGGGTTCTTCAATTTTTAATTTATTTTTTAATTTTCGTTATTTTCTACAATTTTAAATTATTTTCTTTAATTTTTAATTACTTTTTTCAAACATAAAAATTGTTTTAAAAGATCAATTCAATTCTACAACTAAATTATTTTCTTTAATATTAAAACATTGTCGCCTATTTAAATTTTTTTTTTTTGACTATCAATAAGTTTCATTATTTTAAATTCAACTGTTTACTTATTTTCGTTAAAAATAAATTTGTTTCAAATTTCAATTCCATTTTTCAATTATTTTCTTTAATTTTAATTATTTTTTTCGATTTTCAATTCAATTGTTCAATTGTATTTTTTCCTTTCTTTATTACATACTAAATTAATATTAATTTACTTATAATTATATTTAATAAATAATTAATGTGTTATGTCCGGAACGGACATTCGCAGGTTACAAATCTATCTATTTTAATATTTTACCCCTGATTCATTTACAAAGCCAACGGACTTCGAACTAAGGGAACAAGGAAAAGAAAGGTCCACTGAACAATACGCATCGGTACAATTAAACATATGGACACATCAAATTTATTTATCAAACTTACAATTTTGATTAAATTGATAAGTTAGTCAAGTGATTGAGAGAATGGTTAAGTAATCGGTTGAAAGATTGGTTGTAAGAGGAAGAATCCTTGATAAAATAGAATCCTTGATTAAATCGAATCCTTGATAAAATCGAATTCCTGATTAGTTGAATTTGTTGTTCACTGAAACAATGAACAACTTTTAGATAGGAAAGGCATTCAATTTACGGGAGGCAGGGAAAATAGAATATAAAATCTTACTTTGTTAATGAATCTGTAGCGTGTTAATTGTCCCCTCAAAAACTCCAATGACAGCTTCGTGAGACACCCAAGAGTAATTTATGGGGTTGACCTGCCTTGACCTCAAGATAACGTAGCAAGTGAAAAGGTCCCAGCCACCGGAAAAATACTTGTAGTGACTCAAATCCAAGTTTTGATGTGAGGGAATAGTCGTCTCAAATTTCAGGGTCAAGTTCCTTTTCGACACAGAAGTCGTTGAAGCAGTTGAATATACTGATGAGAGGTCAATGATCCACAATTCTTCGATTCGGAAGATTCTTCGAAGCAAGGATTCAGGATAAAGGGTTAACAGATTGATAACAGGATAAGGATTAATTTGATTGAAATGATTAAATTGATAAAAGGGTTAAATTGATTAAAAGGGTTAAATTGATAAAAGGGTTAAATTGGAAAAAGGGTTAAATTGATATCTGACAAGTTATGTCAGGAGTTCTTGCGCTTCCACTAATTTTACACATTTAGTTTTGCATAATAGTACAATTTCACAATTAAAAGTTTTACAATTAGTTCACACACTCGCTACAACACTTGTATAATTTCACAACCGATACAATAAGAATTAACAGAATTATTCGCAAAATAATGTCGCGAAAGGTGTAAGCACTATGCTCATATACAAGACTTGGTACTCGTAGACTTCGCTACCACCGATATTTGAAATTGAGAGCCGAAGACAAACTTAGCAAAAGTGAACCGGAGGTGACCGTGGCGAAGCAAGAACTGATTTTAAAAATGACAGGTTCGATTATAGCGAGTTCCTCGGAGTCACAATTTTCCAAATCAATTCCATATAATTATGGAGTAGAATTTGATTATTTAACTCGACCAACAGTGACTAATAGGTATAATGTTGCCGAGATACAAAATTTATATTGGCGCGTTACGAGACCGATACTGGGAAGATACAATATTCGCGGAGCTTAAGAAACTTCGTTGCGACTCCGGTGATGGTAGCTGAGGAACTGATTTTTGGTTTTGCTTAATTATTAACCCTTTGCGGCACACATTTTTCTTTTAACCTGACTTTTTGGGTTCATGTCCCTTTAAGGGTTTTTGGGGTTGCTGATTACGAATCCGTCATTAGATCTCAGAAATTCAAAATGTCCGATCCAATATGGCGGACAAAAATTAAAATTTTTTTCGGATTTTCATGTCTATTATTTCTAAGGGGTTTTTGGGGTCGTTGATTACGAATCCGTTCTCAGATTTTAGAAATTCAAAATTTCGGATCCAATATGGCGGAAGTAAATTAAAATTTTTTTTGGATTTTCATGACAATTGTTTCTAAGGGGTTTTTGGGGTTGTTGATTACGAATTTATCATCAGCTTTTAGATATTTAAAATGGCGGATCCAGTATGGCGGAAAAAATGAAAATTGATTTCAGATTTCCATAACAATCATTTTTAAAAGGTTTTTGGGATTACATATTACAAATCTGTAATAAAATTTAAGATATTCAAAATGGCTGATGACTAATTTTTGTGTTTTTCTCATTATTTTTTACTTTTAGCGTTATCCGGAACTAACGACGTGGACGTGGTAAACTTCTAGCTCCTCTTTTGTTTTCTTTTGTTGTTTTTTTTTTGCTTTTTTCATTTTTAATTTTTTTTGTGATTTTAGTTTTAAAGTTTTAGTCTTTGGTTGATTTGTTGAGTACATCTTCACTTGTGGTAAAGGGAGAAGCAATTCCTTGTGGGTAATAAGCACAGTGGGATATTGCATATTGTACAAATCCATGATGTTCGTCGTTGGTCATTTCTTGTGCTGCAATGAGCACAACGCTTTGAAGCAGCAATATACTCGAGTAAGTGAGCTGATTCAGATCGCCTTTTTTCAATTGATACTTTTGGTTCTAGATAAAATTGATTTACATTTTTATCTGCAACAGTCCACTTTAGTATTGTGAAATGAAAGAAGAAATAGAGTTGGCTGAAATTCCAAGTGATAGTGAGTCCATTGCTAATCTTTGTGACTCTGATCTGGATGATGATGAAGTTGTTGATTGTACTATAAGCAAAAAGAGTATGGTGTCAGCTCAAAAAGATGTTGTTGATGATTTCTGTTCTGATACTTCTGATGAGGATGGTGCCCCCGATATTCAGGTTTTACGAGGTACTAAAATATGGGGAAAATCCTCTAAATCGAGAAGCGATGCTCCGTTTACCAGTGATTTTGGTCCTAACATTCCTAGTAATGTTAAATCCCCGTTAGATATATTTCTCTTTTTGTTTCCAGATCTGATAGACACTATACTCCGCGAAACTAATGTTTACTTAGAACAAAAAAAATATAAACAGGCATCTGCAACGAAGGAGGAATTGATTATATTTTTAGGAATCAATATTCTCATGGGTGCAAAACAATCTCCTTCCTATCGTGATTATTGGTCTGCTAATCCTCAGTTGAACGATTCGTACATCAGCTCCTTGATGTCTGTCAATCGTTTTGCTTTTTTTCTAGGTAGTTTACATCTGGTAGACAATAGTAAAGAGCCAAAAAAAGGGGAAGCGAATTATGACAAATTGTACAAAGTACGACTCTTGCTGGATAAACTAAACGAAAGTTTTAAAAATTTTTGGAAACCCGGCCAATATCAAAGTGTTGATAAGTCGATGATCAAATTCAAAGGTCGCAGTAGCATGAAACAATATATGCCTGCGAAACCTGTAAAACGTGGATATAAGTGTTGGGTTCGTGCCGATAAAACCGGCTATACTTGTGAATTTCAGGTATACACTAGTAAAACCGAAAGTACTGAAAAGCAATTGGGAGCAAGAGTTGTAAAGGATCTTACCCGAGAGCTAGTAGAAAATAATCACATAGAAAATAATAGTCTATTTTGATAATTTTTTTACAGGTGTAGAATTGATGATATCACTAAAAAGTGATAAAATCTTTGCTTGTGGTACTGTACGCTAGAACAGTGCAAGACTGCCAAAAAGCGATATACCAGATAAAAAAATGCAACATGGGCAGAGTGATTTCCAGACATCCAACACTGGTATTCGCTGGATCAAATGGATGGACAAAAAAGCTGTCTACTTTTTGTCAAATTATCATGATCCTAGTAAAGTCGAAACTGTAAATCGGAAGCAAAAATATGGCTCCTTGAAAACCATCAATTGTTCCATCATGGTCTCCGATTATACTAAGCATATGCGCTATGTTGATAAAGCTGACCAACTATTGTCAACATACAAAATTGATAGGAAATCTAAGAAATGGTGGTCTTGAATATTTTATCATTTCTTAGACGGTCATTGTGGTCAATGCTTTGATTTTGTACAAAAAGAAAGGTTTGAATCCAATTTTGTCTTCCAAGGAATTCAGATTACGTTTGGTAGACCAACTAGTTGGACATAAATTACAAACTACAAGAGGCCGAAAGCGACAAGCTGCTGAAGTTTTCAGTTACAAACCAAAAGTATCAATTGTAAAAAGGCGATGAGAATCAGCTCACTTACCCGAGTATACTGCTGCTTCAAAGCGTTGTGCACCTTGCAGCACAAGAAATGACCAACGACGAACATCATGGATTTGTACAATATGCAATGTCCCACTGTGCTTATTACCCACAAGGAATTGCTTTACACTTTACCACAAGTGAAGATGTACTCAACAAATCAACCAAAGACTAAAACTTTAAAACTAAAATCACAAAGAAAATTAAAAATGAAAAAAAGCAAAAAACAAAAACAAACAAAAAAACAACAAAAAAACAAAAGAGGAGCTAGAAGTTTACCACGTCCACGTCGTTAGTTCCGGATAACGCTAAGAGTAAAAAATTATGAAAAAAACACAAAAATTAGTCATCAGCCATTTTGAATATCTTAAATTTTATTACAGATTTGCAATATGGAAATCCCAAAAAACTTTTAGAAATGATTGTTATGGAAACCCGAAATCAATTTTCATTTTTTTCCGCCATATTGGATCCGCTATTTTGAATATCTAAAAGCTGATGATAAATTCGTAATCAGCGACCCCAAAAACCCCTAGACACCAAGTTTCATGCATATCAACAGATTTTTTTAAAATATCGTCCACCATATTGGATACGCCATGTAAATCAACCAATTTTTGAAAATATCGTCCGCCATATTGGATCCGCCATTTTGAATTTTTAAAATCTGATTGCAAATTCGTAATCAGCGACCCCAAAAACCTCAAGATACCAAGTTTCATGCAAATCAACCAATTTTTAAAAAATATCGTCCGCCATATTGGATCCGCCATTTTGAATTTTTAAAATCTGATTGCAAATTCGTAATCAGCGACCCCAAAAATGTTTAAAATAAAAGTTTTGTTACATTATTCCTCATAGTTAGATCAAAAATGAATTTTTTAAAAAAAAGAACGAATTTTTGAAATTGTTTATTTATAATTTTTACGTTATATATTTATTGAAATTTTTTTACATTCCACAATGTATAACATAGCATAGAAGAAATATTTCAGTGTTATTGTATTAAAAACATTGATTCGGGAAAGAAAAGTTTAAAATTAAAAAGGTGGTAGGTATACCTACCACTATGCCGCAAAGGGTTAAAGAAACCTCGGTTTCTTTGTGTTTTCAACCCCTCCAAATTTAGCGTGGGTGCCACGCGAAACGCAAGAAGATCACGCATCCCACGCAAAAATGAATGCTACACCTAAGGGTTGCACATCCACATCCGGTTGGTCAATTAAAAGATCAAGAGAAAAGATATCACTTAGACTAGGGGAGAAGTCAAATCTCATTCATTTATTTTTAGTTTCCCTTTTTCGTTTATTGTATCCCAAGCCATTACACGTGTCAAGACTCGAGTATTGATTTTTAAAATGAACTTAAGAATTAGACATCATATTTGTAAAATTTATAAAAATTCATTAACAACTAAACAACATGCGTCACGAGGACGTGACAAATGCTTATATAAAACTATCATTAAACCTTGGGAGCGCTGCACTTGAATTTCGCGCTGAGAATGTCACGAGGCGCATGATTTCACTCGAAATCTTAAAATCGAGCCAAGAGGCCATTTCGGTTACCGAATGGCATCACTGACTCAAACAGCTAAAGCTGTCGGCCCTATCGGCCGACTTTGAACTAATCTTGGTGTACTTTGAACTAATCTTGGTGTGACTCTGCGTGAAATTCCATGTGTTTTGTGTTTTGTCTGTGTTTTTATGTTTATTATTTCGATTTTTAGAACATGCGTAATATTTTACTATCAATAATTTTACAACCACTGAATAAATATCTAAATAAAATTACAAATGAACATAAATTTTCGTGGTTAATGGAAAAAAGAGACCAACACAATTGTTGCGTTTTCTCAGTGCTCCGTGTGTTAAAAAATAGTGAAAATCATTTTTACCAAATTCTTATTGATCTTTCAAGACGTGAATAATAGGAATAAAAACGATATAAGCTTGAAAGACAATGTATTAGTTTGCAATAATATCTTAAACCTGAGGATTAAAATCACGACTCGTAATTGTATTGATATTTTTTGGTTATATTTCTAAGATTGTTTTTTATGTTCATTATTGTAATTTTATTTAGATATTTATTCAGTGGTTGTAAAATTATTGATAGTAAAATATTACACATGTTCTAAAAATCGAAATAATAAACATAAAAACACAGACAAAACACAAAACACATGGAATTTCACGCAGAGTCACACCAAGATTAGTTCAAAGTCGGCCGATAGGGGCGCAGCTTTAGCTGTTTGAATCGCCAATTGAAAACAGTTTTAAAATAATTCGAACACTTTTTTTTAACCCTATCGATAGAAAGTGACTAGAAAACGACTGAAAAATGTCTAGTCAGTCATTTTTTAATCATTTTTATTTTTAAATATATGAAAAATAATCTATATAATAATAAATTTGTTGATTATACTATTTAATGTGCTCTTAGGATTATATTCGCTTCATATTTTTAGAATAAACAATTAAAATTGTTAATTTTTAGGGTTCCGTACCGTAAAACGGAACCCTATTAAAACCACTATGTGTGTCCGTTTTCGCACCCCCTCTAACTTCTGAACTATATGAGTTAGAGACTTCCAATTTGGTACACATATGTAATTTCACCTTGGATTTACGAAAATGATATGGAAAACGGGATTCGAGCTCATGAACATGACGAAATCCAGCAAAAACCACTTTTTTGCCCTAAATTGCAAAAAAATGACCATGCCCCCCCCCTAATCTTCCATACTATTTGACTTAGAATGCTGCAATTTGGTACACGTATGTAGATATACGTGTAGATTACAGGAAAATTATACAGAACTTTCGTAAAGGCGGTCTTCATAGTGTTTACAAGCCAAAAAGTACGATTTTTTCAAAAAAATTCGAAAAAAGACCATGCCCCCCCCCCCCTAATCTTCCAAATTATTTGACCTAGGATGCTGCAATTTGGTACACGTATGTAGATTTACGTGTAGATTACAGGAAAATTATACAGAACTTTCGTAAAGGCGCACAGTGTACGATTTTGTGATTTTCATCTTCAAAACCTAATATCTCTTGAAGAAATGGACCAATCTTAATGGCCATTGGACCAAAATGAAGCTGAATAAATGTAGAATAGAGGAAAATTATAGAGAATCATTGATCTAATTTTTTTGGTTTCTGAGACTTCAGCGAAGTTGGTAATTTTTGAACCATAATGCATAATGGGGAATTGAAGTATATCAAGCGGTGAATCATAGTAAAACTTATGAAAGCAACGTTTTTGTAGTCACTTAGGGTCCCTGAATACAATCGTCAATTGATATTTCGAAATTCAAAATGGCGGACTAAATTAAAAAAAACTTCTAAAAATTATCTGATTCGTACAAATTTTAGGGTTTTAAAGGTCGCTGAATTCAAATATAATGGTCAAATTGAAAAATCCAAAATTGCGGATCCAAAATGGCAGACTTATTTTCTTAAAAATTCTAGAATTTATACAGAACTTGGTACTTTTATGGTTTTTAGGTCGCTGAATTCAAATTTAATCGTTTAATTTATAAATTCAAAATGGCGGATCCAAAATGGCGGACTTATTTTCTTAAAAATTATCGAATTTTTAAAGGACTTTGTCCTTTCATGGTTTTGAGGTCGATGAATTCAAATTTAATGGTTTAATTTATAAATTCAAAATGGCGGATTTATTTTCCTAAAAATTCTCGAATTTTTAAAGGACTTGGTACTTTTATGTTTTCAAGGTCGCTGAATTCAAATTTAATGGTTTAATTTATAAATTCAAAATGTTGGACCCAAAATGGCCGACATATTTTTTAAAAATTCTCGAATTTTTACAGAACTTGGTCCTTTCATGTTTTTGAGGTCGATGAATTCAAATTTAATGGTTTAATTTATAAATTCAAAATGGCTGATTTATTTTCCTAAAAATTCTCGAATTTTTAAAGGACTTGGTACTTTTATGTTTTCAAGGTCGCTGAATTCAAATTTAATGGTTTAATTTATAAATTCAAAATGTCGGACCCAAAATGGCCGACATATTTTTTAAAAATTCTCGAATTTTTACAGAACTTGGTCCTTTCATGTTTTTGAGGTCGGTGAATTCAAATTTAATGGTTTAATTTATAAATTCAAAATGGCGGATTTATTTTCCTAAAAATTCTCGAATTTTTAAAGGACTTGGTACTTTTATGTTTTCAAGGTCGCTGAATTCAAATTTAATGGTTTAATTTATAAATTCAAATTTGTGTTTCTAAAATGGCGGTATAACATTCTTAAAAATTCTTGATTTTTTACAGAATTTGGTATTGTAATGTTCTCGAGTTTGCTGAATTTAAATGTAATAGTTTTTACGAATTAAAATTGTAGTTTCAATATAGCACTATAACATAAAAGTACCAAGTCCTGTAAAAATTCGAGAAATTTTAGGAAAATAAATTCGCTATTTTGGATCCGCCATTATGAATTTATAAATTAAACCATTAAATTTAAATTCAGCGACCTCAAAAACATAAAAGGACCAAGTTCTGTAAAAATTTAAGAATTTTTAAAAAATACGTCCGCCATTTTGGGTCCGACATTTTAAATTTATACATTAAACCTTTAAATTTAAATTCAGCGACCTGAAAAACATAAAAGTATCAAGTCCTGTAAAAATTCGAAAATTTTTAAGAAAATAAGTCCGCCATTTTGGATCCGCCAATTTAATTTATAAATTAAACCATTAAATTTGAATCCAGCGACCTGAAAAACATAGAAGTATCAAGTCCTGTATAAATTCGAGAATTTTTAAGAAAATAAGTCTGCCATTTTGGATCCGCCATTTTGGATTATTCAATTTGACCATTATATTTGAATTCAGCGACCTCAAAAACTTTAAAACCCCAAGATTTGTACGAATCAGATAATTTTTAGAAGTTTTTGTAATTTAGTCCGCCATTTTGAATTCGCCATTTTGAATTTCGAAATATCAATTAATGATTGTATTCAGGGACCCTAAGTGACTACAAAAACGTTGCTTTCATAAGTTTTACTATGATTCACCGCTTGATATACTTCAATTCCCCATTATGCATTATGGTTCAAAAATTACCAACTTCGCTGAAGTCTCAGAAACCAAAAAAATTAGATCAATGATTCTCTATAATTTTCCTCTATTCTACATTTATTCAGCTTCATTTTGGTCCAAGGGCCATTAAGATTGGTCCATTTCTTTAAGAGATATTAGGTTTTGAAGATGAAAATCACAAAATCGTACACAGTGAGGCGGTCTTCATAGTGTTTACTAGCCAAAAAGTACGATTTTTTGAAATGGTACAGATGGTACGGATATTTTTTGCTCAACATTTTATAAAATAAACCGTCTAGATTTACCGTGTCGAACGCTTTTTCGAATGCTTTTCCGCTTTTTCCGAATGAAGCTTGCCGATTGCGTGTGTTGTCGAATGACCATATCGAAATCAGAACTTGGAGTCATTTATTATGTTATTGTCATTGGTAAACTTAACTATTCTCATGTTTAAAATTATTTCTAATAATTTACTAGTATTTGATAAGAGGCTGATTGGACGATAATCTTCTATTTTTTTACCTCTTTTATTTTTTTTATAAGGACAACTTTGGCTGTTTGATTGGGGTACAAAAGTTCCAAAACCGGAAAGTCCAAAAATTTTTTTTTCCAAAGTACAGAAGTTCCATAACCCAAAAGTTCCAAAGTTAAAAATGTTCAAATTGGAAAAAAAGTAAATTGGAAAATCTAAAATGAGCAAGTCAAATTACCCCTATAGCACCTAAACTTGCCTCAACCTGGCCAACCTTGCCTCAAGTTTCTAAACTTGCAGCAAAGTTTCTAACAGTTGACTATACTTGAGGAAAGGTTGGCAAAGTTGAGGCCAGTTTAGGTGCTGTGGGGGTAAAAAGAAAGTATAATTTAAAAAATTATATGATAACCGATGGCCTTTAAGTAACCCCGAATATTATCTTCGTCGACATATTTTTGGTAATTGGAAACAATGTTTATAATAATAAATATAATATTTTTTAATATTAGCAGTAACCTTCAACGCAGCAACTTCTTCGCGATTTGGAGAATGTCCTTTATGATCCTCAGGCTTGCCTTTTCGAATTATTAGGATATCTCCGGAGTGTACTGTTGTTAATCGTGCAGAACAGTTGGATTAGGGATGTGCATTAATAATTGGAAATCAATTAACGATTAATCGATCGATTATTTTAATGTAAAAATCGATTTGAATCGATTAAAATCGCATAATAATCGAATAATATTTAAATTTCGCACACATAATCCAATCTCGATTACGATTAATCGATTAATCGAAGGCAGTATTCGATTTTCGATCAAAATCGAATACCATTTGCACATCCCTAAGTTGGATGTATTTCGACATTTCAAATATCTAACATTGTTTTTTCCGTCTGAATGTTTTATAAATAAATATCCATCGGCGTGCAGATAAATTTTGTTTCCCACTTGTATCACTTCTGCCATAATTTATTAAAATAAATATTCGCGACGAGGACTTTAAAATCAGATACAATTGCTCATACACGACATGAAAACTATTACTCATATTATTTATAGTTAGGAACTGGTTTTCCATCACTCGTCGAACAATTCAGCCGAAAAACTCCCCACCATAATGTATAACGAATTATTTCTCATTATCTGATTTGCTGACACTTACTGAATATACTATATTAGCAATAGATACATATACAACATGAACCCGATATAGTCTGAACATTTACATTTTATTTATTACTATTCTTATTATTTATTTTCTTAACAAGTATGCTTTTGAAAAAATGTCCTCTGGACAAAAAAATTTTGGAGAAAGAAGTACATTGGAAAAAATCTGCTTTGGAAAAAGAATAGTTTGGTAAAAATGTCATTTGGAAAAATAATACTTTTGGAACTTTCGGCATTGGAACTTTTATTTTGGATCTCCAAACCCCACAGTTATAATAGATATGCAAAAAATCATTTAGCATAACATAAAATGTAATCTACATCCGTAATTAGTCAATGTCATCTTGATATACCTGCGAGAGTCTATACTTAAGGACCATACGGGTTCGTCTTAATTCATACTGTTGAACGGTTTTATAAAACGCTTTATCCGTTCCCATTGTAAATATATTTGTATTTATATGTGTATTTGAACATTTCTTTAAAATAAAGATGTTGTTAAAAAAAAAAGTTGGTTACGACCACGTTTGCTATGCGCAAGGGCGCGGTTTCGAATCCTCTTACCTCCAAATTTTTTCTTTATAAATCATAAGAGAATGTCTCATGAGTCGTAAATTTGGATATCCTGGGAATGTCCCTAGGATATCCTTTGTGTCTCAGGGATGTGCCTAGGATATCCCTTATTTCAGCGAGATATCCTTTTGTTATGAGGGATTGTTTAAACAGTTTATTACTGTTTAATTATAACTTTTATCTAAATGAATCTAGCGAGTTATATTTTTTTCTTTTTAAACTATTTTTTATACTTAAAATGAAAAAGGATTCAGTAAAAATAACCACAACAACCATCTGCAATTGTTTAAACAGATTATTGTTAATAATTAATAATTCTTTACAAATGCACCTAGAATGACACGTTTTTTTCCTAATTTTACAAAATAATGGGCTCTGGTTAGAATAGGACAAATTATTAGCAAAAATTTTTATTTTTACTTTGTTTAAACAATTTATTATTGTTAATTTATAACTATTATTCAAATAAACCTAGCGAGTTTTAGTTTTCTTACCTTGTTAATTTTTTATTTTGACAGCAATAACATATTTAGAAAAATTAACCGTAGCCCCTACTTAAAATTGTTTAAACAAATTATTCTTAATAATTATTAGTTCTTTAGTGATGTTTCTAGAAAGACACAACTTTTTTCTAATTTGACACGGAGAGAAAAATCTAGCTTTTATAGCACGAACTTTTACCCTTCCTTTGTAGTAAGTCAATTCGAACTACAAAAGCAAGCGCTCCACGCTTTTATAGCGTAGACTCACGCGAAAATAGCACAATTTTTTACTCCAATAGCGTAAAGGGGCGTACACTGCAAAGGCAGGGATGGACTTCATGCTACAAAAGGCAAGATTTTTCGCTCAGTGTACTAATTATTTTTATACATGAAAATGTTTTTTTTAATATAGATAGTACTTATTATTTAAAGAAATTACTATTAGTATTATTTTTAAATTGCCGTAGTAACTTATTTCCCACTGAAAAATAATAAAATGAGAACAAATAGCTAAATTAGAAAAACGGGACGCATAAATTTATACCGATTGACATTTGATCGACTGGACATTTGGACGAAAGGCATTTGGACGAAATGACATTTGGACGAAATGACATTTTGACGAAAGGACATTTGGACGAATCGACATTTTAACGAAAGGACATTTGGACAAATCGACATTTTGACGAATGGACATTTGGACGAATCGACATTTTGACGAATGGACATTTGGACGAATCGACATTTTGACGAAATGACATTTGGACGAATCGACATTTTGACGAAAGGACATTTGGACGAATCGACATTTGGACGAATCGACATTTTGACGAAAGGACATTTGGACGAATCGACATTTTGACGAATCTTTTTTGGCATATAAGTTTACTCTCTATGTTGTACTTGTTCATGGTTTCCAATTATCAAATATTCCAAGTGTTGATAGGGTTCAGTGTTTATCCGAGAGATGGAGCTAGGAGAATTACAATTGTGTATAAAATGAAATTTTTATACTTTTTTATAATTTTTAGGTAATTTACTTACAGATTACCTAAATTTTAATACCCCTAGCTCCATCTCACGGAGAAACAACACTTGGAACATTTGATAATTGGAAACCATGAACAAGAACAACATAGAGAGTAAACTTATATGCCAAAAAAGATTCGTCCAAGTGTCGATTCGTCCAAATGTCGTTTCGTCAAAATGTCGATTCGTCCAAATGTCTTTTCGTTAAAATGTCGATTCGTCCAAATGTCCTTTCGTCAAAATGTCGATTCGTCCAAATGTCCATTCGTCAAAATGTCGATTCGTCCAAATGTCCTTTCGTCAAAATGTCGATTAGTCCAAAAGTCCTTTCGTCAAAATGTCGATTCGTCCGAATGTCCATTCGTCAAAATGTCGATTCGTCCAAATGTCCTTTCGTCAAAATGTCGATTCGTCCAAATGTCTTTTCGTTAAAATGTCGATTCGTCCAAATGTCTTTTCGTTAAAATGTCGATTCATCCAAATGTCCTTTCGTCAAAATGTCGATTCGTCCAAATGTCCTTTCGTCAAAATGTCAATTCGTCCAAATATCCTTTCGTCAAAATGTCGATTCGTCCAAATGTCCTTTCGTCCAAATGTCGATTCGTCCAAATGTCCTTTCGTCCAAATGTCGATTCGTCCAAATGTCCTTTCCTCAAAATGTCGATTCGTCCAAATGTCCATTCGTCAAAATGTCGATTCGTCCAAATGTCCTTTCGTTAAAATGTCGATTCGTCCAAATGTCCTTTCGTCAAAATGTCGATTCGTCCAAATGTCATTTCGTCAAAATGTCGATTCGTCCAAATGTCCATTCGTCAAAATGTCGATTCGTCCAAATGTCCATTCGTCAAAATGTCGATTCGTCCAAATGTCATTTCGTCCAAATGTCGATTCGTCCAAATGTCATTTCGTCCAAATGTCGATTCGTCCAAATGTCAATTCGTCCAAATGCCCTTCGTCCAAATGTCCAGTCGATCAAATGTCAATCGGTATAAATTTATGCGTCCCAGAAAAACACTGCATCAGGCCTGCACAAGCGAGCAGCTCCGGAGCACGCGTAAGGGGAAGTGGTCTCCTACCATGCGGACGGATAGGCATGTGCGGTGGTAAGAGAGGCAGAGCGAAGAGTGAAACGTACGCATGGTGGGAGACCGCTTCCCCTTACGCGTGCTCCGGAGCTGCTCGCTTGTGCAGGCCTGCACTGCATAGTTAAAGATGAATTCTGAAAATGAATTATAACAGCAACTATTTGTTTAAATAATTTAAAAATAATAATTTATTATCAATAATTTTAATTTTTCTAACAAGAGCCCACTAATTTGTGACTTTCTTGGTTTATTTGTTAATAATTAATAATTACTAACAATAATTTGTTTAAACAATTAGAAATAGTTGTTGTGGTTAACTTTACTGAATCCTTCTTTTTATTTTAAGTATGAACCACCCTAATATATACAAATACATATAGAAATTTAGTCAGTTTGACTAGTATTTATAATGTATTCAGGGATTAGTTTTTTTATTATGAGAAGGAAGCCTGAAAACTTGGTGATACATTTTTGAGGAACAAAAGCGTCGTGGAATTATATTCTGCAAAAAGGGTCGTTTAATTGCATAGGCATATAAAAAACAATGTTTTGGACAAGATACTATTGCTATGTATTTTGCACTACTACGCCAAAGATTTGGAGATAACAAAAAAATGTGTTTCGTTCTTAATTTTTAGTTTTAATGTTTAACTTCAATAAAATTACAGATTGCAAGGAGAGGATAAAATTGCAGAATTAAAAGAACATTATGCAGCTCTGGAAACCAAAAATAAGAGTCTTCTACAACTTTTGGAGAAGGCAAATCTGGGTAACTCTGGATTTTTACATACATTTCCACGAAAAAAATAAACATTCTGTCCGTAGCGTCACGTTGATTCTATCTCTATCTTTTTAAAAAATTATTACAGAATAAAAATTTTACTTTCCTGTGAGAAATCTAAGATATGAACTGAGTATTTAATTTGATAAGAAAATAAGAAATATATATAGGTTAGGATGCCCTTATTCCGTCGATATTGGCAGAGCTTCGCTCTGCATTGGAGAAATGGAAAAAAAGTTGCACCAACCTTAATAGCACTAACCGTTCCAGGAACGTTCCGGGAACGGCCCGGTGGGCCCTTGGAAACGTTCCGCTCATATGGTCCCGCATATCGGACGGGAATGTTCCACGCTTCACTAGTACCGGAACGTTCCGTGGAACGTTTCGAGAAACTTTAAATAAACATTCAAAAAATTAACAATGTTAATGTCATGCGCAGTAGTTTTCTATCGCAATTAGAGCTGCGCAGTTGATTTTAGTGACCACTATTCTATAGAAGCGAACATATTATCATCATGAAATAATATTAATAAAAAAAATTTCATCTTTTTCCGCACATTTTTTCCGCAAACCGGACTGCGATTTTTCGAATGTCTATTTAAAGTTCCTCGGAACGTTCTAGGAACGTTCACCGGAACGTTCCGGTACTAGTGAAACGTGGAACATTCCCGTCCGATATGCGGGAATGTATGAGCGGAACGTTCCCAAGGGCCCACCGGGCCGTTCCCGAAACGTTCCTGGAACGGTTGGTGCTATTAGGGAAGGCATAATAGAAAAATTTCCCTAACTGTGCAACCCATTAATGTCGGAGCCAAAACTGTAAGTGTTGGATAAGAAGAATCAATGCAAATTGTCAAAAAAGGGTGAAAAATCTTGAATAAAAAATTCGAAAAAGTCGTTTTTAAGGGTAATATGTATTATTATTTTTTTAACAGTAAAAATGAGGATATATAGTTAAAATATAAAAAAAAACTTAAAAAAAATTTTGTTTAAGGAAAAAAAACTCTTTTAAATTTTTTTACATTTTGCAACTTTTTTTATTCGTATTGTAATTGAGTTTTCTTACCCAGTACTTACAGTTTCTACCCCGGCATTAATGGGTTAAACCAAATCAAGTTATTACATGGAAATGCACCAAACTAACTTTCATTATAATTTTTAGCTCCTCAAGAATCTGACAATGAGAAAAAGTTATGCAAAGAACTTCAAAATGCTAAGATGACAATAGAAAAACAAGAGGAAAAGATTGATGTGCTCCAAAGAGAAAGGGAACATTTGGTAGCTTCCTTGAAGCGAACATCTGTAGGTTTCTATTCTTGAACCCAGGTGGACCTCTTGGACGCAAGCGTACCTTAGAAACGTGCTAGTTACGTACTAAATCAAATTTTGTAGTTTAAAAAATAAAAAAATTTAATAAAATGGTTCGGAATGGTAGAGTGAATTCTAATAAATGTGTTTGCAAAATTTATTAATAAAAAAAGAACTAATTATTATTTTAAAATGTCAAAATCTGTAAAAATTTGTTAATATAACAATGTGTTTTTTTTTAATTAATTGCTTTTTCAAACTGCTTCATTAGAGTTTACTTTATCATTTCCGATCACTTTTATTCAATTTTTTATCGTTTTAATTACAAAATTTCGAACAGTATGCAAGGAGCACGTAAGATGCATTTACAACGTGCTAATTGCGTCGTAGTTGTTCGCCTGGCTTATTATAAAAACTTTTATAAATATTAGTTATGGTTTTGAGGTTTATTTTAACATGTCCTTTACCATTCCCAGGTGTAAAAATCCGCACGGCGTTTTAAAACAATCCAGAAAGAAATCCGGAGTGAACTTTTTTTATCTTTTTAATTTTAATTGATTTTGAAAAATTAATATTAAATTTCAATTCTGTCTCACCCACTATTTTCCAATTCTTTAAAAAGGTCTTAGAATATTTAAAGCTTATTAATAATCAAGAAGGAAATCCGCACGGAAATCCAGGCATATCGTTTCAAATCTTCACAGGAATTTCCGACGGAAATCTGGAAGGAAATTTGAGCGGACTTTTTCAGCTGGGTTAAGGCTGATCAAACTTGTGAACAGACATACCCTTACCTAATTTCAATGCTGACGTTTCTTGCTCTTAAAAGAGATGATAAATTAGTCAATGTTTATTTATTAGAAATAAACAAGTGGGACAACTATACTTTTTTTTCTATAAAAAAGAGCTAGATATTATTTTAAAATTATATTCTAAATATGTAAAAATTGTTTTAAATAATATTTAGCTCTTTTTTATAGCAAAAAAATTATAGTTGCACCACTTATGATGCATTCTGTTATTTCTTATAAATAAACATTGACTAATTTATCTTGTCTTTTGAAAAAAAACGTCATCATTGATATCAAGTAAGGGCATTTTTGTTCACAGAATTGATCAACCAAACTATTGGATTGTGTTTTCACGAGTAGATTACAGGAAAATTATACAGAACATGATTGAAGAAGTTGGTCATAACGTTGTCAAGGAAATGACAAGATTTTTTTAGCAAAAATGCATAAAAAGGGACCATTCCCCCTCCCCTTTAGCGACTAAACTATTTGACCTAGTGTTATGAAATTTGGCTTACTGATGTATTTTTACGTTTAGATTATAAGGAAATTATAGAGATCATGATATCATTGATGGTCATAGCATTAACAAGGAAAAACTGCAAATTTTGGAAAAAAGAATTTTATTACAACTTCTGCATTATTTATTTGACTTATACAGATTATGATAAATATGATTTTCGAAAATAAAATGGAATATTATGAGTTTACAAAAAAAAATCATTGTAACATCATAATAATAATTCCAAATTCAAAAATGATATTTTTCATAATCTGTACGTACAAATACACCAATGTAACAAATTTTAGACCTCTAACTCAAATAATGTCAAAGTTACACTGAGAAAAAAGGTTTAGTTTTAGCAACAATATTTTTTTGTTGACCATTGTTGGTTGTAACAACAATATTTTGATTGGTATAACAAAACGATATGGTTGGCGTAACACATCAAGTTGTTTGGGACAACAATATTATTTTGTTGCTCTTATTTGGTTGAACCAAAAATAATTTAGTTGTGACAACCAAACATAATTTGGTTGTGACAACCAAACAGAAATTGGTTGTGACCTCCAAACATAATTTGGTTGTGACAACCAAACAATTATTAAAAAAATTGTTGATTAGTTTGTAAGTAAGCTGCCAATAATAATGTAAATAAAATCCAAATAAAAACCAATACCAGAACGTCGGCCGAACATGGGTCTGATAGTTGGGCCAATGGTGTGTGTTACTGAACTGTCTAGCTATAAGGTTTATTCCTTATTGGTCATTCATATCTCTCATGGGTTGGTGGTTAGCTTACTGGACTGGCAGCTGGAAAACCCGGGTTCGAATTTTCATGACTAATGAAATTTTTCTGTTTCAGGTTTTCATTAATATTAAATTTCTACATTCTTACCTGATTATATTTGTGTAATTAAATTTATAACATGTAAAATATGTAATTATATGTGTTTGTCGACAGAAAATTCGGGGTCGAGGACATTTCCACCAAAACCCAATTGACCGAATTTGTAATTGGCCGAAATTTAATTTTCCGAATTTGTAATTCTACAAACTTGCATTTGTCAGAATTTGCAATTCCCCGAACTTGCGTTTGTCCGAGCTATTAACTTCCCGAATTTGTATTTGTCATAACTTCCAAATCATCAAATTGACATTTGCCAAAACATTTAAATCGACGAAATTGCATTTGTTAAAATTTTTAACTCCTCGAACTCGTATTCGTCTGAACTTTTAAATCCACGAACTTGCATTTGCCAGAACTTTGAAATCACCGAACTTGCATTTGTCAAAATATTCAATTACCAGAATTTGCATTTGTCCGAACTTTGAAATCACCAAATTTGCATTTTTCCGAACTTTGAAATCACCGAACTCACGTTTAGCCGAACTCTTAAGTCTCCGAATTTGCATTTGGCCGAACTTTTAAATTACCGAACTTGCATTTTTCCGAATTTTTAAATCACCGAACTTGCATTTGTCAAACTCCTTAAGTCACCGACTACTCGTGTCCCCGAATTTGCATTTGTCCGACCATCGGAAAGTAGGTTTTCTAAAGGAGTCTTATGATTGGATGGTAAATTTCCCGGTAACATTACCAGCCAATCAAAAGACTCCTTTAGAAAACCTACTTTCCGATGGTCGGACAAATGCAAATTCGGGGACACGAGTAGTCGGTGACTTAAGGAGTTTGACAAATGCAAGTTCGGTGATTTAAAAATTCGGAAAAATGCAAGTTCGGTAATTTAAAAGTTCGGCCAAATGCAAATTCGGAGACTTAAGAGTTTGGCCAACCGTGAGTTCGGTGATTTCAAAGTTCGGACAATTACAAATTCGGAGATTTCAAAATTTGGGCGAATATAAGTTCGGTGATTTTAAAGTTTGGACAAATGCAAATTCAGGGATTTAGAAGTTCTGACAGTTGCAAATTTGGAGAATTGAATATTCTGCTAAATGCGAGTTCGGTGATTTCAAAGTTCGGAAAAATGCAAATTTGGTGATTTCAAAGTTCGGACAAATGCAAATTCTGGTAATTGAATATTTTGACAAATGCAAGTTCGATGATTTCAAAGTTCTGGCAAATGCAAGTTCGTGGATTTAAAAGTTCAGACGAATACGAGTTCGAGGAGATAAAAATTTTAACAAATGCAATTTCGTCGATTTAAATGTTTTGGCAAATGTCAGTTTGATGATTTGGAAGTTATGACAAATACAAATTCGGGAAGTTAATAGCTCGGACAAACGCAAGTTCGGGGAATTGCAAATTCTGACAAATGCAAGTTTGTAGAATTACAAATTCGGACAATTAAATTTCGGCCAATTACAAATTTTGTCAATTGGGTTTTGGTGGAAATGTCCTCGACCCAAAATTCGAACCTGGGTTAGTTAGCTCCCAAATAAAAAATTCTTATATGACAACCAAAATTTTTGTTATCACGAATAAAAAAATATAGTTGTGATAACCAAAAGTTTTTGTTATCCCAACAAACAACACTGATCTAAATAATTTAGTTGTCTCAACCAAACAGTTTGGTTGATTAAATAACAACCAAATAATTTGGTTGGCTCAACCATATTTTTGTTGCTATGACTAAACATTTTTCTCAGTGTATAAGAAAAAAAAATTTTTATAGAAAATTTACAGTTTTTCTTTGACAGCGTTATGACTATCAATTAGATTAATTAGTTTACTGTTTAGTCCGTTTTTAATGTAGTTTTGCTAAAAAATATTGTTATTACCTTAAGGGTAATAACCGGAGAAATTTTAACACATCCAAATTTATAACGCCTAGAGGTGCCATTTTTTTAGCTTAATTTGGACATATAAAATTATCTTATACTGTCAATAATAAAAAAAATGAAACTTTAAACATGTTTGAAATTTTTATTTTCGAAAAAATAAAAATTTTTAAAAAGCTATTTCCTTCCACAATTTTTACTATTTTCTATTGACAATTTTTTTACTCTCTTTTCTTACAATTATAAACAAAATTACGCATAGATTTAAAAAATAAAAATTTATGTCAAAAAACTTCTTTTTTAATTTTAAACAATATACTGTAATCCTAGATCTATAATTATTCCAGAAAAAATATTTATACTCTTCAGGAATAAGTAGAAATTTTGTTTTCTCTCACCTAAAATATCTATATTCTTCTACAATTTTCAATTTTGTATAATGCTAATTTTTTACGTTTTTTTTTACAATTTTGAACAACATTACGCATTGATTTAAAAAAATTTTGATTTGAAAAAAAATTGAAAATTCTAAAACCTGCCCAAATTTTTTTTGTTTCATTTCATCACTGTAGAATAATTTTAAATCCAAAATGTTGCTAGAAAAAAATTTGGCATCTCTAAACAACGCAATTTATGAAGTGTTAAAATTGCACCGGTGCCTCCCCTTTAGTGTTGCCGCGATACGAGACGAGGATAGAATTTTAACTATCTCGTCTCGTCTCGGGATTACTGGATGTATTATCGTTTCGTCTCGTCTCAGAATTATTGGATGCATTACCGTCTCGTCTCGTCTCGTCTCGTGTGTCAATAATCCGTATCACTCTCGTCTCGTCTCATTTTTATAGACATTTTGTATTAATTTTGCTTTCACATAAATGCTATTTTAAAATAAAAATCGCATAGATTCAAATATTTGTAAACTTTGTATAGTTTAAACTTTGTGTGCCTTTAAAAAATTAAACATTTTAAAAAATTTTAGGTATCCTGATAATTTTTAGTTCTTCTCGAGAATTCTCGTATCGTATCGTATTTGTCGATAGATAGAAAATTAATCTCTTGCATCGCATCGAGTCAGAGTTCTCTCGTCTCGTCTCGTTTCTATCGTCTATCGCAGCAACACTACTCCCCTTAACAACTTTATGATTAACTCCTCCAATCATATTCTCTATGATTTTCCTGTAATTTATACATGAAAATACATATTTGTAGCAAATTGGTAAAATCTGTTTGTTAATATACCAAATATATTTGTTTCAAGTACAGTCCTCTAGGTTTTAGTACGAATGTAACTCACGCTTGTCTGATTTTTAATATTATAAATTTATAATACACCTCTAATAATTTGAGCAGATTGGAAGCGTGTTCAAATTTAGATGAATGGCACGTTGGCATAAAAAGCGTATAAACTTGCATTTATTTTAAGATAAAAAGGTTATAAATGAGTATAGTTCTAGTGTGTTATTATTTAATAAAGTAGGGGAGACCGGGGCTATTCGGCTCACTTTTGGTCAGACAGGAAAAAAGTTAGGAAATTATTTTTTAAATCCAAACATGGATATATCATTTAGTAGCCTATCATTTGCACTTTCAAATTTGCAAGGACTTTTTGATTTATCTTTTATAGTTTTAGCTCTAGATAATTTTTAATGCAGATATACCAAATTCTCAAACTGCAAATTTGGCAGGTAAATCGGCTCACCCTGTGGGGCAATTCGGCGACTTTTATTTTTTACGAAAAATAAAAAAGTTCAATAACCTTTATTTTGTAAATATGAAAAGTACCTATATTCTTATTATAATTATGCAGTGATGGATCAAGGTCAAAATTTGGGGGGGGGGGGGGGAATGGGGCTCCTAAAATTAAAGAAAATTCATTAGACCTTACTTTTTTTTATTTTTTTATAAAAAATAAAAAAGTTAGTACACTCATTATTGGTAATTATTAAAAGTAGTCATATTCTTATCATAATTAAGCAGGGGCAGATGATTAACCGTCGCGTGAGCCCATTTACCCCACCCTGACTTTTGGCACTTTAAAACAAATACAAGTCACATTTGATACATATAAATAAAATAGCATAGGTGTATCGAAAGAGCACACCTGAGAGCATAAAAAAAACTTACCCAAAAAAATTAGGCTCGTAAATTAATGTACTAAAAACGTAAAAGTTTGTAAGTAAAAAGTGTACGCGCGACGCATAAAAACATAATACTCTACCTGACACGAGGCTGAATCAATAGAATTACACTAAATTTCGTTTACCTAACTAAAATGTTGAGACCTATATTCTATAGCGACCTTTCCCTCCTAGATTCTAATTAAGGCGTGAAATCGCTAATGAGCCGAATTACCCGCCGGTTCGGATTGCCCCGCTCTCCCCTATTAAAAGTCACAAATCGTGCTGTAGACGATTTTTAATTTCTAAATTTCATAGATGAAAATTTATGAAAAGGATTTCTCCGGTTGTCCATATTGGAGATTCCCACAAAGATTCTTGAAAGGTTTCCCACATAGAAATGTACGTAGGTTCCTATATGCGGACCTACAATCCGTCCTCTAAAGAACGTCCTGTAAGAAATTACATAGGTCTCTACGTAGCATCCTATTCAGAAACCTACTTAGGTTTCTATGTGGGAATATAGGCTCTTAAATTCATCGAGAATTTTACTTGATGCGCACTAAGTTTATATGGTTTCTATGGCTCCTATATCTCCGCAGTAGTTTTTTTCTTGAAAATTAAGCACATAAAGAATGCATCAATTTTATTCGTTTTTTTCAATTGCGCATTTTTGAATGGATTAGTTCAAAAAATTATTTTTTATATTTTTTGTAATTTATTTAGGGTAAACCAGACAGTTGTCGGACAGTTAAGTGTATTGTTTCCCTAAAAATGGTATAAAAATTGTACTGAGCATTGTACATTCAAATTTAAAAAACATAACTGTTTTTAGGACTGCCTTAAACTGTGTATTCAAAAACATTATGAAAACAATTTTTGTAATACTTAAAATATTGTGTCGTTTACAAGTAACAAAAAAGACAGTTGTCGGCCAGCAAACATAGTTATCGGCCACCCTCTAGACAGTAGTCAGCCACCTTAAAAAATCTATTTAAAATTTTTTGTTATTATTACTCAGCTTGAATTTCTCTATTGAGATATTAGGAATTTAAATATTAAAAATAAATGTCAATATCTTTCTAAAGAGTGCTTTTAACTTCTACCATCTTTTCCACTTGAATTTAACTCTACTTTTTGTTTTCTCTATAAACTCTCAACTGTTTGAGCACCAATAATAATAAATCCAATGTATTTCTAACGACAAACGATGTACTTATCAGAATGTTAAAGAAAAAAAATTTTTGTTTTACAATTTACAATAGTATTCACATTTTTCGGTGAGGTAGCCGACAACTGTAGGGTGGCCGACAACTGTCTGGTTTATCCTATTAAAATATTATTTTTAAAATTGTTCAAGTACTCCGATTTTTTTTTAAATTTTCCAAATATCTACTTCCTTTTACATACATTTTGAGCTAGGTCCTGTCATGGGTAAATTATTTTTTATATTTTTTCTGAATTTTTTTAATTTGAGAAATTTTTTTTTGACACTGTATGGCGCTGCGTTAGATGTTCCGGTGGACTACTAAATGAAATATCTGTATAAAGTTACAAACTAAATTTCAATCATGGATGTTACAATTAGAAATAATAGCTAGATTTCTGTGTTATAACTCATTATTTGCTTTAAAATAACTGTAATAACAGTTCCTTGATAAAAATTCAGTTTACATTTTTTTTAAATTGTCACTACTGGTTTTGTTAAGACCTTGTCTAAAGATGACAAAAAAATGTATTATTTTCGAACAGAGAACCGCAACAGTTAAGAAACTACAAAAACTTTGTCAATATTTACTATCATGAAGAAGACTTTAAAATAAAAGCCGAATGACATTTCTTCTCCGGTTATCATGGTAAAGGTCCTTATGATGGCGTTGGGGTCAGTTGCCATTTAAGGGGGGTTTCTCATGGAAAAGTCGGAAAATGAATATTTTCGATTTTATTTAATTATTTATTCATTTTCACAAATACCTATCTAAACCTTTTAACATATTAAAATTGAAGTATTTTGAAAGAGAAAATATTTATTTTTACACCTAAAATAATATATTAAACGTTTATCTTAGTGCCGTGAACTTGACTCTAAAAAAAGAAGGCGTTTTGCGGTAGACATGATTCCGCCATTTTGAATCACCGGAAACCTAAAAATCCAAAAGAATCTTAAAATATACATGTGTGGGCAGTCCGTATACCAGGAGTTTTACTTAAAACCAAAAAATAAAAAAATGGCGGGTTTTTGAATAAAAAATTCGAAAAAACGACATTTTTTCGTACTTAAGAATGGCTGGGAGGGGGGAAAAAAAACCATGATTTCGAAAAAAACGCGTTTAAAGTTAAAGGTAACATTTTTAGTAATAAAAGAAGTAAAGCGAAAATTTTTTTTTTATTATTATTTTTTTAATGGCATTTATTAGAGGCGCTTCTGGAACCTTCGCACGTTCCTTGTAACTCACGTTTTGATCGGACATCTTCGAAAAACACACAAACGACGCGAAACTGAATCGATGCACGCCACGTTAGCCACCCAATGTAACGGATTTATTTCAAAAACAAACACTCGGATCGACTTAAACATTTTTGAAGGCATTTTTGACATGTTAAAGAGTAAATTTACGCAAAAAAAAAAATAATCGATTTTACCGTGAGAAACCCCCCTTAATAAACAAATTTTAATCGCTTAAGAGTTGTACGTTTGGGCTAAAATCCAACTAATTTAATCAACATTGAATTGAGGTTCTCAACAACTGAAGATTATCAGAAAGCAGCCTGAGATCTTAATATTCGACACCTAAAAGCTAAAGGTATATTAGGGACTCAGAACTTCCACTGTGTTATCCCGAAGCAGATGGATCTTTAAAAATGAGAGTAATTTCCAGCTCTACTAAGAATCAAACTTTTAAAATATTAAAGCGCCAAAAATAGTCAATTAAAAGTTTGAAAGAATAAAAATATTTTTCCAAATATATATATTCATTATTTTCATTATCACTCATATTTGTAACTTTTTACTGATATTTTATTTAGTAGTCCATCAGTACGTCCAACGGAGCGTCATACAGTGTCAAAAAAAGCTCGTATTGAATTTTTTTTGTGTAAAAGAAAGTAATTTTTTGGAAATATTTTCAAAAAAATATATAAAAATTTTTTGATAATTTTTTGCACTATTTTTTTAAAAAAGTTCATTCATAAATGCACAATTTAAAAAAAACGATTAAAATTCATGCTTTTTTGAAAAAGTTATAAGTAGGGGAAAGTCGGGCAGCCCCGGACCCTTAAGCTTTTTGGTCAATAAATTGTGTAAATGTTTCAAGATCAATAATTATATTGTTTCATGATGAAGACAAACTATTTGTCAACACTTAAAATGCTTCCAAGAACAAAATAAACATATTAATTAAGAGAAACATTAGGACACATAGAAGGAGTGAAATACTAACCCTCAAAAGTTCATCGGGTAACTCCGGCCACAGGAAAAGAAACTTTATTTTAATTATAATATTCAGTAAAGTAACAACAAATTATGTCTTAAATAATTGTCAGGGAATATTTTATAGATATCAATTAAAAAATAAATACAATAGTGTCAGAAATTACAAATATAATATTATTTTTATATGACGTTCAATGCGACACTCATTTTTTAAATTGTCTGAACACTTTAAAGTTAAATTTACAGAATAGTAGTTTTTTATAAAAAAGAAATGAAATAATATATACGCACTATACTAAAAAAATAAGTTGAATTAACTTATACGCCATTTATAATTTGTTTCAACGATAAAAATACGGTATTATACATGAAATAAACAGTGGCCGCGGCTAACCGATGGCCATGCCAGTGCTACCCGACTCTCTCCTATTTAAAAAAAACTGCAAAAAATATGAAAAATCCATATCTTGTGAACGGTTTCATAAAAAAATTTGAAAAAACTCATGGAGCTTTTTTTCGTAGGATACAAAAAAATATAAAAAAATCAGCCAAATCAAAAATGTCAATTTCGATGGTATGTCGAGTTAGCATCATCGGTAACTAAATCTTTTTCGCATTTTAAGTTGAGAAGCCCTAAGATATACAGCTCATAATTTTTCTTCCATTAAATCTGTAGTGTATAAAATTCAAAAGTTTATCTATTATAACCCAGACAGCACCGAAACTTCCCTGACATACGGCAATGTCCGTGCTTGGAAACTTCCCATGGTTTCCTGGTAACTTCTTGGAAACTTCCCATGGTAACTTCCAGGGGCGGCGCAACCAAAATTTTTCAGGTGTGTAATTTTTGGAAAAGGGTTCAGAAAGAAGGAGAGAAAGGAAGTATAGAAGGATGGGATGAGAAGCCTTTCAAATTTTCATGTATGGAATTTCATAGAAGGTTAAGTTTCATGTATGGAGTACTCCATACCTTCCATACTGCTTGCGCCGGCCCTGGTAACTTCCTAGAAGTTACAATGGGAAGTTTCCAGGAAACTAGACTGAAGTTTCCAAAAATTATTTAATTTATTTGCAAATAAAATTATTGTTTAAAAAGGTTTAAAAAATAAAGAGAACTTTTTATTTTGCTTTGTTGTGCAATAAAGAATCATATTTTTTGAAAACAAAAATCGATCTGGGGCGCTTGAGTGTCAACGGACTAGAATTTCTGTCGACCTGACGGGAGGGTAAACTCGAGGTATCGAGCAGCTACTGGAATGCGCCGTAACGCTTTCGACCAAATCTCCACTGAGAGAGTTCTTAGTTAAATCAATTGATTTCCCGTGGAAATCTCAGGGGAGTTTCAAAAAATTATTTAATCTCTTTGCATATAAAAACAATGTTTTTTCAGTTCTGGATATCAATTGATTTAACTAAAAACTCTCTCAGCGGTGATTTGGTCGAAAGCGTAAAGGTGCATTCCAGTAGCTGCTCGATACCTCGAGTTTACCTTCCCGTCGGGTCGACACAGGTTCGAGTTCGCTGACCCTCAAGCGCCCCATATCAATTTTTGTTTTTCAAAAAATATAATTCTTCATAGCACGACAAAGCAAATTAAAAAGTTCTCTTTATTTTTAAACCTTTTAAAACAATAATTTTATCTGCAAATAGATTAAATAATTTTTGGAATCTTCAGTTTAACTTCCTCGAAACTTCCTCTAGAAACTTCCCGTTGTAACTTCCAGGAAATTACCAGGAAAATACCAAGGGTAGTTTCCATGAGCGGACATTGCCGTATATCAGGAAAGTTTTCAGAAAGTTATCACAGGTAACTACCCAACTTGTCACGGGTAACTTCCAGGAAACTTCCTGGAAATTTCGGTGCTGTCTATGGGACTTAAAGTTTTCTTATTTACTATTTTAATGATTTTCTTTCAATATAGTTTAGCGTTATCTTTGTTCTATTAAAAAAACAGCTTTTCACGAATCACGAATGTTTCAGGGTCATGAAACAAGTGAAGAAAAAGTCAATAAGCAAATGGAAGAATTGTTAAAAACAACTAGTGAATTGAGAAATTTGAAAGATGAAAATCTTCAATTAAAAAAGAATTTGAAATTAGCGTAAGTTGTTCAGTAATTTTATTTAAGCTCAACTGTAAATAAAATAAACATTTTTTTTCTAGAATTAATAAAGGCGAAAGTGTTCAAAAACAACTGGCAGAATTACACACTCGTCTTCAGAAGCAATGCAATGAAAGTGGAAAGGCAGATTGGAGCGCAGTTATAGTAGAATTACAGCAACAAAATTCAGATTTAAAGTGCACCCTAAATGATTTTGCTCGCCAAAATAAGAAACTAGAAACCGAACTTTCACAAAAGCAAGTTGAGCTTGAATGCGTACAGAACAATCAAAGCAAGATATTTAAAGCAAGGGAAGAAATGAAAAATAATAACAAATCTTTAAAGGTAATTGAGAAAAAAAAAGAAGGGCGAGATTTAAAACAGGTCAGCTGAAAGATTTTACACGTACAAAAGTTATAATAAAAAACGAACTGTTTAACATTAAAAGATATATGGCATGATCTGAGCAAAGGTATTTTAGGGCATTTAGAGTAAGGTAGCTTTCCTGTGGCGCGACGCGAGGAAAGCTGCCTTGCGGTATAAGTCCTAAGATATCTTTTCTCAGATCAAACCACATATAAACAAGTCGATTTAAGGACGATCGATGGACACATACGATAAAATTTGTCAAAGACTTTCCTCTCCTTAGGTAAAAATGTGCACTTTGACAATTTTTTTTAAAAAAAACCAAAAACTTTTTTTACGAAATCGCTCTGGTTGACAAGATCGTAGGTAATAAGGAATTAAAAAATTATAAGTTTTCCGCGATTGGATGTTTCCACGAGCAGAAAAACCAAAAACGGGAATAAAACTGTCAGACTTACTGCAGACAATGGCCGCTATATACGTCAAATGTGTTTCTTGAGATATACGTGTGACGTATAGCGGCCTTTTTCTGCAGCAAGTCTGCCAGTTTTATTCCCGTTTTTGGTTTTTCTGCTCGTGGAAACATCCAATCGCGGAAAACTAATAATTTTTATATTCCTTATTACTTCCCCCATAGCACCTAAACTTGCCTCAACTTTTCCAACCTTTCTTCAAGTTTATAAAGTTGCAGCAAACTTTCTGAAAGTTGAGGACACTTGAGGAAAGATTGGCAAAATTGAGGCAAGTTTAGGTGCTGTGGAGGCTACAAATTTGTCAACCAGAGCGATTTCGTGGTGTTTGGTTTTTTTTAAAAACATTGTCAAAGTGCAAATTTTCACCAAAAGAGGGGAATGTCTTTGAAAAACACTGTCAAATTTGTCCATCGATTGTCCTTAAAGAGTCTCCCTGGTTAAGATAGGCAAAACGCCCCTGTTACTGGATTTTTGATTTTATCCGAAAAAAGGTACTTTGGGATGAAAAATAAGTACAAAAAAAAATACCGAAATGTAGAAAAACATTTATTTCCTAATTTTTAATAAGATGGCATTACTTTTTTCGTCGTTTTTTAGAGTGTACGAAGATCTACCTTCAGGAATTTCTTCAGATTTGTTGATAATCTGCGCCATTATTTTCCATTTTTTAGCCATTTTGGTCTTTTAAGACCAAATTAACGCCTCTTAGAATATACGCTGTGAATATTTTCACGATTGTTATTGGCATTGTTATATATATAACCACCCTTGTTTGTAAAACCTAAAACCGGCGCCTCCCGTTCATAAAACTATATCATTATCCTCAATGTGAAATAATTTTAAGTTAAAAATAAGTGCAACATCAATTTAATAAAAACTATCGTGTAAGAGAATTTTATCCTAATATTCAGTGCAGGACAATTATAAGATAAAGTTGCGTGCAATTAAATAATAATATGTGAAGCAGGGTGCAAAATAATTTCATAAAAAACTTCAATGAAAGACAATTTTAACTTTTAATTCAATGTAAAAAAATTATTATGTAAATCTAAAAACAAAAATACAATGATTTTTTATCAATAGTGATTATGTCCAATATCAATTAAAAAAATTTGATTCATTTTAAAACTAAGAGCCCATTTACGTCACATTACTTCAGTAATGAATTTTTTATCTCATATATTTCAATTTGTTAAAATATTGCATATTGAATGATTTACTTATAGTTTTAATTATCTTTTACAAATATATATAGTTATTATACACTCGTTTTTTTTAACGACCTTACTGGCCCAATGAGTGTCCCCCGTAGGGAGTTCCTAGAATTGTACTTTGTAAATATTCTTTAAGAGTTTTTGCGTCTACAGAACGGCTTGAAATTAGGAGTATTCGCATTTGCCTGGACCACCCAGTATATTGGGTTTGCTCGCCAGTGGAGAGGGAAAACTGTAGAAAAACCTCACCTGAATACAACCGGTTTATCGACAGTCGAGTTCTAGTGATCTGCACAGGTCGATTACCGACAGTGCAAATCATTATACCTCGACGTCTTTACCTTCCACTGAAGTTATCTCACAGCCGGAAAAAATCCCAGGCTCTCCGGGGCGCGAACCAAGCAAGCTTGACGCTTGACTTGGGGCGACCGTAGAGTCCAGGACCTTAACCAACTGAGCTAACACCGTGGTTACAAATATATATATATATATGTATTATTAAAAAATTAATTAAAATAGTAATAATTATTACTAGTAATTATTGCTATTTATTTAACTATTATTTAGTAATTAATTCTACCTAAATATGCATAAGAATATACATATATCTTAATTAAAATAATTCATTGATTATTTATTCATGAATGTAACTGTAAGGAAAGGAAAACTAGTAATCTTTTTTTATTACCTTTTTAATTTCATTTTTTATTAAACTTATCTTTTAATAACCTATTATCAAACTCAATTATATAGAATTTTAAAAAATATGAAAATTATCGAACTAAAAGCTATAATTCGCTTTGGTGTTGTGACATTTATTTATAAAATAAATGTAATAAATGTGTTTTTTAATATAAAAATTCGTTTTTGGGTTTAAAAAATCAGGAGTGTTAGTTTTCGTGCAAGCTTACGATTGAAATGTTTTTTTTTCGTAACACCCGTCGATATGTTATGTGAGTTTCTAGTAGGTACTTATTTTGCATTTATCTTTAATTAGTTCAATTAATAAATAAAAAATTATATAATAATTTAAAAATAATATATGGAGATATGCAATCTTAAATTAATTAATAAGAATTAATAAAAATAAATAATAATTCATTGAAGTTTTTTATCGAATTATTTTGCACCCTGCTTCACATATTATTATTTAATTGCACGCAACTTTATGTTATAATTGTATTGCACTGAATATTGGGATAAAATTCTCTTACACGATAGTTTTTGTTAAATCGGTGTTGCACTTTTTTTTAACTTTAAATTATTTTGCATTGCGGATAATGTTATAGTTTTATGAACGGGAGGCGTCAAAATGAAACATGAAAACAACCCATTTTGAGGGTTATAAAAGTCAGGAAATAACATTTTTTACCATTTAACCTTTTTTCCCTCTTGAAAGTTTCAATATTAAGCTTTTATTATGATTTTTTCGGGTGCATTGTTGTGTATTTTTTTATTTTAATATAAAATATAAACTAATAATTTATTTTAATTAATACTGAAATTAACAATGACATAAATTATACAATTATTTAGTTAGTACTATAAGTATTATTATTATTAATATATTATTTTAAGTCTTAATCGACGTAATTCGATTCAAAACAATAATTTCATTTGAACACTAGGTACTTCTTTTATAAATTACTTAAATAGTATTTGTAGACACTTATTATTTTTTAAACTTTTTCGTTTTAACAAAACGATATTTTAAATTGGTTTTTTTATAATGGATGAAAATTTAGTGAATCGTAGTTAGTTTGGAAGATTGTTTAAGGTAGTTCTGTTGGATCAGTGGTTCTCAACTCAAAATTTGTCATTTTTAGGTTTCCGTACACCCCTGCTGAGAGTAAAAAGATGGCAATCCTATCATTTTGAATCACTTTTTATCCGTGAGATAGAAAGAGTTAAGAAATTTAATCTCATTCTATCACACGTTTATTAAATGTTATCTCATCCTATCTCTTATGTCTTTAAACCTATCCCTTTCATTCTTTTGTCTATGTCTTATTACCTCATCATCTCAATTTTTTTAGCTCTGTCTATCAATGTTTATCTGCTTTTATTTCCTCTCAATATTTCTTTATTAATTCACATGTATAACTAAATTTATCGATTTCTTCGAGTCAGTCAAAAAATTTAAAAATTTTAAATTTTACTCCAAACATCCACTCTCTCAAAAAATCGCTATGATGTATAATCTGGTAGATAGTGCTATTAAGTTGTCACATAAGAAATCCCACAAGAACAACATTTCAACAGTTGAAAACATTTTATTAAGTAATGACTCTCCTTTACATTTTATCAACAAATTCGTTAAAAAAAGAATATCAACAATAAAATCACAACTACCTAATAATAAAAACTATCACAATTATTACAGAATGGTTCCCAAACTAGTTGTACCATATATAGAACAATTTTATGAACCGTTTTCCTTTTTTTTTAAATATAATATTTGTTCTATTGCAACAGTTAACAGTAATTTAAATAACATTATAAAAAAAGGTAAAGATAAAACAGAGAAGAAACATCTAACGAATACTGTATATAAAATTAATTGTCAATATTGTTTAGCAAGCTACATTGGAGAGACAAAAAGACCCCTATTTAAACACACCAACGAATACCAAACTAGAAAAGGTTCAGTAATAGCAACTCACAGAGAAAATTTTAATCACGACTTTGATTGAAATAACAGCATAATTTTAGACAGAGAAGAAAACCGACAAAAACGCTTAATTTCTGAAATGATACAACTCCAACTACATGACAATTTTATAAATAAAAAAGAAGATATTCAATATTTGAATCATAAATATAAACCATTTTTAAGAAATATCAAATACGATTAAAAATCGAAAAATGTAATTGAGTAAGGATTCCTGAAGTGTGTCCATCATTTTCAAAAGGTATTCTGATTTTATTCAAATTTTATATTTTGATAGTAAATATTAAGATAAACAAAATCCTACAATATTATTAAAAAAATGTCGATATTTTAATAGTTATTAACAATCAAAGTTTTTTATAAACAATCCAATTGCTTCCGTTCTAATTAACAGAATGTTATAAAAATTGGAACTATTACTTAAAAATAGGCGCTTGACGAAATACTAAAAGTTTTTTTAAAAAACGCATGCAATTTGTTTAAATGATCAACACTTGTTATAAACAAATTGAAAATTAAGCCGGTTCTTAATGAGATATTGACTTCGCTCTTTTTCAATATTATTCTGTATACAATTGTTCACATTTCCCAAAAATAAAATTTTGAGGCCCACATTGTAGGAATAAAACACTTTTAATTTTGTTGAAAGAAATACCGTTTAACTACTAATGTGAAGTTTTCAACAACAATATACTATCCATATCTTTTGTTTTTTTCTTTAAATATGCTGAATCGTCAGAAACTTTTAAATTGAGAAAAGCAAAATACAAAAGTTATAATAATTTCTAAAATAAATATTATGAACAGATACAGTATACACATACGATAATTAAAAAGTTAGGTTATTTATGAATGTTTTACAAATGTTTGAAATCTTATTTCAAACATTTTTAATTCCATGTTTCTTTAAAAATGAATTTGATAGATTAAAATATATTCTCTAAATATTTTACTATAACTATATTTTATATTTTACTACACTATATATTACTATATACAGTGAGTCCTCCAGAATTGTAGGATCCATCGAAATCTTCCCTCCCTTCATCCTTCGTAAATTAAATTGAACTTAAATTAAATAAATTTTAATTTTAATAAATTGAGATTTTTGTAAATTAAGCCAAAAATTAATTACTAAAACCTTTATAATTTTGTAAAAAAACAAAATATATACAAAGTTCACATCATTCAACGTTAAATATGAAACACTTATCAAAATGTTCCACTAAATTAAATCTAATGAACATAATTATTGGGCATTTCCACGTAAAAGCGGACATTTCGTCCTTGCATCGCGAAAAATAATTAGTCTATAACTTTCTTGAATATCAACATAAAATGAAAATTCCACTTTCTTGTAAGAAATACAAGGATTTAGGAACTATACCAAATGGGTTTTTAATTCTATCACAAATATTATAAAAGATATAATCAATTATTTATTGTGGGATACCAACAAAATGTCCGTGCGTCACAGACTTTTACGCTCTTTCAAGTTCCATCATATATGGTAAAAGTTTCTCATTTTATTCGCAACCTTTTATTCTCATTCTACACTTTATATTCAAATATTAAATAGCCTTAGAACATTTTAATTCTCATCATTTGTAAACTATTCATGCATTATATTTAGATATATTAAAATTCGTGTCCAAAAAAAGTCCTTGCGTCACTTTAAATTCTTTTACGTAAAAAATGCATAAAGTAAAGAAGAAAAATAACTTTAATACAGATTTCAGATAGGTCTGTTTACTGGATTTAAGATTTTGAATGTTATTTTGTATTATAAATTTAGAGAAAGATAGGAGGTGGGGTAAAATAGTAAAAAATATCGCGAAAACGTCCTTGCGTCACACGTGGAAATGCCCTATTATTACTTTATTAACTTTTGGCAACAAACTCAGTTTAAGGTCAGCTTATTAACAAAAATAATTGTCATTAAATTATAAAACAAAATAACGTATATATCATTAACCATATCTATAAAAAAAAACATTGATTTGATTCAATTCTGTATATACCTGTTTTCAAAAGTACAATTTTTATAAGAATATATAGTATATTATGCAACAAGGGAGGGAAGTCCGTGTTTTTTTGTCAAGCACAAATGTTCGAAGAACCAGTGTAGCACGAGCGTAGCGAGTGCGAAACGAGTTCGGAGAACATTGTACGAGACAAAAAATCGGCCTCCCGAGGTGCATATGCTATTTTCTATCACATATGTACGAAAATTTCGTGTTTCGTTCGCGTTAGCGGGTCAGCACTCGCAGTTTTCAGGTTAGTGACGTTAGAGATAAAAAAACTTCCGAACAGTGAAAAAAACTCTCATCACGCAGGCGCATTGCGGCGCGCCGCAATGCGCCTGCGCGATGAGAGTTTTTCGGAAGTTTTTTTACCTCTAACGTTCACTGACCTAAAAACTGTGAGTTCTGCCCCGCTTAAGGCGAACGAAAGTTATGTCACACATTACTTTTAGTTGATTGCATTATTTCACAATTTAACAATATTTTTGAGTACTTAAAACAACCTATTTGTATTGAAAATATTTTCATGGATTTTGCTTTAAAAATAAACAAATCAAAGGAATTTTTTTTATAAATATCTGTGTGTCAAATACGTCCAGCCTGTCAGACAATGTCCCATCTCTAACTACAAGTTATACAGCACTGACTAGTGATGCGCGCACCTTGAAAACCCGACGACTGCGTAAAATGTCACCGCCCAAAAATCCAACGTTTACTTAGGATCTGCAATCCCTGTTTAAAGAATGTATTAAAAATTATAGAATTTGATAGGATTTCTATCACAAATATTTTCAAATTTTAATCAAATTGTATACAAAATAAAAAATCCTATCAAATTCTATCAAAAATACTAAATTCAATCAATTTTAATAACAAGTTTGGAAAGAATTTAAATCAAAATTAATACTGAACTAAAGACAAGTACATGTCTATACTTCATTTTGTATAAAAAGTGTATCAAATCTTGTAATTCTAAACAACATAATCAATTTCAATCATAAGTGTGGATAGAGTTTCTATCAAAATTAATACTTAAATAATGTTAAATACATTTGTATACATACGTCTGTATCAAAAGTTTATCAATTTCTATCCGTCTGAAAATCGAATACTTTGGTATCAAGAGCTCTGTATTAAAACTTTATCAAATTCTATCCGTAGAAAAGTCGAATACAATCTTATCAAATCATTTGCATAGAAACTCTATCAAATTTAACCAAACGGAAAATCGAATACATTTCTATCAAAACTTTGGGATTAAAAATTAATCAAATTTTATCGATGGAAAATTCTTATACTATTCTATCAAAATCTTGGTATGCAAAATCTATCAATTTCTATCCGCTTGAAAATCAAATACTTTGCTATCAAGAGCTCTGTATTAAAACTTTATCAAATTCTATCCGTAGAAAAGTCGAATACAATCTTATCAAATCATTTGCATAAAAACTCTATCAAATTTAACCAAACGGAAAATCGAATACATTTCTATCAAAACTTTGGGATTAAAAATTAATCAAATTTTATCTATGGAAAATTCTTATACTATTCTATCAAAATCTTGGTATGCAAAATCTATCAATTTCTATCCGCTTGAAAATCAAATACTTTGCTATCAAGAGCTCTGTATTAAAACTTTATCAAATTCTATCCGTAGAAAAGTCGAATACAATCTTATCAAATCATTTGCATAAAAACTCTATCAAATTTTACCAAACGGAAAATCGAATACATTTCAATCAAAACTTTGGGATAAAAAATTAATCAAATCTTATCGATGGAAAATTCTTATACTATTCTATCAAAATCTTGGTATGCAAAATCTATCAATTTCTATCCGCTTGAAAATCAAATACTTTGCTATCAAGAGCTCTGTATTATAATTTTATCAAATTCTATACGTAGAAAAGTCGAATAAGGAGCATTTACATATGACGTCACGCTATAAGGGGGAGGGTGGACTCTTGATCAAACGTTAAAAAACGTAACATGTTGATGGGGGGGGAGATCGTTCTAAACGTGACGTCACGAGAAAATTTTTTAATTCAAAAATTAATTCAAACTACCTTTTAAATTTTGTAAGCATCTTTATTTATGATAGACCTCGGATTATCCTTAGGATATCAACAGCAAATGCTCATCAGGATCCTACCAGACATCGTCAAGAGATATCCACAAGACATCATTTTGAATTTCAAAATGGTCAAAATATTTTTCCGGTAGTTATATATCCAGGAAAGCAGGGATTTTAATATCCACTGGATATCCTAAGGATGCCCGAAGATATTTTTCTCATTACCTGAAATCAGAAAACGTTTCTATTTAATATTTTTAGAGTTATAACAATTAAAACATCCCGGTTTGTACAAACTACTATGTGCACTTGTCTTTTCTTTTCGCTCTCCAGTAAAATCACTAATTTGCTTCTAAGGTCTTCTTCTTCGGAGTGCATTACATATATTGTAAAATCTGAAACCCAGACCTCACTTAATCTGTATTAAAGAAACTGTTTTATTAATTCCGATCAATTTTTTCAATTCTTTACTAATCCAGCCTTCTTGTCGAGTATTTGTAAGTTTTATTCCATTGCTGCCACTACTGGCGCAGCACTGCGTCTATTGTTACTATCCTCTTCGATGTGTCATATTATTAGTTAATAATTTTATTATATTTAGATTTGAAGAGCAGGAGCGAATTTTTCCGTGGTGTGGACGACTTACTTAATGGTTTCAACTTTAAAGTCCAATTTCTGCAAACTTCAAATTATGTTATAACATGTTAAGTTACATAATGGAAATAATAAAAATAACACAGGCGTAAAAAAGTAGAAACCTTTTTTCGCTAAGTATTGGGCCAATATTGGTTTACCCTTGGAAATCTGTCACTGCGGACAGTGAAAAAATACATATAGAAATACTCAGCCAATTGTCCAGTACATACATTTGCCAATAATTTGCTACCTGTTATCGCAGAATGAGAAATCATTGGTTAAATCTTGGGATGTAGACATCCGTGCCAATCATTGGCTAACAATGGTCCAATGTTTAGCCGATGTTAAATTTTCGACTGTTATATTCTGAAAATAATGATTATATATATATTGGAATTTTAGAGCCATATGTGTTTCCTTTTAGTTAGAAATGTGTTTAGAAACTCGTCTTGAATCGTATCAAGTAATCGCGTTGCATTCATAGATAAAATAATAATTTAAGAGAAATAATGTTTTAAGGTATAATTTAATTTTTAACTTTAGCAGAACTAAGAAATAAACTAACAATATTATATTAAATTTAAACAGTTATATTGGTATTAATATTTGATTTATTTTTGAATAAAAACATATAAAAGTTCGTTATGTCATGAAATTGTATTTTCGAAATTAAAAATTGTACGATTTAAGGATGAAAATAAATTCAAAGAAAAATTTATTTTAATATATTTTAACAAATTTACTGACACACAATTTGCAAAAAAAATTTTATTGATTTAAATAGTTTATTCTTAACTACTCATTTAACGTTTTATGTTTTATTTTCAAATCTGATGAACAATTGCAGTTTTTTCCAAATATGTTAAACAATAGCTCATTTAGTTCCTTTAAAAAGCATTCTCAACAAGTCCACCTATAAAATTTTATTTTTCATTGATAAGAATTTAATTATATTTTATATATTTGTTTATGGATAAAATATTTTTAATAAAATTTTGTGAGTAAAACTAAGGATTAAATAAGCGGCCAAAAGTGAGCAAGACTAATTTTTCTAATTTCGAGAAAATTAAAGAAATACAGTTTTTAACGTAATCCTGAAAGTTAATTAAAAACTAGAAAAACTATACTAAGTTTTTTAAATAACAGTGATTCTTATATCTAAGGCAGTTTAATATTAGTGAAAGTTAATTATATATAGATATAAGGTTTTATTAGTTTTTATAGACTTCATTTCTATTAAAAAAAAAAAATAATAATAATAAATCATATTGGTTGAGGATTACGTTAAAAACTGTATTTCTTAAATTTTCTCGAAATTAGAAAAATTTGTCTCACTTTTGGCCGCTTATTCAATCCTTAATTTTACTCACAAAATTTTATACAAAATATTTTATCCAAATACAAATATATAAAATATAATTAAATTCTTATCTATGAAAAATAAAATTTTATGAGTGGATTTGTAGAGAATGCTTTTTAAAGAAGTAAATGAGCAACTGTTTAACGTATTTGGATCATGACATTACGAACTTTTTTTATGTTTTTATTAAAAAATAAATCAGATATTAATATCAATATAACTGTTTAAAAATTAATATAATATTGTAGTTTATTTCTTAGTTATCTTATTTTATCTGTGAATGCAACGCGATTACTTGACTCTACTCAAGACTAGTTTCTAAACACATTTCTAACTGAAAGGAAACACATATGGCTCTAAAATTCCAACGCCAGGACCTTTTCCTTTGTGCTCTTTTGCTAAGGGCGTACAGTCAGTATCTTTTTGATTTTCAAACAGTCAACTTCGTAAAAGAAACGCATGAAGAAGTTAGTGACTTTACACTGTTAAGTTTATTGAAAAAAAGAATTTACTCTTTTATTAATTCATTCTCCAAACGTTTCAGCTCCAAATACTGGCCCTTGTTAAAGGAATATAGTTTTATTCTGAAATAGTATTAATAATGTAGTAGACAACTGCAAAAACTTCAGATAAATTGTTGTATTATTCTCTTTTTTGTTTTGTTATTATTATACTGTTGTTCTTTAAATTTTATTTTTCGGTTATATCGATTTTTGCATTATTTGGGTTTAGAATTAATTACTAAAAAACAAAAAAGAGAATGCGTAACACATCAATTTATCTTCAGCCTTATATTAATATTGTTATACATAATACTATTTCAGAATAAATCTATTTTCTACCAACGAGGGCCATCAGTATTTAGAGCCGAAACGTTTAGAGAATGAATATTTGAAAAAGAAAAAATTCTTCTTTTTAATAAACTTGCTTCTAAAGCCACTAACTTTTTCACATATACATAATCATTATTTTCAGAATATAACAGTCAATCGGAAACTTAACATCGGCTAAACATTGGACCAATATTGTTAGCCAATGATTGGCACGGATGTCTACATTCCAAGATTTAACCAATGATTCCTCATTCTGCGATAACAGGTAGCAAATTATTGGCAAATGTATGTACTGGACAATTGGCTGAGTATTTCTATATGTATTTTTTCACTGTCCGCAGTGACAGATTTCCAAGGGTAAACCATTATTGGCCCAATACTTAGCGAAAAAAGGTTTCTACTTTTTTACGCCTTTGTTATTATTATTATTTCCATTATGTAACTTAACATGTTATAACATAATTTAAAGTTTGCAGAAATTGGACTTTAAAGTTGAAACCATTAAGTAAGTCGTCCACACCACGGAAAAATTCGCTCCTGCTCTTCAAATCTAAATATAATAAAATTATTAACTAATAATATGACACATCGAAGGGGATAGTAACAATAGATTTGCTGCGCCAGTAGTGGCAGCAATGGAATAAAACTTACAAATACTCGACAAGAAGGCTGGATTAGTAAAGAATTGAAAAAATTGATCGGAATTAATAAAACAGTTTCTTTAATACAGATTAAGTGAGGTCTGGGTTTCAGATTTTACAATATATGTAATGCACTCCGAAGAAGAAGACCTTAGAAGCAACTTAGTGATTTTACTGGAGAGCGAAAAGAAAAGACAAGTGCACATAGTAGTTTGTACAAACCGGGATGTTTTAATTGTTATAACTCTAAAAATATTAAATAGAAACGTTTTCTGATTTCAGGTAATGAGAAAGATATCTTTGGGCATCCTTAGGATATCCAGTGGATATTAAAATCCCTGCTTTCCTGCACTGAAAAAAATATTTCCGTGGAACTGCAATAATAATGGGCAGATTGGCAATATTTTATTGCTGTTTTGGGAACTGCCATACGTATTTGTGTTTTAGCCATACGACTGTGTGAAACCGCGAGTGACATTGTAAGGTTAGGTAAAATCGACAGTGGCGCACCGATGATGCATTATGTCAAACTCCTACATAACCTGTTAACCATAGTCAAATGTCTAATCTGATCACAGTATTTTTTTCAGTGTGTATATATGACTACCGGAAAAAAAAATTGACCATTTTGAAATTCAAAATGATGTCTTGTGAATCTCTCTTCACGATGTCTGGTGGGATCCTGATGAGCATTTCCCGTTGATATCCTAAGGATGAACTACGGATATTATTAGGATATTCCTAAAATTATTCAAATGGATTCAGAATACGGATTAAAAATACAATCTTAGCAAATCATTTGCATAGAAACTCTATCAAATTTAATCAAACGGAAAATCGAATACTTTTCTATCCAAATTTTGGGATTAAAAATTAATCAAATCTTTTCGACGGAAAATTCGTATACTTTCTTATCCAAAAGGTTTGATAGAATCGTATATAATGTTAATGAAAATTTGGATTCAAAAACAGATTGAAATTGATAGAAATTCCTTTCTAATAAATGCGAAGTATTGATTTTGATAGAGATTCTATCCAAAACGTTTGATAGAATCGTATACAATGTAAATGGCAACTTGGATTCAAAAACGGATTGAAATTGATAGAAATTACTTTCTATTAAATGCGAAGTATTGATTTTGATACAGATTCTATCCCAAAGATTTGATATAATCGTATAAAAAGTACTTGAAATTTTTGATTCAAAAAACGGATTTAAATTGATCGAAATTTCTTTCTATCAAATTCCATCAAATTCTATCAAATGCGAAGTATTGATTTTGATAGAGATTCTATCCAAATGTTTGATAGAAACGTATACAAAGTACATAAAATTTTGGATTCAGAAAACGGATTCAAATTGATAGAAATTCTTTTCTATCAAATCCTATCAAATTTCGTAAACAGGGATTCTAGAGTTCAACGATTCTAGAGGTCTCACTGTATATATACTCTGTTTTTGTTTGCAATAATAAAATGTTAAATCATATTTAAATAATATTATTTAATAATAACACTTTTACAATTTTAGAACATAACAAAACAAGATTATATATTGGTTGTGTTTAACAACTGTAAAAAAGTTATTATTAAAAATTATTATTCAAATATAATTTAACATTTTATTATTGCAAACGAAAACATAGTATATGTATTACATAAAATAGTAAAATATTTACAAAACATATTTTAATCTATCAAATGTATTTTTAAAAAACATGAAATTAAAAATGTTTGAAATAAGATTTCAAACATTTATAAAACATTTACAAATAACCAAACTTAACTATCATATGTGTATACTGTATTTGTTCATAATATTTATTTTAGAAATTAATATAACTTTTGTATTTTGCTTCTCTCAATTTAAAAGTTTCTGTCGATTCAGCATATTCAAAGTAAAAAAAAAAGATATGGATAGTATATTGTTGTTGAAAACTTCACATTAGTAATTAAACGGTATTTCTTTCAACAAAATTAAAAGTATTTTATTCCTATAATGTGTGCCCCAAAATTTTATTTTCGGGAAATGTGAACAATTGTATACAGAATAATATTGAAAAAGAGCGAAGTCAATATCTCATTAAGAACCGGCTTTATTTTCAATTTGTTTATAACAAGTGTTGATCATTTCAACAAATTGCATGCGTTTTTTAAAAAAACTTTTAGTATTTCGTCAAGCGCCTATTTTTAAGTAATAGTTCCAATTTTTATAACATTCTGTTAATTAGAACGGAAGCAATTAGATTGTTTATAAAAAACTTTGATTGTTAATAACTATTAAAATATCAACATGTTTTTAATAGTATTATAGGGTTTTGTTTATCTTAATATTTACTATAAAAATATAAAATTTGAATAAAATCAGAATACCTTTTGAAAATGATGGTCAGACTTCAGGAATCCTTACTCAATTATTGTTTTCCCTCATTAACTTTTAAAATTTAACCTTGTAATCTTCATATATTTTAATTATCGATCTTAATATTATTAAATTCAGTTATTTGTCAGACACTGTATTGTTGACGTCTTAACTCTTTGAAGCATAAAATAATTTTAACAGTTTTATATTTATGACTTTTTCTATTTAAATTTTTTTTTAAAAAAACTTTTTATAAAGTAACTTACAATTATTTTTTTCATATTGTAAATTTTATTAATGTATGTCCTTGTAAAGTATCTTATCCATTTTTAAATAAATTTTTACAGTTCTGATAAGGACAGCATTGTTTGTCGAAACGTCAAAAAAGTGTTTTTTTCACCTTTACTTTTATGTTTTTTTATTGACTCGGAGAAATTGATAAATTCAATTATACATGTGAATTAATAACACTGACTGATTGTGATAGTTAACAAATATTATTTCTTTATTCAGTTCCCGGTAAAAAAAAATAATTCGGCACACACGAAAATAATTGGGTATGAACGAGACCTGTACTCGGTCTGGTGTATAGACCGAACTATGATGTTTTCCCGTATTATTTCCGATTGTGTGAAATTCAATTCTGTTGCCGCGATTGAATTGAGGTAATATGAGCAGAGTTTATGATGTAATTTGAAAGCAGGGGTGTTTTGACGTGTAAAAATGGCGGTTATGAAAATAATTTTGATAGTTTGTTAAAATATTAAAAAGTAAAATGTGACAGAAACGACTGGATTTACCATGCCATCAAGTCAGGTTCTTATGGTAAATCCAGCCATTCGAATCACACTTACCATACGAACCTGACTTGATCTCATGGTAGATCCAGTCGTTCCCGTCAGATTTTACTTTTTAATATTTTAACAAACTATCAAAATTATTTTCATAACCTCCATTTTTACACGTCAAAACACCCCTGCTTTCAAATTACATCATAAACTCTGCTCATATAACCTCAATTCAATTACGGCAACAGAATTGAATTCCACACAATTGGAAATAATACGGGAAAACATCACAGTTCGGTCTATATACCAGACCGAGTACAGGTCTCGTTCATACTCAATTATTTTCGTGTGTGCCGAATTATTTTTTTTACAGGGTTTGTACCCTAACCAATTTCCTTAATACCTCCCTGCTAAAAGTAAAAAGATAGAAATATCCTATCAGTTTGAATAATTTTTTATCCGTAAGATAGAAAGAGTTAAGAAATAGTATCTCCTTCTATCACACGTGTGTGTATCAAGTGTTATCTTATCCTATCTCTTGTGACTTCAAATCTATTTGATATATATTTTGCCTTGTCTATCAATCCCTATTCACTTTTATTTCCTCTTTATATATCTTCATTCCGTTTAATCACTCTGTTTATATAATGAATTGCATTTCTCCTCCAATCTCTTTATTTCCATTTCACCTTATTCTTTTTTATCGCATTCTATTGCGTTCTATCTCCTGATAAATAAAATATATACCCTATCCTCTTCAATCGCCTCTTTTCTATCTTAACCTAGTTTCTTAATCAACACATATTACTTTTTCTATCTTTTGTCAATAACATCAACACTCAATCTCTTTCAGTTTTTCCTTCTCTATTCCAATCTATTTCTTTCTTTAATCTCACCCTATGCTTTCTAAATTGCTTTCAGGGGCGTACCCAGAAAAGTTTCTTGGTGGGGGTTTTATGTGGGAGTGAGAGAGACAACAATATATTGCTATCTCTTTCTCTCTCATACAAGCTGGACTTCTAGGGGGGGGGGGGGGCACAGTTGGGCAGAACAGCTAAAAAGTTGGCATAAAATACAGTTCTTATTAGAAATTAATGTCATTTTGTTTTTTAAGGTTTTTTGGGTCGCTGATTACAAATTTGAAGTCAGTTTTTTAAAATTCAAAATAGCGGATCCAATATGGCGGTCGAATTATTTAAAAATGTTCAAATATGCTTGAAACTCGTTACTCGGGGGTTTTTGGGGTCACTAATGACGAATCTAAAGTCAGTTTTTTAAAATTCAAAATGGCGGATCTAATATGGCGGTCGAATTTTTAAAAAATCTTCAAATATGCTTAAAACTTGTTACTCGGAGGATTTTGGGATTTTTCGCTGATTACGAATTTGAAGTCAGTTTTATATAATTTAAAATGCAGATCCAATATAGCGGATAAAATTTTCAAAAGATCGTAGATTTGCTTAAAACCTCTTTCTTAAGGGTTTATCGGGTCGCTGGCTGATTACAAACCTAAGTCAAGTTAACAAAAGTAGAATGACACATACAATATAATGCTTAACCCACACAGCACAATTCCTTGCCTGAAGTTTGAGCGAAGTTAGCACTGCAAACTTCGCAAGTTTGCATTTGACATTTATGAAAACTTGACCTAACCAACAAAATGTCCGCTTGTGCAGAAAGTTTGACGTTTGAAACTTGCTGGAAACTTTCACTGCAAATTTCAACTTTAGGCCTTGCGCAGTTGAATTCTATAATAGCTAGGGCTGCGCAATAGATTTTTTAAACCTCCCACAGGGGTCACAATAATGTGTTACAAATTCATTCAATCCGCAAAAAATTTTTTTTTACCTTTAATTCAAACTTTTCTAGATCCTTTCTTGAAACATGCGAGGAAAGTTTTCAATTACCAACCAGGTTATACTTGCCGCAAGTTGTCCCGTCAAGCTTTCTGCACAAGCGGACATTTTGTTGGTTAGGTCAAGTTTCCATAAATGTCAAATGCAAACTTGCGAAGTTTGCAGTGCCAACTGCGCTCAAACTTCAGGCAAGGAATTGTGCTGTGTGGGTAACGATAACAAAATTTATCAGTAAGATAATAGTAAATAAAACAGTTTTGGAATTGAACATATATATTCGTAGATATTAATAAATAATGTCTAATCATATGTATATATTGACATACAATCTTTTCACAACTGACCTGACTATTAGAATGAAAGACCAGAAACAACAATACTGGTGATTATAAATAAATATACAAAACTTTTTAAGGTTTTAAAAGAAATAATAATTATCGCTCTCAATTTGTTCACTGTCAGCTTCATTATCACTCTCCTGTACATCTGTCAATTCTAATAAATCAAGTACTTGTTTTGGCAGTTGTTGCTGATTTTTTTTCTGTAACTTTCTCTTGCTAGTTATCAGCGGATCAGAGCTCAATAAGAAAGAATTGAAAACATCGGCGTAGTAGACTTTCTACTACATTTTCTTGCGTTATTTTCTCTGTACGTTTTAAAATCTTTATTGCGAGCTTCTTTAGTCTCTTCTGTTAATTGTCCTATCGGCAACAAAGCTGAAGATATAATTTCAGGTTCATGTATGAGATATTTGTGCACCGCAGGTGGCATTTAATACCATGGGTATTTTTCAACGAAGTATTTAGCCGTATTAAGTGTAAATTCTCGAAACTTTGTAGTTTTGATTTTATATCCAGAAGATACTGTCATCATAATAATGTGGAACTTTTTAATTAACTCCACATCTATATTTGTAATTTCAGCAGAAACTTGTGCGTTTTGAAAGAAAATTCTCGCAGTATTTCCGTCATTGGAGTTTCCAAATCCTGGCTTAGGACAATCAACAAGTAAACCACATTTTTCCTTGAACTCTTTCTGAATTCGAGCTTTATTTTGTGCAACAATTTCTTTGTCTTTACCTCGAGCTTGCCATTTCTTAATTGGTAATTTATACCCCACATGTAAAAGACATTTAAACTGGCGAATCCATCCATGTAATATTGATAAACCGAATTGCAAATTCTCTATATTTACTTTTCTTTTTATCACTTTTTCAATATTATTAAATTCTTTTGATGTTGCACCACAATTATAGTATATTTCGTAACATGCGTGACAAGCAGTCGTTTCTGAAACGAGAGCAATGTTTTTGCAACGAGTGAAACGAGTTGCAAAAATTGCGCGAGTTTTAAACGACTGCTTTGTTCACGCAGTTACGAACGATACTTTTCATAACAAAGTCATAAAAGGCGTGATTCGGTTCTCTGTATAGATAACCAGAATGTTGCAGAATGAAGAACGATTCACTATGTCACGTCAGAATGTACACAAATACAATCCAAATTGAATGTCTCACACTTTTTTACTTGTCAACACGCCGCGCTAGTGATACGGTCAGGTTAGATTTTGAAGCTGTGTACTACTCACGCTAAAGACATCGGCTCTGTTCTGTTGGTCAAACAGTGCGTGCAAGAAAAGTAGAAAAGTGGGAGACATGCAATTTGGACTGTACTTGTTTGCACTCTGACGTCACATAGTGAATCGTTCTTAAATCTGCAACTTTCTGGTTATCTACAGAGAACCGAATCACGCCATTTTTAAGACTGCGTTATGAAAAAGCATTTTTGTGTTGAAGTTGTTTCTGTAACAGCATTGCACACTTTAAGATCCACAATACCAAAGATTAGTTCATGATTTACAACTATTTGTTTTTTTTTTCATTTACAACACTACTTGGTTTGAGATTTTTAATTTCTTCATCTATTCTATTTTCTCCTGAACGGACGCATCAGTAGACTCTTTCATAAATTCTATTTTTAATGGTCTACAATATCTTGCAGATGACGGGCATGGGTTTTGCCATATAATTCTCTTATTTGAGACTATACATAATGGAACTAGGCAAGTAAGAAATACTAATGAATCAGTGTCATTTGAATCACAAAACGCTTGTTTATAAGAAGTATGACCTGAAGAACCATCAAAACCCCATTTTGACACTAAACTGAGCTGATCTAGTTCTACTTTTTGAAGAGATTGAATTGAATAATCGGTTCTATTGATAAAATTAAACGTTCTACAATGTGGTCTAGTAACTCCTGTAATGGAACCGAAGCGCAAGTATCTGTTACCACAATACCTGCAGGATAGCAGAGTTTCTTCGCAGTTTGAACGACTTTATATGATGGAAATTTGTCTGGAGCTTTTGTTCTTATTACGTCATATGAATTACGAGATAATTTACCATCTACTAAAACAGATAAAGCATCTTCACTTGACAAAAGCTTTTGTCGTTCTGATGATTCCCTAAATGCAATTTTATATTGAGTCGTTTGATCTAGACTTAACGTTGTTATTTCTTTTACAATTTTTGAGGCTTGAGGTTTTTCTTCTGCTTTTAAAAACATTTGGGTAGCGTAACTTAACACCGATAAAGAAGTAGTTTCTCTTAAATCTTTTGTTTTAAACCGTTTTCTACGTTCGCAACACGAATCAGAAGAGGTCTCCGGACGACCAAGTTTTATTTCTTTTCTTTGAAAAAATGAAATGGAGTCATCCAGCCAAATTTTTTTAATTTCGAGAAATCTTTCATTCATTCGGAGTGATTTTTTCCATCGAGCAGCATACTGAGATTTAAAATGAGATAGTTTATGCTTCAAGTCATTAAAATGCTTTTTATCACATTTAGTTCGTTTTCTAACTTCTTCGGTCAAAAAATTAAATCTTTTATCTAATTCAGAGCTAGTTGCACTTCTCATAATATCGACAAGTTCTCTTCTCTTGATAAGAAGGTTGGTTGAAGTCGTTGCTAATATAAAAATCATAATGATGTATTTTTATTTCAGAGACAATAAATAAACTAATAAACATTATACTAAAATTAAAAATACATATGTAGCAAAGAATAAAAAATTACATCAAAAGAAATTTAAAAAGTGAATGAGAAAATTATTAATTTATATTTATAAATGTAAATTATAAGCCCACTAAGATTTAAAACATTATAATTACAAAACTTAATTCATTTAAACTATTATAAGAGGTTAAAATATTTTTAAATCGTTAAAATCCATTTAATTTGTATTTCAGTGTTTAAAAATAGGTTAACTAAAATCCATTTTACTCGAAAAGGGGAAAAAACGGGCAAGAGGTTTTAACAGATACTTAACTGTTTATTCATAACGTATTTATAATGTCAAGAAAAAATGCTTGGGAAAGTTTGGAACATAAAAAAAAATGTAAATCTTTATGGGAAGTTTTTTCAATTTCGCAAATTGTCAAGCTACTTTTCAATAATTTATTTCAATAACTTAAATACTTTAAAAACAAATTTTTAATTACTAATATAAAAGTAAATACCTGAATTTAAAGATTCCATAATAAAATATTAAAAATCTTTGTCATTATGTACCATAATTAATTCTCAAACTTCCCAGTTAAAAATTTCGTGTGTGTTCCCACGTTTGTTCCCGTATGGTTTCCTGTATGGAATCCCTTAAAGGTTCCTACATGGGTTCCCATATGGGATCCTGTGTGCCAGGGAACTTTAACACGAACCCTTGAGGGAACACTGTACATAGGATCCCATGTGTATGTGTTCCCTTACAGGATCCTTAATCTATTAAACAATTTAAATGAATCTACAAAATGATTATTGTTAAGAAAATAATTCATTTGTCCGTAACTGTTGCACACCATATATGAACCTATGTGCATGGGATCCTATGTACAGTGTTCCCTCGAGGGTTCGTGCCAAAGTTCTCTGGTACACAGGATCCCATATGGGAACCCATGTAGGAACCTTTAAGGGATCCCATACAGCAGGCCTGCACAAGCAAGCAGCTCCGGAGCACGCGTAAGGCGAAAGCGGTCTCCCACCATGCGTACGTTCCACCCTTCGCTCTGCCTCTCTTACCTCCGCACATGCCTATCCGTCCGCATGGTAGGGGACACCTGAACACCTGACTAGCAGAATAGACGTAGCCAATCACAATTTAGTCTCTCGCGGTAGAAAGATTTTGATTGGTTACGTCTATTCTGCTAGTCAGGTGTTCTGCTCCCTGAGTGTCAATAAATCACGTCTTTTCGAAAATGTTATTTATTCTTAATATACGTATTTTTATTATCTAATTTTGTGTATTTATGCTTAATTTAACGTTTCTTAGTGTTTTATCAATATTAAGTCGTTTTTTCTCCAGTTTTAAGCTCGAAATACCTTGTGGATTATTGGACTTAATGCATTGGGTGAATGAGCAACCAGCCCAATTGTCCATGTTTCGTTAGGACAATTGAGCAGAGGGCTTGCTCAACTAGCCAAAACGCTTGCTCAATAACCCTCTTATTACAGGGATGATTTAAAGTCTGAAATTAGCGTTTAGTTTTTTGATTTTTTGCTAACTTTTTAGCTGTTCTGCCCTACTGTGGGGAGGGCAGCATCCCCCCTGCCCCAACGTGGTTACGCCCATGATTGCTTTCCATCGCATCTTATATCTTCTAATGAATATAATGAACGTCCTATCCTTTTCAGTCTTCTCTTTTTTATCCTAAAAAATTTTCTTAATCCCTACAATCCTACATATCACTTTTCCTGTACTTGGTCAATGACATCAGTATCCAATCTCTTTCAGTCTTTCCTTTTCTATTCCAGTCTATTCCCCAACATTGTAACTGTAGCTATTTCTGATATAAGCGCTATGTGCAAACACACTTGGGTAGCTGTCCTGCAATTTGATGATATAATAAGGGAAGGAAAGAGATAAAATATTTTAAATTTGAGTAATAGAGGTAAGGATAGAAAAGATAGGATAGACATAATTAAACTCAGGTTATAGTGTTAAGGATGGGATGATGAGCTAAAATTAAACGACAGTTATGAATGTACTTTAAATCAGGTTATAGATTTAGGCATACAGTGAGATAAAAATGAAGGATAGTTATGAGGAATTGAAAAATATCCATCCCTTGTGAAAGTAAACGGATTCAAATTTTATCCGTTTGAATCCATGCTTTATCCATTGATATCCGTTTGAATACTTTTTCTATACTTCTCCATCAATTTGAATCAGCTGTCTATCCATCTATTCTTTTAAATACTCTTTATATCCGTTCAGCTTATAGTAGTTATTAATCAGTGCAAATCATTTTCTAACCGATTTTATTGTTTGATTTAAAAAGTGTCTGGCTATCTGTCAGAATCCGCATAATTTTCTACCCGCATCTCAATTCTTGTTTTTCCTAAGCAACTTTAAATTTTTGTATCACCTGCTACGGATAAAAGATGTATCCGCATAAAGCTTTTTTAATCGGTTTCAATCCTTCAATTGATAAAAATGAGTCCTGATATTCGTCTGGATCAGAAATTTTCTATTCGTCTACCAATACTTGTTTAACCTGCCGATAGGAAATACCTAAAAAATGACTGACTAAAATGACTAAATGAATTCAGTCATTTTTGAGGTACAATTTGAATGATTCCTTGCTTAGAAAATGTTCAACAAAAAAGGGATCAAAAGGTTAATTTATGACTATTTATGACCGTAAATTCTAAACCCTGAAGAATTATATTATGCTTTTACCCTCTCATAAAATGAAAGGTTCTTTTACAGTCCTTTTTTCAATTCTAAATTATTTATATTATTTATTGCAAAATTATACTCGTTTTTCAATAATTTAGTTATTTATATGTTTATATGAATAAGATATATTCTTTTGAAACAAAATTCAAAAATGATATCAGATTTTTAATATCTTCTACTGTTTACGAGTTAGGCTACTATTCTTTTAATTGTAAGGCTTTTACCGAAAATTTTACATCTCTGTAATTGTCAGAAATTACAGATTCTAAATTTAAAAAAACCGAAGTTCTAACTTAAAAATTAGAAAAATTTTATTTATTAAGAAATAAATATTTTTTAGCAGTACATTTTTCGCATTTGAGATGTCGAAAAAGGGACGAGCTATGTCTTAAAACTTTCAAACATCTGGAATGGATTAAAAATCAGAAATAAAAATTTCTCTAATTTTGTAATTATAAATTTATAAATTGAGAATTTGCATTCTACGTCTTTCAACGATTATGTGTATCTAATTTTTTTCCCGATAATGTTATTTTTTATAAAAAATAACAATATTTATAATAATTGATTGTCATTTAATTTTATTCATTTTTAAAAAATTTTTAGATATTTAAAATCGTGAAAAACAAAAGATTAATAATTTTTTAATTTACAATTTCAAATTTGCAAATTGCAAAATTTTTGAGTCATAAAACTTTTGGGTTACCGAAGCCATAAATAAAAAAAATATCCTGGTAGGCATTCATATATTCCAGTTCAACGCATTTATGATCCTATTAAAACTTAAATAAGTACTTCCGAAATTTAAAGGGACTACCTACTCGGAGCAAAAAGTGGTACCTGGCATTGTTAGAGTAAAAATGACTAAAAAATGTCGTACCAGTCATATTTTGGATATATTTTAGATATATCCTATCGGCAGGGTATCCGTGAACTACTACAGGGATAAAAGATTTATCCGTGCAAATGATTTTTTATCCGCTTTAATCGTTTAAGGTCGAAGTCCAATGATTCCGTTGTGCGTTGCGTTGAAATGAGATAGAAAGGACAAAGTATATCTGTGTCCTATTCTTTCTTATTACAATGCAACGCATAACGGACTCATAGGACGTCGGCCTAATGCAAAAAGTGTTCGACGTTCTTTCACTGAATCCACAAACTCTATTCGTGAGCCCGAACATGACAATATGTTTCAGAAAAATCATTTGTAATGAGCAGATAAATGAAACAAAGACAGAGATAGACATTGACATGACACTACCTCGTGATTGTGCAATACCCTGAAAGTATTGAAAGCTTTGCGAAGACAGTTTTTTATCCTCAATCAAGATTTTTTAAAAGTATCTTACAGATATAGACGAATCGAGAAATGGTGCAAATTCTACAGATTAAATGGATATAGGTATATTTTTTTAATCAAATGGAATGAAATGGATATAGAAAGATTTGCGTAAATTCATCTTTTATTAATAACTGTTTATGATAAATAGTAAAATAGCGGACGGAGAGAAAAAATCTGGTTACAGATTCAAAACTATGGTTTCAGAGGTATAAACAAACGCTTTTATACTAAAAAGATTAAAGTGGATAGAAAATGGAAATAGACTGTAACCTTACATTCATTAGACTCTGTTTGTAAAAACTTTCATAGTTTTAGATGGCCCAGTAGCTAGCATCAAGGATTTCGACATCGAGTTACCCGGGTTCAAGTCTTCATACGAGCTGATTTTTCTATTTTAGGTTTGTTTTCAATTTATGTATTTTGGAATTATGTTTGCTATGTATAACTTGTAATAATTTACTGTGTTGATTTATAACAAATAAATTAAAAATTTACAGTTGGACGGATAAAAAAAGAGATAAAAGAATATAAATGATTAGGTGCAGAGATTCAAATGGATAGAAAAGTTTAATCTTTTTTTTTATTCGTTGTTATCTATTCGTTTAAATACGTCTACTTTCATCAGGGATCATTTACTTTTAGTTATATAGTTAGAGATAGAATGAAATAAATTAAAAGAATAGAAAAGACTAGATCTTCTTTTTTGGTAATAAACTTCGGTATAGAAAAAGATAGATATTCCAAAATATTTGGGATAGACTGAATAATTGAAAGATATAGAAAAAGATTGAACCGTCGGATAGATCAGAGATAGGAAGAGAAAGAGCTTTAGGAATGCAAATCGCGTATTTCCCGGACATAGAAAATTCATCTTTCTATCACTTATTTTTTATCTCTTTCATTTTTTTACTCTCAGCAGGGACGAAGTGTCAAATCCGGAACCCTTAAGTTTTCACTCGTTTGCAGAGATGGGTAAACGTCACGTCACACGGAGTTTTCGATGTGTAATACATGGTATTCTAAAATATGTAAAATACGTATTATGCCTATAAAACCCCCCACTCCCTTAAAAATACATTGATGTAGAAAACTCCGGAGGTAAAATACATGGTTTTCTACATGTAGAAAAGCATGTATAATACGTCATGTATTATACTTACCCATCACCGCTCGTTTGTCCGTCGCCCAAAACCATTACACCCCCCCCCCCCTAGCGGCTAAACTTTTTGAGATAGAGAGTTGAAATTTAGTACACCTATGTATTTTCACGTGTTGATTACAAAAAAATTAAGCGCACATGATTGAACGTGATTTTCATAGCCTTGTCAAGGAAATAACAAGATTTTTTTCAAAAAATGCATTAAAATGCCTATTTACAACCCCCCCCCCCCCTCTTATCTTCCAAACTATTTGACCTAGAGTATTAAAATTTGGTACACATATGGTGGATTTCACGTCAACTGTCCAGCCAAAAAAAAAAATTGTATTTAATCCTTTCCCAATTTTTGTTATGAGTTGTCTTATAGGTAAGTAATTTATCAGCCAAATATTTTTGAATTATATAAAAATTGCCCGAGAGGGAGGGGGTTAAAGTTTTGAACTTTTTGTTAAGACTCTCTCATTTGTTTATTTATTAAGCTTAAAAAAAATGCTAAAAAAATTTTTTGGTACATGATTTTTCTAGATTTTTTCATCAGCTTTCGATTGGCGTGGTCTATTTAAAATTTTTTTTTTATTTTGACCAAAATTTTTGAAAATTAAAAATAAATTTCACAAATTTATTTTTTTTATTTTATTTTTAAAAGAAAGCTGAGATTTTTTCCTACAAAATATGTAATTTTCAAAACACTGTTTTTTTTATTTTTGAGAAATTTAATGTTGAAGTTAGCGCGCCACGTCCAGGCGAAGTCTCACTCTACCGCCCCGCTTGTTGCTGTGCGCTGTTTACATCATTACGTGAATATTTAATTATTCTAACCCTTAATTGAACTTTTCTCTGCATTTTACAGTGCTGAGACTGACATGAAGACAATTAAGTGCCTGCACTATAGTTCTTTTATTTAGTTTTTTATGTTTAAATTTTTTTGGTAATTTTTTGATATTGCTTTCTCATAGAGAAAGTATTGTTTTACCTCCGCAGAATCGATTAAGATTTTCTAAAATATCTTGACATATTTTGAACTCAGGATGTCAAAAATGATGTTTTTCAAAATGTCTTGCTTATAATTACTTCTTTAAATAATCTAAATTGTTTAAAACAAATTTTTATTACCTTCTCTTAGAAGCATTTCGCTTTCGACTTTCTTCATTAAAAAAAACATCACAAAGTTATCCGTCTGCAATTTTGATTGTTTAAACAATTTATATGTGAGGAAACGATATTTTTTCTTAAATTATATACGTTTCCTAATTTTCTTAGCTTTTTAAATCTTTTTTACCTCTTCCCTTAATAAAAAGCATAGGTATAAATTAAAAAGAATAATTATACCATACATTCCTACGAAAGAAAGGGAGGTTGGTTTGAATTTTAAGATGTCTTTCTGTATAATAATATAATATTGTACGAAATATAGGTTGGTTAGTTTGGATTTAAAAAAACATCTTTTTGTATAATAACATAAGGATTTTAAGAAGTCTTTCTGTATAATAATATAATAATTGCATGAAATAAAGGGGGGTTGGTTTAGATTTAAAAACGTCTTTCTGTATAATAATATAATATAATTGTACAAAATAAAGGGGGGTTGGTTTGGATTTTAAAACGTTTTTCTGTATAATAATAATATAACTTACGGCGCCTTTATAGGTTATAGTATTATATATAAAGACTTCTTAAAATCTAAAGCAACCCCCCTTTATTTCGTACAATTATATTATATTATTATACAGAAAGGCGTTATCTGTTATTTCTTGGAAAAGGAATCATCCACGTATTACGTGTTATCCTTAGGGGTGGGAGGGGGGTAAGCAAAATATCACGCTCCATGGAAAATCAATTTTTTTAACAATAGAAAAAGTATCACGTAGAGGTGAGAGGGGGTTCAAATTAGCTAAAATTTTTATCACGTGATATGTGAATGACCCCAAATAATATTGTATTTTAATTATTATTATATATTTAATTAATTATTATATATTTAAATAAAAATTGTACAGTTAATAAAGAATTTAAGTAAACATTTTAATGATGGTTTTGAAGAAAAAATTTTTGAAATTGAAAAAATAATTTTCAAACTTTTAAGGAAAGTACAATTGAGGGGCTGGATACAATAAGGGGATACGCGTGACTTTCGTTGGCCCCGCGTACAGCGAGTCTCCGGCAGAAGCAGGGGACTTCGAAAGTTGCCCGTATCTCTTAATTGCATCCAGGCCCTCAATTAATAAATATGCTACAAGTAAATAGGTGTAAAATATTATTTTCTTATGTTGTTAATTTAATTTTTAGTTGTTAAATAATTTTGTTCATACTTTGTTTTTAATTAAAATATCTTAAAAGCTTAGAAATTTTTAAATAGTGAAGAGGAGAATAATGAAAATAATTAAAAGAATTTAGTGTAATTTATTTAATTTCATTAATTGTTTAAAGAATAAAAACAATTTTAATTTGTTTAGACAAATCAATTTTCTTATATTTTTGAATTTGTAATTTGTTAGTAAGGAAAAATTACAAACATTTACTGTAAAATATTTTTAAAAATTGAATTTGTAATTATTAAAATAAGATTAAAAAATATTGGTCACAAAAGAGAAATAAAAAATAATATTTAATTTTTAATAATTGTAAGTCATTGTACCTAAAAAAAATATGTAACACGGATTATTAAATGTTTCATTTATTCCATTTTGAATTTTAAAAAACTAATGATGGATTCGTAATTAGGGACCCTAAAGACCCCCAACTTTGTTTTGTTGTTTTCGCTATGACATTATCGAGTTTTTATATAATAAAAATGAAAAAGATGTCGAACACAAGGTATAATTTTTGTAAAGACTATTAATAGACAGAGAGAGGGCGAGTGAGAGAAGGAGAAAGAGAAAGAGATGTAGAGGGACCAAGAGGGAGAAAGAGAGATAATTTTGTTTCAGGTAAGCAAACATACTTTCTTGAAAATAGAACGAGGCAGGTAGTGATAGATATAGAAATATTTTTCTTTTCTAATCATTATACCGTACAATTTCCAAGTTATTAGACTTACTGTTATTTCTGAACAAGAGGTAGCAGTTATAAGCACTGAGTATACTTTAATTTTTGTATTAAATGTTGGTACATTGAAAAATTTTGTAATTTGGAAAGTTGTTATATTTGAAATTTGGTTAAGTTGAAAATTGGCAAAGTTGGAAATTGGTAAAGTGGAAAATTGGCAAAGTGGAAAATCGATAAATTGGAAAATTGGCAAATTGGAAAATTGGTAAAGTGGAAAATTGGTTAAAGTGGAAAATTGGCAAAGTGGAAAATTGGTAAATTGGAAAATTGGCAAATTGGAAAATTAGTAAAGTGGAAAATTGACAAAGTGGAAAATTGGTAAATTGGAAAATTGGCAAATTGGAAAATTGGTAAAGTGGAAAATTGACAAAGTGGAAAATTGGTAAATTGGCAAATTGGCAAAGTGGACAATTGGTAAATTGTTTAATTTGTAAAGTGGAAAATTGGTAAATTGTTTAATTTGTAAAGTGGAAAATTGGTAAAGTGGGAAATTGGCAAAGTGGAAAATTGGTAAATTGGAAAATTGGCAAATTGGAAAATTGGTAAAGTGGAAAATTGACAAAGTGGAAAATTGGTAAATTGGCAAATTGGCAAAGTGGACAATTGGTAAATTGGAAAATAGGTTAATTGGAAAATTGTTTAATTTGTAAAGTGGAAAATTAGTAAGATAGAAAACTGGTAAATTGGACTATTGAATATAATTGATAAATAATAAATGTAAAAATAGAAAAATGAAAAATTGCTAAATTCGACAATTGTTAAAATGGGTCTTTTGTAAATTGGAACATTTCGAAATTTGTTAATTGATGAATTGTGTTTAAAATTTTAATCATTTGTGGAAGGCTATAAAATTAGAAAATACAAATGGTAACATTTCTATTAGATATTTGCAAATGTGTCAATTGCTATTAATATAACTGTGAACTGGTCATTCAAATTTGGACATTTTAAAATTGTGCATTGCAAATTTGATATGCTATTAGATAACCATTTTTACAATTTGACATATTTTGATTATATAAATAAAGATTTGTATAAAATCATGAAACGACAAAACGATAAAAGTAATGTGAGCACAGAAAAGAAAAAAGATATTAAAAGTTTGGGAAAGACAGAAATGAGAAAGTGTAGTACCCGTTTAACAGAAGGTAAAAGATTTGAAGATAAGGAAAGATTTACCGAAGAAAAAGTAGAACAATTACAAGAAGTTGGTACAAAAATTGTCAGTACAGAAAAAGTGAGACGATATCGTAGGAGTTTAACAGAAGAGAAAAAAAATGGAATTGCGAAAATTGCATAGAGAATCAATGAAGCGCTATCGTGCTAGATTAAAAGAAAAAAAGGGATTACAAATGAATGTAAGAAAAGAGGTAGAGAAAGGAACTTGTAATGCAGATTCTGAAATTCTTGTTCTGAACGCAATACCATCAACATCATTTGAGACAATTTCACATTTCCAAAATGTACAAATAAATTATGAAGATTCCATTACGGAAGCTGTATCTCCATCTATTTCGGAGTTTAATGAACTAGAAAGTGACGAAGTAAAAGGAAAAGCAAGTAAAAGAAAAATTACTGATTTACCAAAACCTACAATTACAGAAAAGAGATCTTTGTGTATGTTGGATTCAATAGGCGAAGTAGAAAGGACAAAAATATTACAAGAAAAGGAAAAAGATATTGAAAGTTTGGCAAAGTCAAGAATGAAGAAGTTTAGTACGTGTTTAATAGAAGGGAAAAGATTTGAAGAAAAGCAAAGATTTACCAAAGAAGAAGTAGAACAATTACAAGAAGTTGGTACAAAAATTGTCAGTACAGAAAGAGTGAGACGATATCGTAGGAGTTTAACTGTAGAGAAAAAAATGGAAAAACGAAAATTGCATAGAGAATCAATGAAGTGCTATCGTGCTAGATTGAAAGAAAAAAAAGGAATTACAAATGAATGTATCAGAAGAGGTGGAGAAAGGTACTTGCAATGCAGATTCTCAAACTCTTGTTGTGAACGCAATACCATCAACATCCTTTCAGACAATTTCACATTTCCGAAATGTAGAAATAAATAATGAAAATTCCATTATAGAAGCTGTTTCTCCATCTATTTTGCAGTTTATTGAAGTAAAAAGTGACGTAGTAAAAAAAAAAGCAAGTAAAAGAAAAATGATTGATTCAGAAAATACTGTAATTCAAGTGAAGAAATCTTTTCCTTCATTACATGGAATAGAAGAAGTAGAAATTAATAAATTGTCTGAAAATAATAAAAAAGATAAACAACTTCTTCATGGACAAATGTTGAACAGGGAAAGAGTGAAACGTTGTCGTGCAAAAAAAAAGAAAAATTATATAGAGGCAGAATTAGAGAATCATAAGTTAAGAGAGAGAGACACAAATAATTGTTATGATACAGTTAAAAATTCTTCTATTTCTTGTTTAAATCAAGATTTGGTGAATACATCAGATAATTCTTTAAAAGAATTAAAAGTAAATAAATTGCATTCACGTACTTATGCAGAGAATTATTTATGTAAAATGTTACTTTATTGCACTCATTGTGATGCTAAACACTTCAAAGATGAAAAAGTTAGTACTAAAATAACTAATTCAGATACTAAAAACCTGAAACATAAAAAAGATGATAACAAAAAGTATTCTTTTGCTGATTGTTGTAGCCATGGAGGTATTAAATTGAAACCTTTAAATTATCCATCTGAATTGAAAATGTTATTAGATGGTTCACATGAGAAATCAAACCATTTTCGCCAGAATATAAGATGTTACAATAATTCATTTGCTTTTGCGTCATTTAATGCTAATGTTATTAATTTCCATGGTACACGAAGAGGACCGTATTGTTTTAAAATACAAGGTCAAATATATTATCAAATGAATAAAGCTTTATTCCCTGAAAACGGTGATGATGCGTCTTATGGTCAATTGTTTATTTACGATCCTGATGATGCAATTGAATACAGGTTGAATAAAAATGATAGATTAGATAGAGATATTGTAGGAGGAATTGAGAATTTTATGAGAAAACATAATACGTTCAGTCAATCATTTAGAATGATGAAAGAAGTTATAGAAATAGAAACAGCGTTAGCGACAAAAAATTATGAAGATATTCCAGAATTGAAATTATTATTTACTTTAAAAAAAGGAAAAGATCCACGGCGATTTAATTTTCAAAGAGTTAATGAAGTAGCTGCTATTTTTAATACAAATTCAGAAGGTGAAATACCTAATTCTTATGTTACTGTGTACAACAAAATAAGTAAAGAATTGCAATTTGTTAGTAGTTTGGATCCTTGTGTAGAACCTTTTATATATCCTCTATTTTATCCTTTTGGAGAAAAAGGTTATTGTATTGATATGCTTCGAAATGATACAGATAAAAGATTAAAAAAACATAGAATTTCGAGGGCATCTTATGTAAAGTATAAAATGGCAATTAGAGATGATATATTTAATCAGTTTCTATACGGTGGAAGACTATTGCAACAGTGGCTGGTTGACATTTATGTTAAAATGGAAAAAGATCGGCTTCAATATTGCGCAAATCATCAAACAGAATTGCGAAGTGAAAGTTACAGAGGATTAATAGATCACATGAAGGATGTAGCACAAAGGAATGATACACCTCTAGGAAAATTAGTTGTCTTACCATCAACATTTATTGGTTCACCTCGTAATATGATGGAATTATATCAAGATTCAATGGCTATTGTGGCAAAACATGGTAAACCAGATTTATTTATAACAATGACATGTAATCCACAGTGGAAAGAAATAACAGAAAATTTATTACCTAATCAAACAGTAGCTGATAGACCTGACATTGTCGCGAGAGTCTTTTCTTTAAAAGTAAAACATTTGATAGAATGTATTGTTAAGAATAAATGCTTTGGAGATGTCAAGTCCTACGTTTATGTTATAGAATTTCAAAAAAGGGGATTACCACATATCCATTTGTTGGTTATATTAACGTCCAATTCAAAAATATTAACACCAGAGAGTGTTGATGGACATATTTCAGCTGAAATACCAGATGAATTGGTTAATCCTAGATTACATGAAATTATTATGGCAAATAATATACACGGTCCTTGTGGAGATTGGTGTTTCGTTGATGGAAAATGCTCAAAAAATTTTCCTAAACCTTTACAAGAAGACACTACTGTTGAAGAAAATTGTTATGTGGTATATAGAAGAAGAAACACAGGTAAAACTTATACACGACCTAATGAATATGTTGTTGATAATCGTTTTGTTGTACCTTATTCTCCTAAACTTTCACAAACATTCAATTGTCATATTAATGTTGAAGTTGTATCCAGTATTAAGTCCGTCAAATATTTGTAGAAATATATTTATAAGGGTCATGATGCTGCATCAATTATCATTACAAATAGTAATGGAGAAGCTACTATTAATCATAATGAAATCAATCATTATGAAGAAAACAGATATGTTGGTCCAGTAGAAGCAGCATGGAGAATTTTAAGTAAAACTTTATCCAAAAAAAGTCACAGTATAAATCGTTTACCAATACATTTACAAAATGAGCAAAATATTCTTATTCGGCAAGTAGATACAGAGGAAGAAATATCATTTAATTTAAATAAAAATACAAAATTATTAGACTACTTCCTTTTAAATGAACGTGATGTAAATGCTCGTCAGTATTTTTATACTGAGATTCCCGAATATTATTCATGGGATAAAACAAAATGTAAATGGAACAAGAGACTCCGTAAAGAGAAGGCAATAGGCAGAATTTATTCTGTTAATCCCTGCCACACAGAATTATTTCACCTTAGATTATTATTACTTACAACTAAAGGTGCGATTTCATACGAATCATTGAAGACTGTTAATGGCGTATTACATGAGACATTTACGTCAGCTTGTTTAGCATTAGGACTAATAGAGGATGATCATGAATGGATGGCAACGTTACAAGAGTCTACTTTATGGATGATGCCTCAATCACTTCGACGATTATTTGTCAGAATTTTAATTCACTGTCGTCCTATAAATGCTGGTGAACTTTAGGAACAATTCAAAATTTATATGTTCGAAGATTATGCTAGAAACGTTGATAACATTGCTGCTGAAAAAATGGCATACATACATGTCAAAAATATGTTATCTGATGAAGGTTATAAGTTGAATGATTTTCTTGGATTGATGGATGTAGAAGATGAAACTGATAATTTTGCAGTTACCCACTCTATAAATATTGAAGAGGAAAAGGAATTAGGAAAAGAAAGGTATGATAAACTGAACGTCAAACAAAAAGATATAGTCGATTTTATATTAAATGCAGTAAATGATAATATCGATAATACTTGTCGGTGTGTATATGTCGATGGTCCTGGAGGATCAGGAAAAACATTTATGTATATTACATTGTGGCATTTATTGAGGAGTCTGGGTAAAACTGTTTGCAATATGGCATTTACAGGGATAGCTGCAACCTTACTTCCCATGGGTCGAACAGTTCATAAAATATTGGGTTTACCCGTGCCATTATATAATGATTCATCTTCAAATATAAAAGTGCAATCTAAAGAGGGGTTGTATTTGAAAAATGTTGATGTCTTCATTTGGGATGAGGCTCCAATGTCACCGAAGTATGCCTTAGAGATTATGGACAGAACATTAAGAGATATTATGCAAGTAGATGTTCCTTTTGGTGGTAAAACGATTATTTTAGGAGGTGATTTTAGACAAGTATTACCTATAAAACAAAATGGTACAAGATCTGAAATTATAAATTTGTCAATTAAAAACAGCAAATTATGGAAGATATTTGCAAAATTTACATTATCTGAAAACATGCGAGCTTTACCGGAAGAAACACAATTTGTTAGTTTTTTACTTGACATAGGAAATTGCACTTTTAACGATGTAAAAGATTGTGTTCAATTACCAGACAACATTCTGGAAGAAGGAAATATTGATATCAGTACAGATGTATATGGAGAGTTGATTAAACAGAAAAGGTTTGAAGATTTGGCATTATGTGCTATTTTAGCTCCGAGAAATATTGATGTAGATGAAATTAATAATAATGTTGTCCAGTTATTAGATAAGAGCGAAGAAAAAGTTTATAGAAGTATTGACAGTGTAGATAATCGTGATAATAATAATGATCATGAAGTCATTTTACCTGATTACTTAAACACTCTATCACCACCTGGTTTACCACCACATGTTTTGCATTTACGAATAAATTCCGTAGTCATGCTTATAAGAAATCTTAGTATTAACGAAGGTTTATGTAATGGAACAAGATTATTGGTTTTAGCTTTATCTAATCATATTATAAAATGCAAAATATTAACGGGAGATAAATGTGGAAATATTGTGTTCATACATCGAATACTATTGTACTGTGAAAATGTTTATCCCTTTACATTTAAAAGAACACAATTTCCAATTAAACTAGCATTTGCTATGACTATAAACAAATCTCAAGGACAGACATTTCATAAAATTGCAATTGATTTAAGAAAAGATGTTTTTAATCATGGTCAATTATATGTTGCATTATCAAGAGTTCGTTCATTTAATTCAATCAAAGTTTATTTAGGAAATCAAAGAAGTAGAAAATGTATTAAAAATTATGTGTACAAAGAAATTTTTGAATAATTCTTCTTGTAAAAATAGAATATATATTCTTAACATATAATATTATTATAGAAGGTACTTTGTAGCACAGTTGCAAATAGTTCATGAAAATGAACCCATTAAGGTTCATGCTTAGGGAAAAATTTTTATTAAAAAAAGTGACTACGGGAAAGAGGACCGTTTACCAAACAATTATTTTCTATATTAAAAATTGTTTCAACATAAAAAAATTTGTTTCAACAATTTGTTATAAACAAATAGAGAAATAATAAAATGTATATTTAAATAATAGAATGTATCTCTTTCTATAACAGAGATAAGAAAGGATAAAAAGTGATAAGATTTCTATCTCTTTATTTCCAGTATGGATCTTTAAAAATATAAATACTATGTGGGATAGAAAAAGATAGAAGAGGTTAATGCGCACGAGGTTAGGGGATCGCTCCATCATACCAAACGATTTTTCAGTATTATACGCGTTAAATATCAGATTAATTTCAGTATATATAGATATATATAATACCATATAAAATAACTAAAGCAATTGGGTATTTAAAATGGTAGATAAACTAAAAGATAGGGAATAGAAAGAGATTCATTTCTTATAGCAAAGTAGAAAAGAAGGGGATAGAAAAGGGATATAGAAAGAGATAAAAATAGTTGATGGACGAAGAGATAGGAAGAGATTTATTTATTTTAGTAGAAATAGATACATATTCAAAGCGAATAAAGAAAAGATATAAAGAGGCAGAAGTTTAGAGATAGAAAGATATTGTGTTTTTGGAATGCAAAGTAGATATATGGAAGGGACAGGAAAAGTGTAATCACTTTCTATCCTCATATTTCTTTCCCTTTTTATCTTTTTACTCTTAGCAGGGTTATTACATTTAAATACATATCGGTTTCAATTGTGGGTTTGCGCATAATTTATTTTGACTATATAACTAGAAAATTATTGTATGAGGTTGGTCACATAATCTTTTTAATTAATTTAAAACACATGAAGATTTGCATGGTATTAATTGTATTTAAAAGATTGTAATATAGTAAATGCATAATTATGCACAAGTATTCATTTTTATCAACATTTATTATTTAAAAGTGCGTTTATGAAATACATCTGTAGGTCTTATGATCAAGGAAAACAGTTGAATAGAGTTTCATCAATTATAAATGTAATGGTTAAAACAATGTAAATATTGAAAGTAAGGTTATGAGTGTATACACAAATATATTTGTGTTTGCTATTACGTACAAAATCACTGAATAAAGTATTTCTTGATTGCAACTGTACTTTATCTGTTATTAAAAACATTGTTTTTAATTATTTATTCGGTAGAAAATCAGTGAATAAAATATTTCTTGAATGCAAATGTACTTTATCTGTTATTAAAAACATTGTTTTTATTTACAATTTTATTTTTTAATTTCAACCGTACATACAATTTTATATTTAAATATTTAACAGTAATTACTTGAAAGTACCAGTTAGGTTACTTTAGTTACTACTTGGGGCAAACATCACAAGCGCGTCACTATCCAGATAACAGCCATTTTGAATTTATCCCCATCCAACTTAAACACCCTTAGGGTGAAATCCAGTGTTAGCAGGAAGCGTAAAACCGAAGGCATGAATTATGAGAGTGAGAGAGGTAGGTACATCTTATTGTCTCTCTCACTTTCATGATTTTATGCATTTGCGCTTTCTGATCACATGGGATTTTAAGCTCTAAACGGATTGAATACGCGTACGAGATTAAAGCATGAGACAGAGAAGGACAGAAACAGTCTCTGTCCTTTTTTATCTCATGCCTAGCTTCCGTAACCGTATTCATTATGTTTTGGGCTTTACCCTTATAAGGATATTCAAGTTGGATGGGGAGAAATTCAAAATGGCGGCTACCTGGATGACAGGTTTGCATTGCAGTCAATGGGACGAAATCAGTTTTTGTACAATAAATCTACATTAGTCACAATTTTAGAACAACCAAATTTGCATTTTTCCGACATTTGAAATCACAGAACTAACGTTTATCTTTATTTTGAAATCTCCGAATTTGCATTTGGACTAATTTTGAAATTTTCCAACATTGAAATGACCAAACTTGCACTTCTTATATATTACATCGATCTATCGTCAATACATTTCTTTTCATTTTTACTTTTTTTTAATAAAATTTTCTTTCTTCCCATATTTGCTTACAATTTATTTTTGACAATTTTCGAAAAAAAGGAAACTCAAAAATTCATATTTAGTCAATATATAAGGAACATCACGTTTAACAGACCTTTCTATTTTTGTTTCAGGTACTTCTAACGATTTTCATGACAAAATATAAATTAGAATTTTAGGAAAATAGTGTTATAATCATTACAACCTTATTCCCGTTACATCATACTCTATAAGCTGGCCTTTATTTATTCATATGTTAAAATGACACCATGACAAGGCGCGCGTAGCGCGCAGTTTTTGTTCTAGTGAAAACAATAATAGTTAAAAAAATGTTTTTTTTTTTGCGAAATTATAGGTCTTTAAGGGGGACAAATTATGGCCTAGTTTTGAGTCTGATCTATCACTTCTAACTACATTTTATTTAAATTTAAACATTTTGAAAAATTTTTTGTTTCGAAAATGTAGATATTTTTTAAAAACAGTAAAATCAGATTACTTTATTTATTTTATCTTTTAAAAATGCATCGATTAAGCTCTTAGCGATCCCTTTAGTGCAAATTGATAAAAAGTTATTAATATTCTAAAAACAAAAAATATTGAAAATTATGTTCTTTAACAATTTTATTTTTTTATTTTGTTGCTTTTTTAATATATTTCCGACTACTTTTAGGTCACTAAAAAGTAATCGAATGAGCTCTTTGCGAACGGTCTAATGAGAAAGCAATATCAAAAAATTACCAAAAAAATTTAAACATAAAAAAATAAATAAAAGAATTATAGTGCAGGCACTTAATTGTTTTCATGTCAGTCTCACCACTGTAAAATGCAGAGAAAAGTTTAATTAAGGGTTAGAATAATTATCCACGTAATGATGTAAACAGCGCACAGCAACAAGCGGGGCGGTAGAGTGAGACTTCGCCTTGACGTGGCGCGCTAACTTCAACATTAAATTTCTCAAAAACAAAAAAAAAACGGTTTTTTGAAAATTACATATTTTGTAGGAAAAAATCTCAGCTTTCTTTTAAAAATAAAATAAAAAAAATAAATTTGTGAAATTTATTTTTAATTTTCAAAATTTTTGGTCAAAATAAAAAAAAATTTTAAATAGACCACGCCAATCGAAAGCTGATGAAAAAATCTAGAAAAATCATGTACCAAACATTTTTTTAGCATTTTTTTAAGCTCAATAAATAAACAAATGAGATCGTGTTAACAAAAAGTTTAAAACTTTAACCCCCTCCCTCTCGAGCAATTTTTTATATAATTCAAAAATATTTTACTGATACATTACTTACCTATAAGACTACTCATAACAAAAATTTGGAAACGATTAAACACAATTTTTTTTTTGGCTGGACAGTTGACGTGAAATGCATCATATGTATTTTCGCGAGTAGAGTACATACTGTCTCAGTTTATGGTGCCGGATCTCCCCATAAGGGTATGCCAACACCACGTGCCCCAGCACGCATGGGGGTCGAATGCGCTCGACCAGTTCGGCATGATGTGCAAATAGGTTTACACCTACTTGCAGTCCGAGACCCTCCCCTTAATTACTCACTTCCAGCTTTAGTCCTCCACGTTTTACCGTGGGTCATTTCGCTCGACCCCGGGATCAAACTACTCTCACCGTAGTTTGTATGCACTGGAGCTTACTCACTTCCAGCTTTAGTCCTCCACGTTTTACCGTGGGTCATTTCGCTTGACCCCGAGATCAAACTACTCTCACCGTAGTTTGTATGCACTGGAGCTTTCACGCCAGATCAGGTACAACAGGTGCTCATCATGCTACCAATTTTCACACCGAGGTGGGATGCCCTCAATGCGAGCCCCTTGGTTTGGGACGGGTGCCTTCCTCACCCTCTCAATTTGTGCATAATTGATTAACCGAGTTGAGACATGCAACTCACTCATCGACACATCAGGAGCCGATTCCTTTAGCGTCTGTCTTACGCAAGGCTCAAACCATCGTCAATGTCTAACCCAAGCATCAGGCTTTAACCACTGCCACCACGAGTCCAACCTCAAATGACCGGGGGAGGACTTACGCCCTCCGGGCCACCCGGTCGCCCATGGTACCGTTTAGACCCAGGTACGGGTACCCGGGTTGAAAGCCGATCCCACTTTCGTTTCCAGGATTTCTACAAAACTGCAATGCATACTTCCCCCGCGGCCCTACAAGGAACGAACGGAGAGTACCGTCCGCCCGCCCTTGATCGGGTCTTAACACGGCAAGAGTATACACCGCGACGCCCATTAACCATTGGCCATTCAATTTCTTCACTTTGACGTTACTCGGCCTTTTGGAGCGTTGAATTCATGATTTGCGACTGTATAAACAGCAACCAGGAGCGTACCCTAAAGTCGTTCAGGCCGTTTTCCCAGTACCCTCCGATCACCCATCGGAGACGCCCGTCACAGCACGAATTGGAGTGCCAAGTTGCTCATCACAGAGACGCCTCAGCGGACTGAGGCTAACCTCTTCACAGATGTCAACATTGTGACTACGCACTTACTGATTCAGCCACCTGCGTACAGGGCCCAGGCGTACCACGGGGAGGTACAGCAAGTACTTGAGCAATAGAGGCTATGTTTTCGCTTATTACCCCTGCCAAAGTTTGGACGGTCCGGCAAAACCTGGTGGCCTTCCCCGTCCGGGCTTTGGCCGCCCGCGAGTAGAGTACAGGAAAAGTATAGAGAACATTATTGGAGTTGATAGTCATAGCATTGTCAAGGAAAAACTTTTTTTTCAAAAAAACGTGTTCCCCCCTCCCTTTATCTTCCAAACCATTTGACCTAGAGGTTTGAAATTTGGTATACCTAGGTATTTTTACGTGTAGATTACAGGAAAAATATAGCAAATATTGTTGGACTTAGGTTTGTAACGTTGTGGATCGTTACTTATAGAATTTTTTGATTTAATTTAGAGTTAAGATATTTAAGTTTGCGAAGAGTATTTCTTTTCTCTTTAGTCTTTGAATTCTATCGTTTCTCTTATTCGTTTCTGCTTATGGTTTTGGTCGTTGGCTTGAGTGTCCAATGAATAATGAGTTGCGTGAGGTCAGCTTCGTTTTCCGAGCGTTTTCGTAGGTTTTCGGATTCTTGGATCAAGGGATCAATCACAGGACCGTGGGACAAGGACGGAGATAGGAAGAAGAACGCAGTGAAGAGGGGATCGACCGGCTGATCAATTTCGGGACTGGGTCACGGCCATCATTGATTGTTCAATTACTCTTTAGTTGAGACCACGCGCTCGGGAAAGTTGAGAATTGAGTTTAGAATTCATAATTATTAACTGGTTAAATTCTTAGTGTAAGAGGGTGAGTGGTGGAAATAAAGAAAAATTAATCTGGTAGAAAACGTGTGTTTTGTTTTTCCTTGGAAACGAATCTGTATTGTTTGTGGAAATTTGTTTTCCTGCGTTGCCGAGGTCAAAAGCAACAAGTGGTGCTATTTTCAGCGGAAAGCCGTTGGTAAGTGCAAATCTTTCCAATTTCGTGTCTCAGTCGGATTCTACACTGATTCGTGGATTTGGAGGATCTCCCCTTTGGTCCAGCGTTGGATTTTTGTGTTTCATTTCGGGGTGAAAAGTCTAAATAAGAATTTCGCGTTTCGAGTTAAGTGAAAAATTTAAACAATTAGTAACTCGTTACAGTTTTCAAAAGTTATTAATGAAAAGTTGAGAAATGACAAAATACCCCTATGCTAGAGCTCAGCGTATTTATCCTGAAAGGTTGGGAATTGTCAAAAATGTGTAATTTTTTGCAGATTTTTTTATAAAACCATAAAAATTGTGGTTTAAATTTATTATCATAGCATTTTCTTCGAAAACTTGAAATTTTAACAAAAAAATTTTTTTTTCTTTCTAAACAGCTACAATATTCCACAGTTTTAGACTATTTTTTGGTAGAAATTGTTTATTTTTATGTTTAAATTAGTTTAAAAGTTTAAAAATAAAAAAAATTAAAAAAATCTTTTTTTTTAAAATTCAAAATTACATAAAAAAACTCAGTCTATTTGATTGAAAATTTTTAATATTATAAAAATGCTTAAGTTTATACTTAAATTTTAATAAAAGTAAATATTTATGATTTTAATTTATTATTATTCAAATAATCCAAATAATAAATATCTAATAAATAATTGAAATGAATCGTTAAAAAAAAATTAAAAAGAAATTTTCAAACCATTTTAAGGTCGTGTACGGAACTCTCTATGCGCGAGTCCGACTCGCACTTGCCCGGTAATTTTTTGCTTATTTTGTGATTCTTAATTAATAGCGCTAACTTCAAGGTGTAGAGTCTCTCTCTCTCTCTTATATATATTTATTTAAATAAATTAATCAAATGTCAAAACGTAGATTTCCAATAACTATATTTCGAAATTTAGTACCGCAAACCATATTTTTCAAAAAGGGATATTATTCCTTGTACTTTAAAATATAATTTAGTAGTTTTTATGTTTAAGCCTAAAAAAAATTCGTTGCTTAGTTAGCAAAATTACAAATTGGTTCGAAGCTTTAAAGTGCAATATTATTTTAATACTCACCACGATTCACTGAATTGCCTTCCATTATAAAAAAACCAATTTAAAAATTTACGTTTTGGTTAAAATTTAAAAGAATCTAAATTTTAGTGAAAACATATCTGTTTCGACTTTTCTTTAACTACCGCAAGTTGAGGCGCATGAATATTCCCTAAATCTCATTTAGCTTAAATCCCATTAAGCCTAAAATCAAAAAGCCTAAAATGCATTCAGCCAAAATTCCATTTAACCTAAATTGCATTTAACCAAAATTTCATTTAACCTAAATCGCGTTTAACCTAAATTCCTTTAAACCTAAATTTCATTTTACCTAAATCCCATTCAATCTAAATTCCATTTAACCTAAATCTCATTTAACCTAAATCTCATTTTACCAAAATTCCATTTAACCTAAATTCCATTTAACCTAAATTCCATTTAACCTAAATCCCATTTAACCTAAATCCCATTTAACCTAAATTCCGTTTAACCTAAATCTCATTTAACCGAAATTCCATTTAACCTAAATCCCATTTAACCTAAAACGCATTTAGTATAAATTCCATTTAACCTAAAATGCATTCAGCCTAAATCTCACATCACCTAAATCCCATTTAACCTAAATCTCATTTAACATAAATTCCACTTAACCTAAATCCCATTTAACCTAAATTGCATTTAACCTAAATCCCATTTAACCTAAATTCCATTTAACCTAAAACGCATTCAGCCTAAATCTCACTTCACCTAAATCCCATTTAACCTAAATCTCATTAAACCTAAATTCCACTTAACCTAAATCCCATTTAACCTAAAACGCATTTAGTCTAAATTCCATTTAACCTAAAATGCATTCAGCCTAAATCTCACTTCACATAAATCCCATTTAACCTAAATCTCATTTAACCTAAATTCTACTTAATCTAAATCCCATTTAACCTAAAACGCATTTAGTCTAAATTCCATTTAACCTTAATTCCATTTAACCTAAAACGCATTGAGCCTAAATCTCACTTCATCTAAATCCCATTGAACCTAAAACTTTACTTGATTCAACGATATTTATTCTTAAATTAAAAAAATTTTTAGGTTCAATGGGATTTAGGTGAAGTGAGATTTAGGCTCAATGCGTTTTAGGTTAAATGGTATTTAGATTAAATGGAATTTAGACTAAATGCGTTTTAGGTTAAATGGGATTTAGATTAAGTGGAATTTAGGTTAAATGAGATTTAGGTTAAATGGGATTTAGGTGAAGTGAGATTTAGGCTGAATGCATTTTAGGTTAAATGGAATTTAGACTAAATGCGTTTTAGGTTAAATGGGATTGAGGTTAAATGGAATTTAGGTTAAATGAGACTTAGGTTAAATGGGATTTAGGTGAAGTGAGATTTAGGCTGAATGCCTTTTAGGTTAAATGGAATATAGGTTAAATGGGATTTAGGTTAAATGGAATTTAGGTTCAATGGGATTTAGGTTAAGTGGAATTTATGTTAAATGAGATTTAGGTTAAATGGGATTTAGGTGAAGTGAGATTTAGGCTGAATGCATTTTAGGTTAAATGGAATTTAGACTAAATGCGTTTTAGGTTAAATGGGATTTAGGTTAAGTGGAATTTAGGTTAAATGAGATTTAAGTTAAACGGAATTTAGGTTAAATGGGATTTAGGCTGAATGTATTTTAGGTTAAATGGAATTTAGACTAAATTTGTTTTAGGTTAAATGGGATTTCGGTTAAGTGGAATTTAGGTTAAATGAGATTTAGGTTAAATGGGATTTAGGTGTAGTGAGATTTAGGCTGAATGCATTTTGGGTTAAATGGAATTTATACTAAATGTGTTTTAGGTTAAATGGGATTTAGGTTAAATGGAATTTAGGTTAAATAAGATTTAGGTTAAACGGAATTTAGGTTAAATGGGATTTAGGTTAAATGGGATTTAGGTTAAATGGAATTTAGGTTAAATGGAATTTAGGTTAAATGGAATTTCGGTAAAATGAGATTTAGGTTAAATGAGATTTAGGTTAAATGGAATTTAGATTGAATGGGATTTAGGTAAAATGAAATTTAGGTTTAATGGAATTTAAGTTAAACGCGATTTAGGTTAAATGAAATTTAGGTTAAATTCAATTTAGGTTAAATGGAATTTTGGCTGAATGCATTTTAGGCTTTTTGATTTTAGGCTTAATGGGATTTATGCTAAATGAGATTTAGGGAATATTCATGCGCCTCCGCAAGTTGATGAAATTGTAATTTTTTAACTAATTAGAGTTTAAAAAATGATAATAAGAGTCTATAAACACTATTTAAGTAGTTTAGAAAGAAAGTATCTAGTGTTCAAATGAAATAATTGTTTTGAATCGAATTAAACTTTTCGGCGATTGAGACTTATAGTATTAAAATAATAATACTTATATTACATACTAGATTATTGTATAATTTAGTTTATTAATTTATTTACAAATATCAATTTTAGTATTAATTAAAATTAATTTAATAGTGTAAATTAACTATTAATAACTATTAATCTGCAGACTAAAGTTAACGATAGATTTGTAACAAATCAAGAATCAGGTGACAACTGTCAATTTTGCATTGGTGAGTACGAAGATTGATTCTCACGTAAATTTAACCTTATGTTTTATGTTCTAAAGGAACTTGAATCACAAACAAGAGGAAACTCTCGTGAATATGATAAAGGTGCAGTTTGCACTCTTAAAAGTCATTTATGTCCCAATTTTGTTTCTTCAACTGACATAAAGGTTAAACGAATCGGTCTTTTCTCGCAGAGTGCAACTAAACCCAGACCATTGATTGTCTCATTCATGGATCTCCACAAGCCGAATCAAATTTGAAACGGCTTCACAAATCGCAAAAGAAACAATGGTCTGCATCAGGATCTTCAATTCATATTGATTACAGCGGATCACACGAAATTACAAAGGGCCGAATACGCACGTGTGAAAACGGAGCTGCAAGATCGTCTTTCGAGGGGAGAAAAGGACCTGATCATAACATCTCATAGTGGTATTAAGTGTGTGGTGAAGAGAGGTGTTCGCGTTGGTTTAACCAAATCACCTATGCAAATCGAAAAATAAGGAGAAAGTCAAATCCTTCTTGCCTCTTTCTTGGTCCGACACTCTCACTTCCTCTGATGTATGCGGTTCTTCAATATCTGAGATTCTTGAACTAGCAACTAGGATGATAAATCTTGTTGTAAAATAATGCCAGAATTTATGTAAAAACATTATGATATTGTCAACAATTTTTCAGACACGTTTAGTTATTTAAATTTTGTTAATAATCATGGTTCTCTTTTTGATTTTGTATTTACAAATTTTAATTATTATAATTTATTTTTGGCATAAGATAACTTGCATCCGATGGATGATTATTATCCGCCTTGAATGCTTGAATGCTATATCTTAACCAGGGAGACTCTTTAATAGTATTTTGTGTAAAAAAGACATAACGGCAGCCATTTGTTTACATTGATGTTTTTAGTACTAATGGGAGTAGAGGGCGCCGAATGCGCGCAAGAGTTGAACGAGTACACAAATACCAATGAAACGGAATTGCTTCCTTTCTGTCCGTGTTGTTTATTGTATTTTTTATTTCAAAGTCACAAACAAGGAGATTTTAGATACCTGATAACAGGGATTGAAAGTCGTTCATTTGTGTGATCATTGGAAAATGACGTCTGTTTTTGTCTTAGGAAAAAAATAGAAACTATTTTCAAATGTTCGTATAACTAAATAACTTTTAACGTCTTTCTTCTGGTATATAAAAGCGTCATTTTTGTGCCTGTGCAATAAAAATGATTTTTTTCAAAACAAGTAAAAGAAATTTTAAAGAAATTTTTTCTATATTAGCATTCTTTGTCAACTGAGCGATCTATCTATTTTACTTTATTTTTTAATGCCAAGTGACGTTTTTTGAAAATCTATATGGTAATATTAATATATACAGGATATATTCCTTATAATGAGACAAAGTTAAAAAAAAATAACAAAAAAAATAAAGGTGGAGTTTCTGAGAAAATCGGCTTTAAAATATTTTGAAAAAACCATTGCCATTTCGTCAATTCTTAATATTTTTTTAATTTTGTTGTGCCTGTTGAAAGAGATTAGAAACCCCTACCAGAATTTAAAAAGAAATCTTGAATATTTTAATTAGGTAAAAAAATATCAAGATTTTAAGAAAAAAATTGCATTTTTTTAATGAAAAGTCTTCAAATTTCAAATGCTCCTAACTTCAAGGAAAAATTTTTTTTCTCAATTCGCAAAAATACGTATCACATAATTTCCGCTGAAAATCAACATATTTCATCCTCATAACATTCTGTGGTCACAAGTGGAAATCCTGCCTGATTTGAAATGGAACCCGCCGGTATTTAGGATCACTGCTTACAACTTCGAAGTTTTTTTTTATTTTTACAAATTCAAAATGAAGTATCCGAATAAAAATAAAGTTTTTCTTTAATTCATCGAAATTGCTAGAGGATTTTTTGGAATGCTAATTACGAACTTGGTTTTAAACATTTAAAAAACCAGTGTTTATTTTTCATCAGGATGCCTTTTTAATTATAAGGGGCATTTCATTTCAAACCATTGCACCTACAAAAGACGATCACAATATCAAAACACACCTTCTCAAATTTTTTTGAAATTTCAAATTTCCCATGTGAAAAGAAACGCAAGGTTTTGTAGTTCCTACTTCCTGTGAATTGATTATGACATTTCAGAGGATTTATGGATGGTTGCCTTTTGTTTTTAAATTTGAAATAAAATTCGATGGTTTAAAAAATGAAGGGTGCGTTAAAACGAAGCTATAACCGCCAATTTTTTTTAGGTTACTTTTGCACTCTATTTGATGTTTTTTCATGAGCTTTCTCGTTCATTGTGTGGCTGACTATATGAAACTATTATTTTAATAACTACTGAATAGTTATTGAGGTCCCTGATTACGAATTTCACATTAGATTTCAGAAATTCAATATAGCGGTCGAAACATTAAAAATCTGCCGGATTTAATTGAAACATGCTACTCGGAGGTTTTCGGGGTCGCTGAATACAAATCTGAAATTATATTTTTTAAATTCAAAATGGCGGATCCAAGCTGAATACGAATTTGACATTACATTTCCAAAATTCAAAATGGTGGATCCAATATGTCCGACAAAAAGATTAAAAACCTGAATCATTTAATTAAAACACGTTACTCGGGGGTTGTCGGGGTCACTGAATAGGAATTTGACAATAGATTTCCAAAATAACGGAGAAGTTACTTCTCGAACATTTGGTCTAGCCTCTGAAGTAAAAGGAACATGGTGATTTTCTTATAAAATTCGGTGGCTAAATTAGGTGAACAAGAAAGTAAGTTTTATTTTTTTCTAATTTTATGACCACATAAATCAGAGATTCTAAATCGTAAATATAAAAAATGGTTCCCTCCTCACGGCACACTATATTATTGTTTTTGTTTTCGACAGACATATTTAAACACATTATTGCAGTAATAGAAGCATATGTTGTAATTGAAATGAAAAAGAAAACACTTGACTAAGTACACTCGAATCTCTCCATAACGAGAAGCTCGGGAGTTTAGAATTCCTCTATTACGATGCTCTGCCTAGAAAGAGGGGTAGCCCTACTCTACGATCTTTTATGTCCATTGATAGTGCGCATGTTAGTCTGCACATCTGTCTTGTAACGAGTAGGGATGCAGGAGAGTTAACATTTCTCGTTCTGTAGAGAGAATCAGAGCTTGTTAAAGAGAACGTTCGTTATACAGAAGGTCGTTATGGAGAGATTCGAGTGTAGGTTTTATCTGCTGAGTAAAAGTTGGTTTTAAGGCAGAAAAGAAGCTAGAAGTGTAAAAATTCATGAAATTTTAGTTTCGTAAAATATTTCATAAAAAACTTAAAATATTTAAAAAAATTAAAAGTAGCTGGCGGTAACTTTAAAATTTCATATTTTTAATTTAAAAAATGTTGTTACTTAGTTTATTATTGTTGTATTATTATCATTATAAGGTGTACTTAAAATGTATGGCGAAAATAAGTAATAAGTAATTAACTCTCTGTAACGAAACTCTCTATAAGATAAAACTCTTTATAACGTAAAAGTCAGTTACATTTGGTTGGTTTGTATTAAAATCCGTATATTATAGATACACTCTCTTTAACGAAGTAGTCACTCTTTATAACGTAATTGTAAATTCTCAAAATGAAAATATTTTTCTTCCAACTTTGTTACATTTGTGTACTTCTGTGTGCTATTGTTGCTGCTAATTAGTTTATGATGGTAGGTAGATAGATATTAATGTATTTGTTACTGTAAAAAATAAGTTTAGTCTGTGTTTGAGTTTAATAAAAGTTGAATATATAAGACCATAACTTAACATGGCTTGCAGAAGAAATAGTTTTTGTATATGTGAAAAAGTTTCGATAATTCATGCAATAGAAAAAGGAAAAAAGAAAAGAGATGATAAAGATATTTAACGTTTAGGGAAGAGTCGGATAGCCCCGGACACTTAAGCTTTTTTAGTTATAAATTGTAAAATAATGTTCATAAAACTAATGTTTAAGGTTTTTTATAAGTTTAACATCATTAGTAACACTTTTAAAAAGCAAATTTAAAAAATAAACATATAGGAATTAATAAAATTAAGGAAATATATTACGCTAAAAATGGTTATAAAAAAAAAGTGTCGGGTAGCTCCGGACACTCAGAAAATTGTTAATTAAAAATTTTAAAAAGTACTTTTAAAGTAGAATACCTGATTTGTAACTATTATTTATACATTTCCTATACTTTTATTATGGATTAAACACTTCTTCTTAATCTTATATATTTCGCAATTAACCAAATATAAACATTAAAATTTTATTCTGACAGAAACAAGTGACTTCTACTATGTAAATTATGTCTGGTAGTATACGACAAAATATGTTTGTGGCTACCCGACGATGATATATTTCAGTAAATTTGCTATAAAAAGAAAGAAACTTTAAACGAACAAACAATATTAACAGATTTCATTGTCTGAAAGTACATTTAGGCATTGCTGAAAAGAAAGATTATATTTGACATTTGGAAGTAAAAATTTTACATTAAATATGGTCTTAAATTCTTAAAAAGTCATTGATTTGAAAGGAGTGAACATGAAAATACGATTTTCTATTAATCCCATTAATGATAATAGACCATATTTTCAAAATTACATTTGATGAACATTTTAAACGATACAAATGTGATTTTAGACTTAGAAAGTAATTGGTTTATTCTATTTCACGTGTGTCCGGGGCTGCCCGCTGTCCGGGGCTACCAGACTCTCCCCTATTTTTAAAAAATGACAACGATGAACAGAAACAGCAACAGTCAGAAGATCTTGCAACACTTACTACAGAGCAAGCTCTTGATGCAGCCAAATTATTACAAAAATGCATTTTGTTTCATGAACATGACTTTAAATTATCTCAAGAAATAGAAAAAATAGTTAAACAAATCCAACTAAAATATTGGCTAAACGAGACTATTCTAAATAATTCTTTTCATCTTCACAAAAACTTAACTTCATTTACTTTAATTGTGTTTTTATTAATAAAAATTTAATGTGAAAGACTCTTTTTTTTGCTCACTCGATGTAACGAAAACTCTCTATAACGAAACAATTTGCTCGGTCCCTTGAAATTCGTTATAGAGAGTTTCCACTGTATTTTTAAAATCTTAGGTTTATAAATAACAATAATAAAAAGAATACTTATTTAAAATTTTAATCATAAAATTTTTAGTTCATTTTTAATCTATAATAAGTCAGTTATTTTAAATTTTGAAAATTTGATGTCTGATACGTATTCAGCAACCGCAAAAACCCCCTAGTAACGTGTTCCAATTAATAACGGTAGATTTTTAATTTGTCTTCCGCCATATTGGATCCGCCATTTTGAATTTTGGAAATCTTATGTCTTATTCGTATTCAGCAACCCAAAAAAACCCCTAGCAACGTGTTTTAATTAAATGAAAGATTCTCAATTTTCGTCTGCCCGAATAAAGTATTTTAATTAAATGTGGCAGAGTTTTAATTTTTCGTCCGCCATATTGGATGCGCCATTTTGATTATGGAAATCTAATGTCAGATTTATATTCAGCAACCCCGAGAACCCTCTAGCAACGTGTTTCAATTAAATGCGACAGAGTTTTAATTTTTTTGTCCGCCATATTGGATCCGCCATTTTGAATTTTTAAAATCTAATGTCAGATTCGTATTTCCGACTCCGGAAATCCCCTAGTAACGTTTTTTAAGCCATCAGTGTTATTTTTCATTCTTCATAAATATTGTATATTTTTTATATATTTTTAAGAAACAAATTTAATTTGTATTAAAAAAACTTTGCAATCAAATCTAAAAGAGTCTTAAAAACATACATTAAATGTGTTGAGTATAAAAAAAATTTACCAACTTAATTGTTGTTACTGATGAGAAAAAAAAATTTAAAATAAAACAGAAATTTTTAACATTTGTTTATTTTTAGATAATAATTGTATTATAAACAAATTATTAATTTATAATTTTTTTTTATTTTTGCTGGTGTTTAAAAAACATTAATAAAACAAAAATCTTTGTATTAACTGTTAATATTGGATTAGAAAAATATTATTCTTTAAAGAAATTGGTGGGTCGCTGATCGTCCCGCTGCGTCGCAAAGGGTTAAGGGGGGGGGGGGAGAGGTTTGTTTCGTATAAAAAATACCTTTTTTCATGAATTTTTTTAAAAGAAACTATTACTGTGGATTTATTTTACATATTATTATATAAAAGTATGATGTTTAAAAAATGTTCAAAAAAATTTTCGTTGAAAAATAAAGAGAAATAACAAAGCTATTGTTGATCTCCGCAGGCGCCTAGAAAAAAAGTGTTTGTGCAGTGACTAGCCTACAACATCACTAGATCATCTGAAACCAACAAACCAAAATGTTTTTTACAGTTTATTACTTTATCTCTCCAGGAACGTCGAGTTTTTTTTTAATTTTTCAATTTTTCAATTTTTGGCACCATTTTGAAGCCAAAATGACGATTTTTGACGAAAAAATTGACCTATTTGTGATTGTAAAATTGTTAATAATTTAAAAGTTGTAAAAAACTCGACGTCACTGCAGAGCTATTTATATGTAGAATAAGTGTACAGAATTTTAAAACGATCGGTTCAGTAGTTTTTTCAGAAGGCTAGTCACCGACTTTCAAAATAACAAGTTTAAGAAAATCGATTAGTTTTGTACACCGAAAAAAAAATATATTGAAAAAAACTGGATTTTCTTATAAAATACGTACATGTCATCATCGATGCCGGGTCCATACAGTACATCACTATCATCTACGTAATCTAAGGCATTTTTTTTACTCCTATCTACGTAAAACTCCGCCTTCTTTGATCTCGCGAGCTAAGAAGGCGCGCAAAACTAAGTTAGAGATACTGTCATTCAACTGACTGTAACTTCGTTAGTTTTGCTCTGAACGACTTAAAAATTTAATACAATATTCTTCAAATATTGTTCTTTCAGAAAAAAAAAAATAAAAAAAATGGAAAAAAAGTTGTCAAACCTTACCCTCCCCTCTTAAAGTGATTCTAACAAATAAATTTCTAAGTTATTTAAAAAAAAATTATAAGAAAAATGCATGTTGTATATTCTTTTAAAATTTATAAACAAAAGACAACGAATCTGCCCTTATCAAAAATAAGTATTGGATTAAGTACTGGAATAAGTATTGGTTTAAGTATTGGAAACTCCAATACTTTTTTCGCCAAACATTCTTAAAAATTTTACTGGTTGCGCACTAAGTTTCTATGTTTCTCAGGTCTGCGCAGTAGTTTTTTTTGTACATTTAATACATAGAAATACACGGAACGCAAAATCACAATTCCACAAAAAATTAAAAAAGAAATTTTAAAAATATGTTACGCGAAAAACTTTTGGAGTTTCCAATACTTAAACCAATACTTATTCCAGTATTTAATACAATACTTACTCCCAGTACTTACTCCAAGTACTTAATCCAATACTTAATGCAATACTTATTTTTTATAAGGGTGGCTGAGGTAAATTCAACTTCACTTCATGTCAGATTTTTCAAAAACACGTATTTTATATTTTTTTTATCCATAAATTATCTAAAATGTCCAGAATAGATTCAAAGGAATTAAAAACTATAAAACCTTAGGTTTCTTTTCACATAATTGAAAAAGAAAACTATTTTTCGGAAAAATAAAATTGATATTATTATTAATACTACACCTTCCAAAAGCGTGCTACACGCTCCAAATCTTTACCGAAATTACAAAAGTGATATTTTTTAAATCAGAATGTGTTTATATTGTTTTTTTAATATTCTTCCTTAAATTGTTCAGTTTCTTTTTTTTTGCCGATAATAACTATTTTATTTTTCATTATTTTATTACTTTTGTAGTTTAATGTTTGTTTTCTATTTATTGATTTTCAAATAACTATTCTTTAAATTTGCAAACAAGATTATTTTTGTCACAATTTCATGTAATTTTTCACTTAAAAGCATTTTGGCATTATTTCATATCATTTCATCATTTTTAGAATCATTTATATCATTTTATATACATATCATTTTAAAAATGTCCTTTCATCGTTTCTGTCCTCAAAAAGATTTAAAAAACAATTAACCAATTAAACTCAAAATCTAATTACTAAATTCTTTGAAAATTGAAATTAAAAAAGCATTCAATTAAACCAAAAATGACGAATAAAATAACAAAAATCAGATTATTCAAATAACAAAAATCTGACATCGCGCTTCGCACTCCGTCCCATTCTCAACGGCGCGCAAAATTCAGCGCGCCTAGGGGCGCGCGTCGGACGTCGTCGCGCTTCGCTCTCCAAAGTTTTAGTATTCGTCTCGCTACGTGCTCCGTATTTGGAATGAGCATCGTGCTTCTCACTCCGATCATAAGCAATTTTTAGCTTAACACTGTTTAGATTAACTCTAAATTAAGTTTTCTTACAAGCTTTAAGAATATTCTTTTTGTCTAATTTTTTCCTAATTTTAATTCCACGTAAAGCATGCTCTTCGTTATCAAAATTGTATACTTCTCCTACAACTTATGAATCAGTTTAATCTTTGGCACTGTTTACCTATATTCTAAATTGGGTTTTCTCTTAAAAGATAAAACTTTTTTTGTCTTAAAGTTCTACGCCTTTAAGGGGGGGGGGGGGGGGTATGGTATTTAATTTTTTTTTTTTTTAAGTGAATGCACAATATTTCAAGAATATTGTGTTCAAATTTTAAGTTGATCGGAGCAAAATTGTAGAAGTTACGAGTATTTGAGTGACCGTTCTTCGTTACCGTTTCTATGCCGCGCCCGTGCTGAGCAGAAGCAAAAGTCGACAAAAGTTTAAATTTTAAAACTCGCTCAATTTTAAATATTTTTGAATGAGAATTTACCCAAAAATTGTTCAAATGTTGCTCTATTGTATGGAAATTGATTAAATAAACTGATACACTCCGCATCGCCAAAAAAAATTCATAAAAACATGCCTTTTTATTACCGAATTAACCATACCCCCCCCCCCCCCCCCCCCTTAAGGAATACATTCTCATCTCGGCACTAGCGCTTCGCGCTCGATACTAACACTTTTCGAAATATGCGACATACTGGAGCTAAACGAAAAACCTCAGTGACTCAAATCCTCAAAGTAAAGGATTGTTGCACCCAAATGTCATTAAAAAACATTAAAATTTTTGTTTAAACTTATTGATATTAGTTAATTCCTGTCTCGATAGAATTCTGTGATTGAGTAAGACTATTTTTAAAATCAATATAGTATTAAACTATATGCACACAAAAAAAGTCATGGCCGAGACACTACACTAGTGTATTCCTATGTAATTTTTCGCGCAAAATCCGAATCTGAAGTAAGAATTACCAGATTGGATTGATTTGTTGAGATTAGCTTAAATAATAAGTGCTTAAAAACACGAATTTGTGCAAAAATAGAAACAAAATTTTGTAGAGATACATTATTAGTGAACAAATTGACAAGTGTTAACAACTTGAGCCAATCTGACATTTCTCACTTTACATTAAGATTCAGAGGAAAAAAATACATAAGAATAAAATAGTGCAGTGTCTAGCGAAGACGTTTTTGTACATTGGCACTAAATCGAGTTTTTAAGCAGTTTTTGAGTTTATCTCAAAAACTTTAGTCAATCTGACACTTCTCACTTTAGATTATAATTCAGCGCGAAAAATTACATAGGAATACAGTATAGTGTAGTGTTTCAGGCATAACACATTTTTTGTGTGCCTGTGTTATTATTATTCTCAAAACGTCGAGAAATATGGGTTTTATCAAAAGTCCAAAATCGCACAAATTTAAGACCTTCTCATTTAGGATAAGAAAGTAAAAATAAATTTTTTCAAAAATTCCTAGAAAAGTCAATATATTTTTATGCAGTTTTATAAGGGGTGATGAATGAAAGTAAATAGGAAGAAAAAACCGGAAGTTTTTTCATTTTTTTAGAAAAATAATAGAGTTTCTGTATAGGATTTACCCACTTTTAGTTCACCTTTTTGCATGTGTAAAGTGTATTTTAAGGTTTTTCAAAGTTTTTGACAGTTAAGATGTTAGTTTCTTGTTAATTTCTACTTGAGTTGAGTAAGATGAGAATGCGTCAACAGTTTACTGACCGATTTTTATTCCCCCCCCCTTGCCCCCAAGCTAGACTTTGATACAACTGTAAAACTTAAAAAAATCCATATCTCTTTGGATTTGCATTATATCGGAAACATTTATCAACAAAATTTGTTCAATATTACTTGTACTTTAAGAAAAAAATTTGAGAAATTTTTTTTTTTTTAAATTAAATTTTTTCTGAATCTTGAAAATGTTCTATTTTTGACATTTTTGGTCTAAAATAGCTGGCTAACGAACTTGATCTGTATTTTTGGTCACTTGAAACGCATACCAAATTTCAAATTGATAAATGAATTTTTACTCAAGTTAATGGATTTCAAAATTTTTTACACAGACAGACAGACATACAGACAGGCATACAGGCAGACATACAGACAGACACTTTCGTAAAATCCATTTTTTCGGAATCAAGAGGTCTTAAAACGTCGAGAAATATGGGTTTTAGCAAAAGTCCAAAATCGCACAAATTTAAGACCTCATTTAGGATGAGAATGTAAAAATTAAATCAGTTTGAATGGTAGTATCAATTTATCACTTGGTAAATAACATTAGAACAAAATAGAGAAGATATCGATTTATCCAAGTGAAGGTGAAAAAAACACAAAAACTTTTATTAAACTTCACGTTTCAATAGCTCAGCTATCCTCATCAGAAACTGTAAATCAATTTCTTGTTTTTTAATTGTGAGAACAAAAAGAATTTGTCTCTTTTTCGTTACCAAGGGTCTACATAAATAGCTAACTCTTTCTCTTAATCTCTAATGGGTTATACCTGTCTGGAGGCTTAAAAAAAGGGTGTTTTTCAAGATTTTTTTGTGAGTACAGTTTTAAATTAGCATTGGCAACTAATACACCATTTAATTAAGCAACTTTTAAAGAAAAAGAAAAAATTGAACTATGATTTTTTTTACAAAATGGCGGCCGTAGGATTGCATAAATAATACAATGTTTATTTGCAGTCCTCCGCGGCGCGGCGAGTAGTAGAAGTACCCTGGATCGTTATTTGGAAGCATAATATTTCTTTTTCATAAACTACATAAGATTATCTTTTAAAGTACACATGATAATAATTTTAGAAATTTTTTTTGTATAATTGTGAGACTTACAAAAAAAAAATCGCATTTTTCATCCAAAAAGTCGATTTTAATTATTCATAAAAAAAATCCTCTTCTTCAATTTTAAAAATCGTGTGTACTTCACTAGATAATAATTTAACTAAGAAAAAAAAAGAAAAAAAAATTTTAAAAAAGTTGGTTGGGTATTTTGAAAAATCCTTGTGTCCAAATATATATATTTATGAGCCTAATTCAACAAAAATTTAGTCTTTTTAGATGAATATAAGTCTATTTAGTCTATTTTTTAAAAATCTAAAATCTTAAAGATCACAAAGCTTCCTCTGTGGGAAAGAAAAATTATGATTCAAATTTTATTTATTATAATAGTATTTTTTTTCGAAAAATTGAAAATTTACCAAAAAAAAGTTTCCCTTTTAAAGGGTTATTTACAGTTAGAATTTTTTTATTACATTTTCGTAATATACATGTATTAAAGAATACACACTGAAACTTGCAGATCAGTCAGGTGAATATTCTCTAAGTTACACTTATATTTGTAAATAGCGCCAGATAGCTACCTAGAATGCAGTCGCTTTTATTTATTGTCATATTGCAAATAAAATCCTTCTAATGTACACTACCGTCAGAAATTGTCGGTCCGATAGATAAAAGTGGTTTAAAAAACTTGCAAGCTTTAATTTAAGCTAAGAAAACTTGAAAAATATTAAGTGGTTCTCGAAATATGACTAAAAACGTCCGAGAAGGTTTTTTGAGTCATATTTTGAGAACCACTTAATCTTTTCCAAGTTTCCTTATCTCAAATTAAAGCTTACAATTGAGCAAAGAAAACAAGGGGGTCAAACCATACCTAAGATATCAAACTTGTCCCTTACATCTTCGATTTTGACAAAACTTGGTTGAAGTGCATTAAAATACATGCAGAAAAAAATTCCAAAAAAAAATTTTTAAATTTTTAAAAATTTTGGGATTTACATGCGTTTTAAAATTTGTTTCAAAATTTTTAAAACGTCCTAACTCTGCCAATAATTATTCGAATTTATTAATTTTTTCAGGGATTACTTATTATTTGACAACATTTAAAAAAAAATGGTGACCCACAAAATTTTTTTAATTTAACATTAAAAAAAAAAAAAAAATGTTAAATAAATATTTTGTTCAAAAGCGTAATTTTTTTTTCTTTTTAATATCGATTTTTCGATTCCTTATGATTTCACGAGTATTTTAAAATAAAGAAATTGATGGACTCTCTGTAACTTTCGGAGATATTGCATTTTTTGTCCTTGCACACAGCTGCGCTGAGTGTAACTTACCGCGTAGATGAAGTTGCGCCATAAGTGCATACAGGTATTAACATTTACCTATAGGCTGTAAATTTTAATTGAATTGAAATCTTCTTTTTGACAAATATTCAGCGACAACCGATAGACAATTTTCTACCCTAATTTTGTAATTATTAATTAATTAAAGTTTTATAAATAAACAAATAACCTACCAAAATCTGAAGTTTTTTGAACATATATATTTTTAAATAAATTAATATCGAAAATGACTGAATAACCAATAGATTAACTTAAACTCAACATTTCCAGGGAAAAAAATCTATAATTGCATGAATAATAATTATTATTAAATAATTACTTTTAGCAAATTCTTGATAATATTAGTTTTTTCAGAAATTATATTTTCTTTTCTAGAAATCTTTAAAAATGATTAATTATTAACTCTATTAGAGGATATAAAAATAGGTTATTTATAATAGGATTAGAAACATCAAAAACGTGATCAGATGCGCAAGATCTTTTTTTTAATCTTGTATCTTTAATTCTATTCCTATGGCCGTAAACCTAAAGGGAACACTATACATTTTTCGGGCATCATTTTAATCGTTTTCCCTATAATTTAAATTTAATAAATTAAAAAAACTTAAAATAGTTTTCAATCAAAGAACATAAATGGAAACTAAGTTTTTGTAGGGGAAGAGACTGGTAAGAACTATAACTCTAACACTAACTTGATTAAATCAGCGCGGCAACACAAAATTTGCAGCTCCATGTTTTAGTTCATAACTCAAAAAATAGAAAACATGTTTTAAGTTTATTTAGCTGAAATTTAAAGCAAGAAGAAAAAAATAAAAATCTTCAGTTTCAAGATTTTCTAAGATTTCTGAATTTATTTTGAAAAGTTTTCTGACATAAGTTTTTGCGACCGCAAAACAAAAATTTGAAATTTTCGTATTTTTCGAAAAAATATTCTTGTGCCTCTGATCACGTTTTTGATGATACTATTCCTATTATAAATAACTTCTTTTTATATCCTCTAATAGAGGATATATTTCCTGGAAATGTTGAGTTTAAGTTAATCTATTGGTTATTCAGTCATTTTCGATATTAATTTATTCAAAAATATATATGTTCAAAAAACTTCAGATTTTGGTAGGTTATTTGTTTATTTATAAAACTTTAATTAATTAATAATTACAAAATTAGGGTAGAAAATTGTCTATCGGTTGTCGCTGAATATTTGTCAAAAAGAAGATTTCAATTCAATTAAAATTTACAGCCTATAGGTAAATGTTAATACCTGTATGCACTTATGGTGCAACTTCATCTACGCGGTAAGTTACACTCAGCGCAGCTGTGCGCAAGGACAAAAAATGCAATATCTCCGAAAGTTACAGAGAGTCCATCAATTTCTTTATTTTAAAGTACTCGTGAAATCATAAGGAATCGATAGATCGATATTAGAAAGAAAAAAAATTACGCTTTTAAACAAAAAATTTATTTAAATTTTTTTTTTTAATGTTAAATTAAAAAAATTTTGTGGGTTACCATTTTTTTTAAATGTTGTCAAATAATAAGTAATCCCTGAAAAAATTAATAAAATCGAATAATTATTATGTAAATGATTATATCAGGGATTTTCTTTATAAGAAGCTGTGAAAAGGGAACAGGATTTTTACTATAAATAAATACATGCATACAAGTATGTTATTGAACAAATACATGCGCACTAACATTATATTCAAACAAATAGATGCGCACCAGTGTTTTAACGCACAAATGCATGCGCACTAGTTGTCGAGTGCACACTAGTGTCCTAGTGTATAAATACATGCGCATTAGTTTTTTTATTGGACAAATACATGCGCTCAAGTGTTCTAGCGCATATATACATGCGCACTAATTTTTTAATAAACAAATACCTGCGCACTAGTGTTCTAGTACACAAATACATGCGCACTAGTTTTCTAATGAACAAATACATGCGCAATAGTTTTCTAACTAACAAGTACATGCAAACAATGCTCTAATTAAATTAATAAATTCGCTCTATGGGGCCATTCAAGTATTACGTAAGCCTCAAGGAGGAGGAAGAGTAAATGATTACTCTTATTCATACAAATTTCTTTTTATTCATTGAAAAATGCTTACATGGGGGTGGAGGAGGGGTCAAAAACCTTTAAAAATATGCTTATGTAATACTTGAATGGCCCCTATTCTCTTAATATGAATAAGTCAATGATAACTAATTCTCAATCATTTTGACTAATTTAAGCAGGGCGGAATCGTTGACTGTGAAATAGTGAGAAACTACAAACTCCTGACTGTCAAGATTTTATCACTAGAATATATTTACTTTTGGTTCTGAGAAATAAGGTTTTTCAGAAAGTAGAGTCCTTTATTTTTATTTTACAATTTATCAATGTTTTACTCTTAATGCAACAATTTTTACTAAAATAGCGCTTAAGTTATTGCGCAATTTAAGCAGACATTAATAGTAATTTTTAGGTTTGGTACATATTTTGGAGTTTCATTTTCAAATTTAGTAGGGGAGAGGGCTCCAAGTTGGACACCCTTTCGATTTATTGCTGTAGAATCCAAACCAAATAAAATATATTAAAATGTTTTATACCGGATGAAAGTACGATTTATAAGGTAACTTATGGCCACAGGGATGAAATTTTATTTTAAACATAAACATTTTTTAAAACATTTTTTCTAATAGTTAAAATTTTCGGTTTAAAAAAAAGTGGCCTTAAGATGGACACCTTCTTAAAAGTCTCTGAAAATTGTAGTAAATAAAAAATCGAAAAATATCGATATATCAAATTCTTTAACGATAACATCACATTTAATGGTGGAAAATAAAAAAATTTAATTAATTCGCTCAAAAAATTATTGAAAGAAGTGTGAAATCGAAAATATGCAAATAAATACATTGAGATTTGAGACCTATCCATCTTAGGGTACATGACACCAATTTTTAATCCCCAGTAAAAATATATATACGAAGACTGAATTAGTAAAATCATTTTAGGATATTATGATACGATAAATAAAGAATAATATAACGTTAAGTACTCATTCTAAATCATAAATTTAAATAACTGTACCAACTTGAGAAAAAACTGTTACAAAACTTTTTTAGACACAAAATTACGTGGTATGTGTATAGAAATTTGTATAGAATTTGTATAGACAATTTCTTTGTCTATACAAACAACAAAAGTGACAGAAAGCATAAGGCGCTGTCACCTTAAACAAAAATTTTATACGAAATGTCCATCTTGGGGGCCTGTCCTTCTTGGGACCCACTCCCCTATAATTTCACTTTTAACGTATACTTATATGAAACTACTATAAAAGTTATGTCGTTTATTCCCAAATAGAAAGTAAAAATATCATTATTAAATACAAAAAAAACAGAAATTTATGGTTTTTGAGTTACAAATATAATTAGTCATAGTGCAATAATGGCTTTTTGAAATGCTTAAATTACAATAAGTAACAAACTTATTAGTTAAAGACTTAAATACTAATTAAAGGGCATAGCAGGATAAGCATGTGTGTGCTGCCCCCGCACGGATTTTCCTGAAATTTTTACAGTAAGTTAGTACTAATATGTATATAAATTTTCCACAGTTTTATAGTCAGGAAATAATTTTTGGGGGAGATATGGGGGGGTTAAGAAAAATCAAAAAAATTAAATTTCGCAAAAACGGCTGAACCGATTTTAATAAAATTTATATATGTTATGGTGTTCAATAAAACGCTTTTTTAAAAAAATTACGAAAATTTTTTTTTAAAAAAAGGGGGTAAAAAAAATGTTAAATTTTTTTGAATTTTTTTTGGAGGGGGAATTTTTTGATTACTACCTCCACTTTTTTCCTAAACAAACCTCACATATCCTAGAATAATTGACCGAAGTACAAAGAAAATCAAAAGGGTAGAACATAGTAAAAAACATACACAAAAAAAATACACACAAAAAATACACACACACACACACACACACACATACATACATACATACTCACACACATACATCTTCTTGAGTTATTTTAAGAAAAAAAGTTTCAAAATTAACATGAAAAACATGCAATTATTAAAGTTACTTTTTTGAGGGTTTTATATCACCACGTGTAAAATTGAAATTTAATGCTTATTTCTCGTTTTTTATAACAAAAATAAGACAAAAATGTTTCAAAACTAAATTCTAAAGTATTATTTACTAACTACAAAAAAATTTTTTGAAAAATAATTGATTTTAAAAAATGCACAAAGTAACGTTAATAATTACATGCTTTTCAAGTTAATTTTCAAACATTTTTTCTTAAGTAACTCAAGAAGTGTAGTTGAAAATTTATTAAGTTAGATTCACTTAAAAAAATAACTTTTATTGTAAATCTACATTTTTGTAAAATTTCAGTGTTTTACTTTCAACTTATTTGAACAATTAGTACAAAAAAATATTTCTGGCTTTTTATTATTTATTGCACTCTAGAATATCTAGAAAAAATACTTCATATACAGTAACAAGTACGAGTTACATCCGTACCAAAATCTAGGGTTCCGTACATTTACGAAACAAAGATATACCTTATTAACAAACAGAGAGCTCTAATTTGGTACACATATGTACCAAAAACATATGTCTCTAACTTTGCCATTATTTGAGCTAGAGGGCTAAAATTTGATACATTTGTATATTTTTATGTACAGATTATGAAAATTAATTAGAACGAACAAATTATGAAAATACTTCTACCTTCAAGTACATGAAACTTTTGCTTAAGGGTACAGGTTTGTATTTCATATAAATAACATAAAAATCAAGAATTTTTTTTTAAGGGGAGGCCCTGAAATTTTTATAGAGTTTCAGGGCTTATTACAGTCTTGATTATAGGTCCTGTGGCAGCCTTGATCAAGTCTTGTATAAGATTAAAAATTTTTTTTTGTTTTTTTCATAATTTTTCAATTATTTTGAAAAAAAAGTGATAACAATTTTCAATTGAGTTTTATATCGTTTTTTTTACATTCTGAGTATACAAATAAAAATTTTATTGGTTTGAGGGGTACTGTAGGACAATTAGGGTGAGCTCTAGCATAGGGGTCTAAATCTCTTTTTGGTGATTTTTTGAATTTTTTTTTGTGACCTCATAATATTCAATTTTATTTCTAAACATAATTTTTCCATAATCTGCATGCAAAAATTCACGAGTGTACCAAATTTTAGCCCTTTAGCTCAAATAATGGCAAAGTTAGAGAAAAAAAACTTTTTTTCCCAAAATTTGCAGTTTCTCCTTGACAACGCTATGGCCATCAATCCAGATCATGTTCTCTATATTTTTCGTGTAATCTACACGTGAAAATACATATGTGTACCAAATTTCAGACCTCTAGGTCAAATAGTTTAGAAGTTAAGGGGGGGGGGAATGGTCTATTTTAATGCATTTTTGCACGAGTCTCGCTATAAGGGTTCCGCCGAAACACCGAAAGTGTACGGAACCCTAAAAACGATAAAAAATTTGTTTACCCGGCTTTATAAAAAATAAAACTTTCTATAACGCACAGAAATATAATAAAGCATAGAGTGAAAAAAGAGCCGTTTTGTGCACAAAATTGTCCCAGTTGACGGTATTTTTAAAGAAACTACGAAATTTTGCATTTTGACATTTTCTGTGGTTTTTGACAATATTTTTTTATGTTAAAAGATAAATAGCAAAAATCTAAAAATGTCATTTCTTATGGCTTAAGAATCGGTTTTTTAGATTCAGCTGTTACATACGTAACTAATATAAAAATAGCCATCAAAGAGATTGCTATTTACATATTTATTGTTTATTTTGTAATTTATTTTAGTGAATTATAACAATGACCTTTATAAATAAGAAATTCAATAATTGCAAGGCAATAATTTTAAGGTGTAGCAATCCAGGAAGAACGCTATACCTGTCGCTACGAAGGAAATTCGTCAGCAGATTCCAGTGCCCGAGTGTTGTCTAAATGTGAAGCAATAAATTAAGACTTAAATTTATTATAAAAAAAATTAAATGCACATGTTATTCAAATGGAAGTTGAAACCCTAAATTGCGTGTTAAGGGCAACATAACAATGATTGAGACGATGGACGGGTTGCAAATTTGTGAATTGTCACAAAGTCCGAGAATCAGTAATTGGGGTCTACAGTCGGGGACATTGATGCCTTACCTCGTCTACGCTTGTCTTACGCATATGATCACGTGCATAAGACAAGCGTAGACGAGGGAAGGCATATATGGCCGCGACTGTACATATAATTAGCACCTGTGAGTGTACACTTACGAGGCGATTCAGGTACCAATACTAACGCAGGATTCTGTCGCGCATTCGTCACACATACAGACGCACGGGCAACTCTTCTACACACGGCTAGCGGCCATCATTGTTTTATTACCTCTCATCTTCCATTCCCCTCCTTGGTCCACAGCTGAGCGGAGAAATGACTGGATCATAACAGACGAACGTGTTTGTGCAGTATGAAATGAATTAATCTTGCCATTGGAAGATTATCAAAATTAAAATCGAATACAACCTAATTTTATGTTATGATTGACAATTGTTACAAAGGTTAGCATTATCACTAATAAATTATTGGTGGTTGGGCACTCGACCTAAAGGAATTATTAATAATAATTTCAACAATTAAACAAAAAAAAATTTTAAGTGTTACATTGCAATTTCATTCAAATTAAAGTCATTTCGAAATAATTATTTCGAAATAAGTAATAAGAGGTTGTTCACGCCAGTTGAAAGAACTGAGTTTTCTGCCTCAGCAAGAAGTGACCACTCCCGATGCAATCAAAATCCCAATTCATAAAAATTTTCCCACCGAGGGCCGTGTGGCGAACGGGTAAGGGAAGAACCGAGTAAAGAATCAATGGCAGTACGACGATTAGTTTCGATCGATCAACACACTCTTTTGATTAAGGTCCTAAAAGTGTTGATACGAAAATTAAATCGCGACTTGTCCGTCTGTTAGATTTGGCACGGATTTTTGGTCCTCGTTTGTAGTGACAAAGAAAATATTCCTGGACAGACGAAAATAAAAAAAATTACTCATCTCGAAAAGCTTCAAATTAACCATCCTGGGACTACCAGATATCTGAGACGTACCTGAATTGTCCCGAGGAAGTGGTAAGCTGCAGAGTGCATTCCGGGCACTTCAAACCACGGAAAAAGAAATCGTCTCAATCAAAGTATCAGCTCTTGCCCGTGGTGAATCACGTGCGTGTTCCACGGTAGTCATAGGTAGGGTAAGTGGATATTTTATTAAATATATCAAGTAATCCATTACGCACAATATTCTGGAAATTTTCTCATAAAATTTGATATAATAAAATCTGTGTCTCAAAACAGAAAGAAAATTTTATTAAATGCATAAATACTAAATAATTGATTCATTCAGTTTATTTTATTTTATTAAAATTCAAGTTAGTAGAAATTTGATTTTTATTCGAAATTTAATGTAATGAAAATTTGTGTTCTAAAACGCAATGAAAATTTTATTAAATGCATAAATACGGAATACTTGAGTTATTCAGTTTATTTTATTTTATTAAAATTCAAATTAGTAGCAATTTGAATTTTATTCGAAATTTAATGTAATGAAAATTTGTGTTCTAAAACAAAATGAAAATTTTATTCAATGCATAAATACTGAATACTTGAGTAATTCAGTTTATTTTATTTTATTAAAATTCAAATTAGTAGCAATTTTTTTCGAAATTTAATGTAATGAAAATTTGTGTTCTAAAACAAAATAAAAATTTTATTAAATGCATAAATACTGAATAATTGCTTTATTCAGTATATTTTATTTTATTGAAATTAAAATTAGTAACAATTTGAATTTTATTCGAAATTTAATGTAATGAAAATTTGTGTTCTAAAACAAAATAAAAATTTTATTGAATGCATAAATACTGAATAATTAATTTATTCAGTTTATTTTATTTTATTCAAAGTTTGAATTAATAACAAACTCCAATTCTTATTCGAAATTTGATGTAGTAGAATTTGTATTTTAAAGTAGAATGAGAAATTCATTAAAGGCATAAATACTGAATAATTGATTTGCTCAGTTTATTCTATTTAATTCAAAATTTGAATTGATAATAGCTTTGAATTGCATTCGAAGTTAGACAGGTGAAAAACATGTAATTACATCTAATTACGAAATTTTATCGAGGATAGAATAATTTGAAATATTAATAAATCCAATTGTTAATTTATTCAAGATTGGAACTATTAATACTTTCTGCGATATTCGAGGTGTAACATGCTTGTATGTGCATACGAATTAAAAACGTCCACTATATGAAATTATAAGCGTTTAGGATTTCTAGATTAGGCCAAGAATTCCAACCCGATAAATTTCAGTACAAAGTATGACAAATGTTCTATGTAGCAGGTGTAATTATTGAATTAGATCTACGTTACTAATAAATGTATAAAAGGGAATAACTTGTTTTAATTGACTCGAAATCCCTAAATCCACCCAAAAAGAAAAGTTTAGGCACACACTCAAGGGTAAATAGTGGTCGACAGCACGTCTAAGCAGGTTAACGATCCCGCATTTAAAAACGGATTCAGGACTACTTGGATTCGGCAGCTTGGAGCCTCCGACGACTCACGAAAGAATTGAATATTGATTATTAATAGATAATTATCTGAATAGGTCAATGACAGATTATTAATTTATTGGTGACAATTTATTAATAATTATTAGTATTACTATTTTATTCGGTTCGTAACAAGCTGATGGTGGCACCAGTGGGGTCTTCCTCACGTAGCTGTCAGCCACGTTATTGGTGGCAATTGACAATTGTCAATTAAGCTTGTCGTTTCAGTAAAATTATGTTACTTTTGTGAATTGTTCTTTAATTAATCTTTTATTGCTTTAGGTAACAATTTTGTTTCTATTGTTGTTTGGTATTTATTTCGTTACTTAATTTTATTAGGTAACATTTTAGTATTTCCACGGTGGTTTCCTGCCGTCTCCAAATTTAATTGTTAGTATCGAAGTAAGAAAATTCCTAGCAGACACGGCTCCGCAATTATTGCTGGCAGACGAAGCTCCGGAAAACTACTTAAAATTTTAATCTTTAGAATTTTCTTCGTGTGGTAACTTTACATTATTACCACTCCTGCACTTCTTCAAAATTTATGAAATTGTCCTGGCAGACGAGGCTCCGGACAATTGTCTAAAATTTTAAAATTCTAATTTTGCTTGGGTAACAAGATTTTCTTTCTTTGTTTTCTTTGTTACACCTGTCGTTTTGTAGATTCTCACGTTACCGCGTTTTCTTGTTCTGTTACTACTCAGTAACAATTTGTTTTATTATACGGTAACCTTGTTACCGTATTCACTTTGAATTATTAGTTTCGAAATTTTTAGAAAATTCCTGGCAGACATGGCTCCGCAATAAATTGCTGGAAGACAAGGCTCCGGAAAATTACTAAAAATTTCAATCCCTAGAAAATTTTCTCGTGTGGTAACTTACGTTACCACCAGCTTCTATTTCTTTAAAATTTATGAAGTTGTCCTGGCAGACACGACTCCGGACAGTTATCTGAAATTTCAAAATCAAAATTTAATTTCAAACTTGATTAAAAAAAAATTTTCTTAACGTATTTTGTCAATCATTTCTAAATGGACTACTTACGTTAATTCCATCATACTGTGGCTATGGTGATCATAGTTTTGTAAGAAACAACTAGCAAGAACTGTTTAATTTTCTGCATTCTGAAAGGAAGGGATGTTTTTCTTTTTGTTAATTGGAAATTTGACCACTCTTTAAGGAAAGTTTTGGACAACCAAAATTTCTCACTGCCGACAAATGTGCTGACATGTCTAATGTTAATCGGAAACGAGGAAAGAGATCACGAGGCACAAACCAGTCAAAAAATCCGAGGCCATTGGAAATTCATGTCCCAAACAACGAAACTAAATCCAAAACAGAGAGTTGTCCTATTTTGAATGCACCCCTTCCTACTCAGACTTCCTCGAACGATTTTCCAAACTCGGAAACGGTGCTAGTTGATTGGAAAGAGTTTTCCACATTCTTCGAAAAACTCCTAAACAGAGCAGAAACAGAAATCAGTCGTTCACAGGAAAGTAGACCCAAGGAATAACCGCATTTTAATAAATGTCTACTTGTTTATAATTCCGTCCATAGATTCCGTCCCATAGTGAAACTAGCCGTTCATACAACTTTAGAACTGAACAGACGAACCCCGACCAATCCTGTAGAAATATGATTAAGAAAAATGACTATTTCGACTACGAGGTTAGGGTCTAAATCTCTTTTCGTTTCCACTAGCACCATAACCGCCATTTCGTTTGAGAATCTCTTAGCGAATTCTGTAGAACTCACGGTTGATCCAACTATTAAAAACAATTACATTTGTAAAACAGAGCTCACGAATAATTGTTCAATTTTGGGCGTTTTTGACCAAGATTCAGTTTACGACGAGCACGTAGAAATTTCGGGCATAGTTTGCCTATTAGTCAATGGGAAAGAAATTCCTTTCCAAATTGTAAACTCTTCCCATCACATCATCGGTTTAACGAGTGCAGGAATTTTAGGATTCAGAGGCATCAGAGATGCAAGTTTAATTTGAATTGATTAAAATTATAAATTTAAAATAATAAATGATCCAAGTTTGGATTTTTTTTTGTTTGTTGTTCCGAACCTCAATTAAATCCTGAGTGAACCTTCACGTCTAGCGCCACCAACATAGAGTTGTAATTACAAGAATCTTTGTAATTTCAACAGACATGACTCTTACCAGCTGTTGTTAGCACTGTGCAGGATGAGTGGAAAATTCCGCGCGATTTCAAGTCAAGATCGATAGTAAGATTAATATAAATTTTTCTTTCTATCTCTAAACACTTGAAAAGCTGGAGCAGTATACTCTCCAGTACGAGAAAAACGTACGCGCTGAGTTTGCAAAAACTGCAGTAGTCTCTGTTTAATAACCAGAAGAATTTAAAATTGAGGCAAAGGTTCCCTGATTCAATCATCTCATGATGACTGTTAAAAATGTCAAATTCAATGATGACTATTGATCCAAAAACAAGTCGTTTTTGGTCCAGAACCTCCTCCAGAATATACGCAAATTTATAACAAACTTTTCTATCCAATTAAAAAACAAATACCTGTTAAAAGCGTAGGGCCATTCGATCCGACACCTACCGAAGACACTCCTCCGGTCCCGTAGATCGCCTCTTCGGCACTAGAACAAAACTTTGCTAGACAAGAGGGAGATCTTGATGCTGAAGTCGCAGCAGCAATTCGCCTAATGCTTATGGAAGGAGCAATTCCCGCCAGGTTGTTAACCCCCACTATTCAGGAAGTTGTATCTTTAGAATCGAGTTCAGATTCCGACTCGGACTAGGAATAACCCGCCTAGAAAAGAAATTTTAGTTTAATTTCCGCCAAAAAAATTAGCTATATTATAACCTAGTTTAGCACACCATAAAAATCAATGTTTCCTCGAGTGGAGAACGTAAACCCTGTCGTTTTCCCGGAAGATCAGTGGGAAGAAATAATCAGTAGGGTAGTAGATCTTGAGGATTATTGTGAAAGGGTCGAATTTTCCAATATTGTACTTAATTGTCAGGTAAAGAGTTTGGAAAATCGTATCAAACTTTTGTCCTCACGACTGGCTAGCTTATTGGAAGCAAATGATAAGGTGCTTCTAACTACTGAGGCATTGAGCAAAAGGGTTACCAAACAACAGGAAATAATTGATGAACTAGCGGGTAAATTTCAAAACCTTAATTTAAACTAGATCATGTCCCCAGAATGGAAAATTGTCATTTTTAATAACGCTGAAGAACAAATCGGCCTATTAAGTAATCGTCTGAACGCCCTAGTGAGAAATTCTAGTCGAATTTACAACCATAATCGGGAACTAATAAAAAGAGTGAAATCGTTGAGTCAAGAAGTTAAATTCAATTTCCACATGTTGACCTGCGCTACGGAAAGAGCGAAACAAATCAACGAATCAATTTCCAATCTTGAGCAAAGCATGCAAAAGTTAAAATTGGAATAGTTTGACGAAGAATAGATTAATTCAACAGCCCTGAGAAAATAGTTCGAAAATTCTTGAATAATTGGTTTTCCAGGTTCGAAGTATTTTCGCGGTGGCGCCAAAATACTCAGGATTTTACCAAGTCGCGCAAAACTAAAGAGAAAATTTTCCAGAATATTGATTAATCGCTATTTTTCTGAAGTTTCAGCTTACATTAAAATACCCAAGGTTAGAACTCTCGACATTAAAATGGCGGACGGCGACGAGAACAACTCGAACGAAAATCACAATAACGGTGGACAGAACAGTAGGGACCACGTATCGACACCAGGAGAACACCCTAATGTTTCGGTATCCCAACAACCTACGAGCCATGATACGAGCGCGGCCATGGCTTCCGCGTTTGAGTGCTTGACTTTGCAACAGAGCACATACCACATACCTGTTTTTGATGGCAGAAACCCCCCCCTTCGAGAATTCATACAAGACGTGGTAAACGGTTCAGTGTTCGTAACCCCCCAGCCGAGCCCGCGTTTATCAAAGCCGTGTATAGTAAACTAAAGGGACCGGCACGGGAAAGCAGCCGTGACAAATGTTTCAACAAAATTGCGGACTTTTTGAGTCATTTAAAGAAGCGTTTCGCACCAACGAAGAAGTACCAGTGGTACTTTGAGAGTATCATGACCCTTCGTTTAAAACAACCGAAATCCGTTAATGATTATTACGACCACCTACAAGGTCTAATTAGCGGAGCAAAACATGCGTTGGAATCAAAATTTAATCGGCGATTTCTTGATACCCAACCAAGCGGTTGAGCGATACCTGTGCCGGAAAGTGAAATTATAATACAGCCGGTCATTGACTGCGCATTGGGGGCTTTTATAAGGGGGCTGCCCGAGGAAATGTCCACCTTTGTCGATACGCGGAACCCTATTGATTTAGAAGAAGCCCTCGAACATGCAATACAAGCGGAAGAGAGGCACAGATTATCGGAAAAGACTAGAGATTCCTCATACCCCATTACACGGGCTGACGAACGTCCTCAGCCACCGAGTCCATATTCCAGACAAATGGAAAGATCGGGAAGTTCAGAACGACGTAAACCGGAACCTGACCGAGATTCGCACTCGCATCTACTCCCAAAACAAACAAACCCAAATCCCAACCTGCTCCAATTTACCCCAGAGCAGTAGGCTCAATTTTGTCGATCTATGATGCCCCAATTTCCCAATCAACCTATTCCACATCAGCCGCTAGGATCGATTGGTCACACTCCAACGAATGCATACCCCTCTCGACCTCAATTCCAACCACCAGGTCAATTCAATAGACCATCTCAGGAGTATAAAACTAGTCCAACTTCCCCTAGAGCAGCGTCCCCCGCGCCTCGGGATAATTTAAACTTTTCCCAGACTCGTCGCTCCGACGCGGCGGCGAGTTCAACTTCCCAGCGTCAACGGAATGTACATTTCGGGGAGAATACGGTAAGGTCTTTCGAGCAAGAGCCGAGACCGAAGACCCCTCCGCCATTCAATTAGACTCTCCTGTTGTCCGCTTGCAAGCTCCTGAATTCAGGCATGCAAAAGCGAGTTTCTTGGTAGATCCAGGGTCTGACACGAATTTAATCAAACTGTGTGCCCTGAATCCCGAACTTACACTAGCGGTAGATCAGTGCATTCAGATCAAAGGAATTACACCACAGGCAGTCAAGACATTGGGTACTATTTACCTCACAATCTTTGGGAAACCTGTGGTATTTCACGTGGTTCAAAACGAATTCCCAACTACAACACACGGCATTCTAGGAAGGCCCTACCTCAGAAAAGAGCAAGCGCAAATTTCGTTTCAAAATAACTCACTAGTGTCTGTCTCTAACCCAGTGACACCTATTCCATTCGTAGATGAGGAATCACTTAAGGCCAGAGAATCGCTACGATCAGAAATAAAGCCATTTGTGAGAGTGTTACGGATATGCTCACGATCCAGGATTCCCGTGGCAATCGATGTCGTTAATCCTGAAATAAAGAAGGGCTATTTCCCACAAATCAAGGCACCGCACGGAGTCTTCTTGGAAGAAGCGGTGGTATCTAGTAAGGATGGAGTTTGTCATGCAATGGCCATCAATACCACTGAAAACGACATCGACTTTAGAATGCTAGCCCAGGAGCTGATTCCCTTCGACTACTGCAAGTTTCCAGGAGAGGAAATCACAGATTCCGACCCTGAACAATTTCAGGTGCCATCTTATGCGGACAGAGTAAGGAAGGTGAAAAATGCCTTACACACTTCCCACTTGAGCCCGGAAGAACGAAAGATCGTGATGGGATGGGCGGAAGACTATACCGACATTTTTCATTTGAGTGGGGAGCAACTCACATGCACCCATCTTGTTCAACATAGGATCCCGACCATCGACGACAAAGTCATCCATAGAAAACAATATCGTTCACCTAACGAAGCTTTTGAACAGATTGACAGCCAATTACAAAAACAGCTGGATAGCGGAATAATCGGACACTCCAATTCGCCCTATAATGCTCCACTTTTGATTGTGCCGAAGAAATTAGACGCTTCAGGCGAAAGAAAATGGAGAGTGGTGGTGGACTATCGGGCCCTGAATGAGAAAATTATTGGAGACGCCTACCCCCTCCCTAACATTACGTCAGTACTCGAAAAACTCAGAAAAGCCCGATATTTTACGGTGTTTGATTTAGCCAGCGGTTTCCATCAAATTGAGACTCACCCGGATGATAGGCCTAAGACTGCCTTTTCCTCCCGCAATGGCCACTTTGAATATAAGCAAATGCCGATGGGAATTAAAAACGCTCCACCCACATTCCAACGGTTATTAAACGGCGTGTTACACACAATGTTAAATGAAGAAGCCGTGGTGAACCTTGATGACATTATCATCCCCTCTGAAACTCTTGAGGAGCACGACAAGCGGACTCGACGACTCTTCAATAAATTACGAAACGCAAATTTAAAACTCCAACCGGATAAATGTGATTTCTTGAAAATGGAAGTGGCTTACCTCGGACATGTAATCAGTGAAAAGGGTGTAAAGCCTAATCCAGATAAGATAATTGCTATAAAAAGTTTTCCGCAACCCAAAAATCCCACGGAGATTAAACAGTTTTTAGGTCTCTCGGGATACTACCGTCGCGTCGATTCATTAGGGATTACGCAAAGTTAGCAAAACCCTTGACGGAGCTGTTAAAAAAGACCATTACTTGGAAATGGGACCAACCGCAACAAGAGAGTTTTCTACGTCTCAGAAAATATCTCTGCAGCAAGTCCATTCTACACTATCCAGATTTTACCAAGGAATTCAAGCTAACCTGCGACGCGTCTGAAGAAGCTGTCGGAGCAATGCTAACACAGGAAAGTGACGGAATCGATCTACCTGTGGCCTATTTTTCAAAAACGCTGGGCGACTGCGAGCAAAGGTACATAAAAGAAGAAAAGGAGTGCCTTGGAATATTCCATGCAACCGAACACTTCAGACCTTATTTATATGGTCGCGAATTCACTTTGGCGTGTGATTTTGAGCCCGTTCATTGGATGACTTATATTGATGATCCCGGCTTCCGCATTCATAGGTGGCGTATACGGTTGCAGAATTATCAATATAAGTTCGAAAATAAAGCTAGTAAAATCAACAGGATTGTAGAAGCATTATCTAATAATCCTGCGGATAGGAACCCGAGTCCAGTGTCGGACTGGTCGGAAACGCCTTCGTTCGAACCGTCTGAAATAACGAAAAACGAAACCCGGAAGGGACACGAGACTCCGAACACGTGTCAAGCAGCCCCCCTCCGCGTCTTGGTTTTGACAAGGGCTGCTGCTAAAAAGAGTAAGCAGAGTGAACCAAGAAGATTTCGGGTGGTCCACTGAAACGAACGGGAAGTCTTAAGGAAGGACTTCGGCTTAAAAATCCTGTTTCACGGGGACCTGGAGCGACGAAGGAAGTTCCATCCGTTGGTTCCAAACCCTTCGAACAAACCGCAACTTTTTCTCAATGGACATTAAGATTAGGATCTTCATCAAGGTTACCGGGAACAAATAAGGCATCTAAACTGCGGATGACCCTCTTTAAAAAACCTATCAGCACTGAGATCGTTAAAGGATCAGCACCTACAACTGCCCCCAAGTGTAAACTCGACACCTTGGTACCACCTAGACCTCAAAGGTGGCCAAAGGGTAAGACTAAGCCTAAGGTCCAAAAGGACGAAGAATCTACGACCTCTCGAGACACCTCGCCTCTTCCCGATGCAGATAAAAGTTGCATTGCGCAACGATTAAGAACACGCAAAAAATCCGAAGTACCCGAGCCCTACATCCTTTGTGAATTCGATTCCCCACCAAGTGAGGCTTCTAGCGACGAGGAAAAGGATGAAGAAGACTCCGATCCTCCCGTATTCCGGAAACAATGTAGTGGCTTTTCACACCTTCCGCCAGATCCTTTTCCAACCGAGACAAAAAGTTCCGTTACTCTTGATCCTAAGACCCAAGACTCTACCCCTTGGATCCCTACAGCTTCCGATTCATACACTGAGGTGTATGTAGATGGTGCATGTGGAGAAAACGGTGGCACCAGCCCAAGAGCAGGCATCGGAGTTTGGTTTGGACCAGATCACCCCCTTAACATCTCACGACGGCACAGAGGGCGCCAAACCAACAATGCCTCAGAAATCGAAGCAGCTGCTGCAGCTGCTCGCCAAGCTCGTAGGGCAGGTATTAACAAATTAAGAATAAAAACGGATTCTCGATACCTAATCCAAAGTGTCCAAGAATGGGTTCCAAAATGGAAGCTAAATGATTGGAAAACCACGCAAAATAAACCCGTGAAGAATAAGAAAGCATACGAGAGACTTATGAAAGCTATAGAACCTCTCGATGTTGTATGGGAACATGTGCTAGCACACGAAGGAATTGAAGGCAATTAAAATGCCGATTTATTGGCCAGAGAGGGTACACTAATGGAACCTCTGATTTGCAGGATTCAGAAATTCCACAAGAAGAAAGGCAGCAGCTGATTGCAGGAATAAACGAGTCGATTTGGAGGTTCGAAGGTGACCTTGCCAAGACGCTGCCAGACTCTTCGGAGCCCACTAGCAATACATTGTTATGGGACCACGAAGGATTAAACTGCAGCCCACAAAAGCAGCATGTCTCAGATGGGGAGGATGATCAGGAATATCTTGAGCCCTTTAGCCTCCCTACCGAGGCCGACGATGCCTTTGCCGAGCGAATAAAGAGTTTTTTTTCCCACAGGCACAAACATGGCGCTTTTAGATGCCTGTAGGCAGGGTCTAAACGCATTCATTTGTTCGACCGGGTAAAAATGGCTTCCATTTTTTCTCTAGGGAAAAAATGAACAGCTGATCCATCCATTTTTCCACTACAGGGCAAAAATAGCCACTATTTTTATACGGTCAAACAAGTGAATGCATTTAGACCCTAACCTACAAACATTTAAAAGCACCAAGTTTGTGCCTTTGGAATAAAAACCAATCGTAAACCAAGGGTTAGAAGCCCTCATGCGGTAATTGTCGGGGAGGGAACAAACCCCACAAAGACCACGAAAGAAACACCTTTAACCAGCCGTCCTCGACCATCGAAGCGACGAAGCGCGGTCCGATTTCGGGAAATCCCAGAGTTCATTGAACAATCCGAAGAGGAAAATCTCAAATTCCAACCCAATTAATCACCCACCCTCGGGAGCATTATGATCCCCAAGGCAAAGTCAACTCCTTTCAATGCATCTCAAAAAGAAAGAAGTGATCAAACCCCACGAGTTGAGAAGGAAGGGACCGCAGTGCGTCGAAGGCTGAGATTGAAGGACAAGCGCACGAAGCACCACTCGCACCCTCAATTGGTCCGGGCATCAACGTTCAAGCACCTTATTGTGATCCGCCGTCTTCCTCGTCCTCCCAGGAAACCACACATCACGATCCGATGCCCCAAAAACCACTGGCAAATAACCAAGACGAGGTCCACCCTAGCGTGGTCAATCAATGGACTGAACCGTTGACGTACCGACGTGACAATTACGCCCATTTTATTTCCGAGGACTGCGAACCCGTGGATTCGATTTCCAAACTCCTTATTGCTACCGAGAAGATCGACCTCCAAGATATCCGGGATAGTAAGCCCATATCCGGGATAGTAAGCCCATAAAAGGACAAATTTACGTTACGCCTTATGGACGCCATAAGGTATACTCAATTATCGTGAAAGAAAGGCACTTTGATGTTGTTTGTTAGGATAATGTAGTCAACGGACTTGAAAATCTAAAATACGCCCTTCATAAACACGGACAAAATTCCTGTCGCATAGCAAGTTCGGGTGATTTGTTAGGCATACTTCCCCAAGACCAGATAGCAAAGATGATAACGGGTATTTTCCGCGGTGGCGATGTAACCATCACCATTTGCCACGGCAAGATTGAGGTCCCAGCTCCTGAATTGAGATCCCAGATAATCTCGGAATACCACTCCAGTCTAATAGGCGGCCACAAGGGAATAACAAAGACCTATTTAAGGATTCAGGAGAAATATCACTGGCCGAGAATGCGCGATGAAGTCACTCAGTACCCTTTGACAAGGTATCCTTGGATACAGTTGGAAAACTGCGGATCACTCCAAACAGAAATCGACACATCCTTACAATACAAGACAATTTTTGGAAGTATTGTATCGCCGTCCCCATTCCCAATATAGAAACGAAAACCATAGCACACGCCGTTGCCACTCATCTCTTCTTGGTTCATGGGCCACCGCTTTGCATACTCACCGATAGAAGACCTTGTTTTATTAGCTCGTTAATGAGAGGACTAGAGAAATTATTCCATGTCAAACAATTGACAACCTCCGGGTATCGGCCACAAACAAACGGATCCCTGGAGCGAAGCCACATAGAACTAACAGACTATATTAAACATTATGCGAAGGATTTTGACGACTGGGATCGTTTACTACCTTTCGCCATGTTTAACTATAATACTGCAGTTCCTTTCAACCAATTTCACTCTGCAGGAGTTAGTATTCAGTCACGTGGCTCGAGCTCCCAGCTCCCTGCCCCAAGGACCCGCAGTGGAGACTTATGGTTCTTATCTGAAGGATCTAATCACTCGGATGAATGAATTGCAAAACCTCGCGGCAGAACACTTGATTAAGTCGAAGGAAACGTCTAAAGCCCAATACGATAAAAAAGCCCGGCCCCTAGACGCGAAAATAGGAGACCAAGTATACACGGTCAAGGAGGTTAGGACGAATAAATTTGATAAACGAGCCGAAGGCCCGTTTACCATAGTAGGATTTACCGAGAATAACAACGTGGTCCTAGAAAATGAACAGGGTAACCGAATCACTAAACATCGGGATAAAATCATTGTTACCCAATTGTAAATAATAAATGGAATATTTCAAAATATACTAATGCATGTTTGTTTTAGGTAATTCAGTGACGAAGGATAAAAATGGAATTGATGTGTTGTTTCTTCCTTGTAATTACCATGACTTTAGCCACGACTACGAGTACCAAGGCCGTGGAAGGGACTCTTGCAACTACTAGTTACCAAAACACGCCATTTGAGACCAGCTGTGGGTTATACTACGAACATGTTGGCGAGATGAGGCGCTCCGTCAGCAATTGGAGGATCACTGTTTTCCTTGATGTCGGACGCCAACGTAGACAGTTTGACGGTTTACTGGCTCGAAGGGAGAACTTACAAGCCCAATGCACACCTAAAAATGATGTTTGTGGTAATTGGATAGGATTATTTCAATGGGGAGATAAATGGCAGATCGCTTTGGAATTACAGAAGCAATTCCGAACACAAATTGAAGAATTGGAAAATACTAAGCAAAACTCACCTCGTTTGAAAATGACCTCCCAACTTAGGAAAAGAAGAGCAGCTCCACTACTCGGTTTTTGGGAAAAATTGCTGGACCAGTGGCAGGAATGCTCATCTATGATGATGGCGAGCATTCTGATGCAGCTATTCAGGAACTAAATGCAGCTTAAGCTTATGTGTCGCACCTCGTCGGCAAACAGACCCATGTACTGAAATCACAACTAGATACCTTACATTCCCAAGTAGAACAGCATAGCATTAAATTAAAACACACTGTTAGAAAAATCTGACTGAATTTACACTCACATATGCTGGAAGTTTTTTCCATTCAGGTAAATGAAAATTAAAAACACGTGACTGAAAATTCATGCACATGTGCATTAATTTTAATGTAGGTGGTTGGAAAAAACTTCCAACATAGGTGAATGAAAATTCATTCATATTGACTTAGATTTTAATTAACTATTTGTTTAAATACGCGTATGCAAGAAAGTCCAAAGAAACAAAACGTGTAGAAAACTTTTTGAATAGAAGCACAGCAATTTATGAACACTTGAATTATTATCTTAAAAGAACATACGAATTAGAGTATTTACTTAATAATTATTCATTTGTTTGCAAAATACACACGCGAATAGAAATAGACGCACTAAAAACATAACCTACAAACTGTTGGTTACAATATAAACATTAAATTCAGTTATTAAAAATAAAGAGGCAAGAAACCATAGTCACAAAGTGCATGAGGCCAGACGAGGAAGGTTCCATCTAGGTCTCATTTCCTCCGAACAACTAGAGCCAGTTCTACGAGACATCCGAGGGAACTTGTGTGGAGTCAGTTTCCCAATCACCGGTTCGAGAATCAGTATTGATGAACTCCCTCGGATTTCCACCATCACCACCTTATGCGAAGATCATCAGATAAAAATCATGCTGGATGTACCGCTCCTAGAAAATTACATATATCAGGCTTTTAGAATCCATTCTCTCCCGACCATTCAAGAGGCCCTTGGCAATGGAACAGGAAGAGCGTATGTAAAGTCCAAATATAATTACCTGGTAATAGACGAAGAGCGGCATACGTATCTCCTGCTGACGGAACAAGATTGGAAATCTTGCAAAACAACTGCGGCTTACCATGCATGCTTGAGAGGTACGCCAATATACGAATTTCAAAAACGACCTTCTTGTGAAGCATCCCTGTTAATGCGACCTTCGAAGGAGGTGTTGGACCTTTGTGACATAAGGATAACCACTGACTTCGCAGCCTATTGGGAGCCCTTGCCCACTCTAGCTGGATGGTTATACTCTATGGCCACCCCGACAACGCTAAACATTGTCTGTTACGCTAACCCCCCCATTCCTATCTCATTAGAAAAGGTAGGAATACTGAAATTGGCCCCCGGATGCTCCATTGTGGCCAATGACCTAACAATCCCTGCAACCATCGCTGAAGTGGAAGAATCGGAGATTATTTTTGAACCAACGCTGCACCTGAATATAACTCACCTGTCTCCCACCCTATCTAAGTATGGACATCTTCTATCTGGATCAAAGGATTTGACCTTGGATAATGCAGTCACGTCATTAAAGCACTCTACCTTTGAGAGCAATTCCAAAACACTGGACGAACTTGAACAACAGTTCCAAGCGCTGACCAGAGCCTGTTGTCACCAAGCCAAATCAAGGGAAAAAGGCTTGCCACCTACCCCACTGGAATTCTAAGCAAAAATGGTGTAAAATTTCAGCAACGATTGGAAGGCACAGCAGCTCCAATGGACTTGTATCCGAACATCAGAGTAGAATCAATTATTAATGAAACGGAAGGATCAACCTCAACCTCGCCATCGTTGAAGCATGCAGAGACGATTGAAACTATCGAGACGCCGTTCCAATCAACGAGCAACCTAAATTTCCACCCTACCTTGACATCAGCAGAACCTTCGCCAACAGTGACCCCAAGAAGAGTCATAACCCTCTTTAAGCAAGAGCTCCAGCCAGTGTAATCGTGAAAAGTGCGTGAAGTGTGTGCACCGAAATCGATCTAATATCAGCACTGTATTGATAAGAAGTTCAACGTGAAGTTGAAGACGAATTAAAGTATAACAAGATTGAAAGAAACATTTCTTTAATTGAAATCGTGATTAAGAATTTTTGAATTTAAGTGGTTAGATTAAAAATATGAATTCTAGAATAAAGGGTATTTAACAAGAGACTTAAATGCCGGATTCTCGTAATGAAAAATTTTAATTTACTTGGTAAAAAGGTCAAGTTTTACAAATATGGTATAAAGAGTAAATAGAAAAAAATGGTAATAAAGATGATAACGTAAAAGTAACTATAAAATAAAGTAAAACGAAATTAGAATATTTCTATTTTTCTAAGAACACGGAATCGAAATAATTGTTAGGTGTTGTCCCTGCTATAAGTTGGCCGCTTGTGCTGCCCCTGTTGTGCGCTGAAAGAAGAAGAAGAGGTTAGTCTTGCGGAATTCCACAATGTATTATTGAGTCAACACTTGAGAATACTTACATATTCCCAAAAACACTTCCGAATTGGTGTCCACATGACACTCCAGTGGTAATCTTGGATAAAAATTAATTCCAGGGCAGCGCTGAACGCCCAAATTCCACTTGGGGGTGGGAATTGTGGTAAATCATTATATTGTCTGGAAGAAAAAAAAGGGAAACGTTGAAATTGTGAATTATCGAGAACAAAATTAAAAGAGGTTTACATTTTTAATACAAGCATTATCCGACAACTTGATCTATTATTATTAATACCATAATTGATCTCCATTTGTTTACTCCACTACCTTAATGAATCATTATTCGAAGTACTTACATTAAACAAGGACCCCCGTCCAGGACCACGTATTTAAGTGTTTAGGTAATAATTCGTACCGCTCTCCAAAAGGCACGCCCTGTCCAATTTTTCCCGACCGGATCAAAGCGAAACTCCATTCGCCGTTGATAACTCCGGAAAGGTTTGAGGGGGGGTCCACTAGGAATTAGGCCCTATAGTTCCACCAGCCCAGACCCCCGGCGTCCCAACGGGAGCCCAGCCGTCGTTTTCAGCAGGATCCCTAATAAATAGTAAATGGTTAATTTAATTAATTGTAATAATAATTCTATTAATTAGGTTGAAATTATAAATATTATAAATAATTATAAATAATTAAAAAATTATAAATGATTGAATAATTAAAATGATTAATAATCACAAAGTAATTCTATTAATAATTATTAAAATAATATATTCAATAATTTAATAATATAAATCTTAATAAGTAAAGTAATAATTAAATTTACTAATTTAATATTAATTTGTTTAATGATTAATATCAATGTTAATATTTAATATAATATTGTACTTTATTTACTCTCCCTTTAACGGGTTCGAGGGCTCGACTTCCTTTACATTTTTATTACAATATATTTCTTATAACTACCTTTTTACAATCTTAATCTACTTAAATCTAAACGCTATCTTAACTTATTTTAACCTATTATTCGCCATGTGCCTGGGCTTCCATTTCCCGTTCCTTTTGACAAATCTGTCTTTATCCCTTTTCTCGACCACACTTTTACATTTTACTATACTCTCTCACTCACTCCTTACTATTCACTCTTTTTCTCACTTCTCCATTTATTCCACTTTCGTCATTAACCCCCACACTTTCTTCCATTCCTAACATACCCATGCACTCCATACCTACACACAATCACACTTTTATAACCTCTTCTGTCTCTTCCCTCACTTTCCATCTTATTCCATCCACCCAGACACAATCTCTCCCCATCCTTACCTCACCCCCTTTTCTTCTTTCTGTCCACGCTTTCTCTTCCAAGAACCACCTTATCCTTCTCTCTCTCCATGTTCTATCTTCATCTATCCTCTTCCCACTACCTCTCAACCTTCCCCTTAATTTCATGACTTCATATTTGTCCTCCTCATTTTCCAACTCCACTATCCACAATTTTATTGTCCCCTGATCTACTTCTCTAATTCCCGTAACCTTTTTAATTTTTACCTTGGCCCCAATTCCTGTAAGCAATCTTTCTACTTCCTCTTTGCCTTTCCTACACCCTACTTCCAAACCTCTAATCACGATGTTCCGCTTTCTTTTTTCCCTTTTGAGCAACTCAACCTGACTCGCTAACTCTTTCATTTTCCTTTCCAAATTATCATCCCTTACTTCTCCATTCTCTCTACTTCCTTTCTTTTCCCCTATCTCTACAACCTCCAATCCACCCTTCTCATTCTTCCCATCTCCCTCACTCCAATCCGATATTTCTTTCTCTAACTTGTTTATTCTCTTCCACATATTTTCTTTTTCCATTTTCCAATTTTCCTCCCACTTTTTTAAATTCCTTTCCATCCCTTCTATCTCCTTTTTTATTACCTCCGTCTGCTTATCTCTTTTCTTTTCTATGTCCCTATCAATCTCTATTCTGTCCCACACCTCTATCCATTCTTTATCGAACTTTTTTACCAACAACTTGACAAACTCAAGTAAGTCGATGCAGTCCTGACACTTCATAATTTCCCCGTCTTTTCCCTTTCTTATTTTGCCTATAATATTTCGTATCTCCGATATTTTCCCGCGTATACTACTTGAGTCAAATTTCGCCATTCTAGATCCCTACCTTACCTACAGTTCATTCGCTTTCCTCGTCATTCACTCTATCTCTCTCACTCACACCCCACTCTTCCACCTAACCTCACAATTCACGCTTTCCTTTTACCTTCTTTATCTTTCCCATTCACACTATTTTCTACTTGTGATATAATAAATCAAATAAATAGTAAGTGGTTAATTTAATTAATTGTAATAATAATTCTATCAATTAGGTTGAAATTATAAATATTATAAATAATTATAAATAATTAAGAAATTATAAAGGATTGAATAATTAAATTTATTAATAATCACAAAGTAATTCTATTAATAATTATTAAAATAATTTATTCAATAATTTAATAATATAAATCTTAATAAGTAAAGTATTAATTAAATTTACTAAGTTAATATTAATTTGTTTAATGATTAATATCAATGTTAATATTTAATATAATATTGATACTTCTGATATAATAAATCAAATAAATAGTAAATGGTTAATTTAATTAATTGTAATAATAATTCTATTAATGAATTAAATAATAAGTTACACTTATGTTTCAACATGATAAATTAAAAAAAATTGGTGTACCTATGTATAAACAAACAATTAGTAATTAATTATATTAATAATTAATAAAATGATTTATTTAACAATTGAATAATATAACTAAGTAATAATTAAATTTACTACTTTAATATTAATTTGTTTAATGACTAATATCAATGTTAGTATTTAATATCATATTGATATTTTTAATATAATAAATCAAATAAATAACGAACAGTACATTTAATTGAGGAAGGAAAACGAAAATTTATGCACTACTCACCACGAGATAAGCGGCTTTTTCGGGCAGTCATGAATTTCCTCCCCCGTAGTCCTTTCCTCACAGTCCCAACAAAAGTCCGGCCAGAGTTTGATTTCCACTAATGGAGCACTCTTACTTTCCTCCTCTTCATCCGAGGAGTAAAGCACCATAATGATCAATTGGTGTTCCTCAGAACACTCGAGGGACGACGACGTTTCATCTTCCTGGACACTATATTCCTCCAAGACCGAACACTTTTCTGGCGGCACTTGTGCACAACACCCCCGACTCGAACATGCCTCCGATCTGAAGGCTTCTCCCAACAACATTCGGGCAACAGCGCGCCCTCGCCTTTGAACCAAACTCGCGGTTCCCAATCTTAATTTGCACGGATTCACCCCCTCCGGAAGTCCACAAGCACATCTCAACAGGCCGCGTCCTCGGCCAACGCCCACACTTGCGTTTGATGCTTCCATCTTTTAATAGAATAGATGGTCAGATGAATACTGATGACGAATCGGACGCTGCACTGCTACAGCGTAACATTACCTCATTATCGCACCTCTCCTTCGTCTAGAGGCAAACATGGGACTAGAGAAGCTGCGCTGGACGTATGTGACAAAACTCTATTTTACGGTTAAATCCTTTAGAGGTGCGACAACAAATTAATGGGAATAAGAGCGGATTATCATCTTTGTTATTGTAATCGCTACTATCAATAATAAGCAGTGATTATCGGGAATTATGACACCATGACTATTATATTTAGGATATGACATTTCATTCGAATGTCGTATATAAACATTTCGATTGCCAGTACGCAACAATTTCGATTGAAATAAAATGGTGGATTGTGTAAGGGATGTTTTGATTTATGTAAGGTATGACACTACGCAATAAGTATTAAAATTATTATGATATAGTAGGATAGGCAATATGGCATATGACATGATTAATAAATAGTACTAAGTTTAATACATGTATATCATAGCATGCACACGTGTATGTGCCTGCATGTGTGTGTATACATGCAGACATGATAGTTTACAAATTAAAATAGTGTCATATAAGCAGGGTATATTATATGTAAAAACATAAACTCGCACTATATAATGTAATATTCTTTAAAAGAAAAGGAAAAGAACTCAGGAAATAAACTACGTAGGAACATGCACATTGATTCGAATTCGAGCGTTGGTGTTTGTTGGGGACAACAAACGGGCATTTCCAAGGTGGATTGTTACATACGTAACTAATATAAAAAAAAGCCATCAAAGAGATTGCTATTTATATATATATTGTTTATTTTGTAATTCATTTTAGTGAATTACAACAATGACCTTTATAAATAAGAAATTCAATAATTGCAAGGCAATAATTTTAAGGTGTAGCAATTATTGAAGAACGCTACACCTGTCGCTACGAAGGAAATTCGTCAGCAGATTCCAGCGCCCGAGTGTTGTCTAAATGTGAAGCAATAAATTAAGACTTAAATTTATTATAAAAAAAAATTAAATGCACATGATATTCAAGTGAAAGTTAACACCCTAATTTGCGGGTTAAGGGCAACATTACAATGATTGAGACGATGGGCGGGTTGCAAATTTGTGAATTGTCACAAAGTCCGAGAATCAGTAATTGGGGTGTACGTATGATTAGCACCTGTGAGTGTACACTCACGAGACGATTCAGGCACCAATACTAACGTAGGATTCTGTCGCGCATTCGTCACACATACAGACGCACGGGCAACTCTTCTACACACGGCTAGCGGCCATCATTGTTTTATTACCTCTCACCTCCCATTCCCCTCCTTGGTCCACAGCTGAGCGGAGGAATGACTGCATCATAACAGACGCACGTGTTTGTGCAGTATGAAATGAATTAATCTTGCCATTGGGAGATTATCAAAATTAAAATCGAATACAACCTAATTTTCTAATTATGTTATGATTGACAATTGTAACAAAGGTTAGCATCATCACTAATAAATTATTGGTGGTTGGGCACTCGAACTAAAGGAATTATTAATAATAATTTTAACAATTAAACAAAAAAGAAAGATTAAGTGATACATTGCAATTTCATTCAAATTAAAGTCATTTCGAAATAAGTAATAAGAGATTGTTCACGCCAGTTGAAAGAACTAAGTTTTCTGCCTCAGCAAGAAGTGACCACTCCCGATGCAATCAAAATCCCAATTCATCAAAATTTTCCCACCGAGGGCCGTGTGGCGAACGGGTAAGGGAAGAACCGAGTAAAGAATCAATGGCAGTACGACGATTAGTTTCGATCGATCAACACACTCTTTTGATTAAGGTCCTAAAAGTGTTGATACGAAAATTAAATCGCGACTTGTCCGTCTGTTAGATTTGGCACGGATTTTTGGTCCTCGTTTGTGGTGACAAAGAAAATATTCCTGGACAGACGAAAATAAAAAAAATTACTCATCTCGAAAAGCTTCAAATTAACCATCCTGGGACTACCAGATATCTGAGACGTACCTGAATTGTCCCGAGGAAGTGGTAAGCTGCAGAGTGCATTCCGGGCACTTCAAACCACGGAAAAAGAAATCGTCTCAATCAAAGTATCAGCTCTTGCCCGTGGTGAATCACGTGCGTGTTCCACGGTAGTCATAGGTAGGGTAAGTGGATATTTTATTAAATATATCAAGTAATCCATTACGCACAATATTCTGGAAATTTTCTCATAAAATTTGATATAATAAAATCTGTGTCTCAAAACAGAAAGAAAATTTTATTAAATGCATAAATACTAAATAATTGATTCATTCAGTTTATTTTATTTTATTAAAATTCAAGTTAGTAGAAATTTGATTTTTATTCGAAATTTAATGTAATGAAAATTTGTGTTCTAAAACGCAATGAAAATTTTATTAAATGCATAAATACGGAATACTTGAGTTATTCAGTTTATTTTATTTTATTAAAATTCAAATTAGTAGCAATTTGAATTTTATTCGAAATTTAATGTAATGAAAATTTGTGTTCTAAAACAAAATGAAAATTTTATTCAATGCATAAATACTGAATACTTGAGTAATTCAGTTTATTTTATTTTATTAAAATTCAAATTAGTAGCAATTTTTTTCGAAATTTAATGTAATGAAAATTTGTGTTCTAAAACAAAATAAAAATTTTATTAAATGCATAAATACTGAATAATTGATTTGCTCAGTTTATTCTATTTAATTCAAAATTTGAATTGATAATAGCTTTGAATTGCATTCGACGTTTGACAGGTGAAAAACATGTAATTACATCTTATTACGAAATTTTATCGAGGATAGAATAATTTGAAATATTAATAAATCCAATTGTTAATTTATTCAAGATTGGAACTATTAATACTTTCTGCGACATTCGAGGTGTAACATGCTTGTATATGCATTCGAATTAAAAACGTTCACTATATGAAATTATAAGCGTTTAGGATTTCTAGATTAGGCCAAGAATTCCAACCCGATAAATTTCAGTACAAAGTATGACAAATGTTCTATGTAGCAGGTGTAATTATTGAATTAGATCTACGTTACTAATAAATGTATAAAAGGGAATAACTTGTTTTAATTGACTAGAAATCCCTAAATTCACCCAAGAAGAAAAGTTTAGGCACACACTCAAGGGTAAATAGTGGTCGACAGCACGTCTAAGCAGGTTAACGACCCCGCATTTAAAAACGGATTCAGGACTACTTGGATTCGGCAGCTTGGAGCCTCCGACGACTTACGAAAGAATTGAATATTGATTATTAATAGATAATTATCTGAATAGGTCAATGACAGATTATTAATTTATTGGTGACAATTTATTAATAACACAGGCCTACAAAATCCGACTTTTTTTTTTTATTATTAGATATCGGAGTGGTTTCCGATGTATTTTTGTGCGCTGAACACGATGCCGGATTCCAAAAAAGCGCATCACGTCATGATTTAGAGAGTAGTGGGGGTAAAGACATCAAAAAACTCGTTTTTGGGGTTTTTCAATATTTTTTTTCTCTTTAACCTGACGTGCTGGAGACTTTAATACGGTCTTAAATGAAAGCTTAAAATGTGCACTTTAAGATCCACATTTGAAAGACCAAAGAAAATAGAGGCTTTAGAGAAAAGTGGGGGTAAATATCTCAAAAACCGCCTGTTTGGGATTTTCCAACATTTTTTTTCTTTAATTTTAGGTGTTAGAGTCCTTAAGTGCACCTTTTAAGCTTTCATTTAAGACCTTATTAAAGTCTCTAGCACGTCAGGTCAGAGAGAAAAAAAAATATTAAAAAATCCCAAAAACGAGTTTTTTGAGGTCTTTACCCCCACTTTACTCTAAAGCCTCTATTTTTTTGGTCTTTTAAATATGAATCTTAAAGTGCACATTTCAAGCTTTAATTTAAGATCTTATTGAAGTTTCTAGCACGTCAGGTTAAAGAGGAAAAAAATGTTGAAAAACATTTGTGGGGTCTTTACCCCCACTTTTCTGAAAATCATGACGTGATGCGCTATTTTGGAACCCGGCATCGTGTTCAGCGCACAAAAATACATCGGAAACCACTCCAATATCTAATTAAAAAAAAGCTTGTAGACCTGTGTAATTATTAGTATTGCTATTTTATTCGGTTCGTAACATCAGCATTAAGAAAATGTATGTTTGCAAATAAATAAGTTTATTTATGAATTGCCAAATATTAAAAATTCAAATAATCGTAGTTTCTTTAAAAGTGATCGTATACATCTAAAAAATGCAATTTAAAAAAATGAGTTTTAAAGCTAAGAATGGGTACTATATGATACCATTTTGGAAAATTAAAGAAAAAATTTTGTTCTCCCAGAAAAAAACACAAAAATGTCTAAACAGTACACTTTTTGGGACATTTGACGTGCAATTACTCAAAATCCTGACGTAATGGACAATTTTGGATATCGAATTCGTGTTCAGTACAAATTAAAATCTACAAGAATCACCTCATAATATTTTGGTAACTGGAAATCATTCAAAGTCCGCAGGCCTGAGTCATTTAATGTCTATTATGACAACATGAACGATAGAATCAATGTTTTTTACTGTGTTCTACCCTTTTGATTTTCTTTGTACTTCGGTCAATTATTCTAGGATATGTGAGGTTTATTTAGGAAAAAAGTGGAGGTAGTACTTAAAAAATTTCCCCCCAAAAAAAAAATTCAAACAAATTTTGAACATTTTTAACCCCCTTTTTTTGAAAAAAAATTTTCGTAATTTTTTATAAAAGCGTCCTATTGAACACCATAACATATATAAATTTTATTAAAATCGGTTTAGCCGTTTTTGCGAAATTTAATTTTTTTGATTTTTTGTAACCCCCCCATATCTCGCCCAAAAATTATTTCCTGACTATAATATTGTGGAAAATTTATATACACATTAGTACTAACTTACTGTAAAAATTTCAGGATAATCCGTGCGGGGGAAGGACACACATGCGTATCCTGCTATGCCCTTTGTCAAAATTTGACTATTTCATATTTAGAAAATTGTGTTTTGGATCCATTTAGGGTCATTAGAAAAAATGATAAACTGTCAAAATATGGAGGAACATTTTCATCAACTATTATAACTATTGAAAAAATCTTGTGGACATGCAAAAGTAATATTCTGGGTCAGTCAGATTACATTAAAGATAAATGAAGATTCTCTCAACTGCGTCGATGGCAGGTAGCAAAGCGCGCCCGATCTCGTGATCTCCGAAGTCAAGCAATCTCAAGCGTCGTTAGAAGTTAGATAGGTGACCGTCGCGACTCTGTGATAGTTGCTTACAGTCCAAAGTTTTTTCGGTTTTTTCCAATTTGGAAAATACTAGTTTCGCATATGAGATTAATTATAAACTTTTATTATTATTAAAATCAATTATTATTTAATAGTTATAAAAGCAGACATTTCTTATCCCAATTTCTTTCGTCATTTTTGACGTCATTTACTAACAATGATGTTAAAAAATATAAAATAAAGGTAAAATAAGAAGGCTATAATAATGATTGAAGGTCAAACTTAAACGAATTTTTTTTATTTAATGTAAAATATTTTTCTAAATTTACACCTGAAATAAGTATTTGAAAAATAAAAATACTTGACGTATTTTTTTTTTTTTTTATTATTTTCTAATAACATAGAAATTTTCATTTAATTGATAATAATGTTTGCATCTCGAAAACATCACAGTTGTAGGCGACAATAAAGGTATTATATTATATCTTATAATCCCTATTATAAATAATGACAGGAAACTGGTCTGTACTTCTAACCATATTAATCCAGTTTTCTTACGTTTCCGAAAGAATCTATTCAGAAACGGAGCAACAACTGGTCAAGATTTTTCAGATTTGGCCACAGATTTACCGTTAGCACTGGCTTCTTACCAAGGGCCAGTCAGGGTGCTTATTACCCCCGCTTAAAAAAAATTACAAAAAAAGTCTCCCAAGCAGAATTCGATCCAAGAACCTTCATACTGAAATTCTCACATCTTGACCACTGATCCACTGAGCTACTTGAAACTCTGTTCCTACTCAAATGTATTTGAGTCAAATTTTCTGAACTGGGACACCTAAAACCAACTTTTCAAATTTGCAATACTTCGATACATAATTTATTACAGCCAGGTAATACAAAAATATTCCTGGAAAGATTTTTTTAAAATTTTAATTTTTCAATTAGTTATAAACAGGCTTGTGTCCGTAAATAGTCTGATTCACTATAAAAGTAAATTCTATAGTGAAGTAGACTATTTACGGACCCAAGCCTGGTTATAAACAATTAAAGTTTGAAGCATCTTATTACAAAATTCACAATTGCTCAGCTGTTTTTTGATAAAATTGAATAATATTTGATAGAGACATAAAATAAATAGTGCCTCTATTAATCACGATCAGAATTTTAAAAATTCGTAATTATTTATACCAAATAAATTGTTAATTAATTAAACAATTGAAATTTTATACAACTTCTGGGGTAGGTATGAAAAAATTCAAAAACAGCAGAAATCAGTGTTTTCTACACTTATTTTAAAAAAAAAAAATTTAGTACCTTTAAAAATTGAGCAAATGGCGTAACTTTGAGGAGCGGCGCGTCCAAGCACCCGAATATACAATTAACATAGGGCCCAGAAATATTAACCGATTTAGATGTATTTTTTTTTATCTTAAAGGTTACAAAATTCTGCATAAGACCCCTTATTTTACTTTTTGAAAAATAGTTGTTTTCATTTGTTTATTAAATGTTAAACATGAAAAAAATATTTTCTTATTGAAACCAGTTTAATTTTTTGTTAAACGCATAATTTATATCAACAAGAACAACATTTTTTGGAGTAATTATTTCAGAACAAATTCTTATAATAAGTTAATTGTTTAAAAAATTTTTGTATATAACACAGTGAGTTTAAACCAATTATTATGAAAAGTCAAAACAACCAAGATTTTCTTTTCGGGATGTATTCCAGAACAAAAAAGAAGATATTTCAAGCAAAAATCAAAATCATTCATCGGTCCCTTTTAGAGAAATTTGATTTTTTCTGTAAAATCGCGTAATTTCTCGCTTTAAAATATTTTCATGTAAATAATTATCAAGAAAATCTGTACAGATGTATATATATATATATATATATATATAAATTATATTATATATTATATATTTATATATTATAATTATATTATAATATTATACATTATATTACATATTAATGAAATAATTATTAAAATTTTTACTTGAAAGCGAGAAAGTAAATTATTTTTATTAATATTAAATTACTATTATGTATTGTAATTTATATTATATACTATATATGTGACGCGCTCTGAAGAAAGGGACCTTAGAGGCAAATCGGTAATTTTAAAGAAGAGCGAAAAGAAAAGACGAGCGCGCATGGTGCTCTGTACAAATCGACGATGTTTGAATTGTCATAACTTGAAAAATAATAATTAATAAAAACATTTTCTGACTTCAAATAATGACAAAGGAAGTTTTATTGATGTTAAATCAACTAGAGATTGCAATCCCGCACAGTTTTCAATCCCGTTGGATCATTTGCAGGATACGGTAACAATCCCGCGGGATACCGCGGGATCCCGCAGTGTTTTTGGAATTTTTCCCGCGTTCATGGTTTTTTTTGCGTGTAAGTGCATGATTTAATAAATAAATTCTGCTAATTAGATAATTCTAATATGATGGGAACTTCAAAAATAAATTATTTTTATTAAAAAAAGTTAATAATAAAAAGACTATTGTACTGTACAATTAGACTCACTTTTGTAATCAAGAAAGAAAATATGTGTGTTTATGTTTAAGTAATAGGTATTTATTGAGATTGGAAATTATAATTATAATCTGTAATTTTTTTATTCGTTTAACTGAAAATATGATCTCAAAAAACATATATTAATGGTTTCGTCCCCCAACCTGCTTCTTAAGGAACTACAAATGTATCCTGCTGCTGAAAACGCTCTTTCTACTTTTACACTGGTTGGCGTTATAGATTTTAAATAGTCGTAAACAATAGACAAATGTTTGCCCGTTATTTATTAGGTGATGTAAAAAAAGATGAGTAAACAAGACACACTCATATTTAAGTTTAAGCCAATCATGCTTAAACACCAAAGATTACCATCTGTACGCACTATAAATGCTTCGAATTTAAGCATGATTGGCTAACAATTTTTTTTTACTTTGATCACTTCATATAAAAAACAAATGTCAGTTTTACGGATCCCGCATAATTTTGCGGATCCCGCAAGATATTATGCGGGATCCGCAAGCCTTGAAAAGGTGCAGGATCCCGCGGGATTGCGGGATTGCAATCCCTAAAATCAACCATAAACCTAAAATCGATTTTTTGACTCTAAGGTCCCTTTCTTCAGAGCGCGTCACATATTTATATATTACAGTACCGGCCAGTAGTATGTGGCCACCTGTTTTGAGTGATTCAGATTATTCCATTTTTCTTGTATCTAATTCTAAAATAAAATTTTTTCTCTGTAATCAGTTTAAAACTAACTAAATTCTGAATAAACTGAGCCCATGCTGAAGTCGCTTTGTCTACTTTAAAAAATTTTATTTTAAAAAATTTATAAATTGCGGTGTTTTTAAAAATTTTAAATAACTTTTGAAATAATATAGATTTTTTATGCCCCTAATAAGATTTTAAAGATAATTTTTTATAGAATTTAACAAGTTTATCACTATTGTTGTACAATTCTTTTCTTAGATTTTTCCTGTGGCTAAAGTGAGTAGGGATGTGCAAGTCGATTCCGATTCTTCCGAAGAATCGATTCTTGAAACCTCAGAATCGATTTTTGAGAATCGATCCTGAAGTTAAGACATAATCTTTTTTTAAAAACTCCCCGATAGTCACAAATTTTGTTTTGATAAAACGATTTTAAGATTCTGTTGTTCTAAAAAAAATGTTTTAAATACTTTTTTAGCTAAGAAATAATAATTACTGGATCATTAACGTAACGTTTTGAATATTTTGACTTCGACTTTGTTGATTCTGACTCATTAAAAAATTCTATATCTAGAGTATAGAGAATCGGAATCGATTTTTTGAAAAAACCAATTCTCCGATTCCTAGAATCGATTCCATTGTCAGATAAAATCGTAAGAATCGAGAACCGATTCTCTAAGCAATTTGCACATCCCTAAAAGTGAGTACAAAAAAATGCAAACAATTTAAATAATATAAAAAGTAAAAAAATAATTTTTCTAAATTATAATGAAAAATATTTTCTTCCATTCATGCACAAAAACTCACTTTTTTGTACGCATGAGCCATGGTTGAAAATCAAAGTTTTAGGTGAGAAGACGTCAGAAGGGAAAAAAGACTCACGGCAGTGAAAAAAACAAACGTGAGTTTTGCGCATTTGTGAAAGAAAATAACGTATGAACCGCGGGTGGACCGCGTTTATTGACTCACACAATGTTCTTCGAACTCGTCTTCGCACTCGTTTCACTCGTGCTTCGACTAGTTCATCGAACATTATGCTCATCAAAAAACTCGGGGTTTTCACCCTTGGTGCATAATATACTATATAAAAGATTTTTTGCAAAAATTTTCAAAAAATTAATTCATTACAATTTTAAAACATATTTTTCCCCCTAATTTTTTAATTTAATTTTTTTGTATTTTTTTTGTACTCACTTTAGCTTCAGCAAAAAACTAAGAAAAAACTTGTGTAATAATAGTAATGAACTTTTTAAACTCTATAGAAAATTATCTTTAAAATAACATCATGGGCATAAAAATATAATTATTATTTCAAAAGTTATTTAAAATTTCGAAACACACCGCAATTTACACATTTTTTAAATTAAATTTTTTTAAAGTGGACAAAGCGACTTCATCATGGGCTCAGTTTATTCAGAATTTGGTTAGTTTTAAACTCATAATAGAGAAAATTTTTTTTTTTTAGAATTAGATAGAAAAAAAATGGATTAATCTGAATCACTCAAAATAGGTGGCTACATATTACTGGCAGGTACTGTAATATATAAATATATATAGTATAAACTAGTGAAGCACATCACATATCCCTGCACGTAGACGTTACGCCGACAAGCCAGCCCGAGAGTAACCAGTAGTAGGCATACAGGCGCAGACGGTGTAACTTGCGCCACGAGAGGGCGAACCAACTTAAATCTCCCCAAGGCGTGTAAATTCGAACACGTCTATATAAGACGTGAACGCGATACATAAATCGCTTATTTGATACGGAACGGCATAGTGTGCGCACTCTGCCCGACTGGGAATCTACGCTGAGACGTGATTCTTAAAATAAAACATATTTAAATCCTTAGATTGCGATCAAGGTAAATTAATTTATTTTTCAGGTACCTCTTCGATTCTCGACGGCGAACTGCGGTAAACCGTCGAGACTTAGGGAAATTCCTTTATCAAAACGCTTAAATGCGATTTCATACATCAAATTTTTTCTTTTGGAAATATTAAAAATTTACAAGGTAAATTTCCAATAAAAAATATAATTATTCAAAAACTGTATTCAATTCAGCCAATAATAACTTCTGTGAAGAGAACCTAGAGATCTCTCAATAAAAAGTTGTATTTTACTTTCAACTAAGAGTCTATGATGAACTTGACAAGCTTTCAGTAGTTATAACTGAGCAATGACAGACCTGAGACTGAAATTAAAAAACTACTAGTTGAAAGGCGTAAATGCTTTACTAGGTGTGAATTCTGTCCATTTCATGGACACTTCGCTTCCAAGAAAGCAAGATAATTTGCTTCCTCATAGAGGAAGCAATAAATTTATTTATAATATAAAAAATAATAATTTAATTTTAAATTAATTATTATTTATTTTTATGCAAATAAGTAATAATAATAAAATAATAATAAATAAATATATTTTTTTTTTCTATCTTACAAAACTTTATTTATTTATTTATAATAACCAAAGTTGTGTAATATATAGAATAATTAATATAAAATTTTTTTTTAACTAATAACAATCTTATTAAAATTAATTCTGATTACATAATCTCTTTTAACGTCTAACTCTGTGCGGTATTGAAAATACATAAATTGTTTTCTGTTTTTGAAAAATGAATTAAGTATTAAGTATATATGAAATAAATTAATTTTAAAAGAATTACTAAATTAGCTATTAGGGTTAAAATTTTTTTTTTTATTTATTGATAATAAAATTAATTTATCTGCATGTTCTCCAGTATTTACCTAAAAAGTGGTTTAAAAAAGAAAACCTGTTATTCTAGAAAAACCAGTTTATTTAAAAATCTGTTTTTTTAAAAATAAAACAGGATTTAAATAAAACAAATTCATTTGTTTGAATTTTTAGCAAGAAATTTTTTTTTGGCAAAACACGAGATTTTTCAATAAAAAAAAATTAAAAATTATGAATTAATACGTGAGTTTTTAGTCAAATATAAAAGTTATATAGGTCACTCGATTTGTTTTGAGACAAGGAATATGATTGTGTAATTCGTTTGGTTGGATTTTTAACATGAAAATTTTTGTTGTCAAATCGCGAGATTTTTCGATGAAAAAAAATGAAAAAACATGAATTATTACGTGGGTTTTTAGTCAATTATATACTTTATATAGATCAATCGATTCATTTTGAGACAAGGAATATGATTTTTTAATTCGTTTGGTTGAATTTTTAGCATGAAAAAATTTCCAAAAACGAGATTTTTTGATAAAAAAAACTAAAAAATCATAAATTATTACGTGAGTTTTTGGTCAATTATATACTTTATATAGGTCAATCAATTCGTTTTGAAACAAGGAATATGATTTCTTCATTCATTTGTCTGAATTTTTAGCATGAAATTTTTTTTGCCAAAAAACGATATTTTTCGATGAAAAAAGGTGCTCAAAAAAATTTGATTGGGTATTTTCAAAAATCCCTGTGTCCAAATTTAGATATTTGTGAGCTTCATATGTCATCCAAATTTTATTAAAATTTTTTTTAAGCGTTCTCGAGATATCCTTGCGACAAAAAATTTACCACATACACACACACACACACACACCCAGACACACATCCGGACATTTTCTCAGGAATGAAAATTTGAACTTTTCAGATGAAACTGAGTCGATTTACACTATTTTTGGAAAATCGAAAATCTTAACGATCACAACGCTTCCTCTATGAGGAAGCAATTCTAATATATATTAATAATTTAATAATAATAAAAATAATGTACTTTCTCGCTTTCAAATAAAAATTTTAATAATTATTTAATTAATATATTATATAATATATACTATTCTAATATAATTATAATAAATAAATATATAATATAATATATAATTTATATTTATATTGTATATGTGTACCCATTTTCTTGAAAATTATTTACATGGAAACGTTTTAAAGCGAGAAATTACACGATTTTACAGAAAAAATCAAATTTCTCAAAAAGGCACTGATGAATGATTTTGATTTTTGGTTGAAATATCTTCTTTTTTGTTCTAGAATACGTTCCAAAAAGAAAATCTTGGTTGTTTTGACTTTTCATAATAATTGGTTTAATCTCACTGTGTGTTAGAGTAGAGTGAGGTGAAAAAGCCATGGGAAAAAAGAGCAATTTGTGTTTTAAATTAAAACTATTGAATTGTTTTATCAGACATTTAGAGTTTAAGTTCTGTCAGGTAATACGCAACTTTTGACTCTAACTGGACAGTTGTATCTATATTATTGTAGTTTTTATTGTAAAATTTCATTTTGAAATGTTTTGGAAACAACATTTTGGTTAACTTTCCGAACATATTAGACAGGCCCGGATTTACCAAACATGGGACCATAGGCAGACGCTGGTGGGGGCCTATGCAAGGAATGGATTTCTCCGAAATTTACTCAAGTCGAAAAATCAGTTTCAAAACTTGACACTTTTTTAATGAGCGGGCTTTTTGAATTTCTAAAAACTTACAATTATTCTATAAAAGTCCCAGTAAGAAGAGAGGAATTGAAAAGTATTAGAATTTGTTAATACTTTTGAATACCTTTTTTGTCCAATACATGTGTATCCGGCGATAGCATCTACTGTTACGAATCTGAGTAAAATTTTTATTTATGAATTTAACAAAAGTTAATGAAAAGTTCTCTAGCTAGATCGCCTGATAAGAGAACTAAAATAAAAAAAGGATAAAGTAAAAATTCTTTGGATGTCGAGCTTAGAAATAGAGCACGTATCTCCAAGGTCGCTGACGCAAGCAACCCTGTGTCGTGCTCATGCCTAAAGGAAAGAAATGGAGATAAATATTTTTTTAAAAGGATTTTCTAGAATCTATACAATCCTTAAATAGGAGACTCCCGAAAAACATCATTTTTTTATAATGCGAAATGCTGAAGTTTTACTCCAGGCTAAAAGAACCAAACAATTAATTATTCTTTTTCTTCTTCTTCTTCGCACTATTCGTAATAAGAGTGCAGGCTGGACGATACCTGTGTGCACTTACACCATGTCGGATGGCTGCTGGCCGTGCGAGAGTATATGTTCGCATACACCGCTGTGGGAATGACCCATGACTAACCTCGTCGGCCATCATGAATTTTTTCTCCTTCTCCGTCTTAATGATTGCAATGCTGCGCTGATCCACGTGCTTATGTTGACATCAAGCACGTGGACCTACTCCTATAAAATCTGCGCCTACAGAGTGAGAAATAGAATCTTGTGTCAAACTCTCGACACACATTCTCTATAAATTATCGAGAATTAATCAATCACAAAATTTGATTTATTAATTGCTCGTACCTCAATTATTATTAATTGACGATTAAAAAAAGAGGAGAAAAGAAAATATAACTAATTGATTGATGGAAAAATTAATCGATTGAGTTATTGAAAATATAAATAATTTGATTGACTGAAATCAATCGAAATAAAATTCACTATGTGGGGCTGGAGACTTGGATGTGTTGCCGATTTAGCATTTTTTGGATCCGCTTGGCAACACAAATAGCCAGATTGCAATTTTTATTGAATCCTCTTTCCCCGTCCTAAAGTCTTTCGATTTTTCCATAACCAATTAAAATTGTCCACACCTCGTGTCCCTTCTCTATACCCAGTTTTGAGGTTTGGGTAAGATGATAAAATTAATTTCGCGTACGAAAATTATGCAGTTCCTGAATCGACGCGAACTTAGCTCGATCAATTACTCTCGCCCGTCTAGCGAAAATTCGACTTGGGTGCGGTACTTAACAGGGTAGGAAATTGGGACAAGAACAATTTCGGACAAATTATCCAATGATTAAGTTTTTAAAAATTCCGTCAAGTCAAGCAGACGTTAAAAAGGGGGAAATAATTTATTTATTTATTTTATTTTCATCAATAATTATCAAATTTTATGAGCGAAAAGCCGTCAAGAAGAAAAAGAATAATACAAGCTACGGTGCCATAAACTTTGATTAAAGACTTAGTTAAAATTCCAAGTGCACCAAATAATATTCGTGTGTACGGTGAATTTGTGCATGGACTTTAAACTTCCGCATGGAAAATTTTGAACATTATTCTTTTGATTGAGCCCGCCGAAGGATCAAAGACATCTCTAATTCTTTCCTTTGGTGGTAGGATTAAGTTACGACGATAAGTAACACAAAAATAAGTAAGTACACAGAAACAAAAAGTATCGATCCAATAATAATGTCTTAAAATCATACTAGATTTATGTAAAGGGAAAACAGGGGGTTTGTAGAATATATCGTGGAATTTTTCAAGATTAAAAGGTTTAGTTTATTTTGATTCCTAAAAATCCAGAAAATCCCTCAGCTACCAAAGATATAATTTTACATTCATCTCTTGAGCAACTGATACCTACAGGTTAGGGTAACGCGAACACCACTAAAAATAAATTAAACACAGTATAATTTACTGTGACTACGTAACTCCGAAGAGCACAGAAAAACTTTATTTGAATGTTCCTACCCAGTGGGCAAAAAAAAACAAAAGACGTCCTTCAGACGTCTTTTGGACATAAAAGCCGACATAGGGACGTCTTTTGGACATGTGTGCCCACTGGGTAGCGCGCTGAATTTTTTTGAGCAACTTTATTGTGATTCAGGGTGGGGATAAAAAGTTAAATAAATTTAAATAAATTAAATTTCCGAACATAACACTACTTTTATTCAAAAATCAATTCTTATTAATACACGTTTCTAAATATTTTTCAATCAAAATAAATGCATTTATAATAAGAAAAATAAAATTATTATTTTGTAATATCCACAGTTAAGATTAATTGAATCCAAGTAAATCCCTTTATAATGAAAAAAAGGTATATTTTGGAATACCTACCGTTCAGATTCATGTTACCTATATAAATAACACAACCCCACAAAAAAAAAAGTGTCATGTACTTTTGACCGGAATACCCTAGCCCTATGTATTTTGACGCGCTGAACACGAATCCGAAGTCAGTTTTGCTCCATCACGTCAGGATTTTTTCCTAACCTCAAAATCAATAAAATGACACTTTTTGTTCATTAGCATGTGAACCCGACTTAACATTAATACATGCCTTGGGCGAATAGAAAGCTTGGATTGTGACCTTTAAAACGCTTTTTTAAAAATTGTTCTACGATGATTTTTAACGAAGTTATGATGTTTTATTTTAAATCATTTTTTTCCATTACACCATACCACATCAATAATTGAAGTGTTATTTACATTTGGAAAAAATTTATATTTTAAATAAAACATCACAACTTCGTTAAAAATCATCGTAGAACAATTTTTAAAAAAGCGTTTTAAAGGTCACAATCCAAGCTTTCTATTCGCCCAAGGCATGTATTAATGTTAAGTCGGGTTCACATGCTAATGAACAAAAAGTGTCAGTTTATTGATTTTGAGGTTAGAAAAAAATCCTGACGTGATGGAGCAAAATGGACTTCGGATTCGTGTTCAGCTCGTCAAAGAACATAGGGCTAAGGTATTCCGGTCAAAAGTACACGACACTTTTTTTTTTTGTGGGGCTGTGTAATCAGTATAGTAAATGTCATACTAAACAATATTCAAATATTTGTTTTCTTTAAATCAAATGTAAGGTAAAAAACAATTTCTTAAATAAGTAACTATGCTTTCTCAATTTTTTTAGATTAATTTTATTGAAATCAAAAATGAAGAAATAATGTTATACAAATGTAAAGAACTGTATGTACTATATAAAGTGGGTATTCAAAAATATTCATTTTATTTGAATTTTATTTTCATTATAAAGAGATTCATTTGGATTCAATAATCTGAACTGTGGGTATTAAAATATATACATTTTATTTTTTTCGTTATAAAGGGATTCATTTGGATTGTAAAATATTAAAAAACGTATTAGTAAAAATTGACTTTTCGATAAAAGTTGGTGGTATTACCGTATTCGAATAGCTTGAACAAAAAAGGTATTAAAAAAGATTGAACAGTTTTCCTTTTTCTTCGAAAATCATAAAATTTCAATATTTTTTAATTTTCTCTTTTTCATACTGGGTTTTTTCAGATTTTTAAATGCCTAAAAATATTTTTCGAAGTTCTTTTTGTGTGAAATATTATAGCTGGTGGGGGCCCTTTTTGGTGGGGGCCCCTAGGCAGTTGCCTAGTTTGCCTATATATAAATCCGGCCCTGATATTAGAACTAGTTTAAGTGGACGGAAAATAAGAGTAAACGTTTGTACGTAAAGAGAAAACTATTTTTAGTAAGTACGTATGGTTGGCAGTTTTTTTGCAATTGACTTAATTTTGAGATTTATTATAGCTTTTTGTAAAAAGGTTCCTGAGGGTATAAAAGGTAAAAGCCAAGGACAAAAAAGCTATTCAAAATTATGTGATGTTTATTTGTTTTCTACTATTCGTAACATTTTATAATACACATAACCGTCAAATTTATCGTACACTTTATATTATTATTACATTAGTTTTAAAATATATATTAATAAATAATAATCTTCAAAATTTATTCAAATAACATTATTTGAAATATAAATGAAGAAAAAAATATTAAAAAACAAAAATTAATAACATATTCTGCCAAAATAGCAAAGTGGGAATATGAAGATTGTCCAGCAAGGATTTTGAAGCGGAAGAACTAAACTTTCAGAATCAGTTAGAAATCCTAAAAAAAATGTTAAAATAACGGTTTTATATCCTAAAATGTAAAGAAGTGGCTATTTCACCCCACCCTACTCTATAAACTAGACAGTAGACGAAAGATGTTCTCTTCGTTTGTTTACTTGATATTTAATAGATTAAATCCATCTGTTCTTCAATATTTGTAACTAATAATAGTGATTAAAATTACGAAAAACTATTATAAATGAATTATTTTCTTAATTTATAAACACATTTTATAAACAATTTTTTTTGTCTGATTCCTATTTTTAAAATTATTGAAATTTTGTACACAATGTACAATATTATTACTGCAGATAGTTTCAGGTTTATTATTGCTTAAACAAACGTTAATTAACGAATTTCATATATTGATTTTTACTCGTCTTTTTATATCAACGTTTTTACGAAAAAACGAAACTAATGTATATGCACTGAGAAAAATGTTTAGTCATAACAACAATAACTTGGTTGAGCCAACCAAATTATTTGGTTGTTATTTAATCAACCAAACTATTTGGTTGAGACAACTAAATTATTTGGTTCTGTGTTGTTTGTTAGCAAACAAAAACTTTTGGTTGTCACAAAAAAATTTTTATTTGAGAGCTAACTAACCTAAATGCGAATTTTTGGTCGGCCAACACATATAATTACATAATTCACATGTTATAAATTGAATTGTACAAATATAATCAGATGAGAATGTACAAATTTAATATTAATGAAAACCTGAAACAGAAAATTTTCATTAGTCATGAAGATTCGAACCAGGGTTTTCCAGCTGCCAGTCCAGTGGGCTATTTTTGTTTTTTATAACAACGTTCATTTAAACTCTTTAAACAAAAATATACATATTACAACGGAGAAAACGTATGGCTTAAAACCAATAACAATGATAAGGCTGTCAAGAATCTATGCGTCTAATTATAACATGGCTCTCGTAGATATCACAGCTTACTGATTCAACAGAAAAAGGCAAAAGATCTATTACAGACTAACTAGATTATGCTATTATTTAGGTAAGAAATAGCGCTGATAAGATTTGTATTTCGAGTCCTATAAAAAGAGAGTGGGACAAACTAGGACTATCTTATTAAAAATTCTAAAATATCGACGAAGGCTGTAAAGTTGACTAACATTATCATACAATTAATGTAGAACGCTGTTCATCATTAACAATTTTATTCTATAGTATCCCTACTTAGGTAATGACTATTAAAATTTAATCATTGCGAGAAATTCGAGCGAATATCGTCCCAAAATTCTAATGCATACCTTTTTTTTAACCACCAATATTTTTGGAATTTTTTCTATGTTTATCTCTAGCGTCTTTCGATGGAAGACTTGCTGAAAAACGTTTTTGAAGATCTGTTGTATTATAATCTGTTAAGGGATCATACATTATTTGCTTATTAAATAAATGTCGCTTTATATGGTAAATTATTGGAATATTATTCTGATCCTGTAACAGACACAAATTATCCAGGTATGTGAACGCTTCGTGACTGACTCTTCCGGTTTTTCTAATTTTCTCGAAATAAACTGGATTAGGATAGTCTTGAGCAAAGATCATACTATTATTCAATATTTTGTCCGAATTAACTATATGATCTCTTGTGATTTTTAACACAAAATTTTGCACAGCCTTACTAATTTTAATGTTTTAGTATTTTTCAGATCAGGTGCTTAAAATTTTTTGAGTATCCGATACGTTTTTCGAGTACCTGATAAATTTGGGCCGATAAGTATAGGCCGGGTCCGAACTCGGCTCGAACTCAGCCCGGCCCGACCCTACATTTCGAGCTTTTTGCACAGCCCTACTATTAATATTAGCCACGTCGTACTCTTTTTTGTTTGTGTAACATTTCACATAATTAGATTCTGATGTTCTATATAAATTTGTGCAAGCTCTCAAACAGCTTCTTTCTATTGCTCTAAGTTTTTTCATTACAGAAGGCCCAATATTGAAACAAACCTGGCAGCAATAAACCAATATAGGTCTTATTAACAATAAGTAACATACTATCTTTACTCTTTTATCAAGGTGTTTAGAGAAAAACAAACCTTTTGCATTAAAGTAGGCTGCTTTAGCTTTTTCAATTTGAATTGCAATATGATTTGTAAATCTCAGTTTCTCATCCAGGTGTACACCAAGATATTTTACCGTTATAGCGTGAGGTATTGGCTTAACATTATCATTCAGGAAAATTCGGAAATTTTTCCACACTCTGCAGAACTTTTTATGGATTTTATTCGTGTTCGGACGGAATAAGATCGTCTCACATTTACTAATATTTACTTTAAGTTTCCACGTTGTGTAAAAGTCAAGGATCTTTCTAAACGTGTCCTGAAGCAAGGATTTAACTTTATCAAGGTCACGGTGAGTCACATAAAGGACGAAATCATCCGCGAACGCGATACCTCGAATTTCGGTCGACTTATTAATTCCAAATAAAGACAACAATGAAGCCATAAAAATATTATACAAGACTGGAGAGTTTACAGTACCTTACTGTAGCCCGTCCAACACCTTGTATTTACTCTCCAAAACACCTGTACCGGAGCTATCTAAGAAAAAATTTTCTTTCTTCCAAATAAACCCAGATCAATCGAACCAAGTGGTCAGGGAATTTGTATTCCAGTAATTTAAACGAAAGGCCTTTTCTCCATACGGTGTCAAAGGCCTTTTCTAGATCTATTAAAACTGCCACAACAAATTTATTTCGTTGAGGGTTCTGTTTACGTCAGAAGTTAATTTGCCGACCGTGTGAATGGTTGAATGTCGAAATCGGAGTCTGAATTGATTTTCTGGGATTATTTGGTTCATCTCGGTAAAGACGTTTATGAGTTGATTCATATGTACCTAAAAAACTTTACTAATATTAGGTAGCAAGGATATTGGACGATAACTGTTAGGAAGGTTGGGATTTTTGCCAATAATGGGATCACTTTCGCAATTTTTCAATCCTTTGGGAAGTAAAAATTGTTCAACATATTGTTAAACAGTATGTTATATTTCCAGATTATATTTCTAGGAAGGTGTTTAACCCTTTGAGGGCAGTGGTACATATACGTACCACCTTTTATTGCTCAGTATTTTTCGCATTTATGTTATATTTAGCTAGTTATTATTAACATATTATTTATTTTTAGACTCTTGGGATATTAAGTTGTCATTCTATGATAGCATATGTGTCGATTCAGGGTGAAAGGGACCTTAGCTGCAGAAATAAGTTTTACGCGTACGGGCGTTTGAAGTTGAGCCTCCCTATGTAACTGTTAGGTTATGTCTATGTTTAACCTCTAACAACACAAAAACTAATAGACATAAACAAGTTTTGATTTATTTATGTGAAAAAGCATTTAAAATTCTATCGGTTCATAATAACAATTAAAAATTAAATTTTTTGAATTTTACAGGAAGGGAGTTTGAATTTGTGCCTGCCTATGTTATTGTTAGGTTATGCCTATGTTTCATCGCTAAAAACAGAAAAACTAGTAAACATAAACAAGTTTTGATTACTGTATGTAAAAGAGCAACTCAAATTCTATCGATTCAAAATAAAAATTAAAAATCGAATGTTTTGCAGCTAAGGTCCCTTTCACCCTGAATCGACACATATATTAACAATTTATTGTTCATTTAATATTAAACAATCAATGTGAAAAAACAGGATTTTTTACAAATAAATTCGGTTATTTTTAAAAGCGTAATGGTACAACTGTGAGACATTTTTTTTCTTGTTTCACTTGTGGAAATGTATAAAATATAGAATTTTAGAAATTTTTTACACGTTAGTTTTCTTTTAATAGCATTTGTTCTTTTTTTTTTTTGGTAAAATAACCCAAGTGAAACAGTCCGCAGACTTCCTGTGGACACTTCGCAGACTTTCAGCAGACTATAGTATGCAAAAAATCTGCGGAAAGTCTGCTATTATTCTATAGAAAGTCGAGTGGCAGTCTATGAAAAATCTGCTAGACGTCCGCATGATAAGAACTACAGAATGTTTGCGAAAAGTCTGCAAAAATTCATCAGAAATAGTCTGTGGCAAGAATCAGTAGCGGATACAGAGACAAGGTTTTTGGAGGGGTTATAATATAAGAGAGAAAGATATATACTTATAGTGTTATCACAAATATGGGGGGGGTAAGCATCCTTCCCCCCTCCTCCTTTAGATCCGCCAATGGAAAAAATACGGGAAAATCAATTAAATTAGAAAGATTGCAGAAAGTGTGCTAAAGTCCGCAGAAAGTTTGCAGAACTACAGTTTGCAAATTTGTTGAAAGTCTACGCAATGTCGTCTTTCCACATACTTTTTATATTCTTTTTATAAAGATTTACTGCTGACATTGCGCAGAATTTTTTCAGACTGTCCCCTGAGTTTCTGCCTTTTTATCATACCGACTTCCAGCAGAATCTTTACAAATAAGTGTAAGAAATTTGTTAAAAATCCATCCTCAATTTTAAATTTCAAAAATCTAAGTCTAATTTCATTTTCAGCGACCCCATAAACTTCTGAGTAACAATTTTCAAGTCAATCCGATAAATTTTTAAAAATCCATCCACCATATTGGATCTGCCATTTGGAATTTTAAAAATCTGAACCGAAATTCGTTTTCAGCGACCCCCAAAACTCCCAAGTAACAATTTTCAAGTGAATCAGATGAATTTTTAAGAATTCATCCGCCATATTGGATCCGCCATTTGGCATTATGAAAATCTGAGTCGAAATTATTTTTTAGTGACCCCAAAAACACCTGAGTAGCAATTTTTAAGTAAATCCGATGGATTTTTAAAAATTGAGCCGCCATATTGGGTCCGCCATTTTGAAGTTTGAAAATCTGGGTCGAAATTCGTTTTCAGCGACCCAAAAACAACATAGAAATACCAGACATAAAGAAAATCCGTCGGCTGGAAAAATGTGCCCCTTAAAGGGTTAAGGATTATGTTCGAAATTTTATCATGGCTAGCAGATTTTTTGTTATTGGGATTTTTAAATTTTTTTAAGTTTATCAGGGTTGCAAAAATATTTCTTATCATCTTCCCATTTTGGGTTTGATGCTTTATTACGCTGGTCGACAAAAAAAGGATTCTTTTTGCCACAAGAGTAAACCATAGTGATTCTTATAGGATTTTTCCCGTAGATTACGAATCTGTAAGTGACATTGGTTCATCAGGTCTCAATTTTGGGAAAAACGATGTTAAAAAGTCAAAAGATGGCATTTTTGGCAGTTTTCAAACAGCTGTAAAAGATTAACGGGGAGTGATAAACATCTCAAATATGTCTTAAATAAGAGCTCAAACCTTCCACATTAATCTTTAAAAGCAAAACCCCATGTGACAATAACAGAAAAATAAGAGGAACAGCTTTTTTCCCCGTGCGCGCAGCAGTTTTCATATGCTCCCATGATTTGAAGTAATGTTTTATATTCGGTTCAATTTTTTAAAATCCTTACAGCTACAAAATTTTCACTAGTCTGGTAAGTTTGCGGGGTCGCTGATCACTAATCTGAAGTTAGTTTGTAAAAATCAAAAATGGCGGATCCAATAGGGCTAACCAATTTTTGAAAAATTAATGGTTTTTTGTAAAAGTTTTGTATCTAGGAGTTTTTGAGGCCGCAGATTATCAATCTGAAGTCAGTTTGTGAAAATTCAAAATGGCGGATCCAATATGGCAAACCAATTTTTGAAAAGTTAATAGTTTCTCGTAAAGTTTTGTTTCTGGGGGTTTTTGAGCTCGCAGATTACAAACCTGAAGTCATTTTATGAAAATTTAAAATAGCGGATCCAATATATCGGAAGAATTTTTAAAAAATTAATGCTTTTTCTAAAAATTTTGTATTTGTGGGTTATTGAGGCCACAGATTACGAATCTGAAGTCAGTTTGTGAAAATTCAAAATAGCGGAGCCAATATGGCGAACCAATTTTTGAAAATTTAATGGTCTTTCGTAAAATTTTGTTTTTAGGGGTTTTTGAAGTCGCAAATTACAAATCTGAAGCCAGTTTTACTGAATTAAAAATGCCAGAACTAATGTTGTTTTAACAAATGTTTGATTGTTATCTACCCAGTAAAAAAAAAATAATTCGGCATACATGAAAATAATTGGGTATGAACGAGACCTGTACTCGGTCTGGTGTATAGACCGAACTGTGATGTTTTCCCGTATTATTTCCGATTGTGTGGAATTCAATTCTGTTGCCGCGTTTGAATTGAGGTTATATGAGCAGAGTTTATGATGTAATTTGAAAGCAGGGGTGTTTTGACGTGTAAAAATGGCGGTCATGAAAATAATTTTGATAGTTTGTTAAAATACTAAAAAGTAAAATGTGACAGGAACGACTGGATTTACCATGCGATCAAGTCAGGTTCTTATGGTAAATCTAGTCATTCGAATCACATTTACCATACGAACCTGACTTGATCGCATGGTAAATCCAGTCGTTCCTGTCACATTTTACTTTTTAATATTTTAACAAACTATCAAAATTATTTAAAAAACCGTCATTTTTACACGTCAAAACACACCTGCTTTCAAATTACATCATAAACTCTGCTCATATAACCTCAATTCAATCGCGGAAACAGAATTGAATTCCACATAATCGGAAATAATACGAGAAAACGTGCGTGCTGAATTTTTTTTTTTACTGGGTAATTTAATGTTTAACATACATGTTGAATGAGACTTTGTGGAATGAGTAAAAATTTACGTTTTAGCCAACCGTTATTGTTATAGTAATTTTTGTATTTTGGCTGTATGAAACACAAAGAAATCAAAAGTATATGATAAATTCTAACTGGTTCTTTATAATACTCAATATCCCGTAATACTTTTTTCGTACTGTCACGAATCTCATTTATTTTAATAACAGTTACTTAAGAAAACAAATTCATTTCTTTTATAGCTTTAATAACACAGCCCCACAAAAAAAAAAAAGTGTCATGTACTTTTGACCGGAATACCTTAGCCCTATGTATTTTGACGCGCTGAACACGAATCCGAAGTTCATTTTGCTCCATCACGTCAGGATTTTTTTCTAACCTCAAAATCAATAAAATGACACTTTTTGTTCATTAGCATGTGAACCCGACTTAACATTAATACATGCCTTGGGCGAATAGAAAGCTTGGATTGTGACCTTTAAAACGCTTTTTTAAAAATTGTTCTACGATGATTTTTAACGAAGTTATGATGTTTTATTTAAAATATAAATTTTTTCCAAATGTAAATAACACTTCAATTATTAATGTGGTATGGTGTAATGGAAAAAAATGATTTAAAATAAAACATCATAACTTCGTTAAAAATCATCGTAGAACAATTTTTAAAAAAGCGTTTTAAAGGTCACAATCCAAGCTTTCTATTCGCCCAAGGCATGTATTAATGTTAAGTCGGGTTCACATGCTAATGAACAAAAAGTGTCATTTTATTGATTTTAAGGTTAGAAAAAAATCCTGACGTGATGGAGCTGAATGGACTTCGGATTCGTGTTCAGCGCGTCAAAATACATAGGGCTAAGGTATTCCGGTCAAAAGTACATGACACTTTTTTTTTTTTGTGGGGCTGTGTAATGTTATTAAAAATGATTTGATTAACGGTGCAAAAAACTATTGTGCAAAAACATATTGTGCAAAAGCTTTCACTGCTTACTTACATTTAAATCTAATTTATAGTTTATATTGTTTAAAAAATAATTCTTACGTGTTTTTAGGCTATAAAATAGAAATTTTACAAGAATTTTGCCAAATTTTTAGTTATTAAAAAATCATATAAATTGAAAATTTCTAATATCCATATAGGATCCGCCATTTTGAATTTATACATACTGACTTCAGGTTTGTAATCTGCGACCTCAAAAACCCCAGAAACGAAATTCTACGAGAAACTATTAACTTTTTAAAAATTGGTTCGTCATATTCGGTCCGCCATTTTGAATTTTCACAAACTGATTTCCGATTTGTAATCTGTGGCCTTAGAAACCCCCAAAATACAGAATTTTACGAAAGACCATTAAATTTTAAAAAATTGGTTCGCCTTATTGGATCCGCTATTTTGAATTTTCACAAACTGACTTCAGATTCGTAATCTGCGACATCAAAAATCCACAGATAATTTTTTTTAGAAAAACCATTAATTTTTCAAAAATTCGTTCGTCATATTGCAATTTGCATGCTCCATTTTAAATTTTCATAAACTGACTTCTGATTCGTAATCTGCGGCCTCAAAAACGCTCAGATACAAAATTTTACGAAACACCATTAATTTTTCAAAAATTGTTTTGCCATATTGGATCCGCCAGTTTGAATTTTTACAAACTGGCTTCAAATTCGTAATCTGCAGCCTCAAAAACCCCCAGACACAAAATTTTACAAAAAAACTATTAATTTTTCAAAAATTAATTTCAAAAATTTTTCTGTTATTGTCACATGGGTTTTTGCTTTTGAAGATTAATGTGGAAGGTTTAAGCTCTCATTTAAGCCCTATTTTAGATGTTTATCACGTCCGGTTAACTTTTTACAGCTGTTTGAAAACTGTCAAAAATGTTATTTTTTGACACTTTAACCTTGTTTTTCTCAAAATTGAGACGCGATGGACAAATTTCACTTACAGATTCGTTATCTACGGGAAAAGTCCTATAAGAATCACTATGGTTTACTCTTGTGGCAAAATTTTGTCAAACAGTGTTATCATTTGAAAATCTAATTGTTGGTTCATGAAGATCTATATCTTTATATAATTTATTTTTAAAAATAGTGTTTCTTCTTTTAATTACTTCCGACAATCGCGGTTTACCCAAATGACTATTTTGTTTATATATTGTCTCAAAATGTGACCCCATAAACGCTAGTTTATGTTCTTTAGTAAAAATAATCAAGTTATTATATGAATCTGTTCCCAAATCTTTTGTGTCGAGATTAGCTCTTTTAATTATATTAATATTATCGTCATTATTTTTAATTTTTAGGTTATTTATTTCTGATTAGGTTTTTCTTCGAAAGATTTTATTACTTTACGGAAACATTTCTAAGTTGTTAGTTTTTATGGCTGTTACTTTTTTCCCCAAAAAGTGCTGCAAGATTTTTAAATTCTATATTTATTTGTTGTTTCATTTCATGAAGTAAGAATTTGTACATTCCTAATTCGTCCTCTACGTCCTTGCCTCTATTTTTTTGAAATCTGTATATTGTTGATAGAAGCCAACTTTTACGTTTATATAGTTTATTAATTGTTGGTGTTATATATTTTTTGTTTGAGTCGAAATTTTTTTTTTTTTGGTACTGAAATTTCTATTGCTGATTTTATAATATTATCCAATGATGCCAAATAATTATCAATTTCCGAATTGCTATGGTTTTTATTATCAGGAATTTTAAGTTCTGCAGATAAAAGATTTTTGTCAAATTTTTCTCATTTTACTTTATTATAATTATACGTATTTTGATAAGGATGTTAAGAAATTAAAAGATCATTGTTTAAATCTAGTTTAATTTCAACTGCTCTATGGTCACTGTCATACATGTGCATTCTCATTTTATTATTTAATAACCCCTTTATACCCAAGTTTCTATCACAGATGCACAGATCCAAGAAAGGGGGTTCAGAGGGAGGAATTAATTTAGATCGGAAAATTACCTCATTTTTATATAGCCAATTTTTCAAGTAAGTGCCTCTTTGGTTTTCTCTGAAATCTCCCCAGTCATTGTGTTTTGCGTTTAAATCGCCTAAAAGAGTGTATTTTTTATTATCCTTAAACAATTGCAAACTATTAAAAAGGGTGTTCATATCTTTAAAAAACTCCCCCCTTGAGTTTCCGGACGCATATCCGCCAATCACGAACAAATTGTTATTATCTCTTAATTTGATTTTTATTATTGCAACTTCCAAGATAGCTAGATAAGAATTCTGGATAAAATCAATTTTATGAAATTTAATAGAATTTTTTATGATGATGTCTGTTCCACCTTCCCCCCCCCCCTCTCTATTATGCGCTCTGTCACTCCTAACAATAATGTAACCTTCAATCGCGAACTTATGATTTGAGTTCAATTTTGTTTGACTTATCAAAACAATATCAGGATTTGTTTTTTTAATTAATTTATTCAGATCTTCTCTTCTTTGTAGTTTAATTATAGAATTGACATTTATTGAACTTAATTTTAATTCTTTCAGTTTTTTATCTCTTTCCTCTCAAAGATTATATCAGATAGCATTTCCTGTGTTACTCATTCTCTACTAGTCCTATTTTTTTATAAAGCCTTGATAATTTTTCGGCTTGATATATGATAGAGTTTTGTAACTGGTTGTTACTTTCTAATATAACACCTGAGATTTCTTCTTTAAATGACTTTAATATTGAATTCAATAAAGAAACCGTTATGCACTGATTATTTGCTTCGCTAGGATTTACAAGTTTATTTTTTACTACATCTGGAAATTTAAAATCATCGGTGACTATTTTATCAACAATACTTCTCATTTCATTTATTCTATTTTCGCTAATCTGTTTTTGTTGATTATCTATTTTTTCTTTTAGTTATTAAGAAGAGTATGGCACATTTTAAAAGACGCTAGGTGACCTTTCGCTTTTCAGTTAATACAAAACAATTCATTTGGATCAATTTTATCTTTAATTTCACATTCGCCAGGTTTATGCAAATTTGCACATTTAACGCAATTATATTTATTATTACAAAACTTAGGTATGTGCCCAAATTCCTGGCAGTTTTTACATTGAATTGGGCTATGTTATTTATCTTTTTCTACTTCACTTTTTGGTTTAATAAATAAGCAATTTTAAAAATGTTTCTGATTTTACTTTTTCCTGATATTTCGATTAAAAAGGCTGACCCACCTCTTACTGCATTAAAAAATGCTTTTGTGTTAATTTTTTTTATATTTAATATGTTAACATCTGTAATTTGTTTATTTTCTATATCTATTTTGACATCAGATTCGTCAAAATCGTCACTAATACCCGTTAATAACAGAGAAACTATTCTATCCTCACGTGGCGAATAAGTGAAATTATCAACATTATTTTTTTTTAGTAAATCCAAAACAATGTCAAAGTGATCTCTCGAATGTACATATATGGTCTTTTTATTACCAATCATATTTTTTATTTCATAATTATCTTAAATTACATCATTTAATAATGAACGCATTACCTTAGTATTTTCAAATATCGCATAGATGGGAGGAAATTTTTCTTTAACCTTGACGTTTCCCAAATATCTCGCTCTCGCTTCCGTATTATCTTCTTCCTTGGCCACATCCTCTTCTCTGTCCGATGTTGTTGTTGGAGCTGCTATTTTGGTTTTTACTCTTTTTTTCTTCTTGTTTTGTACTATGGCCCATTTCATATCGTCCTTTTCTTGATCCATAAATTGTAAGGAGTTTTCATATAGAATTTGTGAATTCGTGTTTGTTTTAGAATTACCAATATTTATATCTACTACCTTATATGATGCCGGTAGATGTCCATTTACATGAAATATATCTTGAGTCTTTCGAATTAGTTTCAAATTAGTTTTTAAAATCGTCAACGATTCAGGTTCTCGAGATCTTTTTTGATTCTGTTTGCCTTCAATAAACTCAGCTTTTTATTCTCTTTAACCTTTAGAATTTTCCTTACTAAACGTTTATCTTCAGGATTGAACATCTTCCTATCTCTTCCATTTATAGTGGTAGGATTTTCCTTGAACGATTTTTTATAGAGATGAGTTTCTGAATTTTTTGTCGAACTCGGCGTATCAGAAGCAGATCTTCCTCTTTTACCTTGACTCCTTGTTGCAGAAATCATAACTTGACTTCCTATGCGGGGAAGGCACTTTCATGATGCAAAGACGATCCTATAGAGCAATTGATCACTTACAACATTCATTATCCACTCACAAATACACTGAAGCTTTGATTACGAGGTTAAAAGAGAAAAGGAAAGTAATCTTTACTTCTTATAAAATCAGAATTCGGATTATATTAAGAAAACATTAAGTTACTAGCTACTATAGAACTTTGCCATTTTGCGATTATTCGGTTCGGAACGGATGAGTACAGCACTAATAACTTGTGCACCGAGCGACGGCTCAATTGGCACTGCCCAGTAGACTAACCACCAGCCCATGAGAGATATAAATGACCAATAACAAATAAACCTTACAGCTAGCCAGTTCAGTAGCACAGACCGTTGGTCCAACTGTAAGACCCAGGTTCGGCCGGCCGTCTGGTATTGGTTTTTATTTAGATTTTATTTATATTATTATATGTATAAGCTGCTAGCTACTGAGATCCAAACTGTTTGTTACAACCAATCTATGTTTGGTTGTCACAACCAATTTATGTTTGGTTATCACAACCAATTTTTGTTATGCCAATCAAAATATTGTTGTTACAACCAACAATGGTCAACTAAAAAATATTGTTGCTAAAACTAAACCTTTTTTCTCAGTATGGGTGATTCTCCACGAAACCGACAATTTGGTTACTCTTTTTTAAGAAATATTTTTTTTTTTTTAATTAAAATAAAATTCGTAATGTAACTTTCAAGTATGATAGTTAAGAATTCAATATCAGTGATGGGCCGGACAAATTGTCTATAATTTTTGTATTTTTTAAACAAATTATCAGTTACCGCATCCATGTACCATAATCGGTTGCAATATAACAAAGTCAATAGTTGGATTTACAGGAAAGTGAAATAAAATTCATCCGCATTTTAACTTTAAAATTATCTATTTGTTAAACAATATTTGTTTAAACAAATTATAAAAAAGTCACATTTAATTAAAACTATGGATGACAATCGAATCTACAAGAAAAATTAAAAAGATTTTGTTATGATCATATTTTATTTTAATGCATAATTTTTTGATAAAATCGCAATAAACAAATAAAGAAATCTATCCCAAGCAGCAAGCGAATACCACAGTGATATTATATTGTAATATTGGTAATTTTACGTGGTGATATTAGAGTGATATTGACGTGATATTGAAATGTCCATCTGAAGGTAATATTACAAGTAATATTACAGTGATATTGAGGTAATATTACAAATTTATTTTACATCAAATAAATTATTTTAAAAAATATTGGGCTCACACGGGGTTCGAACACGCAATGTTCGACTCGGCATGAATATGCCTTGTACCTCTCGGCCATCCAGCTCTTGGAATCTATTTCAGAAATTGTTCTTCATATTTTACCAAAGGGATTTAAAGGTAATACATGAAGAACGCTTTCTGAAATGGATTCTAAGAGCTGGATGGCCGAGTGGTACAAGGCGTATTCATGCCGAGTCGAACCTTGCGTGTTTGAACCCCGTGTGAGCCCAATATTTTTTAAAATAATTTATTTGATGGAAAATAAATTTGTAATATTACTTGTAATATTACCTTGAGGCGGACATTTCAATATCACGTCAACATCACTGTAATATCACCCCGTAATATTACCAATATTACAATATGATATCACTGTGATACTCATATAATATTACGTGCTGCTTGGGATGGTGCTGTAACTGTTCACACCTCTCCTCAACAATTTTAAGTATCATCAAAATCATCCACAAAAAAAATTTATTATCATCGAATAGCCTGTAAAAAAGCTTTAAAAATCACTATACACATGTTAATTTTTATGCAATCTACTTAGAAATATAATAAATTTAAAAAACCATATTTTCAAAAAATTCAAAATTTTAAAACTGTGTAACTCAAAAACTATTTCCTGGAATTTAAAAATATTTGGTATTTACCCTTCCACGAACAGTTTAGCAAAGTTTGAATAAATTTTATTTTTTGACCTGGACAGTTCAGGAATTCTGACCCATATGTAACTTAACTAACTTTTACCAACTAAAGATGTCTGGATAAAAATCCCATTACTTCCTTTTGAATTTGGATAGCATAAGACGGGTCATCTATCAAATTAAGCTTTTACCGATTCCAATATTTTAAAAATATTATTGATAAATGGATTTACCGGCTTGTTCAGATCACAGATCAATGTCGTCATTGTCCTCGAAATATGATAAACATTGCAGAAGGTGGTTAAGAATTATATGAATTTGAATTATCCTGATACATCAGTTCCATGAATAGTTCTTTTCATATAAAGAGAGAAAAGTAGGTGATTGGAGCTCGGGTTTTCAGTCTCGCCCGAGCGCCAATCACCTTTGCATCAATGGTGCGAACAACGTGTTTTGTTCTACCTGCATGGAAAGTATGTCATTGAGAGCATTTTAAAGATTCAACTTTGACACATATTTCAGATTCTTATAGTTTGTCAGGATGTTTTAATATTTTTCTGCATGCTAGAAAAGTACATATCAATTGTGAAGAACTTGTAAGGGAACTGGAAATATATTTGAAAGTACAGGCAGTTTTTATTTATGAGGTTTTATTATTTTACTATTATTACTATTATTATTTATTAGCATTACTTTTATTTTATATTTATTTATTAAACTGAAGTTAGCGACATACTAAAAATCCATGTGATTTTAAAGCACTTGTCCCAGTGTCTTATTTCCTTGGATAAAAGTGGTCTTAGAATATGGTCGGAACAAGCTGGTGAAGCATTTCATAACGTATTTTTAAAAAAAATTTGAAACCGATACAAAATGAACCTGCTTGAAGATAAGAGATACTTGTCTAATTTAAAAAAGGCAGTAGTCGAATTCTCCTCGCAACATACTTAAATATGAATTAGTTAATTCATGGATTTATGAAAATACCTAACGCATGAAGTTAAAATTTTGTTATATATATGCTTGATGTTGTTAGTTTATATAAATTCCCCAAATAAACTTATTAAATATCTCAAATCAACTAATGCTGTTTCGATGATTTAGTTAAACGTGAATTTCTGGCGAAACCGAGCAGCTAGGATTTCGTTCTAAACAGATTTTGAGAGTGTAAATGAGTACAAATCAGAACCCAGTTGCCAATTTTGCATTCATTTTTGTAAAACCTATTCACCTCAGAAGCCTGGTGTGTGGGATGAATCTGGAATTTAATGTTCAAAAATGTCCAAAGCCTCCAATTCTTGACCAAATTCAAAGTTTTTTTTAAATTAAAGCTTAATAAATTTCTAAGAACATTGTCGAAGCCGATTTTTGAAAAAACATTTTGTTAACTTTTTTATTAATGTTTAAGGGCCGGTTTCACCAACTCCGATTAAGTAGTTAATCTCCGATTAACTTAATTTAATCAATACATTGCGTCCCATCATCATTTTAACGTTGGTTAAAGTGAGTTAATCGCTGATTAACTTAACCGCTCGATTTTGGCCGGTTAACGGACTTAATCGACGATTACCGCGTCGACAAGTGACAACATAACCTACTATGAAATACGTATGAAATTTTTCGAATGAATATAATTAACAAAATAAATTCTTTTATCTCTCCAATTTTTAAAGCATTTAAAAAAATGCTTAAAATTTTTATTTTTTATATATATAAATGTTTCCATTAAAAATTATTACATTTACTCATTTTTGTTGATTATTGTATTAAAAAATTCAAACCAGTAAGTGAAAATTGATTGCAAAACTCAACTACTGAATGTCAAAGTTAAACACATTGGAAATATATTTTTGTAGAAAGTTTTGAAGTAATTTTAAATTAAAATTTGTTCATTATAAAAGTACTTTCATACTTTGATATGATAGTATTGATTTTTTTATTTTATATTATAGAAATGTAAAACTATTGTTTCCTTTAATGAAGATAAAGTCTTGAAAATCTTGGTGTTTTCGAATACTCAATACTTCACCAGAACGTAAAACTACTAATTTCTGTTATAATAATAATTATTATTTAAATAATACTAAATTTGCTTGTTTTAAACAATTACCAATGATTAGGAAATATAAATGATCTAATTTATTATCTATTTTTCTATCATATTTTTCTAGTTGTCAAATAAAAACTATCATCTTTGTATAAACTTTGAATTTTAAATTTCAAGATAAGTACCTACAGAAAATTTTATAAAATACTTATCAGAAATGTTTGGTACAAACATTAAAAATCATTCCTGCAATACTAATCATCACATTTTTTAATAAATAGGCAGCAACTATTTTGCATGAAATATATGATAGGACTCACGAAGTTGTTTACTGTTTTATTTGAGGTTATGGGTACTTATTTTGGATAAAGAGCGCGCTGAGCGCGCTCAACAATCAGCTGTTTAGTGTCGACCAATCGAAATAGGCGGATAAAGAGAAAACTGGATTATTTTAAACAGAGTATATGATTAACTAATCGGAGATTAGAATCTTCTTGTGAGACGCATTGAACTTTAATCATGATTAACAGCTTGATTAAAAAATAACCATGATTAGTTAATCAAAGTTTTAATCTGAGTTGGTAAAACCGGCCCTAAATGTAATAAAAGAGCAAATTATCAACATTCCACATGTTTTATCTACGTCACTTAGTGATATTTGAGCAAAAAAAATTAATAACTTTACTTTCAGGAAAGTAAATTTTTATTTAATGAATAAAATTTCACAATTTTCCTGATTGTTATAAACAAATTATTGCACAAGAGGCATATATTCAATATTTATTAAGATTGAATGCAATAAGTAAGGTCTTTTTCTATCTAATTACATAATATTAAATAAAATTTTACTTTACTGAAAGTAAAGTTATTAATTTCTTTTTGCTCAGATATCACTAAGTGACGTAGATTAAGCGTGTGGAATCTTGATACATTATTCTCTTTTATTGCATTTAAACATTAATAAAAACGTTAAAAAAATTTTTTTTTTCAAAAATCGGCTCCGACAATGTTTTTAGAAATTTATTAAGCTTTAATTTAAAAAAAAAACTTTGAATTTGGTCAAGAATTGGAGGCTCTGGACATTTTTGAACAGTAAATTCCAGATTCATCCCACTGTGGACCGTCTAGGACACACAATTAGTGCGAGAACGAGACAAACTTATGCCACTGCTGTGCAGTAGAATGAGACAAACGTAAAGTTTCTGGAAAAGGTATGAAATTTTTTGGGTCTTTACCCCCACTTTACTCCAAAACATGACGTGATGCGCAATTCTTGAATTCGGCAGCGTGTTTAGCGCACAAAAATACATCGGAAACCACTCCGCTATCTAATGAAAAAAAGTCTGATTTTGTAGACCTGTTATTATTATTATTTTTTTTTTACAAAACAAGTTTAGGAGAAGAAAAACTGCATTTATGCACTTGTTCGTGTGGGACTCGACCACGTGCTGCGATAATACCTCGCTAAAACAACCTCTCCCATTCTTGATTTACTTACTCTAATCCGCTATTTCTCCATCCGTCCTAGAAGATAAGTAAAAACGTGATTCATTTGCTAGAGACGTTTTTCGTATTTCTTGCACTGTTCTCACCAATCACGGTGCTCTGGAGCTAATTTAAAGAACATTTTTAGGCAAATAAAATTTTCAAGTGAATTCTGTTTTTAGGTGAAATTGGAAAGAAAATAAACGTAAAATGTAAAAAATTTACTTGGCTTTTTTTTGGCAGCGAAAATAAGATTTTTTGCTTCATTTTTAAACTTTGATTTATGGCGTCTTTTGAAAAATAATATTATCACCCTAGCAATGTATTTCAAGACAAAATTTTTCAGTATATTTTGCAAGTAGTAAATGTCAGCTTTCAAAAAAAAGCTTGTTTGTGGTACATACTAAAATTGTGTTTTTCTGTAAATTTATAAATAAATTTTCGACTTTTAAGACCAATTTAGTCAAGAAAATGAATTATTAACAGAAACATTAAATTTTTTCTAAAAGACATAAACTATCTGTATTATGGACAAAATCTCTTAAGGGTTTGCTCGCAGTTATAACTTTCAAAAAAATCGATTTTTTTTTGTTTACCATTTTATAAAAATACATAATCTAGAAAATGTCTTCCCAAAGTTTGGAATCAATTCCAAAAAACTCCAAAGGGAGTTTTTTGTCAAGTCGCGCAATAGATTTGTAACCAGTTGTAAGCTTAACTTAAAACTTCAAACGCGTTTTCCTCAAAACCATGTTTTCAATATCGTTAAGTTAGATTACAAGAAAACCGCTTGACCGATCCTTCCCAAATTTGGTTCTCTCTTTTTATACATTAAAAAGCAGTTTTTAATCTAAGGATTTTTTATTTTGATAAAATCTGATTTATTTATTAACAATTAAACACAGAAATTTTTCTCGAAATTTAAAGTTTTGACTTTGACCTGCCGCCATTTCGTTAAAAATTTTTTTTTATCAAATCCTTTTGTTTAAGGACTAGAAAAACAAAAAATTTATCGAAATCAATTTGAGTTTTTTATTTAAGATGACTTTGTGAAGTGTAGAAATTGAATCAGGGCGCTAGTCATCCCATGGTTGGGGAGCCCAGATTGAACTTGGGATCTGATCGGGCACTGGTCGGGGGGCCCAGGTGTAAGCTGGTCATTGCTCGGGCTTCTAGCTGGCCCCTGACCAGAAGTGTCCTTCCGTAATATTCAGGCAGTATCTGGGCGAAATATCGAAGTATCCGGCTATAGCCCGACCAGAGATGTTAGGATTAAAAAAAAAGCTTTTAAAAACAACACTGCATGAATTTGAGTTAATGGTGGACATATAATACATGGAAGTTAACCTTGAATTGTGAAAATTGACATCTCTGAAATACTTAAGTACCTATATGATATCTAGGTCATTTTCGGTCAACTTTCTTAGAGGAGTTAACCTTAAAATGTGATAATCGCCTTCTCTGACGTACTAAGGTACCTACGCGATGTCCAGGTCATTTCCGCACAACTTCTTAAGGGAAGTTAACCTCAAAATATAACAATCAACTTCTCTGAAGTACCCAAGTACTCAACTGATGTCCAGGTCATTTCCAGACAACATCTTAAGGGGAGTTAACCTCAAAATATGAAAATCGACTTGTCTAAAGTACTGAAGTACTCAACCGATGTCAAGGCCATTTCAGGTTAACGTCTTCAGAAAAGTTAACCTCAAAATGTTAGTATCGACTTCTCTGAAGTACCCAAGTTCCCACCGGATGTCCAGGACATTTCCGGACATCTTCATTAGGAAAGTTAACCTCAGAATGGAAAACTCGACTACTCTGAAGTACCCAAGTACTCAACCGATGTCCACGTCATATCCAGACAATTTCCTCAGAAAAGTTAACCTTAAAATATGAAAATCGACTTCTCTGAAGTACCAATGTCACGTTTATCATAAGTTAAAAATTTGATAGTAAAAGGGCGAGCGGTTTGCCTTCAGGAGTCGTTAGCAATCTTTACGCAAGTTGGTAAGTCTTGCGTAATATATATGTATATATATATATTAATTAATTTTGTGGGTTGATTATTCGCTTCAATTCTACGGGAATTGTTATGACGTTATTCTCAAAAATATAATAAAAGACAAATATATTTAGAATAAGAATTATAAAATCATTTATTACAGAAATAAAACAGGTGATACAGATATAAGAATAGAAAAGAGTGTATATAATTGTATATTTTGTAAAGTACTTACAATTGTGCTTTCTTTATAAAGTCACAGATTCTAATCTAACTTTAATTGAATTAAAGTGCTGAACAAATGTATTAAGTCACAACGGATTAAACGTTACGATTTTTGTCGAAACTGATACCGTATTTAGACTCAAAGTTTTACATCAAGGCACCAAATGATTATTTTGAGTACCTCGACTTGTAGGACTTCTGTTAAATACGGAACTCGACAACACGAATAATTTAAACAGACTATGTCCAAAGATCGGATTCAAAAATAATACAATAATGGGCTTCTGCCTGATGGGACAAGTCCTTTGGTTACTTGGACAGAGAACGGAAGAAAAATGTCAATTCTGAAGGGGAGTTTCCGATTTTTATAGATTTCAGACATACAAGAAAATGGGCGTTATTAATCGATGACCAATCGATATGTTGAAAAATATATGTCATCTCTTTTACCCAATCTAGAATTATACTATTTTAATTATCCAATTAGATTTGACTTAGTGGGAGAAAGAATAGAGAAGTTAAGTGGGAGTACAATGCATCGGAAGCTCATCTCTAGAATTGTATCGAGGTCATTAAATAAATTGAGAATAAAATTATAATATAATATTATGCAAAAATCGCGTTTTAAAATATTATTTATATTTGTTAATTATAAATAAGATTTTATCAATAATGACCTCTTTTGTAGTTTTTTTGCTTTTAAAACAAAATTATTCATAAAGTATTTATGTATATATGTACGAATACTTATATACTCAATAAGTATTTCTCACTTTCAATAAGTATATTCACTCACATACACGTATAAAGAAAAACATGTTTTAATTGATTGTTAAAACAATAATAGTAAAAGTTTGAACAATCAATTTCTTAATAGCTTAGAATTTTACAATATTAAGCTCGGCTATTTCTTATGCATCTTTTAAGATAAATAGAAGGCATAATGCATCGATGTCAGCTCAGAAGTTACCAAGCGTATTCTTCCTTTTCTCATATTCTTGATCGGTGCGATGCGTTTATTGTTGCTTAGAGTGTCGCGTTTTGATCGCATGACTATGACATAGTTTATTATTTGCACGCTTGGTACCTCCGAGTTGATGATACATATATGCATCCACAGACGTATCTGCGTATACGCATATATATTGATACGTATCTGGATGGTAGAAAAATATGCTGCTACCTCAAATGTTATACCATACATATGCGTATACAGGTATCATACCTTAATTTAGTTAAATGAAAAGAAAAAGTTACTGCAAACGTAACACCAAAGTTCTCAACCGATGTCCAGGTTATTTCCGGTCAACTGATTCAGGAAAGTTAACCTCAAAATGTAAAATTTCCCTTCTTAGAAGTACCCCAGTGCTAAAACATTGTCCAGGTCATTTCCGGTCAACTTCTTCAGGAAAGTTAACCTCAAAATGTACGAATCGCCTTCACTGAGGTACCCAAGTACTCAAGTGATGTCCAGGTCATTTCCAAACAGCTTCCTCAGAAAAGTTAACCTCAAAATATGAAAATCGACTTCTCTAAAGTACAGAAGTACTTAACCGATGTCCAGGACATTTGCGGTCAACTTTTTCAGGAAAGTTAAACTCAAAATGTAAAAATCGACTTCTCTGAAGTACTCAAGTACTCAACCGATGTCCAGATCATTTCCAGACAACATCTTCAGGGAAGTTAACCTCAAAATATGAAAATCGACTTGTCTAAAGTACTCAACCGATGTCCAGGTCATTTCAGGTTAACGTCTTCAGAAAAGTTAACCTCAAAATGTGAGAATCGACTGCTCTGAAGTACCCAAGTACTCAACCGATGTCCAGGTCATTTCCGGCAAACTTCTTCAGTGAAGTTAACCTCAAAATGAAAAAATTTTATTCTCAGATATACCCCACAACCCAACCAATGTTCAGGTCTTTTCCAGTCAACTTCTGCAGGGAAGTTAACCTCAAAATATAACAATAGACTTCTCTAAAATAACGAAGTACTCAACCGATGTCCAGGTCATTTCCAGACAATTTCCTCAGAAATGTTAACCTCAAAATATGAAAATGTCCAGGTCATTTCCGGTCAACTACTTCAGGAAAGTTAACCTCAAAGTATGGAAATAAACAACGCTGAATAAACTGACATACGGATACTGCAAAACTAAATGTCTTGTTTTGAGACGTTCAGTCCCTATTATTAAAAAAATTAAAACTTATTTTGTTTATTTAGAAAAATTCATTATCACATTTTGAGGTTTACTTCCTGAGAAAATTGTTTGAAAATGAAGTAGACATCGGTTGGGAATTTACGGATCTCAGAGAAGTCGAATTTTTTATTTTGTGTTTGACTTTCTGGAAGAAGTTGACCGGAAATGACCTAGAGATCGGTTGGGTTATTCTATTCTTCAGAGATATCGACTTTTACATTTTCAGGTTAACTTCCTTGAAGAAGTTGATCATACTGTAAAAACAGGTGTCTTACAAGTGTCTTATTTTGACACATCAAACGTTTAGAAAGCGTCTTACAGGTATTTTTAAGACACTTTCTCAATGATTAAAAATTAAGACATCATAAAATGTCTTAAAAGTGAGGACAAAATAAGACACTTGTTTTTAGAGTGCAGAAGTGATCTGGACATTGGTTGGGAACTGGGGTACTTCTAATAAGTAAATTTTTTCATTTTGAGGTTAACTTCTCTGAGAACGTTGTCCTGAAATGACCTGGACTTTGGTTGAGTACTTTGGTACGTCAGAGAAGTCCATGCGCACATTTTGAGGTTAACTTCTCTGAAGAAGTTGACCGGAAATGATCTGGACATCGGGTGGGTACTTGGATACTTTAGAGCAGTCGATTCTCACATTTTAAGGTTAACTTCTCTGAAGAAGTTGATCGGAAATGACGTGGACATCGGTTGAGTACTTTGGTGCTTCAGGGAAGTTGATTTTCACATTTTGAGGTTAACTTCCCTGAAGAAGTTGACCTGAAATGACCTGGACATTGTTTTGGCACTGGGGTACTTCTAAGAAGAAAAATTTTCCATTTTGAGGTTAACTTCCTTGAAGCAGTTGACCGCAAATGACCTGGACATCGGTTTAGAACTTTGGTACTTCAGAGAAGTCGATTTGGATATTTTGAGGTTAACTTCCCTGAAAAAGTTGACCGGAAATGACCTGTACATCTGTTGGGTACATAGGTACTTTAGAGTAGTCGATCTTAACTTCCATGAAGATATTGAGCTGAAAAATCCAGTTATGCTTTAGATACTCTAAGCTTAGCCAGTTTCCTACTGTTTTTGATGTTCTCATTTTAAAAAAAATTAGCCCTTCCAGCCCTGACCAGAAAGCAATTTCTATTTGGGCTAACTAGGGCTACTTCTACAGGGGAGGTTATTTTGGAAATGTGTTGATATCTAGTGTAGTTTTTGAAAAAAAAAGAAATTTTCCTTTAAAACAATGAAATTTTTTTTTTTATATAAATCGGGAAAATAAATTAAATAAATAAAATTATATACATTTTTATATGGAAAATAATTTTTACACTATGATGATAATTTTCAAAAAAATTTTAACCAAAAAAAAGATGGGGTTTTTGAGTAATTGCAATTTTAAAATTTTTTAGTAAAACGGCCGCCCTTTTGTTATTTTACATTTTAAAAAAATTTCAATGCATTTTTAAAGAAGACGAACAACTCTTTGAGGCCTATGAAAAAAGAATAAGATATCTAAATTATTTAAAAAGTTATTACACTTACATATAAGTTTTTTTTTAATTTAAAATAAATAAGAGTTCCGACTTTAAAAATTAAAATCTTTATAACTCCATGAAAATTTTTTTTCAGCTAAACAAAAAAATACGTGTTGTCTAAATTTTTTTAAAAAACAACTTTCTGGAGATACTTATTTAATTATTTTATTAATAATTTGCTAATAACTATTGTTATATTAATTGTAAATTTAACTAGACTAAACTTTTGTCAATTTTTACCAGAAAGAACTTAATACTGTTCCAAATGATTGTAATGAGTTGTTAAACTTAAATAATAGAAATGTTTTTAATTTTTTATTATTTCATAACTTTATAAAGATTAGACGAAAACTAAAAATTCCTCTTGAATTCAAATATTATTTCACTTTAACAAAATATTTTTAAATTTTGTTTTGATAAGATTCTTCAGTATTATTTTTCCAAAAAATATTTTTATCTCTAAAATAAGTAATTAACAAAAGATTCTTGAAAGGAATTGACATTTACACTTTTGGTGAAAATTTGTTTGAATGGCACATGCCAGAACTAGAGGTCACCGAGTACTTCGAAAAACAAATCTTATAGCCTCAATGGCCCGGTGTGCGGTGGTTAGTGCGTCTGACTCGTAATATACGTTAAGCGTTCGGTTTTGAAAATCTGGGTTCGAAGCTCAGCGTCGCTAGGATTTTTTAAAATATTCGTTTCCATGCGTTTACTTGCGTTTAAGGTATGAATAAAATATTAAGCTAATTATGTATATATGTATGCGAATCATCAACTTTTAACCAATCACCTTGCATCTCACCAACAACAGTAGAGATACTACTCCTACTAGTAACCAGAAAAGAGGAGGCGTTCAGAGTCTCATCAGACAACTGATGAGTCATTCTATTTTCTTTTTGTGCATGGTTCTATTTTACAAAAGTCCTCTAGAATTCTTACAAACTCCCCGATAGAGATACTATTGCTTCATCTAATATCAATTTGTATATGTGACGCGCTCCGAAAAAAGGGACCTTAGAAGCAAATCGGTAATTTTACAGGAGAGCGAAAAGAAAAGACGAGCGCGCCTCGTACTCTGTACAAATCACAGATGTTTGAATTATCATAACTTGGAAAATTATTAATAAAACTATTTTTTGATTTCAGATAATGAAAAAGGAACTTTTAATGAAGTTAAATCAACTATAAACCGAAAATCGATTTTTTGCTTTTAAGGTCCCTTTCTTCGGAGCGCGTCACATATTTTCTATTTTAGCTCTAAGAAATATTATAAACTTCCTATTTGTACACTTTGCAAACATATTCAATAAAATTAATGGAATTTGGGTGTCATATTTATGAAGGAATTTAGTAATTCATACAAACCATGCTATAAGAGTTTTCACATAACTTTTTCATGTATCTAACAGTCCAAAAAAAAGTTTTGTAAATATCAATGAAATTTTTTTCCGTGTATAGTTACATTGGCGTCAATTGTAGAACTACATAAGAGTTAAGTAGTAAAAAATTACACTACTTTCCCACATTTAATTATAACATTACCTTCTACAATATTTATATTGTAAACTACTACATTAAGTAGTAGATTTTAATACTTAAAGTAATTCAATAGGTTTTAACAACATTTTTTATGTCTCATTAATTATTACACTAGAACTCCTATCGAGCGGACAGCTCGAGTGTGTGTTTGCTCGATATGGAAGGTCACCTTGACGTGTTAAGTGAATGGAGCTCAACTACTTCCTTCTCCCCGCGTCTCTTCGATTGCCTACTGTTTCCGCTCGATATGAGTCTGCTCGATAGGAGTTCTAATGTAATTTCCCACTTAAACTACTACATTAAGTAGTAGATTGTACTACTTAAAATGATTTGATAGGCATCAACAACATTTTTCATGACTCATTAAGTATTAATTTCCCACTTAAACTACTACGTTAAGTAGTAGTTTTTGTATTTCAGTAAGTTCTTATGTTATGTTTGCTATAGAGTTCAAGAAGTATTAATTAAAAGAAGATACTAATAACAACTATTATAAGTAGTAAATATTGCTACTTTAGATAGTAAAGTTAACTGCACAGTTATCAGTTGCATTATGCCGTTGACAAAAATGCCGTCAAGTTTCATGTAAGTCATCGTAGCGTCCATGCGTGGTTAAATGGTTAAGATACCGGGTGCAAATGTTGGGGTCGAGCGTTCAATCACCAGCGTTTAGGCCTTTTTCTCTGTTAGGAATATAATAATTAAATAATATAGGATGACAGTAAACAAAAGTAGTAGGAGAAGTAAAGGATAAATGTGTCTTAATAATAATAAATAATAGTAAAACAATTTCATTTTATTACTTTTAAGTAGTTGTTATTACTTAAATTTTACTGTAATTGCAAGGTCATATTAACTACATTTACTAGTTCACTCTACTACAAAAATGTCGTTAAAGCATATCAAATCACTTTAAGAAGTAAAATCTGCTATAGTACCGGCCAGTAGTATGTGACTACCTGTTTTGAGTGATTTAGATTAATCAATTTTCCTTCGATTTAATTCTAAAATAAATTTTTTTTTCTGTAATTAGTTCAAAACTAACTAAATTCTAAATAAAATGAGGCCAGGATAAAGTAATTTTGTTTCGTTCACTCTAAAAAAAATTATTGTAAAAAAAGTGTAAATTACAGCGTATTTTTCAATTTTTAATAACTTTTAAAATAATAAAGATCTCTTTATGTTCTTGGTGTGATTTTAAAGATAATTTTCTATATAATTTAAAACATACATCACTATGGTTGCACAGTTTTTTTTCTTAGATTTTTCTTCAGGCTAAAGTAAAGACAAAAAGTGCAAAAAATTTAAATAATATAATTAGTGAGAAAAATATAAGAAAAAAGTTGTGCAACAACAGTAATGTATTTTTTAAATTCTATAGAAAATTATCTTTAAAATCACACCAAGAACATAAAGAGATCTTTATTATTTTAAAAGTTATTAAAAATTGATTAATACGCTGTAATTTACACTTTTTTTACAATAATTTTTTTTAGAGTAAACAAAACGACTTCATCCTGGTCTCATTTTATTCAGAATTTAGTTAGTTTTGGACCAATTACAGAAAAAAAAAATTATTTTAATATTAGATTGAAGAAAAAATGATTAATCTTATTTCCCACAAATTTTATTGACTGACATTTGAAGCGACGCGACGTCTGTACAATATGCTGCGGGCTGTAGGCTGCAAACAACTGCACACATTTAATATTATTCAATCAAGTGATGAATCCTATATACTCTCATACCTTATTTTTTACTGCAAAACTTGAAACAGCGATTCTTAGACCATAAGAACTGACTATTGCAGAATTTTTCTCTTCATTCTTTAGCAATAAAAAGTAATATCAAACTTCTTGAAACTGGAAATTTTAATCGTTCTTTATTCGTTTACTTCTGATTCGTAATTAGCAGGCTAAAAAACTTTGAGATAACAAGTTTCAAACGATTTTTTTAGAGTCTTACAATTTTTTGTACACCATATAGAGCTGGTTATATTAAATTTCAAACATAAGTATTTAAATATTTCAAAAAACGCCACGCATTATTAAAAAGTAGATATTTTTCGTAAACTTTGAAATTATGAACAGATAATTATTACTTCTCCATTTATTTTACCTATGTAGGGGAACAGGTTCGGTTGTGGGCACCCTTTTGTTTTTGACTTATAACTTGTGCCCAATAAACCTGATGCGGACATGAACATATGTATGGAAATCTAGAGACGTCATCTAACTATTGACGAAGAAGATAAATTAATTCTGTCGAATAGAAAAATTTAAATAAAAATTTAATGAAATGAAAATTTTTCTCAAAAAAAATTTTTGGTTTGGTTGTGGGCAGCCTTATAAAAATCTGCTAAAAATGGGGAGAAATGTATTAAAACCACCGCATATATGGAAAAAAATTAAATTTTAACTTTTAATTATACGATTAAACATAAAAATCTTGAAGTTATTTAAATTACTTTAATTATTTATTTACTTCGATTTGTGCTACTTTTAAAAATGTTTAAAAAAATCTCTTGTGTTAATTATAACGTGTCTAAAAAATTAATTTCTTTGTAGCAAAAAGCACAGGCGTCCGTTCAGTTTTGTATTCGCACAAAAACTACGTGTGGTTATAACACACACTTGACATTTGTTACATTTGAGAAATCTTCTTTCTGTCAAAAGTTTCGCAGGAGTGTCCACAACTAAACCAAGCCTATAACCGAACCTCTTCCCCTATTGTTTTTTCTTAGTTCTTACTACAGAATGCCTGTTATATTTCTATTTATGCTTGAAACAAAATAAAAATACTTTGATTCAACTACCAGGTTTCAACAAAATCGGAAGAGCTTCAAGAGATTTTTCTCGCTCTGGAGGCTAAACAGATGCGAATAATGCAGTTGGAGAAAATGTTAAAACAAATGGAAGAGCAACAGGACAGAGCTCAAGCTCAACGGATCCGTTTGGAGAGTAGGATTGCTCAATTAGAAATGGTGGCTAAAGAAAAAGCTCATCGGTATGTCGCGGACCAAAATATTCCAAATATTTCTCTAGAAAATGCTTCACCTCCTAATCTTTTAGAACCAACAATACCCCCATCATTTCAAGAGTTTCACGTTTCCCCACTTATTCCTCAAATTTCCAATCCGACAAAAACCAACAAGAACTCAATTTTAAACTCCCCGCAGGATCTTTCCTCTTCTATTGTAAAAGAACAAAGTTCGAAAGATAACCGTCACATTAAACGCTTATTTAGGGAACATTTAAAAAGTCCTCGATCTTTAGAAGCAGCATATACTGAAGAATTCCTAGCCTACGAAATGCGCGACTCTCTTTATGATTGGCTATTGAAGCCCTCAAAAACTCCTAAATTTGTTGTTGATTTTAAGAGAAACTCGATCAATTATTCTTCGTTTAAAAATCAAAACTCAAAGAAAAAATACGCAAGGGATTATCACAAACGAAGTCAAAGCAAGGAAACTTTAATCCGTGGTTATAAAAAAAGATCATTTCGATTTGATCGACCATACTGCGACTATCAATCCCCCCGAAAACCTACTCCTACTATTCGTGTTCGTCAATATACTGTATAAAGTTAAAAATTTAACTTCTTAAAGGTTTTCTGGTTCATGCTGATACAAATCATAAGAGCCAAAATTAATGAGACTTTTATTTTATCTGCTTTTACAAATTGTTGCCTTCTTTGATAAAACGAAAAGAATCGGTAATGAAAATTAAGTTGTTCTTGGTTGGTTGCTACTTTAAAGAAGTATTGAATTTTTAGGGATTTTATCTTTATGTTGGTTTTTTTAAGTTTTAGAGAGTAGGAGCAACCGGTCTGCTTTAATAGGCTAGGTACTTCTTGCAGTATTGCTGTATTATTGCGTATATAAAAGTTCCTTACAGAGTGCCTAGTCTTTGAAGCAGACCTGGGTTTATCCAGAATTAAAAAATCCTTAAAGCTTTATCTTTATTTTTAGGAATAAAACCTTCAACCTCCTGTAAGGAATTTTTTCGCCAAAAGTTATCAAAATTAAAAGAAAACAGACCTATTACGTGCGTTTCACTCCCGTCTTTTTGTAATATTGTTAACTGTTGATTAATTCACGTGTGCCATGGGGAATGTTTTTATGAATATTTATAAAAGTTTTATTTGTAGAATGTTTTTAATTTTATACTCATCCTTACAAAATAAAATTATATTTTGAATATACGAGTACTTTTAAGTTGCATTTCTTTTAATACGAAACTATAAATATTTAATTTTATGGTTCTTTCAATAAGTAATATAATATACATGTACACGAAGAGAAAATTTTAGCGTTTGTAACATGAAGTTCTCCCCTCGCTTTGTAGTAAGTATAGCCATATAAGAATAGGCTGCGCGAATTTCATGATTCTCGTCGGAGTAGCGAGCTTCTGTTATAAAAAGAAATAGGTAGAGCTACCTGTCCGACTTCCTTAACTGCATTTAGTCTAAGAGCTGGCTACATAAAAATGCATGTTATAAGACACATTAAATATGAATACATAGATGGGTTCCATTTAAGCCCACGAATACCGAATGCGAAGTCTGCCTGCGCGATTAGGACGATTAAGGCCGCATACAGACGATCAAAAGTGATAAATTTGATAAGAAAAAAAATGATAAGCGACATTAATAAAAATTATATAAATGTAAAGTATTTGTTACTAGTAAACGTGTAATATGATTGGCAGACAATTTTCTGGACGACAAAGGGTTGGCAGACAGGGTCAAAGGTGCGTTATCTATAGTGAAAAAATGATGATAAGGGTCATTGCTAAAAATTATTGGTAATAGTTAATGAACTCTTGTGGAAGCTATATGTCAATTGGCAGACAAAAATTCGGACGATAACATCGAGGCAGACAACAATAAAAAGCGCGATTTACATGCGATTTGGAGCTATTGGATTAAATTGTTCATTTTTAAGAAAAGTGAAATTTTTTTGCAGTACATTAATTTTTAAACATAATTTAATGTTTCCATAGACTTTAAAACGAATATAATTTATTTTAAAATAGATTTTTTATAAAAGTAAAAATAATAAATACTGAAAATGTTATCTCTTTATTAAGTTTTTAATTTTTTTGAAAAATAGATATTAGATTGAAACTTTTGAGAAAAATGTATCCCATTTTAAAAAAAGAAAGAGCAAAATCGTTTAGTTGGTTTAAAAGTTAGAGCAACTTTTCCGAATTTAAAAAGTTAAAATCAGTTCTGACGCGATTGGTCTTTTTAAGCTTTATTTTATTCATTATCAGGATTTTCAAAAAAATCTGACAAGTGCGAGTTACACTCACACCCAAACCTACACGGAGAAAAAAATTAGCAGCAATAGCTAAGAGTTAGCTACCTTAGCAAACCTTAATTGATATTATATGGATAGGCTATTTTTTTTCAGCTAACACAGCTAATAAAACACTATTACAAGTTTAGTGTAAACTTTTGTATTATTTTAAAGATTATGTGATAGAAATTAACTCATTGTAAACTTTTAAGTAAATTGTCATTTTAATTAAAACCGCTTTAACTGTAGCCAAATAGTTGTTTTTGACAAAAACTTTTTTTTCAATGTATATACAATTAAGATTGCTAACATTATTAGTTGATATGTTTATATTATTATGAAAGTCCAATATAAATTTTATAATTTAAGAAAAAAGTGTACGTATTTTAATTATTATATTACTGTCTTGTTAGAAAATATTTGTACAAGGAACATTTAAGCAAGGTGACGCATTTTGAAGAAAGGGACCTAAGAAGCAAATTGGTTATTTTACAGAAAAGCGAAAACAAAAGTCCAGCGAGGATGGTAATCAGTACAAATCAAGAAATTTGAATTGTTACAACTTGAAAAATATGTAATAAAAACCTTTTCTGACTTAAAGTAATGAAAAAGGAACTTTTAATTAAATTAAAACAAACATAAACCGAAAAACAATTTTTTGCTTCTTAGGTCCCTTTCTTCAGAAAACGTCACAAATCATTTTTAAAGAAATGAAAAGTAGTATATATTTTATCCATTCAACTGTATATTTTTTAAACAAAAAAATGCTATTTAATCTTTGAGGTAAAATTGAAATGTAATGTACGAATATTTAATTACTTTTTATCGAAAACTTAAGAATCTCGAAAAAAGCGTTTTTCTCTTTTCAATTTTATAATTTTTAACCAAAAGGGATATAACACTGTTTTTTAGTGTATTTTTTCGAGTAATTTTTCTAATAAAATTATAGTGAATACGATTAAAATTAATTAAGAGAATTTTTTCGTAAAATAAAAGTTTTCGGAAATCAGCGTTATTCGCCTTTAAAATTTACAATTTTTAAATAAGAGGGCTACAATTCGAAATTCGGGTATATTTTTCGAGTTATTTTTAATCAATTAATATAAAATTATAAAATTAAATAAAAGAACTAATCTAGTCTTAATTTAATGATTTTTTTAATGAATACTCGTGTTAGTATGGAACCCTACACTGAGAAAAATGAGTTAGCTACTATATAGATAGCTAACTTTTAGCTGTGGTGGCTAATTTTAAGCTATTTTAGCAAAAAAAAATTAGCTATGAAAGCTAATTATTAGCTGTGTTAGCTAAAAAAAATATTCTATCCATATAATATCAATTAAGGTTAGCTAAGGTAGCTAACTCTTAGCTATTGCTGCTAATTTTTTTCTCCGTGTAGGTTTGGGTGTGAGTGTAACTCGCACTTGTCAGATTTTTTTAAAAATCCTGATAATGAATAAAATAAAGCTTAAAAAGACCTATAAAATGATAGGTCGCAAGATAATTTTCAATTATTTGGTTATGAGAAAATTAATTTGAACAGTTAAAAATTGCAATTTCTTAATTGTTAAATAATTTGTTTAATTTTAATGAAATCACTCTTAAACTTACAGAAAGTATTGCCTTTGAGACCTTTAATGAGTGTCTTAAATTAGATCCCAATTGTATAAATAGTTTTTAAACAAATCTATTTGTTAAGTAAGAACAATGTTTCTTTTCGTGTATCATAAATCCAAGAAACTGAAGACATCACATTTTTCAAGATCTCATTTTACTTGCGAAGATTAGATCTATTCTTTACATATATACACTAATTGATTTTTTTTGTTTACTTGCATAAAAATAGCGGGAGAAAAAAGGTAATATTTTCAGCTATAAACAATTAAGCGTACCTCAGCCAATTTTTGTTTAATAATATCGGGATAAAATGTATTCGATTAATACAATTTTTCTGAAATTTTGAAAGGAAAAAAATTCACCTAATTCCAAGGTGGGGGGGAGATAAATTTTATTTTTATTTTTAATCGTTACAATTTATTTATTATGTTACGTTTGTTGTACAAAAACCCTTACAATATTCCCTAGTTCCTCGTTTTAAATTAGTTTCAAATTAAGGAATCTAATTTGGGATGAGGATTAAGTCAATGAGAGTACTAAATGGTTTAAAGAATATTTATTTATTATACAATTGTGAGTTGAGAATTTACAATGATTTTTGATAAATTAAGGCTTACTTTGAAAAGATGAAAGATTGATGTTTGGAACTTGAAGATTTGTTTGTCTAAGACAAACGATGAACCTGGAGTAGCTTGTAGTTGATTAGGCTTTAAGTAAACAGACGGAGATCCTTATCGCTGGATGGCAGAGCAGGTGAATTCTTGTGAAGAATAGAAGTCTCTTGCAGAAGACTTGATAACTTGTTTTTCTCACGAAAATGATGTGAATCTCCGAAATTATGCGGAGTGACAAACTGGACCCAATCGATAGATGTTGAATAATATTAGATTTGCACTTATAAGCTTGTTGCAAATACAATAAAATGGTAAGAATTTGCAACAGTCTACTATAAAATATCGAGTTATTGATGAACACAAGATTCGCGCAAAACTCGAAGACTTTTGTATAAATTCGGACTGAAGAAATAAGACTTGTAATGTTTGTAGAAACTCGAACTGTAGAAGTAAACTCACGCTTGCAAAATCTCGAAAAACTCAACTGTCCTTATCAAAATGTTGATCCAATTTATATTGAGAAATTGGGAAGAAAGATGACGGAAATTACCTTTCCCTTCTCTCCGTTCCCTTGCTTAGATCCCTAATTGAAGAGACCAAGATGGCGTTTTTTCCTACTACCTTGCATCTTATCTCAAATTGAAGAGTCGAAGATGGCGTTTTTTACCTCTTCCTTGCGTCTCCGCTCTCTTTACGTAGGTCTCAATATTTAGATAGACTCAAAAAATGGCCGCTGTAGACCCCTTGCGTCTCCGTTTACTTTCACTTTTTGTTTCTCTGCACCCGTTCCCCGCAGTTACTTCTTCTTTACTTTGAAAAAATAAGACGCGTGCCACAGTTTGTAATTCGTCGAATATTGTTTCTTTTTCCAGGTAGCTAGACTTGATGTATGCTTGAAATCTTGTATGACATAATCTTATCTTTTTAAGCGTTCTTAATTATAAAACCATTTCTACTCTTGTCTATTTTTCATATACAATATTAACCAAAATGATATACAATGATAACAATTCTCATATTTATGAGAGTTGAATATAGATACAAATAATAGTGTTTATAACAATATATATATAGTTAATATACAGGTTACGGACGTAACAATTAATATTAAAAAAAATTTGTATACCAATTGAAAGATTTAAGTTTACACTATTATCAAAAATATTACCAAATCAATACTGCATTTTATAGTTGTTTAAAATGAAGGTAAAAGTGTGTGCGATATTTACCTTCCTTAGGTACAAGGAGTGGGGGAATGCAGCGACACGCGACAGCAGTCGCTCGCGTCAGAACTGATTTTAACTTTTTAAATTCGGAAAAGTTGCTCTAACTTTTAAACCAACTAAACGATTTTGCTCTTTCTTTTTTTAAAATGGGATACATTTTTCTCAAAAGTTTCTATCTAATATCTATTTTTCAAAAAAATCAAAAACTCAATAAAGAGATAACATTTTCAGTATTTATTATTTTTACTTTTATAAAAAATCTATTTTAAAATAAATTATATTCGTTTTAAAGTCTATGGAAATCGCGCTTTTTATTGTTGTCTGCCTCGAAGTTATCGTCCGAATTTTTGTCTGCCAATTGACATAAAGCTTCCACAAGAGTTCATTAACTATTACCAATAATTTTTAGCAATGACCCTTATCATCATTTTTTCACTATAGATAACGCACCTTTGACCCTGTCTGCCAACCCTTTGTCGTCCAGAAAATTGTCTGCCAATCATATTACACGTTTACTAGTAACAAATACTTTACATTTATATAATTTTTATTAATGTCGCTTATCATTTTTTTTCTTATCAAATTTATCACTTTTGATCGTCTGTACGCGGCCTTAATCGTCCTAATCGCGCAGGCAGACTTCGCATTCGGTATTCGTGGGCTTAAATGGAACCCATCTATGTATTCATATTTAATGTGTCTTATAACATGCATTTTTATGTAGCCAGCTCTTAGACTAATTGTTTGTCTCTTTTTATAACACAAGTTGAATTACAGCTCTCTTGCGCAGCCTATTACTATTATATGTCTGTGGTAGTAGGTTCCGTTTCTTTTGATTTGGAGGGGGTACTACATGGGAGAGAAAGAGATGACACTATCTCATATCTCATATAAATTTAAATGCATCTTAAGGCTTCTGTCCAGGTAAAGCACCCATGCCCCCTTCCCTCTCTTGAATCTGCCACTGGGCGATTCAAGCTTTTGGATGGTGAACTCAAGCGGAAAGAGCATGAATGATGCTCCAATAGTAAGGCGTTGTATACTATAAAGGTTCATGGTGCAGTCTTGAATTTTCCCTTCGTCCAAGAGTAATTTTTTATGTATTTTTGTATGATGATGCGAACTCAATTTGTAATAAAAAATTACCTAACGCGTTGTGCTTTTAAAAAAATGTATTTAAAACTCCTAAAACCAATGTTTTTCTAGTATTTTTTGATATTTTGAAACAATTTTTACAGAACAATCCAACATGATAGAGATTTCGGATTGTATTCAAATTCAAGATTACTCCATGTGCAATAATCTACACATGTGGACGAGTAAAAACGTTTGCTCAATGTAAGATTATCTAAGGGGCCATACATAAATTATGTAACAGGTTTAGCGAGGTAGGGGGAAGGGGGTCAATTGATCTAGTTACGTAATATTTTTACTCATTGTTTAAAATACTTTTTAAATGTACTTCTTTAAAAATTCTCTAAAATCTGTTCAAATTTATGAATTTTTGAGTTAATTTAGTACAAAAATACAAAGAACTTTTGTATTATAATTACATCCCTTTAATTTATATGATAGTTGGTAAAAAACAATGAAATTTTCTGTAGATCAGAAGATGATAAAATATTTTTCAAAGTTACGTAACAGTCATAGGCGGGTGGAGTGTAATAACTGAGTTTGTTACGACTTGTTACTTAGGGAGGAAGGGGTTCAAAATGATCAAAAATCGTGTTAAGTAATTTATGGATGGCTCCCTCACTGAAAAAAAGAATAATAAAAGTTACATATTTTCGATTAAAGATTACTATTTTTGAGAAGTAGTTTTGAAACTGTTCAAAAATTAAATACTTTTTACTTAATTCAGTAAATGAATTATACTTTGATTGAAATAAAATTTACTCCATGGAATGGAAAATTTAAATGAAAATTATAAGTATTAATATGAATCTGAGGAACTATTGTATCATCCAGAATAAGAATTGCTTTTCAACGGAGTGGCGTTTACATCGCCGCTAACGATATTTGCTCAGAAAATTGTAATTTTGCCCCTCCACTGCTCGCGTCACTCACCGATGTAGGCAGTATATGCGTGTGAGACGGGAAACGGGAGAATGAAATAATACAGAAAATAATATTTTCTTGTTTTTAATTCTTTATAAAATAAATCAATGCAAATAAAAAAAAAAGTTTCTACATTATTAACTTTATAAATACACTTCAATTTATTAATTTACAAGTTTCATTCTTCTAATATACAAGTACTTAGAATTAACGGGTGAACATTTCGGAAAAATCTTAGAATTATACGGTATCGAACTACCTAACTTAAATATAAATACGCAATGTCGTAACCCTAAAAACGCGCGATTTCGCATTAAGGGGCTATACCAGTGTGACCCATAAAAAATTATGCAATTTTCGGGAATTTTTTTAAAAGAAAGTATTCGATAGAATATTTTGAAGTTTTTTGGGCATAATAAAATATATTTTCAGCTATATTTTATGATTTTTTTTACAAAAATATTGAAAAATAACGGAGTTATGTGCCGCCTTCGGAGGTGCCAAAAAAAAAAGTTCCCTACTGCTGACATGATTCCGGTCAAATGAGTAGCTGAAACAAAAAAATTCAAAAAGGTTATTAAAGTTGAATGTATTTACTATACAATGACCTATGATTTTTTAGAAATATAAAAAATTAACAAAATGGCGTAGTCCTGAAAAAAATTTCGTTTTTTGGGGTAAAAAAATGGTCATTTTTTTAATGGCAAATTGACAATTTTCAACCAATCAAAAAGGTCGTTGGTCATTGTATAGTAAATATATTAAAAAAAACTCAGTTTAAATTTCAAGACGATCGGTCAATTTCTCGTTGAGTTATCATGTCAGCAATTTTGAAAAATGTCGTTTCGAGAAAAACGCGTTTAAACTCCGTCTATAGGCAGGTGAAGCGGTTTATACCTGCGAGCGGTCACTCTTTACTACGCTGTCATTCAAAAACTATTAAAGATATGACCATGCCGCTTTCACAGGATATTTTTGAAAGTATAAACTTTTGAATAAGCCAAAAAAAAAAAAACGATTTTTTGAAAGTGTCACACTGGTATAGCCCCTTAAGCCTCTCGGCTATCGACGCAACTGACGTCATATATTTTTTAACTTATATGAATTACCGCAATAAAATAAATCATAAACCCCATATATTTTACTACTTTATTGAAATTAAATGTAAATATTATTCAAAATAGTAGTAAATAGAATAATATTAGATAGAATAATATTAAATAAAAAAATTGTAAATATGTAAAAATAAATTAAATACTTATATAATCTAAAAAAATTTATAATAAAATATTATTAAATTTTTTTATCCAATATATTATTAATAAATAATACTTATTAAATAGTTTCAAGCAAACTAATTTATAAAATAAAATGTTATGATACTACCTATCACATTTAAACCAAAATTAGAAACAAAGAAAAATTTAATAATTAAAAAGAGAAATAATTCGAGTTTAGTCAAATTATTTCTTTATAAACACCTGAAATCATACGCCGATTTGTCAGCGTTTCGAAATGCAAGGGAAATGAACTCGGTTCGAATAGACATTTCTTAACATGCTGAAACTGACAAACAGCAATTCAGCATAATATAATTGTGTCCTGATTTTTGGAACGATAAATATTTTCTTGTTAATCTAAGCAATAAAATATCGGATGATTACAACACCCACATGATAGTTAGAAATCAATAATTTTCAAATGCTCTTCAAAAACTATTCAAACTAACTATCATTGGTTGTACCTTGGCATTCGTTTCTATTGGACTTGCGGATAGCATACGCAAACACGAATTTGAGACTTTTCACGTCAAAGTATAAATGACCGCAATCCTTATTAAGATAACTGTTAAAGTATAGCAATGATTCCATTGCCGTCATTTCTCCTTTTCCTAAAGATTTTCCTTTCTCCTTTTTGGCCGTTATTACCTTTAAATCTGGCAATAAGCTACATCTGTAATTTGAACAACAAAGTTGTAAGTCTTGATTTTTGGATCTGACTTTATAAATCAACACCTGGAAAGTACTACTTCCAGATATTGGAAAAGAAAATTAATATTTTCTTGGAAATTTCCACATTATTGAAAATTTAATTCTATTGGAAAAATGGATAAATTGACCAAGGAGAGATTAGACTCTTTGGCAATTTCTAAATTGTCTTACGAAATAAGATTCTATATCAATACGACATTTATAACTGTTAAATGTTAATCTTTTATGCATTATTTTTCGATCTCGGAATTGTGCACATACCTTATGCATATGTATAATACTTATTAAACAATCATGTGCGTGTTACGTAGCATGTGTGCATGAATGTATTAATTTATATGTACAACTGAACTCATGTGAATGTGCAATGTGTGTGTAAAGAAATGTTACTGAATTGCAAAAATGAGTAAAGGTAACAAAGTAACATTATTAATAAAGTGACTATTTTCAAAATTTATTTCAGTTGAATCGATTAACAAATTTATAATGTTAATTAATGAAACAATCATATTAATGATAAAAGTAACAAAGTAACATTATTAAAAATGTTACTATCTTGAAAATTTAGTTCAATTTAATCAATTAACAAAATTCGAAATGTTAATTGATAAAACATTTATATAAGTAAAGGTAACAAAGTAACATTATTAGAAATGTTACTATTTTCAAAATTTATTCAAAACTTAACTCTTGACCAAATTTGAAGCTGAAAATCAAGCGATTGTAAATTATTTTTAAACCAACAATTCAACTGAGTTAAAAAGTTCAATTATCTGTTTAAAAATCGTAGAATTTATAAAGCAGCATGTTAACAATGTAACATTAAATTGAGTTGTCTTTTGAATTGGCTGCATAGTCGAACATGTGCATTTTAACCAAGCAAAATTAAGTTCAATGAATCTGCATAATGATAAGTTAACAGTAGTTAACTCTAACAAAAACGCATTTCGGACAATAGAATAAGTTTATATTCTTTTATTATGTAGGTAATTAATAATAGTAAAGCGCGTTTTAGTACAGTAAACACTGCAAAAATAGGCAATCTCTCCGTAGCTTAAAAATAGAATGTTAATATAATGTCATTTAGGACGCATTGCTCTTATCCTGATGTCTTAACTTGAGATGCTTCTTTTTGCATGGAACATTACACGTATATGATTGTTCGAGCGCAGGGCCGACTATGGGCCTGCGTTAAAACCCTAATTCTGGCAACAATATATCTAGCTGTTTTCTTTGACATGCCTATATTCGGTCCTGCTTTGGACGAAAATAAATGTTGTAAGATTTTGTTTAATAATCAAGAAACAAACGTGCATAACCACTTTGTATGTAGTCAACAAACTAAGCTTCATAATCATAAAGGAATACTCTGTTCAAATAAAATCAATTGATTAAACCGTGATTGTGATCGGTAATGAAAGAATTAAGCCAATGCTTGCATGGTACTTATTATTGTTGGTCTTACTAGTGTCAGTATTGAATTCGATGCTTCTTTACACAAAAACTTAAAGTTTATGGTTGTGAAGCAAGGTTAACCTCATTATTACTGTTATAACATAAAGATACATGAGTGAAACCATGGATGTATGTTCGTGTGAGTGTAGCTGCTTGTAAATGATAACTAGCCTGAACATGATTCTAAAATGTACAAGAGAATATTTATCATCTTCCAGAAACCACGACTTCCTACATTCTGCATCGGGTTCGTTTCCATTGCAATCAGTTTTTGGGGACAAAAACGGGAATATTCACGGTGGATTGTTATGATACTACCTATCACATTTAAACCAAAATTAGAAACAAAGAAAAATTTAATAATTAAAAAGAGAAATAATTCGAGTTTAGTCAAATTATTTCTTTATAAACACCTGAAATCATACGCCGATTTGTCAGCGTTTCGAAATGCAAGAGAAATGAACTCGGTTCGAATAGGCATTTCTTAACATGCTGAAACTGACAAACAGCAATTCAGCATAATATAATTGTGTCGTGATTTTTGGAACAATAAATATTTTCTTGTTAATCTAAGCAATAAAATATCGGATGATTACAACACCCACATGATAGTTAGAAATCAATAATTTTCAAATGCTCTTCAAAAACTATTCAAACTAACTATCATTGGTTGTACCTTGGCATTCGTTTCTATTGGACTTGCGGATAGCATACGCAAACACGAATTTGAGACTTTTCACGTCAAAGTATAAATGACCGCAATCCTTAATTAAGATAACTGTTAAAATATAGCAATGATTCCATTGCCGTCATTTCTCCTTTTCCTAAAGATTTTCCTTTCTCCTTTTTGGCCGTTATTACCTTTAAATCTGGCAATAAGCTACATCTGTAATTTGAACAACAAAGTTGCAAGTCTTGATTTTTGGATCTGACTTTATAAATCAACACCTGGAAAGTACTACTTCCAGATATTGGAAAAGAAAATTAATATTTTCTTGGAAATTTCCACATTATTGAAAATTTAATTCTATTGGAAAAATGGATAAATTGACCAAGGAGAGATTAGACTCTTTGGCAATTTCTAAATTGTCTTACGACATAAGATTTTATTCTATTGCAACATTCTGTTTGCAAAAGAAGTTTCAAAAGTAAGTCATTGAACTTGCTGAATCAAATTCTTTTCTTGCAACATTCTGGTTGCAAAAGAAGTTTCAAAAGTAAGTCATTGAACTTGCTGAATCAAATTCTTTTCTTGCAACATTACGAAGAATTATTGTAGCAATCGGCCCAGAATTGACTTCCGAACTCTTCTCCCCACCTTAGTCCTCGACTTTCCTAATTGGTGACAATTCGACGTTGTCTTTAAAAGCAACTGACGACATTGAAACCATTTCTGTACGATTTTCTTTCGCGAACGACTATCAGCTATGTGCTAGAAGTTTCGGCGTGATTCGAAATGACGGGACTAAGCCCATCCGTGAGCTGAATTCGGTTTTGACAGTCCACTACATGATAGTGACTAAACTCCGGGCGGACGATAATACAAATTTAATTCTTCAATCCAGCGGAGTGCCCAAGTTGTTCTTGGTGAGGATACAATTAACATGGTTAATTGTAATTCTTGTAATTTAACCGGCCAGTCCGCACGTGTAGTGCCTGCGTTCCGTCCAAGTCCAATGAGAACACCAAGTGTGCCTGTCATAAAGTGATGTCACACAAAAGACAATAGTGTCACAACGGTGACACGCCTAAAATTTCGGCTTCGCCCGTCGAGAAGAGTCAAATGTGTTAGATCATCACCTTCTTTTGACGGTAGTTTTTAAGGATTAGGGTAAGTCCAAACTAATTATGTATCGTTCTGATTTTTATTTATTTAAAATTGTAATTTTGTTAAACTTAAAAATTAATCGAAAGATTGCTATCTGTGTTTTCTTCTGTTGGAACTATAAACGATGTTTAATTTAATAAATTGTTAAAACGAAAGAGTCACTTGCATTATTACTAATGTCCTAATTCTTTTAGAAAAAAATATAGAATTTAAAATTTTACCTTATTGGCTGATAGTTAAGAGTTTTCCAAAAAGAGGATAAACGATCCCGCATAAAAATAAACAAGATCAATCGATCTTGGAAGCTTGGCGTCTCCGAGGACTAATAATAAATGACCATCTCAAAAGTCACTAACTAATTTGTGGGATTCTTATTAATTATTTCTTATGAATTATTATTAAATTTATTTTAGTTTGTTACATAAAATAGCAAAAATAAAAGTAAAAATTAATTTTAAAAATGTTTTAATATTAATATTGAATAATTTATCTGAATATCAAAATACATTTAATTAATTATTATAACAAATGCAGTTTTTGAAGAAAATAATACAAAATAATATGATTAAACATAAATGAAAAATGAAAAATTGTTTTTATATAACACCTGAGTTACAAGAAAAAAATTTTTGATCTAGAAAATTAATTACTTAATATTTACCAAACAAATTCAAGTTTTATAAAAAAATTTGCAATGGTAATAGAATACATATTATTTAAAATACTTTTGTATCATTATTGAGTAACAATATACTAATTAATTTAAAGTATGAAACAACTAAATTCTCTAATTTAATACACATTTTGATATAAATTTGCTTATTATAATTTTTTTAGAACAAAATATGTCAAAATAAAAGTATAAGATCCATATTAAAAAAAGATTTGTTTAAAAAATATTAAAAATGTTTATGTAACAAGGAATTGAAGCATTTATTAAATGTACATATATTTCGATTGTATATGACTCGCGTATCGGTGAGAGGCGTGTAGTAGTATTAGTAGTAGTGGCACGGATTACTATTTCCTGAGCAAAAGTTGCTAGCAAATATTAAAAACTGATCCTACTGAAGTAATTGTTATATCACGCAGTTATAATTTTTAAAAATGCTTGAGCAATATTTAAAAAAGGACGAATTTAATAATTAATACTCGAAGTTGATAAAATTTATTAAAACAATATAAAGATTAAAAATATTAACAGAATTTTTAAAAATGACTAGAGTAATAATTACAATTAGTAAATTTTACTACGTAAAAAGTAATTTTTCTTTATATGAAGCACATTCTACTCTAAATAGTAATTTTTACTGCAAATAGTAATTTTTACTAAATAATTACATTATTTACTATAAATGGAGATCCTCTTTTCTCAGTGCTCATAAGATCGAAAACCTCTTCCAAATATAAATAATTACCCTCATAACAAAGGGATATCCGTCGGATATCATGAAAATGTCCTCAGAATGTCCTGGGATGTCCATAAGACATTTTTGAGATATTGAAATTTCTACCCTTCTGGATAGCCTGAAAATATCCTTCCCAGGATATTTTCAGCATAATTGAAATTTAAAATGGATCTCCTGAATATATTCCTGAGGATTTCCCGGGTTCGAATTCGAATGATTTAAACTTGATTTAAATATCATTTACTATTCCTGGAATTTTTAAACTGAAGTCGGTTTCGTCACACGAACCAAATGGACAACTTGCTCATGATTGGTAATAATGGTAATATGGTTTGCCGTCATAATTCTTTGAAAATTTGATTATCCTCAGAATGTCCCGTGGATTTTAATGCTGAATGAATAATAATGATTAAAAAATAATAATAATAAATTAATAACAATACTAGCAAAGTATAACGCGCGCAAGCGCGCGATTAATTTTTTCGTACGTTTTTGAAATTAAACTATAATAATAGATAGAACAAATTGCTATATAATATGTATCCAATACCATTTAAATGATAATTATAAATATATATGTTCAATTATTTATTGAACAAGAAACGTTTGAAAAATATTCAAGTCCGAACTTAACCCTAAATCCATTACCAAACGTCAGACTACTACAACCAAAATTATGTTATGAAAAGTAGCGCGAAATTCAAAAATGAGAATTTGAGGATAAATTTGTAGATTACAATTATAGTTCCAAAAAATAATTTTTATCTGACAGATTAAAAATTTTAAGGACGTTCGTCTGAGAAAAATTAGCTTAAAAACTTGTTTTAAAATCCAAATAATTTTCTTTTTTAATAATAAAATATTCTTTTAGTAGGCATTAAAATTGGAGTACGAAATCTATCTTTTTTAAATCAATTATTTCTATTGGATTGTAACGTCGAGCCTTAACATTAGCTAATTAAAATTTAATTATTTCTTTTCCTCTGATTCTGAAACGGAAAATCTGTAATCTTAAAAGATCTAATAGATCAGTAGATCGCATATTTTCCATGTTGAGAATGAGAGCCTAATCATCAAGGTCAATGATCTTTTAATTTTTGTTGAATCGAGAATGCCGCAATGAAGTGGAAATTCTGAAGTCAGCACCTTCTTTTAGAATAACTAATAAATTTGTATCTTGATTATTATTTCAACTAATATCACAATTGTAATCATGGGGAATGGGAAAGTGACTATGTAATCCGTAAACTATACTAGGACATTATGATTGAGTGAACCTTGTTAAAACCTAGAATTAAGCAATTAAATTCTTGACTCTAAATTAAAAACTTCTTTAAACAAAAAAAGTTCATTTAAGTAAGTAATTTTGCTAGCGTTTGCACTGCCAGTAAGGAGGTCTCGTGTTGGTGAACACTCGTACCCACGCAGGTACCGGTGGCCACGCAAGAGCTAGCCACTCATACACTCTCATGAATTATGACTCCTCTGCTTAACGGCAGCCATAATGAATTCCCACTCTCTCTTCCTTTTCTAAAATACCTAAGAGCAACTGAGAAACGACCACGTGTTCTCTGACAGCCCGAGCACATGGCCTAGCACAGCAAAACAAAACGTGCTTTACGCACGAAAATAATAGATCAGAAATAAATAGAGGAATTCCATACTTGATTAATAAATTGTTAAATAAAAATGTCTTGGTCTTAAAAGTTCATTGACATAATGAAGCAATATTTTAAAGAAATATTGTGCGAATAATTGTCAAAGTGCTGGCCTGTGCAAATTCGGCGACTGCTCGGCAACAGCAAAACTGAAGTGTTGCTAAATTAAAATCGCTCTTCACCTCGTCTAACCTTCGTCCAAAATTGCCACACCTCAAGTCCCCACCTTTTCAATGGCTTTGAGAAAATATAAAAAGGAATCACACAATAATTAATAGCAGTTTTCAACCGTCGCGATTCCTAAAACGACGTGTGTGGCTCTCGCCCGTCCAGCGGTATTTGCAATTGGGTGTGGTCACCAACGGATACTAAATTTTGCTAATTTTAGTTCCTAGTAGTATAAAGGGTTCCCTCCCTGTTAGCAGTGCGGACGAAAAAAAAAGATTTCAAAAGACAATTTTTCGAGGATCCCTTTTAATTCCTTCCATTCAAAGATTCTTGCTAAACGGATGGTGGTCAGCAACGGATAAAGTGACTAATTTTGCTAAATTGTCAATTCTTAGTAGTATAAAGCGAACCAGATCCGCGTTAACAAAGAAACGGAATGAATTAAACGGGACAGTGGAAAAAGGGAAGAACGATTTCTCTGAAAACCTTTTCACGATAGAATTCGGGTGTGGTCACCAACGGTAATAGTGACTAAATTTTATTAATTATCACTCCCAGTAGTATAAAGAGTTCCCTCCTTGATGAAATCGGAAAAACGGAAAGGTACGAGACCATTAATTAACAACGTCACAAGAAGTTGCTAATTAAGCAATAAAAGAAATATATTTTTGTAAACACTTTGCTACGCCCATCCAGGATAGGAAGGTTCACTCAGAATCAATCTTGAGGTGGTAAAGATAAGGATTAGGATAAGGTTCCGTAAGTAAAAATTATGTAAAATTTTCACCATTGTTACCATTTCTTAAGGAATTGGAAAAAGAAAAATTGTTGTAAAAGGGAAGAAACTATCGGGGGTTGTAGAATATATTGTTAAAGTTTAAACACAGTAACGGTGTTTTCATTTTTTTGCTACCAACAATATTACCGAACCTTCCGACAGCAACCAAATCCAAAAGATAAAGAGGGACGAATTTCCGCCATAAAAATAAAAAAACACGAGTGGACGACACTCGTGTCAACTGTATCCGAGGAATTTTGGAAGAGGATGTTCTCTACTTGTTGGTGATTTCTCTTGACGCTTGTTTGGACGAAGATTTTTATTTAAATAAATTTTATTCTAAAATTGAGAAATTAGTCTTACAGTACTTGATTCATAACATTTAATTTCGAAACGTCACAGTTGTGGTGGCAGCGGTGGGTGTTTACCCTTTCGCGGTTATACCCATTTCTCTTTTGCAAGCTTTTTGAATTTTTTTTTGGAATGTATTTTCCCCTTGGAATCTGACAGATATTTTAGGAAATAATTGAAAAATTCTATCGACGTTGATTAATTGTTTTTACGCCGAGCGGTGGATTTCAAATTTTCAACGTTTATTATTATTTTACAATTATCGATAAACGAACTAACAATTTTCAGTAAACTGCTTTTACGCCGTGCGGCGGATTTCAAGTTTCCTAAAAATTCAGTGGTTTGACTGTTAGATTTTTTTTTTTTTTGTATTTTGTTTGTTTGTAGTAATCTTGTTCCTTCTTCCTACGAACGAGATACATAATTAATAGTATAGACAATTTTTGGGGAAATTACTTATAAATCATAATCCTCAAAACTGTCATTCACCCTATGTTAAGTTGTCTAATTGTTTTTTTTTAATGACAAAAAAAAGGACCTCCACTAACAGAGGTGGTCGGTTCGTCAAACGTCGTTTCCAGGAAGATTACGTTGCCGACGCCAGGTCAATCACTAGGCCCATTCTTGAATTGAAAGAATTCCGGGGCAAGGAAGCCGACCAGGCTTTTTCAAATTTCTTCGAAACCGTATTAGATTCGGCTCAAAGAAACATACAAAAATCCCAGGGAAAACCAATTGATACGGAAGTAACTCTGAACCCGAAATTAGCTCTCGTGAGAGTTCCGGAAATTTCAAGCCCACCCAAGAAAAAACCTCAAGTTACAAAAATCGAATCCTTGAATTTTCGCGTGATAACGATTGTTCAGCAGTAGTTCCATTACGATTAAATTATTCGATTTAAACAGTTTAGTTCTTACCTATTCTCTTTAGACTCACCTGATTAATTGTTCTGGTACTTTACCATGTGGTTACTCACGTGCCTGTAAATTCTGTCCTCTGGGATGTTTCCTCAGAATCAGCTGATCGAATTAGAGGCGCGAATCGAGGAACTAGCAGATTTTTGCAACCAAGCTTCTGCCACCAATATAATCCTGAAAAGTCGAGTAAAGCATCTAGAAACTCGTATCGACTATTTTTCCAAACTCTTGACTAAGGTTACAGAATCAAAGGACGCCCTAAGTCAAACGGTCGAAACATTAAATCAAAAGGTTACCTTGCAGCAAGGTATTATTGACAACCTTACTAAAAATCCTCAACCACCTTCCTTGAAGTTACCGACGGATTAAAGATATGGTTCGAAAAAATCCTTTGGATCGAATTGACCGATTAAACACTCGACTAGATTCCATCGAGAAAAGCTGCGACAGAATTCATATCTGTACCCGTGAATTATCAACCAGAATTCAGACCCTAAATAAGAAAGCCAAAATATTTTTTTTTACTACTCTGGATGAGGAAAACAAGTCGTCACAATTAGTTAAATCCATAAGCGAACTTGAGGAGAACATAACCAAATTAAAATTAGACTAGGATTCCTTGAAAGGAGAGTTCATAGAAATTTTGGGGGTAGTGTACTTTTAAATCAATAGAACTGAAGTCTGTTTTAATGTGGTAAAATCCTTGTATTCTGATCTTTGTCCTAGCGGAATTTTAGGGTTCAAGGGAGCAAAGGACATAATTACTATTTCGGCCTAGGATAATTAGGTTTCAAACGCTTTTATTTATCATTTCTTTTCTTGCAATGTGCAAACCTCGCATAGATAGCCGTTCCGTCGCCGACGAGGCTCCCTGGAGAGTACCGATTCCCCCTCTTCCTGGAACTATCACTATTGCCGAATTCCTGAATAGGCACCCTACCAACACTAACAACGATCCCATCGATTCAGACGACAGTGATATTACTGACGCCACGACGGTACCGTACCGATCAGATGATAGCGACATCGAAGTACTAAATTAATTCAAAAAGAAAACTCTAGTAATTCAATTATCTGGGAAAACTTTTAGTAACCCAGAATTAGATCTTATTATTCCTTTATTGCTGTTTAGCTGGAAGGTTCGAGTTAAATTAACCATTTTTCATTTTACTATTTACTTAATAAGAAAATCCAGTGGTGGCGACATTTTGTCATTTTTTAAACCCCTGTTTTCTTTTAACCCTTACTCAAAGGTATTATTTAAAAAAAAATGGCGAACGAACAGGACGGGAACGGAAGAAACCAAAACGCAGGTGTGTTTGGTGCTCCTCCGCCAAACATTACCCATATGTTACCGGATCTTAATCAAAGTGCAGCCATGACTTCCATGTTCGAATGCATGCTGTTACAACAAGGAACGCATCACATACCGGTGTTTGACGGTAGGAATCCTCCCCTTCGAGAATTCTTGCAAGATATTACGAATGGTTCAGTATACATGACGGATTCCACTGAACCCGGGTTTATAAAGGTCGTTTTGAGTAAACTAAAGGGTCCCGCTCGAGAAAGTGTTCGAGACAAATCTTTTGAGAAATTGAGCGAACTTGTCGCCCATCTAAAGAAACGATTTTCGTCGTCAAGAAACTATCAATGGTATCTCGATTCCATTGCCAAACTCCGAATAAAACAAACAGAGACAGTCAGCGACTATGGCGACCGAGTTCAAGGGCTTATTAGTGGTGCACGACACGCTCTCGAAGAACGATATCCAGGTAACGTCGAAGAGTCTACGGTGACCCTAAGCCGGATAATGATGATGCCTGTACAGGATTTTGCTTTAGACTCATTCGTACGTGGACTTCCGACGGAGATATCTACGCACGTGGACACCAGATGTCCAAAGGATTTGAGCGAGGCCCTGGAATTCGCCCTTCACGCGGAGGAACGCGAGATCTATGTTGATCACAACCGCCCAGTTTCTTATCGTATCTCGAGAGAGAGAGAGAGTCAGAATTCCAACCGTAAAGGATGTCAAACGCAAATCAAAGATCAAATGATACCAGGGAAAAACCTAGGCCTTCAGAATCACATACGGGAGGTCTACTTCCCCCCCAACTTATCCACCCTATCCTACGCCACCATGCCCCCCTTATTTCTACCCTTATCCCCAATATCCAGGATTTCCCTATCCACCTATGACATCATTTCCTCCTCCCACTCAAAGAATGAATTATCCTCAGAGAGAACCACCGAAGTCCCAGTGGAACGACAGGCGAGAAAATTCTGACATTAATACCCCCCCACGATCTATGTCCCCAGGACCAAATAGGTCTTTAAACTACCAGCAGATTCGTCACACGGACGCGCCGACGGGTTCCAACAGAGACGAGCGTCCGAAGACAGTTCAGTTTGCGGAAGCGACGGTAGAGTCCTCAGGGCAGGATCCCAGGCCGAGGACTCCCCAGTAGTGGAACTAAACTCCGAAAAATTTATTGAACCTGTGGCAAGGTTTTTGGTTGACCCGGGGTCGGATTCAAATTTTATCAAACTTAAGGCGCTACGTCCGAAGCTTAAAATAAATCTGACAAACGCTGCGAAAATAAGTGGCATCACAAAACACAATGTAACTACTTTAGGTACCATACAAATACCGATTTTTGACAATGAAACAGAATTTCATGTGGTTAGAAACTCCTTCCCAATCTCGACGGACGGAATACTAGGTAGACCATACCTTCGTCAAGAACAGGCAGAATTATTATTCCATCATAACACCTTGGTCACCATTACCAAGCCCACTGCTCCCCTCCCTGTTGTCGAAACGGAATCAATGTTGGCAAAACGAAAGTTAAAAACAGAGATGAAACCTTTTAAACGAGTTTTTAGGATTCAGGCACGTTCTCGTCAGCCAATTGCAATTGATACAATGCCCACAGACCTAAAGGAAGGTTACCTACCAAAGGTGCGCACTCCATCAGGTATATACATTGGCGAGGCTGCTGTGAGCAACCACGACGGGATGTTATGCCGTGGCGCTAACCACTACTGAAAAAGACGTAGAGATCGAACTTCCTCCACAAGAACTTCTGCCTTTCGATTACTGCCCTTTTCCCGGAGAAGAATCATCCGGATCCGAGGGTGAAAACGTTGTGAATGGTGCCAAAGAAGCCATAACAGATCGAATCGAAAGAGTCAAGAAAGCCCTTCACATATCTAATTTATCCTCGGAAGAAAAGAAGTATGTACTTGATTGGGCAGAAGAATTTGCGGATATTTTTCATCTTAGTGGAGAGAAATTATCGTGTACAAGCTGGGTGAAACATCGAATCCCGACCACCGACGATAAGATTATTCACCGGAAGCAATACAAGGTGCCTTACTAGGCCGCAAATCAAATCAAAACGCAAATACAAAAGCAGCTAGATGCAGGATTAATAAGAAAATCTAACTCTCCCTTCAACTCCTTCCTCTTGATAGTCCCCAAGAAACTCGACAATTCGGGAGAAAGAAAATGGCGAGTTGTAATTGACTATCGAGCGTTGAACGAGAAAGTTATCGGTGATGCTTTTCCGCTGCCAAATATTTCACAGATTTTTGACCGTTTGGGCAGCGCAAATTACTTTTCAGTATTCGACTTGTCGAGCGGATTTCACCAAGTAGAAACCGACCCCGCTGATAGGCACAAGACAGCATTTTCCACTGGAAACTGTCATTACGAATACGCCCGGATGCCTATGGGTATAAAAAATGCTCCCCAAACCTTTCAAAGGCTTTTAAACAATGTTCTTTATGGGATGTTGGACGTCGAGGCTTTCGTCTATTTAGACGACATCATCATATATTCCGACACTCTGGAAGAACATGACAAAAGGGCCCGAAGATTATTTACCAGACTACGAGAAGCAAATTTGAAACTTCAGCCGGATAAATGTGAATTTCTAAAAAGAGAAGTTGCTTATTTGGGTCACATCATCGGAAAAGACTTTATTAAACCAAACCCCGATAAAATATCCGCTATCAAAAATTTTCCTCAACCAACGACGCCAAAGAATATACGCCAATTTCTGGGCCTCTCAGGGTATTATCGAAAGTTTATTGAAGACTACGCGAAGATTGTCAAGCCTCTGGTCGATCTCACTAGAAAAGACGGAAAGTGGGAATGGGGAAAGGCACAAAAAGAAAGTTTTCTTAAATTACGACAGTATCTAACGCAAGAACCATTGCTCCAATACCCGGATTTTTCGAAACCTTTCAAACTTACGACCGATGCATCAGAATTCGCAGCAGGAGCAATATTAACACAGGAAAAAGATGGAATTGATCTTCTAGTTGCATATTTTTCCAAGACTTTAAACGAATGCGAACAAAGGTACCCGCAAGCAGAGCGAGAGTGCCTGGCCATACTTTATGCAGTTGAAAAATTCCGACCCTATCTATACGGTCGAGAATTCATTCTGGCCTGTGATTTTGAACCTGTTAACTGGATTTCATCGGTGGAAAATCCCGGATCTAGATTGTCAAGATGGCGATTAAGACTACGAGACTTCCAATACGAATTTCAGTATAAAAAGGGGAAACTCAACCGAAGCGTTGAAGCCTTATCCGGGAACCCTGAAAAGCTTTTCCAACCTTCAGATACCAGCTTAGAAAGTTCCATGGAATTGAGCGAATTGCCTATACTGGACGACGGCGAAGAAATCTCGGCAATGCGAGTCCTCCCCATCCTTACGAGGTCTGCTAGCCTACGAGATGGAAAAATTACAGACAAACCTCGTCCTGCAGCCATGAAACGACACCAGTCAACAACAGGATACGAAAAGGAAAAGGTGCCTGGATCTACGCTAATGGAAAAGAAACCCGTTTCCATCTTGAAACGGAAACCTGTGAAGGCTTCGGAACCTGCAAGGGAGGTTCCAGCAGTCGCACCTCGGGATAACCCCAATCCTAACGACAACATATCTCCCACTCAAAAAAAGAGAGGAAGGCCCCCAGGGACAAAAAAGGTAACAATACCAGAATTAGCCCCCGAACAAGAGCAAGAAGATGGTGCCATTGCCACCAGGTTGAGGAAACGACCCAGTCCTCATGGATCCCCATTACCCTGCGACACCGTTTCTTCTTCCTCTCCCTCTCCCCCTCCCTCGACCGACCCTTCGAGTAATGACGAGGAAGAATCTGATCCCCCCGTATTTCGCAGCCGACACAGCGTTTTTCCAAATGTGAAACCTTCACCCCCTCCTGTGTATAAGTCAGCAAGTGGACCACCCCACACAGTCTCTAATAATACCCCTGAGTCAGTAGGATTACTTCCCCCACTCCAAGAATCATATACAGACGTGTTTATAGATGGATCCTGCTGTGGAAATGGCGCAGGAAAACCTAGGGCAGGAATAGGTGTTTGGTTTGGCCCAAATCATCCACTCAACGTATCAAAGCCAGCAAGAGGTAGGCAAACCAATAATGTAGCAGAGATTGAAGCTGCTACAGTTGCGGCACTCAAGGCAAAGGAGGCTGGAATTCAAAGACTAAGATTAAAAACTTATTCCCAATTCCTTATAAAAAGCGTTACGGAATGGATGCCTCGATGGGAAACGAACAATTGGCTAACAGCATCCCGCAAACCTGTCCAGAACCGCGCAGAGTTCGAGAAATTAAAAGAGGCCTTAAAAACACTTGATGTTAAATGGGAATACGTTCCTGGGCATCGGGGACATTATGGAAACGAGATGGCAGATCAACTAGCTCGCGCTGCCAATCCTCCTGAGGAAGAACGTTCCTTTTCTCGAGCATCTGACAACGAGGACGATCCCCTTCCCGAAGATATAATCAAAGATGTACCTCCTCCGTGTTACAATAGCGACAGTAGTTCAGAAGAGGACGACCAATTTAACTCCAAGGAACGAAATTTTAACAAGGAACTCCAACAAGCCATTAGCAAGTTCGAGGAAACTTTAAGGGACAAAAAATGGACCTTAACCGATCAGACATTGGATTGGGATCACGAAGGTAATTACTCCCAAGGTCAAACCTCGAGAAAACGTCATGTTTCCGATGGAGAATCAGATGAAGAACTTCTACAGGATCTTGAAGCCCTTGATCCTTGTAGGGACTACGATGACGATGCATTTTCCTCTAGAGTTCAGCAATTTTTAGAGAAATATGAAAAGGGCCGCAAGCAGTCAACACAGGAGGAAAAATCACCCGAAATTGTGAATGTGCAAAAGGGAAGGGAACCTGTAGTAAGATTTCAGGAAGTTACAGATGACAGTGAGTCAGATGTCACGGAAGAGACATCACCCTCGAAAGAAAGGTTTCAAACTCCGGCACCTAATTGCCCTCCCGATGCACGATCAACCCCATTCCTCCCCATCCCCACACAATTGCGAGAAGAAGAGCAATCACCTGTGAAACAAAGAGACAAGGTACCAAGAAGGCTAGAAGGACTATCTTGTGAAGAGACTTTTTTCCACCAAAATTACCCTGCAGTAAACAGCGAACTATACGATCATAGTCTCCCGTACGCTGAAGACAACGACTGTCTCCCCTCTATAAATCAAGATTCGGTCTCGCGCTGTCAAGAACCTTTAACGTATAAACGTAGCAACTACGCTTTGTTCCTCCCGGCAGATTGTGAACCCATTGACTCCGCTTGTAAATTATTGATAGCCACCGACTACCTTAACCTTCAAGATCTCAACGAATGCGGTCCGAAAAAGGGACAAATCCTTGTTGTCCCCAACGGCCGATTTAAAACTTATGTCGCAATAGTGAAAAACCGTTGTTTCGACAGAGTCGAATGGAAGGATGTTGAGAGAGTGTTACATGGCCTACGTTCCGCCCTAGAGCGCCAAACCCATCAAAATTGTAGAATCGCATCTACAGGAGAAGTCCTTGGTGCCACTACTGGTACATATTTTATAGAATTAATTACAAAAGTTTTTCACGGTACTAATATTAAGATAACGTTATGTCAAGGACGGGTCGAAGTTCCCCCTCTCCAAATCAGACACAAAATAATTAAAGAATTCCATCAGAGTCTCGTCGGAGGACACAAGGGCATTAATAAAACTTATCGAAGGATCAGGGAACGATATACTTGGCCAGGCATGAAAGACGAGATAACAAATTACCTTTGTTCTTGCAGGAGTTGTCTAGAGAATAAGGTTCGAAGGACCTGTACTAGAGAACCCATGATTATCACGGACACCCCTGCTGAACCTTTCGACAAGGTATCCCTTGACACAGTAGGTAAGTTACCCACTACTCCGAATGGAAATAGGTATATATTGACCATGCAGGACAACTTCAGTAAATTTTGCATAGCAGTGCCTATCCCAGACATCAAAACAACAAACAATTGCTCACGCTGTAGCAACGAACTTGTTTTTCGCGCATGGAGCGCCTCGAAGCATTCTGACAGACAGAGGAGGTAGTTTTGTTAGTCAACTTATGCGGAAAATGGAAAAACTCTTCCACATAAAACAAGTTACCACCTCGGGATATCGTCCCCAAACGAATGGTGCTCTCGAACGAAGCCACATCGTTTTGGTTGATTTTATAAAGCAATACGCGGAAGAATATGACGATTGGGATCGACTACTTCCCTGTGCCATGTTCGCATATAATACTTCGGTACATGAGTCTACAAAATTTACCTCATTCGAACTAGCCCATGGAAGGATGGCCCGGATGCCCAGCTCATTTCCTAGTGGTCCCGAACTAGAGACGTACGGGGCATATTTGGAAGATCTGATAACCCGCAAGAATGATAATTATATTAATTATATTAATTATATTAAGCATCGAACAACGTACCAGCACTATTTGTTTCAACATTTTTGGTTTTTGATTTTTTTAAGATTAATAAATTTCATATTTTATAATTTTACTGAAACAAAATAAATAATGAATAACAAATTGATTTCTATTAACAAAACAATAATTCTGTTAAAAGTTAAATAAAATTTTTACCTTAATTGACATTTCTTTTTAATATAACCTAACTTTTTTTGAAAAATATCTTTTTCAAATAAAGTATGCATTTTTAATTTAAAATGTTATTAAAATATCTATTATTACAAATTTTCAAACAAAGCACAAAGTTTTAGCATTGTTTGTTTTGTTTTAAAAACATTATTATAAAATTAATTTAAAGTCACATGGTGACAAGTTAGGTACTACTGCTTTTAATCTAAATGAGTTTATTGCGCAACTCCAATCTAATTAGATATATTGCGCATACTCGTTTCATATTTGAATTAAGATTTAATAATGAACTCCAAACTGTAATATTAATGAATTAAGTAATTAAGTTGAAGTAAATTGGACTCAAATTTTCAACATCTGTTCTTAAATTTATAGATTTTTCACTTTTTACAATATAAAACATTTCTAATATTTTTCTTTTTTGCAAATTACTTTCTGAATCTAAAATTGTTATATTATCAGATGAAAAATTAAATTTATGATTATAATTTATTGCATGTTTACATAAAGCTGTTTTATTTTCTTTATTTCGTTGTTGATCTCTATGTTCTGATACTCTTTTTTTTAAATAACGTTTTTTTTGAACAGGTGTTGAAAATTTGAGTCCAATTTACTTTAACTTAATTACTTAATTCATTAATATTACAGTTTGGAGTTCATTATTAAATCTTAATTCAAATATGAAACGAGTATGCGCAATATATCTAATTAGATTGGAGTTGCGCAATAAACTCATTTAGATTAAAAGCAGTAGTACCTAACTTGTCACCATGTGACTTTAAATTAATTTTATAATAATGTTTTTAAAACAAAACAAACAATGCTAAAACTTTGTGCTTTGTTTGAAAATTTGTAATAATAGATATTTTAATAAGATTTTAAATTAAAAATGCATACTTTATTTGAAAAAGATATTTTTCAAAAAAAGTTAGGTTATATTAAAAATAAATGTCAATTAAGGTAAAAATTTTATTTAACTTTTAACAGAATTATTGTTTTGTTAATAGAAATCAATTTGTTATTCATTATTTATTTTGTTTCAGTAAAATTATAAAATATGAAATTTATTAATCTTAAAAAAATCAAAAACCAAAAATGTTGAAACAAATAGTGCTGGTACGTTGTTCGATGCTTAATATAATTATACACTATGAACCTTTTTATATTCATCGTTGAACTCATGTTAAAAAATTTTTTTATAAAAAATAAATGTTATATGTGTTTACAGTTCTAATGAGGGTATAAGATCTTATACCGAAACGCGTCAAACTGATGCTAATATTTGTGTAAACAAATGAAGAAATAAAAAGCCGTATAGGCCAAAAAATTTTTAATTTATTATTAAAACGGCTTAAAAGAATAAGGTTAAACCTTTTAATCTATTAACAAAACAATAATGTTGTATTAGAGAACGAGTGGGGAGAAAAATTGATCAAACACAAAGACAAAGTTATGGCCGCGCATTGTTAAGATCCGTAAACTTTCCTTTTTCTCACTCTAATAATTACTTTTATTCTTAGTTTTTTTTTATTATTAATTTTTATCACTTATCTGTTACTAATCTTTCTCTTTTTTAGGAAGGAATTACTGAATCTGAACGAACCATGAATGTCATAACAAAGTGTGTTTTGTCTCTCCTAGCCATCTCTGTTCCTATCAATATATGTTCCTGCCAATCTTCTGAGACACACCGGATTACGCCCTTCGAGAAAAACAATGGGATTTACTATGAGTACAAATCGGAATTCAAGGTCTCCACCGCCACCTGGAGGATAGTGGTCTTCTTGGATGTCACTAAACAGTTCGACAGACTCACATATTTAAGGACCCGACTACAAGACGCACTGGACAGTTGCCCGGAAAACATAACATGGTGCATAGATTTTGTTACAAATTTCGGATGGCACGACGAATGGACAGAGGCTGCAGAATTGAATTTCTAGATAAATAAGGAATATGAAGAATTAAAAAACATAAGGGAAAGTTCTCCTTCTATGTTACCAAGGACTACGAGGGTGAGAAGGGCCACACCTTTACTAGGGTTCATAGGGAAATTCGCTGGACCTATTGCTGGAATGCTGACCTACGAAGATGGAGAAGATATAAAGAGCGCCATCCAAGAATTGAATCAAGCCCAAACCAATTTGTCACACTTGGTGGAAAAGCAAACGCACGTTGTTAGGGCACAACTTGACCACCTAGACAAAATACACCAACGACAAGACAACCAAATACAAGAGTTGACTAGAAGGTTGGGAGATCTAGAGAAGGGCACACACGACCAACACACACAAGCACGAAAGGCTCTACTAAACGCAGTACAAGACGGACTGACGCGACACTGTAAGGCAGGAACTAAGATCCTGGAAGTATTGTACCAAGCACGAAAAGGACAATTACACAGGGCTTTACTTACCAATGACCATTTAACACCAATTCTGAAGGATATTCAACGACATCAGTCAAATCTAGAATTTCCCCTAGAAGGACCTAACCTAAGCATGGAGGAACTCGCCCAGATATCTCATACTACTGCACTTACAGAAGGCAACCATCTGAAAATATTAGTAGACATCCCTTTGGCAGATAAGGCAAAGTATTCTATGTACCAGCTACATCCCCTTTCCGTGTTCCAACCCATTTTCGACAATAAAATTGGAAAAGCTCACGTACGCCCTAGACACGAATACCTATCAGTGGATCAACAACGACAAAATTTTATCCTGATGAACTATCGAGACTTAAATTCTTGCAAAAGAACCAGAAGATTCCTCTTATGCACAAATCCCCCCGCTATTCAAGAAGTCCAGAAATCAGCAGTGTGTGAAGTACGCCTCCTTCTAGAACCAACCCTAGACGTTCTAAAAACCTGCGACGTAGAAATCGATTTCAACGTTGCACCTTTTTGGAAAAGAGTAAGAACATTGGCTGGCTGGATTTACTCTTTAGGGAATAACACTCTCTTAAGATTGACTTGTGAAAACACTCAAGATACACGTGTGAACATTTCTGGAACCGGACTCCTACAACTAGCAGCTGGATGCAAGGCCTGGACAACGGGAATGACTCTCACTCCCGCGTCGATCCCGAAAGGATTTACAGAAATTTTATACGAAGCGGATGTAAATTTGGACTTGAGAGCTCTCTCCTCGTCTCTAAATAAATTTAGGCTTAGCCGTCCCAATGAGACTATCGCAGAAATCCAGGACCTGGAAATCGAAACCTTTCAAGGAAATTCAAAAACCTTAGATGAACTAGAGCAGGATCTACACGATTTCACATTACGACGACATGCTCTGGATGAGAAAAGAACTTCTAATGTTAGGATCTACACTGGATTCGGACTACTCACCCTGGGACTCCTCCTAATCTTGTTATTCTTGAAACTCCAGATAAAGAATAACCATCTCCAAAGAAACACAACTAATCGAGAGGCTATATCCCCTACACCCCGGGAGAGGAAGCAACGATTTTTTAAAAACTCAAGGAAAACACCAAAAATAAACCCTAAGGAAAGATGTCGCTCCACATTCAACACCGAAGATATTGACCTCCATGTGATTTCAACTACACCGGAAGACCACTCTGATTGTCAGGAACAATTAGGGAATGAACCTCAGACACCCACGGCGAGCGAAGTAATTTGTAATATTCGAAAACTTCCTCGGCAACAACTACAACCTTGTTAATCCGTTGCGAATGTCAACTATCGACCTAAGAAAGTAAGTGACAATAAAGCTCCTGGACTTAATTTTTCTCTTTCATATTTTTATTAATATAAAGAGTACAAAGGAAAAAAAATTTTTTATATATATATATATTCTTTTTGATATTTTAATTCTTTTCTTGATTTTCGCCGAGCTGCCCCCCGACAAAAACTCTCCCCTTGTCAACTGTTGTCCACTGACCCCTGGACTCCGATTGCCGGCGCTAAAAATAGAAAAAAAAGGGAAGGTAAACCACTTAAAAAAAAAAAATTTAGGGGTTCATCCACGTTTCTAACCGTAAATCCCCTGTTACATACCAGCTTCCAGTGGCCAGCTAGATGAGGTTCCCCTTCCACCCAGAAATGCCGTTGGCACCATACCAACTCCTTTGTGGGCATAATGGATAGCAGGTTACCTATTGGAAAATCCGGTAGGTCGTCGAAATCTAATATAATTTCTTCTCCCTCCAGAATCACCTCCAGTCGCGGAAGATAGATAACATTCTCGTTCTTGAAGAAGTTCTGATAAAAGAATGGTCGTAATCAGAACCTTACTTTTTCAACCCTTCCATATTAATTAAATAAAAAAAAAAAACTTACGGGTGCCCAGAATCCTCGCGCCATCCAACCTCCTTGGAACCACTTCGCCTCCAAGTACCACTTGGAGCGCGAATAAGTTTTTCTCTGTAGGGACCTAGGACAGGGGCTGTCAAATGCGAAATACTCCCCTTTCTCGGGAGCACTTACTGGCGCCCAAGGCCCAAACTCAACGAAGAACCTAAACAAACAAGAAATGAACCCACGATCATTAAAGGGAGAATCTAGTAACCTTAATGATTTTTAGCGAAACGCAAGTAATTCTTTCATCATCGAATTCGAATTGAATTAACTCGATAATGAAAAATTGGTTAAAATCGATTGATTTTGATCGGGCTATTAAAATCTTAGATTTAAAATCAACTGAATTATTAAGGGTAAAATCTTTAGAAGACATGATAAGAAATGTAAAGAACTAAATTGGCTTTGGTGTTAACATACTCAAAATTATCAAACAGCTGATTAATTTTGATCACTAAAAATTATTAAAATATTGAAAACTAATTAATTTGAATTTTTGATGGTTCGAAATTATTCGAAATTATCCTAAGTTATTTTAAGAGAAAAGAAATAATAAATAAATAAAAATAACAAAATTTTTTCAGTTCTGAATAAAATCAATTATTCAATTTTTAGTGAAATGATAAATTCGAAGCAAATCAATTGTTGAGAATCGAAATGCAAATAAAATTAAACCACTTAAAAAAAAAAAAATCCAGGTTGATGTCCTAGTTTTTCCGTCCACTGAATTGAGTGCCATTGAAATTCACTAAATGTTTAGAAGCCGAACTTAGTAGCCCAACAGTTTGAAGTCAATAATATATATATCCTTTCTGTTTAATTATTTTTCTTCTTTACCATACATTCCTCTCCCCCCCCCCCACGTTCTATTCTTTTAACCCAAATCTCGGTTCATGATTAAGGATTGTATTATATCCGAACGCGAAAAAAATTATTTAAAATGTTATTTAAAATTTTTCTTTAATCCTCCTCACTTGTCCAAGTGGCTACACACTTCCGACAAGGTTACTCGGAGGAAGGTTTTAATTTTTGAGGAAGTCAGAGCTCGCGAGCACGCGGAGTATAACTACCATCCTGTATCGTTCCAGTTCCGCATCCACCCTGGGTGCAATGGTGGTTGCTATTCTTTCAGCAACCCAAAGGACGATTAACGCTTAGGAACGATACCAAAAAAAAGAGCTAATTTAAATTATCATCTTACGCGCACTTCACTTGCATTTTTATCTTAAAGGTTTTGTTTAAAATATGCCCTTCCCCCCCCCCCCCTCGCTGAAAAGAAAGCACATTACAAAAAAAGAAAACATGAATGTTAATATATAAGGGACCTCAATTGATGTGACCTAATTATAAAGGTCTTATCCAATAACAATAATTTTCCTTTTATTGGTTCATCCTTAAATAAAGATGACGAATCGCAATTCTTCAAAGATTGAGTTCACCATAAGTTCGACCCAATTGATTTTTGGTCTGCTGAAATTGAATTCCAGTCTAAATTCAATTCGTCTAAATTCAATTCATACGGTAACACTGAAAATAAAGATGTTACGTTCCTACAAAAAATATAAATTGTTAATGATTGCTAAATTCGAGAGGAATGTCGGAGGATCCAAGCTGACAAGGATCATAAGGGCAAAACCTTATAGTCCTTGATTTATTTTTATGTAGAGATCGTTGAATTGCCTTTAGAAGTAGTTATCGTTGCCACGCCTTGATGTTTTGGAATATTAATTATACACTAATGAGTCATTTTATTTTAGGAAAATTTAAATGATTGTTTGAACCTTTTATTTTAATTTAAGTTACCTGTTTATTTTATGCCACAATGATTTACAAATTTTCAATAATGTTTATTATAAAGATATTGCTTAACTTACCCTACCATAAATTATAATTACCGTCGGAAAGTAGAAGGCTCGTCGGCACTCACACTCGCATTCCGTCGGGCGATGTTAACAATAATAATTTTTTCCGAGTTTGAAGTGCTGGGTTGCACTAGTGGCCCTTTATCCTCTCAGTCGGCGCAGGTAATATCTATACTGGCTGGCCGGTCTATCAAGACAAAAATTATGATTAATTGTTTTTAACAATTAAAAATAATTTCCACTTGAAAGGAGCTCCACTCGACTCTGCCGGTTAGAGAAGGGTAGTTGAAAGTTGCGTCCACCTGATGACTTTATTGCAACTTGTGCAAATTGTAGTTCAGAACTCGGCTTGTGGACGGGCTAAGTCCCGGCGTTCGATTCTCAATCAACAGCTTCAGCGGGCTAAAGCCAGGAAGGTGTTGATCGTAAGAAAAACGAAGTTGTACTGCGTTTTTGTGATTTGCACGATGCTCCTCAAAGACTTCGTTACAAGGCTCCAGGGTGGGAAATTTTGATGAATTTGCAATAGGAAATGGGCCGGTACCAGCCCGAGACTGTTTGCTGAGTCAAGTTTTTGCTGATACAGATTCTATGTCTGTTCGACTATTGTGAACGGAAATTGAATGTGCAGTTTGTTCGTCAGAAATATTTTGTTTCTGGAAATACTTTTAATTAATTTTCTAATAACAAATAAACAATGAATTGTTCATTATTTATTTATTTATTGATTGTTACAATTATCAATGGATAATTATTATAGTATCGTTACCGCATGTTTGTAAAATTGTTAATAACAACATACAGTTAACGACACTTAAAATTTCATATTCAACATTAGAACATTCCGCCACAAACAATTTAAAACACAGCTGCTACTCGAGCACGTGCTTCTGTTTTGATTCTGCATCTTTTCAGCTTGTTGGTAATGGAAAGGGGAGGAGTGAGAGGTAGGAAAGAATGATGGCCGCTGGGCCTTGCCACGAGAGACATCGCGGAGCATTAGACCGTGTGTCTGTGTATATGTGTTATGTGTACGCCAGAGTCTGTGGCTGTATTGGTAGCTGCCTCGACTGAGATGACACAGGCCACAAGTGCAAAACAACAATATGATTCTCCCTTTTATTTTAATTCTAACGGAATTGATTCTACTTTAGTTTTGCATTTGGATAATTGGTGATTTTAATAATAAGAATAATAATCAATTATTGAACTATATATGAACCTACTAACTACCATTATTACGATTATTGTTGTAACGCCTGTTATAACCAAGTTGTTAAAATTATTACAATAATATTTGCCATAACTAATTCCATAACAATAACCAGCTTTACAATACCCGTTACAACATTCGTTATAACCACCGTTACAACATTTAACATAACCGTTTTTACAATACCCGTTACAACATTCGTTATAACCACCGTTATAACATTTAACATAACCGTTTTTACAATACCCGTTACAATTAAAAATTTTTCTATAATCATAATTGTTCATTTAAATTGAACATTATACTGGAATATTTCCTGATTTAATTTAATGTTGTTATAACCGAATCTATAACAATTGCAGTGCCTATTCAGGTAATTATTATTTTCATAATTTTATTCAGTTACTTCTCATAACAATAACCAGCTTTACAATACCCGTTACAACATTCGTTATGACCACCGTCATAACATTTAACATAACCGTTTTACAATACCCGTTACAATTAAAAATTTTTCTATAATCATAATTGTTCATTTAAATTGAACATTATACTGGAATATTTCCTGATTTAATTTAGTGTTGTTATAACCGAATCTATAACAATTGCAGTGCCTATTCGGGTAATTATTATTTTCATAATTTTATTCAATTACTTCTCACAGCGAGCTTCGTTCGGAGCAAGGTATTTGCTGACAGACGCTTTTTGTGCGTCAGGTGTCTATTTTATTTTTCTGGCGAAACCTTAATTATTCTTTACCTTAAGTTAGATGGATTAATTTGTATAAGGATAATGTTAGTTACGAAGATATTATCCTCGTAACAAAAGATCCTAGAATTCCAACAAAAAAAAAAAAAAAAAAATTGATGAAATTATTTAAGATCATCAAGCTCTGGACTATTCGAAGGGAATTGAAATTTTTGAAAATAATTGATTGAATTTTAAAATACAATTGATTTTGAATTTTTGATTATTCAAAAGCTTTAACATTCAAAAATATTGAATTCATTAAATTTTAAAAGCATTTAATTGAATTTTATAATTATTGAAAATTGATATTCAACTATTCAAAATTTACTAAAATATAAATACAATTGATTTTGAGTTTTTGATTATTCAAAAGCTTTAACATTCAAAAAATATTGAATTCATTAAATTGTAAAAACATTTGGTTAAATTTTGTAGTTATTGAAGATTGATATTCAACTATTCAAAATTTATTAAAATATAAATACAATTGATTTGAATTTTGATCGTTCAAGAAAGCTGAATTATTAGATTGGTATTCAGCGATTCAAGATTTATTAAAATATAAAATACAATCAATGTTGAATTTTCGATTGTTCGAGATTGTTCGAATTTATTCAAGGGCTTTAACATTCAAGAATATTGAATTCATTAAATTGTAAAAGCATTTGATTGAATTTTTATAATTATCGAAAATTGATATTCAACTATTCAAAATTTATTAAAATATAAAATACAATTAATGTTAAATTTTTGATTGTTCAAGATAGTTCGAATTTATTCAGGGGCTTTAACATTCAAGAATATTGAATCTATTAAATTGTAAAAGCATTTGATTTAATTTTATAATTATTGAAAATTGATATTCAACTATTCAAAATTTACTAAAATATAAATTACAATTGATTTGAATTTTGATCGTTCAAGAATGCTGAATTATTAAATTAGTATTCAGCGATTCAAAATTTACTAAAATATAAAATACAATTGATTTGAATTTTGATCGTTTAAGATTGTTCGAATTTATTCAAGGGCTTTAACATTCAAGAATATTGAATTCATTAAATTGTAAAAGCATTTGATTGAATTTTTATAATTATTGAAAATTGATATTCAACTATTCAAAATTTACTAAAATATAAATTACAATTGATTTGAATTTTGATCGTTCAAGAATGCTGAATTATTAAATTAGTATTCAGCGATTCAAAATTTACTAAAATATAAAATACAATTAATGTTGAATTTTCGATTGTTCAAGATTGTTCGAATTTATTCAAAGGCTTTAACATTCAAAAAATATTGAATTCATTGAATTGTAAAAACATTCGATTGAATTTTTATAATTATGGAAAATTGATATTCAACTATTCAAAATTTATTAAAATATAAATACAATTGATTTGAATTTTGATCGTTCAAGAATGCTGAATTATTAGATTGGTATTCAGCGATTCAAGATTTATTAAAATATAAAATACAATCAATGTTGAATTTTCGATTGTTCGAGATTGTTCGAATTTATTCAAGGGCTTTAACATTCAAGAATATTGAATTCATTAAATTGTAAAAGCATTTGATTGAATTTTAATAATTATTGAAAATTGATATTCAACTATTCAAAATTTATTAAAATATAAATACAATTAATTTTGAGCTTTTGATTATTCAAAAGCTTTAACATTCAAAAAAAATGTTAAATTCATTAAATTGTAAAAACATTTGGTTGAATTTTGTAGTTATTGAAGATTAATATTCAACTATTCAAAATTTATTAAATATAAAATACAATCAATGTTGAATTTTCGATTGTTCCAGATTGTTCGAATTTATTCAAGGGCTTTAACATTCAAGAATATTGAATTCATTAAATTGTAAAAGCATTTGATTGAATTTTTATAATTATCGCAAATTGATATTCAACTATTCAAAATGTATTAAAAAATAAAATACAATTAATGTTGAATTTTCGATTGTTCAAGATTGTTCGAATTTATTCAAGGGCTTTAACATTCAAGAATATTGAATTTATTAAATTGTAAAAGCATTTGGTTGCATTTTGTAGTTATTGAAGATTAATATTCAACTATTCAAAATTTACAAAAATATAAAATACAATTAATGTTGAATTTTCGATTGTTCAAGATTGTTCGAATTTATTCAGGGGCTTTAACATTCAAGAATATTGAATTTATTAAATTCTAAAAGCATTTGATTGAATTTTATAATTATTGAAAATTGATATTTAACTATTCAAAATTTACTAAAATATAAATTACAATTGATTTGAATTTTGATCGTTCAAGATTGTTCGAATTTATTCAAGGGCTTTAACATTCAAGAATATTGAATTCATTAAATTGTAAAAGCATTTGATTGAATTTTTATAATTATTGAAAATTGATATTCAACTATTCAAAATTTATTAAAATATAAATACAATTGATTTTGAGCTTTTGATTATTCAAAACCTTTAACATTCAAAAAAAATATTGAATTTATTAAATTGTAAAAACATTTGGTTGAATTTTGTAGTTATTGAAGATTAATATTCAACTATTCAAAATTTATTAAAATATAAAATACAATTGATTTGAATTTTGATCGTTTAAGATTGTTCGAATTTATTCAAGGGCTTTAACATTCAAGAATATTGAATTCATTAAATTGTAAAAGCATTTGATTGAATTTTTATAATTATTGAAAATTGATATTCAACTATTCAAAATTTACTAAAATATAAATTACAATTGATTTGAATTTTGATCGTTCAAGAATGCTGAATTATTAAATTAGTATTCAGCGATTCAAAATTTACTAAAATATAAAATACAATTAATGTTCAATTTTCGATTGTTCAAGATTGTTCGAATTTATTCAAAGGCTTTAACATTCAAAAAATATTGAATTCATTGAATTGTAAAAACATTCGATTGAATTTTTATAATTATGGAAAATTGATATTCAACTATTCAAAATTTATTAAAATATAAATACAATTGATTTGAATTTTGATCGTTCAAGAATGCTGAATTATTAGATTGGTATTCAGCGATTCAAGATTTATTAAAATATAAAATACAATTAATGTTGAATTTTCGATTGTTCGAGATTGTTCGAATTTATTCAAGGGCTTTAACATTCAAGAATATTGAATTCATTAAATTGTAAAAGCATTTGATTGAATTTTTATAATTATCGAAAATTGATATTCAACTATTCAAAATTTATTAAAATATAAAATACAATTAATGTAGAATTTTCGATTGTTCAAGATTGTTCGAATTTATTCAGGGGCTTTAACATTCAAGAATATTGAATTTATTAAATTGTAAAAGCATTTGATTGAATTTTATAATTATTGAAAATTGATATTCAACTATTCAAAATTTACTAAAATATAAATTACAATTGATTTGAATTTTGATCGTTCAAGAATGCTGAATTATTAAATTGGTATTCAGCGATTCAAGATTTATTAAAATATAAAATACAATCAATGTTGAATTTTCGATTGTTCCAGATTGTTCGAATTTATTCAAGGGCTTTAACATTCAAGAATATTGAATTCATTAAATTGTAAAAGCATTTGATTGAATTTTATAATTATTGAAAATTGATATTCAACTATTCAAAATTTATTAAAATATAAATACAATTGATTTGAATTTTGATCGTTCAAGAATGCTGAATTATTAGATTGGTATTCAGCGATTCAAGATTTATTAAAATATAAAATACAATCAATGTTGAATTTTCGATTGTTCAAGATTGTTCGAATTTATTCAAGGGCTTTAACATTCAAGAATATTGAATTCATTAAATTGTAAAAGCATTTGATTGAATTTTTATAATTATTGAAAATTGATATTCAACTATTCAAAATTTATTAAAATATAAATACAATTGATTTTGAGCTTTTGATTATTCAAAACCTTTAACATACAAAAAAAATATTGAATTTATTAAATTGTAAAAACATTTGGTTGAATTTTGTAGTTATTGAAGATTAATATTCAACTATTCAAAATTTATTAAAATATAAAATACAATTGATTTGAATTTTGATCGTTTAAGATTGTTCGAATTTATTCAAGGGCTTTAACATTCAAGAATATTGAATTCATTAAATTGTAAAAGCATTTGATTGAATTTTTATAATTATTGAAAATTGATATTCAACTATTCAAAATTTACTAAAATATAAATTACAATTGATTTGAATTTTGATCGTTCAAGAATGCTGAATTATTAAATTAGTATTCAGCGATTCAAAATTTACTAAAATATAAAATACAATTAATGTTCAATTTTCGATTGTTCAAGATTGTTCGAATTTATTCAAAGGCTTTAACATTCAAAAAATATTGAATTCATTGAATTGTAAAAACATTCGATTGAATTTTTATAATTATGGAAAATTGATATTCAACTATTCAAAATTTATTAAAATATAAATACAATTGATTTGAATTTTGATCGTTCAAGAATGCTGAATTATTAGATTGGTATTCAGCGATTCAAGATTTATTAAAATATAAAATACAATCAATGTTGAATTTTCGATTGTTCGAGATTGTTCGAATTTATTCAAGGGCTTTAACATTCAAGAATATTGAATTCATTAAATTGTAAAAGCATTTGATTGAATTTTTATAATTATCGAAAATTGATATTCAACTATTCAAAATTTATTAAAATATAAAATACAATTAATGTTAAATTTTTGATTGTTCAAGATAGTTCGAATTTATTCAGGGGCTTTAACATTCAAGAATATTGAATCTATTAAATTGTAAAAGCATTTGATTTAATTTTATAATTATTGAAAATTGATATTCAACTATTCAAAATTTACTAAAATATAAATTACAATTGATTTGAATTTTGATCGTTCAAGAATGCTGAATTATTAAATTAGTATTCAGCGATTCAAAATTTACTAAAATATAAAATACAATTGATTTGAATTTTGATCGTTTAAGATTGTTCGAATTTATTCAAGGGCTTTAACATTCAAGAATATTGAATTCATTAAATTGTAAAAGCATTTGATTGAATTTTTATAATTATTGAAAATTGATATTCAACTATTCAAAATTTACTAAAATATAAATTACAATTGATTTGAATTTTGATCGTTCAAGAATGCTGAATTATTAAATTAGTATTCAGCGATTCAAAATTTACTAAAATATAAAATACAATTAATGTTGAATTTTCGATTGTTCAAGATTGTTCGAATTTATTCAAAGGCTTTAACATTCAAAAAATATTGAATTCATTGAATTGTAAAAACATTCGATTGAATTTTTATAATTATGGAAAATTGATATTCAACTATTCAAAATTTATTAAAATATAAATACAATTGATTTGAATTTTGATCGTTCAAGAATGCTGAATTATTAGATTGGTATTCAGCGATTCAAGATTTATTAAAATATAAAATACAATCAATGTTGAATTTTCGATTGTTCGAGATTGTTCGAATTTATTCAAGGGCTTTAACATTCAAGAATATTGAATTCATTAAATTGTAAAAGCATTTGATTGAATTTTAATAATTATTGAAAATTGATATTCAACTATTCAAAATTTATTAAAATATAAATACAATTAATTTTGAGCTTTTGATTATTCAAAAGCTTTAACATTCAAAAAAAATGTTAAATTCATTAAATTGTAAAAACATTTGGTTGAATTTTGTAGTTATTGAAGATTAATATTCAACTATTCAAAATTTATTAAATATAAAATACAATCAATGTTGAATTTTCGATTGTTCCAGATTGTTCGAATTTATTCAAGGGCTTTAACATTCAAGAATATTGAATTCATTAAATTGTAAAAGCATTTGATTGAATTTTTATAATTATCGCAAATTGATATTCAACTATTCAAAATGTATTAAAAAATAAAATACAATTAATGTTGAATTTTCGATTGTTCAAGATTGTTCGAATTTATTCAAGGGCTTTAACATTCAAGAATATTGAATTTATTAAATTGTAAAAGCATTTGGTTGCATTTTGTAGTTATTGAAGATTAATATTCAACTATTCAAAATTTACAAAAATATAAAATACAATTAATGTTGAATTTTCGATTGTTCAAGATTGTTCGAATTTATTCAGGGGCTTTAACATTCAAGAATATTGAATTTATTAAATTCTAAAAGCATTTGATTGAATTTTATAATTATTGAAAATTGATATTTAACTATTCAAAATTTACTAAAATATAAATTACAATTGATTTGAATTTTGATCGTTCAAGATTGTTCGAATTTATTCAAGGGCTTTAACATTCAAGAATATTGAATTCATTAAATTGTAAAAGCATTTGATTGAATTTTTATAATTATTGAAAATTGATATTCAACTATTCAAAATTTATTAAAATATAAATACAATTGATTTTGAGCTTTTGATTATTCAAAACCTTTAACATTCAAAAAAAATATTGAATTTATTAAATTGTAAAAACATTTGGTTGAATTTTGTAGTTATTGAAGATTAATATTCAACTATTCAAAATTTATTAAAATATAAAATACAATTGATTTGAATTTTGATCGTTTAAGATTGTTCGAATTTATTCAAGGGCTTTAACATTCAAGAATATTGAATTCATTAAATTGTAAAAGCATTTGATTGAATTTTTATAATTATTGAAAATTGATATTCAACTATTCAAAATTTACTAAAATATAAATTACAATTGATTTGAATTTTGATCGTTCAAGAATGCTGAATTATTAAATTAGTATTCAGCGATTCAAAATTTACTAAAATATAAAATACAATTAATGTTCAATTTTCGATTGTTCAAGATTGTTCGAATTTATTCAAAGGCTTTAACATTCAAAAAATATTGAATTCATTGAATTGTAAAAACATTCGATTGAATTTTTATAATTATGGAAAATTGATATTCAACTATTCAAAATTTATTAAAATATAAATACAATTGATTTGAATTTTGATCGTTCAAGAATGCTGAATTATTAGATTGGTATTCAGCGATTCAAGATTTATTAAAATATAAAATACAATTAATGTTGAATTTTCGATTGTTCGAGATTGTTCGAATTTATTCAAGGGCTTTAACATTCAAGAATATTGAATTCATTAAATTGTAAAAGCATTTGATTGAATTTTTATAATTATCGAAAATTGATATTCAACTATTCAAAATTTATTAAAATATAAAATACAATTAATGTAGAATTTTCGATTGTTCAAGATTGTTCGAATTTATTCAGGGGCTTTAACATTCAAGAATATTGAATTTATTAAATTGTAAAAGCATTTGATTGAATTTTATAATTATTGAAAATTGATATTCAACTATTCAAAATTTACTAAAATATAAATTACAATTGATTTGAATTTTGATCGTTCAAGAATGCTGAATTATTAAATTGGTATTCAGCGATTCAAGATTTATTAAAATATAAAATACAATCAATGTTGAATTTTCGATTGTTCCAGATTGTTCGAATTTATTCAAGGGCTTTAACATTCAAGAATATTGAATTCATTAAATTGTAAAAGCATTTGATTGAATTTTATAATTATTGAAAATTGATATTCAACTATTCAAAATTTATTAAAATATAAATACAATTGATTTGAATTTTGATCGTTCAAGAATGCTGAATTATTAGATTGGTATTCAGCGATTCAAGATTTATTAAAATATAAAATACAATCAATGTTGAATTTTCGATTGTTCAAGATTGTTCGAATTTATTCAAGGGCTTTAACATTCAAGAATATTGAATTCATTAAATTGTAAAAGCATTTGATTGAATTTTTATAATTATTGAAAATTGATATTCAACTATTCAAAATTTATTAAAATATAAATACAATTGATTTTGAGCTTTTGATTATTCAAAACCTTTAACATACAAAAAAAATATTGAATTTATTAAATTGTAAAAACATTTGGTTGAATTTTGTAGTTATTGAAGATTAATATTCAACTATTCAAAATTTATTAAAATATAAAATACAATTGATTTGAATTTTGATCGTTTAAGATTGTTCGAATTTATTCAAGGGCTTTAACATTCAAGAATATTGAATTCATTAAATTGTAAAAGCATTTGATTGAATTTTTATAATTATTGAAAATTGATATTCAACTATTCAAAATTTACTAAAATATAAATTACAATTGATTTGAATTTTGATCGTTCAAGAATGCTGAATTATTAAATTAGTATTCAGCGATTCAAAATTTACTAAAATATAAAATACAATTAATGTTCAATTTTCGATTGTTCAAGATTGTTCGAATTTATTCAAAGGCTTTAACATTCAAAAAATATTGAATTCATTGAATTGTAAAAACATTCGATTGAATTTTTATAATTATGGAAAATTGATATTCAACTATTCAAAATTTATTAAAATATAAATACAATTGATTTGAATTTTGATCGTTCAAGAATGCTGAATTATTAGATTGGTATTCAGCGATTCAAGATTTATTAAAATATAAAATACAATCAATGTTGAATTTTCGATTGTTCGAGATTGTTCGAATTTATTCAAGGGCTTTAACATTCAAGAATATTGAATTCATTAAATTGTAAAAGCATTTGATTGAATTTTTATAATTATCGAAAATTGATATTCAACTATTCAAAATTTATTAAAATATAAAATACAATTAATGTTGAATTTTCGATTGTTCAAGATTGTTCGAATTTATTCAGGGGCTTTAACATTCAAGAATATTGAATTTATTAAATTGTAAAAGCATTTGATTGAATTTTATAATTATTGAAAATTGATATTCAACTATTCAAAATTTACTAAAATATAAATTACAATTGATTTGAATTTTGATCGTTCAAGAATGCTGAATTATTAAATTGGTATTCAGCGATTCAAGATTTATTAAAATATAAAATACAATCAATGTTGAATTTTCGATTGTTCGAGATTGTTCGAATTTATTCAAGGGCTTTAACATTCAAGAATATTGAATTCATTAAATTGTAAAAGCATTTGATTGAATTTTTATAATTATCGAAAATTGATATTCAACTATTCAAAATTTATTAAAATATAAAATACAATCAATGTTGAATTTTCGATTGTTCCAGATTGTTCGAATTTATTCAAGGGCTTTAACATTCAAGAATATTGAATTCATTAAATTGTAAAAGCATTTGATTGAATTTTATAATTATTGAAAATTGATATTCAACTATTCAAAATTTACTAAAATATAAATTACAATTGATTTGAATTTTGATCCTTCAAGAATGCTGAATTATTAAATTGGTATTCAGCGATTCAAAATTTACTAAAATATAAAATACAATTGATTTAAATTTTGATCGTTCAAGATTGTTCGAATTTATTCAAGGGCTTTAACATTCAAGAATATTGAATTCATTAAATTGTAAAAGCATTTGATTGAATTTTTATAATTATTGAAAATTGATATTCAACTATTCAAAATTTATTAAAATATAAATACAATTGATTTTGAGCTTTTGATTATTCAAAAGCTTTAACATTCAAAAAAAAATATTGAATTTATTAAATTGTAAAAACATTTGGTTGAATTTTGTAGATATTGAAGATTAATATTCAACTATTCAAAATTTATTAAAATATAAAATACAATTGATTTTGAGTTTTTGATTATTCAAAAGCTTTAACATTCAAGAATATTGAATTCATTAAATTGTAAAAACATTAGATTGAATTTTATAATTATTGAAAATTAATATTCAACTATTCAAAATTTACTAAAATATAAATTACAATTGATTTGAATTTTGATCGTTCAAGAATGCTGAATTATTAAATTGGTATTCAGCGATTCAAGATTTATTAAAATATAAAATACAATCAATGTTGAATTTTCGATTGTTCCAGATTGTTCGAATTTATTCAAGGGCTTTAATATTCAAGAATATTGAATTTATTAAATTGTAAAAGCATTTGATTGAATTTTATAATTATTGAAAATTGATATTCAACTATTCAAAATTTACTAAAATATAAATTACAATTGATTTTGAGTTTTTGATTATTCAAAAGCTTTAACATTCAAGAATATTGAATTCATTAAATTGTAAAAACATTTAGTTAAATTTTGTAGTTATTGAAGATTGATATTCAACTATTCAAAATTTACTAAAATATAAAATACAATTAATGTTGAATTTTCGATTGTTCAAGAATGCTGAATTATTAGATTGGTATTCAGCGATTCAAGATTTATTAAAATATAAAATACAATCAATGTTGAATTTTCGATTGTTCGAGATTGTTCGAATTTATTCAGGGGCTTTAACATTCAGGAATATTGAATTCATTAAATTGTAAAAGCATTTGATTGAATTTTTATAATTATCGAAAATTGATATTCAACTATTCAAAATTTATTAAAATATAAAATACAATTAATGTTAAATTTTCGATTGTTCAAGATAGTTCGAATTTATTCAGGGGCTTTAACATTCAAGAATATTGAATCTATTAAATTGTAAAAGCATTTGATTTAATTTTATAATTATTGAAAATTGATATTCAACTATTCAAAATTTACTAAAATATAAATTACAATTGATTTGAATTTTGATCGTTCAAGAATGCTGAATTATTAAATTAGTATTCAGCGATTCAAAATTTACTAAAATATAAAATACAATTGATTTGAATTTTGATCGTTTAAGATTGTTCGAATTTATTCAAGGGCTTTAACATTCAAGAATATTGAATTCATTAAATTGTAAAAGCATTTGATTGAATTTTTATAATTATTGAAAATTGATATTCAACTATTCAAAATTTACTAAAATATAAATTACAATTGATTTGAATTTTGATCGTTCAAGAATGCTGAATTATTAAATTAGTATTCAGCGATTCAAAATTTACTAAAATATAAAATACAATTAATGTTGAATTTTCGATTGTTCAAGATTGTTCGAATTTATTCAAAGGCTTTAACATTCAAAAAATATTGAATCCATTGAATTGTAAAAACATTCGATTGAATTTTTATAATTATGGAAAATTGATATTCAACTATTCAAAATTTATTAAAATATAAATACAATTGATTTAAATTTTGATCGTTCAAGAATGCTGAATTATTAGATTGGTATTCAGCGATTCAAGATTTATTAAAATATAAAATACAATCAATGTTGAATTTTATTTATTTATTTATTTATTTATTTAATAGAAATAAACGGGTGAATGCACCCTTACAATAAAAAAATAGTTCTGTACAATAATTAAGAACTTAATATAAAATAAGCCGCTTGCAGAAAACACAATATTCATATGAATTTTCGATTGTTCGAGATTGTTCGAATTTATTCAAGGGCTTTAACATTCAAGAATATTGAATTCATTAAATTGTAAAAGCATTTGATTGAATTTTTATAATTATCGAAAATTGATATTCAACTATTCAAAATTTATTAAAATATAAAATACAATTAATGTTAAATTTTCGATTGTTCAAGATTGTTCGAATTTATTCAGGGGCTTTAACATTCAAGAATATTGAATTTATTAAATTGTAAAAGCATTTGATTGAATTTTATAATTACTGAAAATTGATATTCAACTATTCAAAATTTACTAAAATATAAATTACAATTGATTTGAATTTTGATCGTTCAAGAATGCTGAATTATTAAATTGGTATTCAGCGATTCAAGATTTATTAAAATATAAAATACAATCAATGTTGAATTTTCGATTGTTCAAGATTGTTCGAATTTATTCAAGGGCTTTAACATTCAAGAATATTGAATTCATTAAATTGTAAAAGCATTTGATTGAATTTTAATAATTATTGAAAATTGATATTCAACTATTCAAAATTTATTAAAATATAAATACAATTAATTTTGAGCTTTTGATTATTCAAAAGCTTTAACATTCAAAAAAAATGTTAAATTCATTAAATTGTAAAAACATTTGGTTGAATTTTGTAGTTATTGAAGATTAATATTCAACTATTCAAAATTTATTAAATATAAAATACAATCAATGTTCAATTTTCGATTGTTCCAGATTGTTCGAATTTATTCAAGGGCTTTAACATTCAAGAATATTGAATTCATTAAATTGTAAAAGCATTTGATTGAATTTTTATAATTATCGCAAATTGATATTCAACTATTCAAAATGTATTAAAAAATAAAATACAATTAATGTTGAATTTTCGATTGTTCAAGATTGTTCGAATTTATTCAAGGGCTTTAACATTCAAGAATATTGAATTTATTAAATTGTAAAAGCATTTGGTTGCATTTTGTAGTTATTGAAGATTAATATTCAACTATTCAAAATTTACAAAAATATAAAATACAATTAATGTTGAATTTTCGATTGTTCAAGATTGTTCGAATTTATTCAGGGGCTTTAACATTCAAGAATATTGAATTTATTAAATTCTAAAAGCATTTGATTGAATTTTATAATTATTGAAAATTGATATTTAACTATTCAAAATTTACTAAAATATAAATTACAATTGATTTGAATTTTGATCGTTCAAGAATGCTGAATTATTAAATTGGTATTCAGCGATTCAAAATTTACTAAAATATAAAATACAATTGATTTGAATTTTGATCGTTCAAGATTGTTCGAATTTATTCAAGGGCTTTAACATTCAAGAATATTGAATTCATTATATTGTAAAAGCATTTGATTGAATTTTTATAATTATTGAAAATTTATATTCAACTATTCAAAATTTATTAAAATATAAATACAATTGATTTTGAGCTTTTGATTATTCAAAACCTTTAACATTCAAAAAAAATATTGAATTTATTAAATTGTAAAAACATTTGGTTGAATTTTGTAGTTATTGAAGATTAATATTCAACTATTCAAAATTTATTAAAATATAAAATACAATTGATTTGAATTTTGATCGTTTAAGATTGTTCGAATTTATTCAAGGGCTTTAACATTCAAGAATATTGATTTCATTAAATTGTAAAAGCATTTGATTGAATTTTTATAATTATTGAAAATTGATATTCAACTATTCAAAATTTACTAAAATATAAATTACAATTGATTTGAATTTTGATCGTTCAAGAATGCTGAATTATTAAATTAGTATTCAGCGATTCAAAATTTACTAAAATATAAAATACAATTAATGTTCAATTTTCGATTGTTCAAGATTGTTCGAATTTATTCAAAGGCTTTAACATTCAAAAAATATTGAATTCATTGAATTGTAAAAACATTCGATTGAATTTTTATAATTATGGAAAATTGATATTCAACTATTCAAAATTTATTAAAATATAAATACAATTGATTTAAATTTTGATCGTTCAAGAATGCTGAATTATTAGATTGGTATTCAGCGATTCAAGATTTATAAAAATATAAAATACAATCAATGTTGAATTTTCGATTGTTCGAGATTGTTCGAATTTATTCAAGGGCTTTAACATTCAAGAATATTGAATTCATTAAATTGTAAAAGCATTTGATTGAATTTTTATAATTATCGAAAATTGATATTCAACTATTCAAAATTTATTAAAATATAAAATACAATTAATGTTAAATTTTCGATTGTTCAAGATTGTTCGAATTTATTCAGGGGCTTTAACATTCAAGAATATTGAACTTATTAAATTGTAAAAGCATTTGATTGAATTTTATAATTACTGAAAATTGATATTCAACTATTCAAAATTTACTAAAATATAAATTACAATTGATTTGAATTTTGATCGTTCAAGAATGCTGAATTATTAAATTGGTATTCAGCGATTCAAGATTTATTAAAATATAAAATACAATCAATGTTGAATTTTCGATTGTTCGAGATTGTTCGAATTTATTCAAGGGCTTTAACATTCAAGAATATTGAATTCATTAAATTGTAAAAGCATTTGATTGAATTTTAATAATTATTGAAAATTGATATTCAACTATTCAAAATTTATTAAAATATAAATACAATTAATTTTGAGCTTTTGATTATTCAAAAGCTTTAACATTCAAAAAAAATGTTAAATTCATTAAATTGTAAAAACATTTGGTTGAATTTTTATAATTATTGAAAATTGATATTCAACTATTCAAAATTTACTAAAATATAAATTACAATTGATTTGAATTTTGATCGTTCAAGAATGCTGAATTATTAAATTAGTATTCAGCGATTCAAAATTTACTAAAATATAAAATACAATTAATGTTCAATTTTCGATTGTTCAAGATTGTTCGAATTTATTCAAAGGCTTTAACATTCAAAAAATATTGAATTCATTGAATTGTAAAAACATTCGATTGAATTTTTATAATTATGGAAAATTGATATTCAACTATTCAAAATTTATTAAAATATAAATACAATTGATTTAAATTTTGATCGTTCAAGAATGCTGAATTATTAGATTGGTATTCAGCGATTCAAGATTTATAAAAATATAAAATACAATCAATGTTGAATTTTCGATTGTTCGAGATTGTTCGAATTTATTCAAGGGCTTTAACATTCAAGAATATTGAATTTATTAAATTGTAAAAGCATTTGATTGAATTTTATAATTACTGAAAATTGATATTCAACTATTCAAAATTTACTAAAATATAAATTACAATTGATTTGAATTTTGATCGTTCAAGAATGCTGAATTATTAAATTGGTATTCAGCGATTCAAGATTTATTAAAATATAAAATACAATCAATGTTGAATTTTCGATTGTTCAAGATTGTTCGAATTTATTCAAGGGCTTTAACATTCAAGAATATTGAATTCATTAAATTGTAAAAGCATTTGATTGAATTTTAATAATTATTGAAAATTGATATTCAACTATTCAAAATTTATTAAAATATAAATACAATTAATTTTGAGCTTTTGATTATTCAAAAGCTTTAACATTCAAAAAAAATGTTAAATTCATTAAATTGTAAAAACATTTGGTTGAATTTTGTAGTTATTGAAGATTAATATTCAACTATTCAAAATTTATTAAATATAAAATACAATCAATGTTCAATTTTCGATTGTTCCAGATTGTTCGAATTTATTCAAGGGCTTTAACATTCAAGAATATTGAATTCATTAAATTGTAAAAGCATTTGATTGAATTTTTATAATTATCGCAAATTGATATTCAACTATTCAAAATGTATTAAAAAATAAAATACAATTAATGTTGAATTTTCGATTGTTCAAGATTGTTCGAATTTATTCAAGGGCTTTAACATTCAAGAATATTGAATTTATTAAATTGTAAAAGCATTTGGTTGCATTTTGTAGTTATTGAAGATTAATATTCAACTATTCAAAATTTACAAAAATATAAAATACAATTAATGTTGAATTTTCGATTGTTCAAGATTGTTCGAATTTATTCAGGGGCTTTAACATTCAAGAATATTGAATTTATTAAATTCTAAAAGCATTTGATTGAATTTTATAATTATTGAAAATTGATATTTAACTATTCAAAATTTACTAAAATATAAATTACAATTGATTTGAATTTTGATCGTTCAAGAATGCTGAATTATTAAATTGGTATTCAGCGATTCAAAATTTACTAAAATATAAAATACAATTGATTTGAATTTTGATCGTTCAAGATTGTTCGAATTTATTCAAGGGCTTTAACATTCAAGAATATTGAATTCATTATATTGTAAAAGCATTTGATTGAATTTTTATAATTATTGAAAATTTATATTCAACTATTCAAAATTTATTAAAATATAAATACAATTGATTTTGAGCTTTTGATTATTCAAAACCTTTAACATTCAAAAAAAATATTGAATTTATTAAATTGTAAAAACATTTGGTTGAATTTTGTAGTTATTGAAGATTAATATTCAACTATTCAAAATTTATTAAAATATAAAATACAATTGATTTGAATTTTGATCGTTTAAGATTGTTCGAATTTATTCAAGGGCTTTAACATTCAAGAATATTGATTTCATTAAATTGTAAAAGCATTTGATTGAATTTTTATAATTATTGAAAATTGATATTCAACTATTCAAAATTTACTAAAATATAAATTACAATTGATTTGAATTTTGATCGTTCAAGAATGCTGAATTATTAAATTAGTATTCAGCGATTCAAAATTTACTAAAATATAAAATACAATTAATGTTCAATTTTCGATTGTTCAAGATTGTTCGAATTTATTCAAAGGCTTTAACATTCAAAAAATATTGAATTCATTGAATTGTAAAAACATTCGATTGAATTTTTATAATTATGGAAAATTGATATTCAACTATTCAAAATTTATTAAAATATAAATACAATTGATTTAAATTTTGATCGTTCAAGAATGCTGAATTATTAGATTGGTATTCAGCGATTCAAGATTTATAAAAATATAAAATACAATCAATGTTGAATTTTCGATTGTTCGAGATTGTTCGAATTTATTCAAGGGCTTTAACATTCAAGAATATTGAATTCATTAAATTGTAAAAGCATTTGATTGAATTTTTATAATTATCGAAAATTGATATTCAACTATTCAAAATTTATTAAAATATAAAATACAATTAATGTTAAATTTTCGATTGTTCAAGATTGTTCGAATTTATTCAGGGGCTTTAACATTCAAGAATATTGAACTTATTAAATTGTAAAAGCATTTGATTGAATTTTATAATTACTGAAAATTGATATTCAACTATTCAAAATTTACTAAAATATAAATTACAATTGATTTGAATTTTGATCGTTCAAGAATGCTGAATTATTAAATTGGTATTCAGCGATTCAAGATTTATTAAAATATAAAATACAATCAATGTTGAATTTTCGATTGTTCGAGATTGTTCGAATTTATTCAAGGGCTTTAACATTCAAGAATATTGAATTCATTAAATTGTAAAAGCATTTGATTGAATTTTAATAATTATTGAAAATTGATATTCAACTATTCAAAATTTATTAAAATATAAATACAATTAATTTTGAGCTTTTGATTATTCAAAAGCTTTAACATTCAAAAAAAATGTTAAATTCATTAAATTGTAAAAACATTTGGTTGAATTTTTATAATTATTGAAAATTGATATTCAACTATTCAAAATTTACTAAAATATAAATTACAATTGATTTGAATTTTGATCGTTCAAGAATGCTGAATTATTAAATTAGTATTCAGCGATTCAAAATTTACTAAAATATAAAATACAATTAATGTTCAATTTTCGATTGTTCAAGATTGTTCGAATTTATTCAAAGGCTTTAACATTCAAAAAATATTGAATTCATTGAATTGTAAAAACATTCGATTGAATTTTTATAATTATGGAAAATTGATATTCAACTATTCAAAATTTATTAAAATATAAATACAATTGATTTAAATTTTGATCGTTCAAGAATGCTGAATTATTAGATTGGTATTCAGCGATTCAAGATTTATAAAAATATAAAATACAATCAATGTTGAATTTTCGATTGTTCGAGATTGTTCGAATTTATTCAAGGGCTTTAACATTCAAGAATATTGAATTCATTAAATTGTAAAAGCATTTGATTGAATTTTTATAATTATCGAAAATTGATATTCAACTATTCAAAATTTATTAAAATATAAAATACAATTAATGTTAAATTTTCGATTGTTCAAGATTGTTCGAATTTATTCAGGGGCTTTAACATTCAAGAATATTGAACTTATTAAATTGTAAAAGCATTTGATTGAATTTTATAATTACTGAAAATTGATATTCAACTATTCAAAATTTACTAAAATATAAATTACAATTGATTTGAATTTTGATCGTTCAAGAATGCTGAATTATTAAATTGGTATTCAGCGATTCAAGATTTATTAAAATATAAAATACAATCAATGTTGAATTTTCGATTGTTCGAGATTGTTCGAATTTATTCAAGGGCTTTAACATTCAAGAATATTGAATTCATTAAATTGTAAAAGCATTTGATTGAATTTTAATAATTATTGAAAATTGATATTCAACTATTCAAAATTTATTAAAATATAAATACAATTAATTTTGAGCTTTTGATTATTCAAAAGCTTTAACATTCAAAAAAAATGTTAAATTCATTAAATTGTAAAAACATTTGGTTGAATTTTGTAGTTATTGAAGATTAATATTCAACTATTCAAAATTTATTAAATATAAAATACAATCAATGTTGAATTTTCGATTGTTCCAGATTGTTCGAATTTATTCAAGGGCTTTAACATTCAAGAATATTGAATTCATTAAATTGTAAAAGCATTTGATTGAATTTTTATAATTATCGCAAATTGATATTCAACTATTCAAAATGTATTAAAAAATAAAATACAATTAATGTTGAATTTTCGATTGTTCAAGATTGTTCGAATTTATTCAAGGGCTTTAACATTCAAGAATATTGAATTTATTAAATTCTAAAAGCATTTGATTGAATTTTATAATTATTGAAAATTGATATTTAACTATTCAAAATTTACTAAAATATAAATTACAATTGATTTGAATTTTGATCGTTCAAGAATGCTGAATTATTAAATTGGTATTCAGCGATTCAAAATTTACTAAAATATAAAATACAATTGATTTGAATTTTGATCGTTCAAGATTGTTCGAATTTATTCAAGGGCTTTAACATTCAAGAATATTGAATTCATTAAATTGTAAAAGCATTTGATTGAATTTTTATAATTATTGAAAATTGATATTCAACTATTCAAAATTTATTAAAATATAAATACAATTGATTTTGAGCTTTTGATTATTCAAAACCTTTAACATTCAAAAAAAATATTGAATTTATTAAATTGTAAAAACATTTGGTTGAATTTTGTAGTTATTGAAGATTAATATTCAACTATTCAAAATTTATTAAAATATAAAATACAATTGATTTGAATTTTGATCGTTTAAGATTGTTCGAATTTATTCAAGGGCTTTAACATTCAAGAATATTGATTTCATTAAATTGTAAAAGCATTTGATTGAATTTTTATAATTATTGAAAATTGATATTCAACTATTCAAAATTTACTAAAATATAAATTACAATTGATTTGAATTTTGATCGTTCAAGAATGCTGAATTATTAAATTAGTATTCAGCGATTCAAAATTTACTAAAATATAAAATACAATTAATGTTCAATTTTCGATTGTTCAAGATTGTTCGAATTTATTCAAAGGCTTTAACATTCAAAAAATATTGAATTCATTGAATTGTAAAAACATTCGATTGAATTTTTATAATTATGGAAAATTGATATTCAACTATTCAAAATTTATTAAAATATAAATACAATTGATTTGAATTTTGATCGTTCAAGAATGCTGAATTATTAGATTGGTATTCAGCGATTCAAGATTTATTAAAATATAAAATACAATCAATGTTGAATTTTCGATTGTTCGAGATTGTTCGAATTTATTCAAGGGCTTTAACATTCAAGAATATTGAATTCATTAAATTGTAAAAGCATTTGATTGAATTTTTATAATTATCGAAAATTGATATTCAACTATTCAAAATTTATTAAAATATAAAATACAATTAATGTTGAATTTTCGATTGTTCAAGATTGTTCGAATTTATTCAGGGGCTTTAACATTCAAGAATATTGAATTTATTAAATTGTAAAAGCATTTGATTGAATTTTATAATTATTGAAAATTGATATTCAACTATTCAAAATTTACTAAAATATAAATTACAATTGATTTGAATTTTGATCGTTCAAGAATGCTGAATTATGAAATTGGTATTTAGCGATTCAAGATTTATTAAAATATAAAATACAATCAATGTTGAATTTTCGATTGTTCGAGATTGTTCGAATTTATTCAAGGGCTTTAACATTCAAGAATATTGAATTCATTAAATTGTAAAAGCATTTGATTGAATTTTTATAATTATCGAAAATTGATATTCAACTATTCAAAATTTATTAAAATATAAAATACAATCAATGTTGAATTTTCGATTGTTCCAGATTGTTCGAATTTATTCAAGGGCTTTAACATTCAAGAATATTGAATTCATTAAATTGTAAAAGCATTTAATTGAATTTTATAATTATTGAAAATTGATATTCAACTATTCAAAATTTACTAAAATATAAATTACAATTGATTTGAATTTTGATCCTTCAAGAATGCTGAATTATTAAATTGGTATTCAGCGATTCAAAATTTACTAAAATATAAAATACAATTGATTTAAATTTTGATCGTTCAAGATTGTTCGAATTTATTCAAGGGCTTTAACATTCAAGAATATTGAATTCATTAAATTGTAAAAGCATTTGATTGAATTTTTATAATTATTGAAAATTGATATTCAACTATTCAAAATTTATTAAAATATAAATACAATTGATTTTGAGCTTTTGATTATTCAAAAGCTTTAACATTCAAAAAAAAATATTGAATTTATTAAATTGTAAAAACATTTGGTTGAATTTTGTAGATATTGAAGATTAATATTCAACTATTCAAAATTTATTAAAATATAAAATACAATTGATTTTGAGTTTTTGATTATTCAAAAGCTTTAACATTCAAGAATATTGAATTCATTAAATTGTAAAAACATTAGATTGAATTTTATAATTATTGAAAATTAATATTCAACTATCCAAAATTTACTAAAATATAAAATACAATTGATTTTGAATTTTTAATTATTCAAAAGCTTTAACATTCAAAAATATTGAATTCATTAAATTGTGAAAGCATTTGATTGAATTTTTATAATTATTGAAAATTGATATTCAACTATTTAAAATTTACTAAAATATAAATTACAATTGATTTGAATTTTGATCGTTCAAGAATGCTGAATTATTAAATTAGTATTTAGCGATTCAAGATTTATTAAAATATAAAATACAATCAATGTTGAATTTTCGATTGTTCGAGATTGTATGAATTTAATCAAGGGCTTTAACATTCAAGAATATTGAATTCATTAAATTGTAAAAGCATTTGATTGAATTTTTATAATTATTGAAAATTGATATTCAACTATTCAAAATTTATTAAAATATAAATACAATTGATTTTGAGTTTTTGATTATTCAAAAGCTTTAACATTCAAGAATATTGAATTCATTAAATTGTAAAAACATTTGGTTAAATTTTGTAGTTATTGAAGATTGATATTCAACTATTCAAAATTTACTAAAATATAAAATACAATTAATGTTGAATTTTCGATTGTTCAAGAATGCTGAATTATTAGATTGGTATTCAGCGATTCAAGATTTATTAAAATATAAAATACATTCAATGTTGAATTTTCGATTGTTCGAGATTGTTCGAATTTATTCAAGGGCTTTAACATTCAAGAATATTGAATTCATTAAATTGTAAAAGCATTTGATTGAATTTTTATAATTATCGAAAATTGATATTCAACTATTCAAAATTTACAAAAATATAAAATACAATTAATGTTGAATTTTCGATTGTTCAAGATTGTTCGAATTTATTCAGGGGCTTTAACATTCAAGAATATTGAATTTATTAAATTCTAAAAGCATTTGATTGAATTTTATAATTATTAAAAATTGATATTTAACTATTCAAAATTTACTAAAATATAAATTACAATTGATTTGAATTTTGATCGTTCAAGAATGCTGAATTATTAAATTGGTATTCAGCGATTCAAAATTTACTAAAATATAAAATACAATTGATTTGAATTTTGATCGTTCAAGATTGTTCGAATTTATTCAAGGGCTTTAACATTCAAGGATATTGAATTCATTAAATTGTAAAAGCATTTGATTGAATTTTTATAATTATTGAAAATTGATATTCACGAAACTATCAATTATCTATTGACTATCTATCATCAGCAGGCCTACCCTCTGCCCCAGAATTTTTGGCAATTACACCTTCTGGTGTCGGTAGTGGTGTCTCGGGCTTCTCGGTGCGCCGCAGCAATTCTAGAGAACGCATTAACTTGACATGCGGTGGAGTCACTGACTTCTCCATTTTTTGATCGATGGGATTTTTTCTTTCAAATTCCTCTCTCTCCTCTTTGAGACGCAAAAGGGTTCGGTAGAAACCACTGGGAGGAGGCTGAATAATCTCAACTTCTACAACACAATTAACTTGCACTCCGACACGGGACATCTTAACCGCACTAAAGATGTAACTCTTTCAAGTTCGAAAGCGCTAATGAGCTCGGACCGGCTCGCGAGATGACAATTACGTCATCACATTGCACCCCCCCCCCCCCATTAACCCGAATGCCTGCGCCCCGTGAGAACGGATGTAGAAACCCTAACCCATAACTCCGCACGAGATAAGAAAGATATCGGGTACCCCGGAGGAAGCTGGGAAGACCAAACAATCTATGATAAGCTCCTCCAGGCGAACAGAGTCTAAGACGCAAATTTTTCTTTCTCTATAATCTAAAGAAAATAATTAACTTATTAAATCAAAATTAACTTCACAACAAGGATATTTTATAAGTTCCAGGAGCTTTTATGGATTTAATATTATTTTAAACGAACGGATGCAAATCGACATTTGCATAAAAATTGCAAAAAAGTGGAATTTTCCAAAAATTTGCAATTACAGAGTTTTTATATATTATAATTGAATTTCGATTAAATTCAATACTAGTTTTAAAGTTGATTGATGCAAATCGACAATTGCATAAAAATTGCAAAATTTGGAATTTCCGAAATTCGCAATTATAGAATTTTATATATTATAATTGAATTTCGATTAAATTCAATATTAGTTTTAAATTTAGATGCAAATCGACATTTGCATAAAATTTGCAAAATTTAGAATTTTCAAAAAATTGCAATTACAGAATTTTTATATATTATAATTGAATTTCGATTAAATTCAATATTAGTTTTAAACTGATAGATGCAAATCGACATTTGCATTAAAATTGCAAAATTTGGAATTTCCGAAATTCGCAATTATAGAATTTTTATGTATTATAATTGAATTTCGAATAAATTCAACCTTAGTTTTAATTTAACAATGCAAATCGACATTTGCATAAAAATTGCAAAATTTGGAATTTCCGAAATTCGCAATTATAGAATTTTTATATATTATAATGAATTTCGATTAAATTCAATACTTGTTTAAAGTTGATTGATGCAAATCGACAATTGCATAAAAATTGCAAAATTTGGAATTTCCGAAATTCGCAATTACAGAGTTTTTATATATTATAATTGAATTTCGATTAAATTCAATACTAGTTTTAAAGTTGATAGATGCAAATCGACATTTGCATAAAATTTGCAAAATTTAGAATTTTCAAAAATTGCAATTACAGAATTTTTATATATTATAATTGAATTTCGATTAAATTCAATATTAGTTTTAAATTGATAGATGCAAATCGACATTTGCATTAAAATTGCAAAATTTAGAATTTTCAAAAAAATTGCAATTACAGAATTTTTATATATTATAATTGAATTTCGATTAAATTCAATATTAGTTTTAAATTGATAGATGCAAATCGACATTTGCATTAAAATTGCAAAATTTGGAATTTCCGAAATTCGCAATTATAGAATTTTATATATCATAATTGAATTTCGAATAAATTCAACCTTAGTTTTAATTTAACAATGCAAATCGACATTTGCATTAAAATTGCAAAATTTTGAATTTTCAAAAAAATTGCAATTACAGAATTTTTATATATTATAATTGAATTTCGATTAAATTCAATATTAGTTTTAAATTGATAGATGCAAATCGACATTTGCATTAAAATTGCAAAATTTGGAATTTCCGAAATTCGCAAATATAGAATTTTATATATCATAATTGAATTTCGAATAAATTCAACCTTAGTTTTAATTTAACAATGCAAATCGACATTTGCATAAAAATTGCAAAATTTGGAATTTCCGAAATTCGCAATTATAGAATTTTTATATATTATAATTGAATTTCGAATAAATTCTACCTTAGTTTTAATTTAACAATGCAAATCGACATTTGCATAAAAATTGCAAAATTTGGAATTTCCGAAATTCGCAATTATAGAATTTTTATATATTATAATTGAATTTCGATTAAAAAATTCAATATTATAGTTAGGAATAAGTATGTGCGACGAACAAGAAATGAATAGAAGTCAAAAACAGAATACAGAAGAATTTCGACTTCTTTCCGGCTAAAGTTCTCGGGGACGAGACCTGAAAAATCCGTGGTGGGTTGTAACGTCGAGCCTTAACATTAGCTAATTAAAATTTAATTATTTCTTTTCCTCTGATTCTGAAACGGAAAATCTGTAATCTTAAAAGATCTAATAGATCAGTAGATCGCATATTTTCCATGTTGCGAATGAGAGCCTAATCATCAAGGTCAATGACCTTTTAATTTTTGTTGAATCGAGAATGCCGCAATGAAGTGGAAATTCTGAAGTCAGCACCTTCTTTTAGAATAACTAATAAATTTGTATCTTGATTATTATTTCAACTAATATCACAATTGTAATCATGGGGAATGGGAAAGTGACTATGTAATCCGTAAACTATACTAGGACATTATGATTGAGTGAACCTTGTTAAAACCTGGAATTAAGCAATTAATTTCTTGACTCTAAATTAAAAACTTCTTTAAACAAAAAAAGTTCATTTAAGTAAGTAATTTTGCTAGCGTTTGCACTGCCAGTAGGGAGGTCTCGTGTTGGTGAACACTCGTACCCACGCAGGTACCGGTGGCCACGCAAGAGCTAGCCACTCATACACTCTCATGAATTATGACTCCTCTGCTTAACGGCAGCCATAATGAATTCCCACTCTCTCTTCCTTTTCTAAAATACCTAAGAGCAACTGAGAAACGACCACGTGTTCTCTGACAGCCCGAGCACATGGCCTAGCACAGCAAAACAAAACGTGCTTTACGCACGAAAATAATAGATCAGAAATAAATAGAGGAATTCCATACTTGATTAATAAATTGTTAAATAAAAATGTCTTGGTATTAAAAGTTCATTGACATAATGAAGCAATATTTTAAAGAAATATTGTGCGAATAATTGTCAAAGTGCTGGCCTGTGCAAATTCGGCGACTGCTCGGCAACAGCAAAACTGAAGTGTTGCTAAATTAAAATCGCTCTTCACCTTGTCTAACCTTTGTCCAAAATTGCCACACCTCAAGTCCCCACCTTTTCCATGGCTTTGAGAAAATATAAAAAGGCATCACACAATAATTAATAGCAGTTTTCAACCGTCGCGATTCCTAAAACGACGTGTGTGGCTCTCGCCCGTCCAGCGGTATTTGCAATTGGGTGTGGTCACCAACGGATACTAAATTTTGCTAATTTTAGTTTCTAGTAGTATAAAGGGTTCCCTCCCTGTTAGCAGTGCGGACGAAAAAAAAAAAGATTTCAAAAGACAATTTTTCGAGGATCCCTTTTAATTCCTTCCATTCAAAGATTCTTGCTAAACGGATGGTGGTCACCAACGGATAAAGTGACTAATTTTGCTAAATTGTCAATTCTTAGTAGTATAAAGCGAACCAGATCCGCGTTAACAAAGAAACGGAATGAATTAAACGGGACAGTGGAAAAAGGGAAGAACAATTTCTCTGAAAACCTTTTCACGATAGAATTCGGGTGTGGTCACCAACGGTAATAGTGACTAAATTTTATTAATTATCACTCCCAGTTGTATAAAGAGTTCTCTCCTTGATGAAATCGGAAAAACGGAAAGGTACGAGACCATTAATTAACAACGTCACAAGAAGTTGCTAATTAAGCAATAAAAGAAATATATTTTTGTAAACACTTTGCTACGCCCATCCAGGATAGGAAAGTTCACTCAGAATCAATCTTGAAGTGGTAAAGATAAGGATTAGGATAAGGTTCCGTAAGTAAAAATTATTGTAAAATTTTCACCATTGTTACCATTTCTTAAGGAATTGGAAAAAGAAAAATTGTTGTAAAAGGGAAGAAACTATCGGGGGTTGTAGAATATATTGTTAAAGTTTAAACACAGTAACGGTGTTTTCATCTTTTGCTACCAACAATATTATCGAACCTTCCGACAGCAACCAAATCCAAAAGATAGAGAGGGACGAATTTCCGCCATAAAAATAAAAAAACACGAGTGGACGACACTCGTGTCAACTGTATCCGAGGAATTTTGGAAGAGGATGTTCTCAACTTGTTGGTGATTTCTCTTGACGCTTGTTTGGACGAAGATTTTTATTTAAATAAATTTTATTCTAAAATTGAGAAATTAGTCTTACAGTACTTGATTCATAACATTTAATTTCGAAACGTCACAGGATGTTAAGTAAACATGAATTTTTTAATCAGAATAACTTATAGAAATATTTTTAAAAAATTTTATTTGGAATCTTTCAGGCTTTGGTTTTGAAAAATTTTCAAGTTTTTAACAATAAGGGCACAGTCCTATGATTGCGTTTCAACGCACGTTTTGTAACTCGGCCATGGGTACAAAAGAGATGCAGATATATTGTTGTCACTTTCGCACTAATGTTCTAGTTACAAAACGGACGTTAAAACGCAATCATGGGACTTCGCCCTAAATGAATTTTAAATGTATACTTTTCTGAAAATTATTAAAGTCTAATTTATTCAAATCAATCTAATTTTAATTCTTTTATCATTATTTTTAAAGTTAGATTTATGAAATTTATTCCATTATTGTTTCATAAAATTTTTCAATTTAAATTGGGAAAAACTTTAATATCACTGTCACTGAGTAAAAAGCTATTATCAAAGGTTAATTCTTGAAATATTGTAGTGTCAAATAATTTAAAAAAAATGTATTTACAAACAATTTGAAAATTATAAAAAATACTTTTAAAATATTATTTTTTTATTTTATACAAAACTCATTTTTTTCAAAATTTTCAAAATTTCAGTATTTTTTCAAAACTTTAGTAAAAACTTTTTTTTTATTTAATCCTTATAAAATTATTATTGAGTTACACAACTGGAAAAATGTTATGTAAAAATTTTCAAAACCAGAATCTTACAATTTTTAAAATATTTGAAAACTCTGAAAAAAGACAAGTCGATCAGTCAAATTTTCCAATACAAAAGTCGAAAAAGACATATTTTTTGGAAGAAAAGTCGGAAAGAGTTTAAAAAATTCGTTTAATCCGAGCCTTGTTTTTAATAAAAACGTTAACTCAACGTTCATTACTTTTAAAATTAAACTTTAATTAATTAATCAAAAATTTAAAATACATGTTCTAAAAAGATCTGTATTTTTTTTCGATATTTGACAGAATATAAACAATGCCTTATCTGTGTTAAATAAAATTATTAGAAATAAATAAGCCTATCATTTATGAAAGATAGATAATTTTAAAGGATTTATAATTTAATAAACTGATTATAATTAATTAATATTAAATATATTATTTATATCGAAATGTTAACTTAATTCCAATCAATGAAAGAAAAATAAGGTAGAAAAAGGTAATAAATATTTAGTTTTCCTTATTCAACTTACAATAAAATTGGCAAAGTTAAACCAAGATGATTATGATAACACTTAGCGCAGCGAGTGTCGCTTTTCAAAACTAATTCCACTTCGCGTATGTATAGTTTTGGAAAAACGGTTCACGTTAGCGTAGGAATAGACACTCCGTATAAAAAATGATGTCATGGATAAAGTCGAGTGGCGTGAAAAAACCATGGGGGAAAAAGCAATTTGGGTTTTAAATTAAAACTATTGTATTGTTTTATCAGACATTTAGAGTATAAGTTCTATCAGGTAATACGCAACTTTTGACTCTAATTAGACAGTTGTATCTGTAATATTGTAGTTTTTATTGTAAAATTTCATTTTGAGATGTTTTGGACACAACATTTTGGTAAACTAATTAAAGTTTTTTCGCTCTCCATAGTTGATATAAATTAGGAAAATGTCGATCCGGTGGAGCAAGTTGGTGTAGGTTTATATTTTTTTATTTATGGAAATAAAAACACAAGATAACTCTATACACATAAATTTGTTTAAAAATAAAGACAAAGTCTTTTTTAACACGACGTTTCGTCAATGGTTCATTGACCTCTTCAGACTGTAACAAATTATGACACTTGTAGAATATAAATTTTTTAACACGAACACCACTTTAATTTTAGTAAAATTAGAGATCTTGATTTTTACCTTCACAAGAAGTAGTTACACTTTAAAATACAAATTTGTAGTCATCCTAAGGTGACTTTGTTAGAAGGTGCGACTATTGTCGAGGTCAAGTACGAACTAACTTTACAGAATGGAGACGAAAATAAATGACGTAAATATCTGAGATCCATACGTAGTCATTACAAATAAATAAGCAATTAAGATGGAACAGAATTTAAACATTCACTGTTAGAAAAAACCTGAAAATTAATGCACTTTTAATTCATTCACGTCAATGAATTTTTATTTAATGTTGAAGGAAAGTTATGATAATTCACAAATAAATTGAATTTCATTCAAGTATGCATTAATTTTAATTTAATTGCGCATTAAAGTAAAATTAATGCAATATTACCTAAAATTTGAGTTACCGATGAATGACAGTTATTTTGGCGTCGGTAATAAGATAAGTTGCAGAATTGAAAAGGAGATTTCGACCTTTTCCTTCTTAAAAATAAAAATAATAAAAAAAAAAAAAAAAAGTTGCAGAATTATTGTCGTGCAGTTTGTGGTATAGTTTTATAATACTTATGGTGTAAATCGTGTTCAAAATAAACTTCTTTGATGAAGATTAAAATGAACTTTAACTTTGTGACTATGGTTTTTTGCCTCTTTATTTTTAATAACTGAATTTAATGAATATTGTAACCAACAATTTGTAGGTTATGTTTTCAGTGCGTCTATTTCTATTCGCGTGTGTAATTTGCAAACAAATGAATAATTATTAAGTGAATACTCTTATTCGTATGTTTTTTTAAGATAATAATTCAAGTGTTCATAAATTGCTGTGCTTCTATTCAAAAAGTTTTCTACACGTTTTGTTTCTTTAGACTTTCTTGCATACGCGTATTTAAACAAATAGTTCATAATTATTTAAGACAATATGAATGAATTTTCATTCACCTATGTTGGAAGTTTTTTCCAACCATCTGCATTAAAATTAATGCACATGTGCATGAATTTTCAGTCACACGTAACTGAATTTTCAGTCACGTGTTTTTAATTTTCATTTACGTGAATGGAAAAAACTTCCAGCATATGTGAGTGAATATTCAGTCAGATTTTTCTAACAGTGTTTAATTACAAATAAAACGGAAAAATTAAGTATTTTCAATTATTTCTTTCAAAAGTTTGTTACAAATGTTGTTTAGACCTGAAATATTTCCTTTTTTATTAATGCTATTCGGGTCATGTTTTATAAACATCATTTCAGACAAAGTACGTCTTTTCCAGTTAGTTTCAACATCAACAATTTTGGCATTATCGAAATCGAATTCATGTTTATATTTTATGTAATGATCATGTACGACTTGGTTTTATTTTTATTTTTGGCGTGTTCATTGATACGAGTTATCAGCGTTCTTTTAGTTTCGCCGTAATAGACCGCTTTACAATTTTTACACGAAATTTTATAAACCACACCATTTTTTCACCATTTTTCAGTAGTGTCCTTGTCAAGTTAACGATGTTATTTAGTGTTGGGTTATTTACAATATCATTATCTCACTTTCATAATTCGCGGTCTAATTTCAACTCATGGACACTAGATGTCGTTCTTTCTTTTTTGATACGACCCCTTTCGGGTATTCTGTTCAGTTGCAAAAAAACTGTTTAACAGTTCATTGCTTGTTCTTATAATAAATTCTAATTTACGAAATTCCTCTCGCTTCATTTACCTCTGCCTAACAGGTTATGGGCCCAGAGGGTCGCGAAGTTCCTAACCTTTAACGCGTGAACAATAAAGTTTTTAATTTTTTAAATAAAACGTGTAAAAAATTCAGTCAGTTGAAAGTTGATAGACGCTTAGCCAAGAACAAAATGGCGCACAGCAATGCGACGTACTCGACGAGACTCGAATTACTTTCACGCGAAAACTATGATACGTGGCGTATACAAGCAGAAGCTCTTTTTATTAAGAACGACACTTGGGCCTATGTATCAGGCGAAACTCCTCAACCAGAGGTAACCGGCGAAGGTGAAGTATTAAGACAAGCAGAAGCTTGGCAGAAAGAATGGCTAATGGCCGATCGTAAGGCCAAAGCGGATCTTATTTTAAGCATAAGCCCCTCAGAGCTTAAGCAAGTCAAAGGATGCATTACCTCGCACGACGTGTGGATTAAATTGGAGAACATATATGCCTCAAAGGGACCTGCCCGTAAGGCAACACTTTTGAAACGATTAACACAGCATAAAATGGAAGATGGCGACGACGTCAAGCAGCACCTGTCCGAATTTTTTGACGCGGTAGATAAACTACAGTCAATGGAAGTGCAGATCAACAACGACCTCCTATCGGTCATGCTTTTATATAGTCTCCCGAATTCTTTCGAAAACTTCCGCTGTGCAATCGAGTCGCGCGATAATCTTCCGGATCCTGAGACACTCAAAATTAAAATTATAGAGGAATATCACGCAAGGTTACGTAAACACGATGTAAACGAAAGCGCCGCCATGTTCGCGAATACGAAACACAAATTTCCTAACAAAGTGAAAAGTGAAAATAGTGAAAACGTGATGGTGAACAAAAACAGTTATTCAAGACAAACTCAATCGAAGCAAAACTACAAATGCGGATTTTGCAAGAAGAAGGGGCACAAAGAATCCGAGTGTTTCCTAAAGAAAAAACAAAATTAATCTGCAAATAATGTCGAAACGACTCATTGCTATCTTGCTGAAAAAGAAACGCTTTCTTCTAGTGACATTTGGTGTTTGGACAGTGGGTGCACTGCGCATCTTTGTAATGACAGTAGTGTTTTGACTAACCTAAAAAGCAAAAAATGTAAATTAAAACTCGCCAGTAACAACACCACGGTTGTAGAAGCAAAGGGAGACGTTGAACTCGAAATCGCGAACGACGAAAAAAGCAAAGTTTTGTTAAAAGATACGCTGTTTGTTCCGGACCTAAGAACAAATTTGATTTCGGTGGCAAAAGTCGTGGATAACGGTTCCGAGGTTACCTTTAATAAAAAGTGTGCGAAAATTAAAAATCCTAACGGACAAACTAAATTAATCGCGGATCGCGTTGGCGATTTGCTTTTTCTACGTGAAAATAAAAATGCTTCTCATGCAGTGACAGTATCGGAAAGTGTTAAAAGCAAAACTGACATTTGGCACGCTAAGCTTGGACATTTAAATTATAAAGATATGAAAATAATGCTAAAAAGTGACAGTGTTATTGGTTTAAATTTCGACGATTCAGTCGCCGTAAGTGATTGTGAGACATGTCTATCTGGTAAGATGACCAGTACTCCGTTCCCAAAAAGAGAACATTTTTCGCAGAAACCGCTGGAGTTAATTCATATGGATCTGTGCGGTCCTATGAGAGTGGCATCCATTGGAGGTGCAAAATACTTCATCACTTTCATTGATGATTGGAGTCGCTGGTGCCACGTCTACTTCCTGCGAACAAAAGATGAAGCCGTCGAAAAATTTATAGAATTCAAAACATTTGCCGAGAACCAAACAGAAAACAAAATTAAATCCATCCAATCTGATAATGGTCGCGAATTCGAAAACAAAAAAATGGGGATTTATCTAAAGGAAGCTGGCATCCATCATCGTTTGACAGTTCCGCATACGCCGCAACAAAACGGCGTAGCCGAACGTAAAAATCGGACACTAGTCGAGGCTGCAAGATGCATGTTAATCGAATCGGGAGTTTCATCATCTCTTTGGGCTGAAGCAGTTTCTGCATCGAACTACATTAGAAATCGATGCACGACGAAGGGGATTTCCGAGGGGACTCCGTACGAGCGATGGAATGGAAGACGTCCGAATTTATCTCATCTTCAAGTTTTTGGTAGTAAAGTGTTCTTTTTTAACAAAACACCTGGCAAAGGAAAATTTGAGCCGAGAGGTGTCGAAGGAACATTTGTCGGGTATGATAATCGATCTAAAGCATTTCGTATCTGGGTTTCTAAAGATAGAAAAATCGTTTTATCTAGAGACGTTAAATTTTTGAATTTTGAATCTAAATCAGTTTACGATGATTTTTATCCGACGATCTCCAATCTTAACCAGGAGACTGACAGATGTTCTAACAAAATTGCAGATAAATCTGAATTTATCGACGTTTTCCTAAATCGTCATGGCACATCGTCACCAGTTGCTGAGGAGGAGGATGAACCACCATTCCTAGGTTTTGAAAAACAGACGAACGAAAACGTTGGTTCAGCGCCCGCCGATCTTAATGTGCAACGAAAGCCTGATTTGTCTGATGATGACGAACCACCTTTTCTTGGATTCGAAAATTCCAAGAAACTGACAGATCCCAAAATTCTTCTGGACTCCGAGGAAGACGAGTTTTATGACGCAAATCTTGCTGCTAGTGCATCTGAAATACCCTTAAAAGATGCAACTAATGGTCCTGATCGTGAAGAATGGTTCGACGCAATATCTGAAGAAATAAAAAGTATTATTGTCAACAACACGTGGAAATTAGTTGAAAAACCGAACGACGCAAAAGTATTCGGAAGCAGAATAGTCTTGCGGAACAAGTACAACCCAGACGGTACACTAAATCGAAGAAAAGCTAGACTTGTCGCGCAGGGTTTTACTCAACGACCAGACATCGATTTTTTGGACACATTTGCCCCCGTGGCCAGAATGGAATCGCTCCGGTTGCTCATGGCTCTATCGGTCAGATTAAAATTGAAGATTACACAGCTGGATATCACCACAGCTTATCTTCACGGCGAGATTGACACGTTGATTTTTATGAAAAAGCCGGATATGTTGGAAGAAGTTTTGGAAAATATTATCAAAACTGAAACTAACGATGATACTCTTACGAAAACGAAAGATATGTTGAGAGATCTTAAGTCTGGTAAGCAGACTTGTAAATTACACAAAGCCATCTACGGACTACGTCAAGCCGGAAGACAATGGTATTTAAAATTGAAGAAAACTCTTGAATCTATCGGTCTGGAAGCTACTAAATCAGATCCATGTTTCTACGTCGATCGTCGAGGAAGAGGTCATACTTACGTTGTTGTTTACGTCGACGATTTCCTGTTTGCTTCAGATGACCCTGAGAGAGTAAGAAAAATCAAGAATTATCTCTCCACTCAATTCAAGATTAAAGATTGCGGAGACGTTGATTATTGTCTTGGCATTCAAATCAAGCAAACCAATGATAAAGTATCCCTCTGTCAAAGTGGCTATATAAAAGACGTTTTATCGAGATTTAATATGGATCAGTGTAAGCCAGTCAAGACCCCGATGGCTGCAGGACTCAAACTTGAAATGCCGTCCGAAGAAAAAATCAGTGAGTATCCTTTCCGTGAATTAGTTGGAGCTCTCATGTATATCTCCATCGGAACTCGACCAGACATTAGTTACGCCGTTAACGTGTTGAGCCAGTTCAACAATCGTCACGAAAAACAGCACTGGGAGGCTGCAAAAAGAGTACTGCGATTTCTGAAAGGAACTCTTGACAGAAAATTAGTGTTTTCGAGAGACAATAAAAATCTGCTCGGATTCTCGGATGCTGACTGGGGAAACGACGTAAATGATCGCCGATCGTACCACGGATATTCTTTCGTTTTGTCTGGAGCAGCTATATCCTGGAGTTCCCGCAAGCAAAGAACAGTTGCCCTGTCTTCGACCGAAGCGGAATACATCAGTATTTCGGAAGCCGCCAAGGAGGCGATCTTCATCAGTTCTCTTCTCAGTGAACTAAAGTGCTTGGATTTAATCAACATTACTCTATTTAATGATAATCAATCAGCTGGGAAGTTGGCTGCCAATCCGGTATATCATTCGCGGTCAAAACATATTGACATCAAGTTTCATTTTATAAGGAGCGCTCTAGCAAATTATCCTTTGAAACTGGAATACCTACCAACTAAAGAGATGGTAGCCGACATCTTCACGAAGCCTCTTCCGTCACCTAAATTAGATTTTTGTGCAAAAGGACTTGGACTATGTGATACAAATTTAAAGTGATCTCTATATTGAAGGGGGGTGTTGGGTTATTTACAATATCATTATCTCACTTTCATAATTCGCAGTCTAATTTCAACTCATGGACACTAGATGTCGTTCTTTCTTTTTTGATACGACCCCTTTCGGGTATTCTGTTCAGTTGCAAAAAAACTGTTTAACAGTTCATTGCTTGTTCTTATAATAAATTCTAATTTACGAAATTCCTCTCGTTTCATTTACCTCTGCCTAACATTTAGAGACTTTTTTACCTTGGGGATAGTACATAATTAATGATCTTTTAGACTAAATTTACATTTTGAGTAAAATTTTTTGTTTTTAAATGGTATAACAATTTTTGGTTTTCAAGCGTATATAAATTTCTTAAAAGCCATTAATTCGTCATTTTTTCCTTCTTTTTTACTGTTCTTGATAAAGTTTATTCTTTTAGAAATACAGGTTTTCACAAAATTAACAGGATAAATTTATAACTTTATAACTTTATTTTTCAAGATTTGTTGAGTTTTAAAAGATATATTATAATGCTGGTTCTTTTAAATTTATAAAAACCACTATCTTTTCATTTTTGGTTTTAAAGAACAATTGTAATAAATTAATATATAAGTTAGCAAACTTTAATAAATCCGAATTCGTTTACTACTTTTAATAAAAATTCACATATAAATTCCATATTTCAAAAAGTTTTAAAAGAAACATAACATATTTGTAAATATATTAATAAGCTGCTTATTTATTTAGGAACAAAACAAGGACAACAGTTTAACCCCTCTTTTTTTAAATATAATCTTCATAAGACATCAAAACCTAAATACAGTCGCCTCTCAATAAATTGAACTCTTGATAAATTTAATTTCTCATTAAATTGAAGAAACAGTCCAGTCCCTTAAAAAACTCTTGGTAAATTGAAATAAAACTATATTTTTATGAACTCTCGATAATTAAAAGTATCTTTTGGTCCATTTCATCATTCACTCTCTATAAATTGAATTCTGCCAGACCAAGCTCTCAATAATTTGAACTTTTCTTGCGAAGCAAACTTTCATATTTACGTTCAAAATATTCTCTTCCTTATAATGGTTATTGTATTGTTTCATTAGTCAATAATACGAAAATATTACATCTCGTATTACATTTTTAATCGAATTTGCTACTAAATTATTAAGTTTACAAATCAATATAGAAGTTTCAGTTCACATTACTTTCAAATATTAAAACGCCAGCTTGCGGCTTCTAAAACTTTAAGATTCTACAAACACTTAATAAATTTTAGACCATTATCAGGCAGAGGCATATAAATAATTAAATATTTTTACAACTTACGTAAAAAGCATTATTAATTTTCTCTTTATTAAAACGTAAATAAAAATATTATTATAAATATTTTTTTTAAGATTGTTTTCAAAGAACATAATAAACGAAACAGGGGTGGATCGAGACAATTTTTTTTAGGATGGTTATATATGAGATAGAAAGAGATAGCACTAGAGTTGAAGTTCAATTTATCGAGAGGCTACTGTATCGCCTTTTTTTTGTTTTTTAAAAACATTTATATTTTTTACAATCACAGTAAAAGTATTAATTATTAACTAGTTTTTAATTATTTTGCCATAACTATTAAATGATAATCCTCTTGTTTCGTAATAAATAATTTACCTCTTTAATTTATTTACAAAAATATAATAATAAACGGTATTTTTATATTCACATTAAACATTTCTATAAATTACATAATGTACAAAAAATTGAAATAAATTAACCAAGGAACAACACATAACCTATAGAAACGTCAGAAAAATGTGTCAAACTGATCGTGAAATTAAATACACGAATAAATAAAAATGTTTTTAAATTTTAATAATATAACACTTTATTCAATTACAATACTTCAATTATAATAAAGGACTTAATAAACTGCATTTACTTCTCTTTGGCAATCAAAAAGGCAATAAACAAATTATACAATAGTATCGTATCTACTAAAATCGCCTGACATTTCATGCATCGTAACTGCACTGCAAAAACTGCTGTCTTCTAAGTGTCTTATTTTAAGACATTTTGGTGTCTGAGACGCAATAAGTGTCTTAAAATGAGACATTTTTTGCGTCTTAGACAACCTTGCAGATACGATATGAGAAGTAATGAGAACCCGTTTTGTGCAGATAAGACAAATTTGTATTTAAAAATTATAAACAATAGAAACAAAAATTTGCTTCATTTTTGTACAAAACGATATTAAATAACGTTAAGAAAAATTTAATCATCAAAACTCATTTTTCATAAAAATGCAGTTACTGCTTTTCTTGTTTGGACGGCAGTACTGGCTCTAAAATGTGATTTGTGCTGTGTTAGTATTGTGCCAGTATTGAATTGATATGCAGACAATTTGACAATCACGTGATTAGATTTCATTTTGCAATATTTGAACATAATAATTTATTACCTAGAAATTAATTCTAAATATCTGAATTTTACATAATTCACAAACAAACATTCTTACACATACATTACTATGGTACATTTACACTAACACGTATTTACTTGTAATTTATATATTTTTCATGTAAAACTTTTTGTCAGAACCTTCCTCAGTATTTTCGCTCTATGTCTACATTTTAAATATTTTCTCAAGTTTCGAATATTGCTTATTTTTTAAACTTTGTCATTTCCGACCTGGCAATATCTTAATCCCCTGCCAACGTCCGCTCGGAGCCTCCAGCTGCCCCATCATATAATTCAGACCGGAGTACATTAAAAACCGTTACTGGTTAAATTATCTTTTTCTTTCTAACTTGCTACATTAAGAAATCTTTCTTTTTCTAATTTCGAGAATTTTCATCTGGCTTGAAATTGCCCTTGCAGGCGTCAGTCAGTCTTGAGTCACCCTGTACCTGAAAGGTGCTCCTCCGCGCAAAATAATATTGAGAATCGTTCTGAGACCTCACTTAAATTTTTTATTTTAATAAATTGTTATTGTTAATCAAACAAGTTTCAACCTTTCTTTAATAAGTACCCCACAAATTGGTGACTCCGAATTAAAAACGTGGGATAATTCACAGTGAAAAAGTGACTCTTCTTACTGAAGCAAAACGAAGCTTCGCTTGTTTCACAATTAAAAGTGTGTGCTTTACTGTTTTCTGTCAACTTTTCAGTAACAAATTAACAGAAACGGTGACCTTTTTATTTAGAAAAGCAATTGCGTGACAAATATCTTTTATATTTCTTTAAGTGTCTCAGTAAATAAATCTAATAAAATGCCGGATAATATCGAGCGTGTTTCTTTTAAAGTGCATGCATTTATGCTATCAGATCCCGAATTGTGGTTTTTATTATTACAATCCAGTTTTGACGCGACGGGAATAACTCAAGATGCAACAAAATTCGGGCATGCTTAAAGTGCAATGGATCCGCGTTACGCCATTGAAATTCGTGACGTGCTGCTTAAACCAAAAGCGAAAAGAACCTATGAACTTTTAAAAACAAATCTTACGAAATATTTAGGCTCATTGCATGAGCAAAATACCCGAAAATTCCTCGAGAACGAACCAATCGGTGAAAGGAAGCCAACGCAATTTCTTCGACATATACGGAATGCTGCTGGAACGAATTGTTCCGAAGATATATTAAAATGTCTTTGGCTTGGGGGTTTACTAAAACACATGCAAGCGATGCTTGCAGCTCAAAAAGATTTGAGGCTCGATAAACTAGCGGAGATTGCCGACTTGGTAGAGGAAGCTTACGAGAACCTCTGCAACGTTGCAGAGACTACCGTGTTATCAAAAGTTTTCGTCTCTCAAAGTGAACCAAGTGTCTCAACGATCGGAAGGATTGCGCTCAGGTCCTCGCGCTTGTTCGCGTTCGCGTTCACATAGTCGTCAACAAAAATTTGATAATTGTTGGTACCACTGGAAATTTGGTTTAAATGCAAAAAAAGTGTGATAAACCATGAAAATTTGATTCGAATACGGGAAACGATCAGGGCAGTCGTTAATATTGCCCGATGGCACTACTCCCCTTCCATCACGACGACTATTTATTACTGACGAAACGAGCAAGTTTAAGTTTCCCGTAGACACTGGTGTGGATGAACGAGTTTTTCTGTGAGTGGAACTTTCGGGACAGCGCGCAAAGTTAAGTTCCTAGCTTTTCGCCGCTAACGGATCGATCATTGCAACTTACGGGATTATTCTTTTCATTTTAAATCTTGGATTACGTTGTGATTTTACTTAAAGGTTCGTCGTGGCTGACGTCTCCAAGTCCATTATTAGCGCGGACTTTCTTTCACATGTTGGAATTCTTGTGGATTCACGGAACCGACGATTACTGGAGCAAACTACTCAACTAGCCTCTGACGGAAAGCTGGCTGAATGTATCGTCATCACCATTTTTAGACCTTTTCCAACAATTTCCACAAATCACGAAACAAGATGGAACAACGAGATCGGTTCAGCATTCAACCGTGCATTACATTATTGCCACCTCAGGATCATCAGTTGCACAGAATGTGCAAGATTGCACATTCTGCAAGACAAGAAGTCTTGCCCCGGACAGACTTCGGGCTGCTAAAAAGGAATTAGAGCTTATGATCAAGATGAGAATTGCTAGACCATCTCACAGTTCATGGTCTTCACCACTGCACATGGTTCCGAAAAGTGACAATGAATAGAGACCATGCGGCGATTTTTTTTTTTACAAGGTTTGGCAAATGCATTTACGCACCATAAGGAACACCATACAATGAATGATGTGTGGACCAGAGAAGAACGTTTTAGAAGCCGAACGTTTGATTAGGCGACCTACATTGCCAAATGTTAACTCCACCCATACCCATAGATCCCTCAGCCCAGTATCAGATCTCGATTAGCTCACAAATCGATGGGCCTGGACACACTCTTGTACAGTGCACGAACAAGGCGTGTTGATTCCTGTGTAGGCTACAGAATATCACACCAGATACTACGTCTCATATAGCAGGCTTTGAAAAATGTACCTGTTTCAGGAAAGACCTGGAACAAGAAAAAATGGAAGAAGCGCGAAGGCGCAATCGTATATGAAACGTAGTATCTGGTGTGATTTTCTGTAGCCCACACAGGAATCAATACGCCTCGTTCGTGCACTGTGCTAGAGTGTGACCAGACTCTCCGCAAGTAAAGCATGCGGTGGATCTGTCCACTCCCTTGCACTCACTCTTCTTATGACCATAATCCAGGCACCTATGGCACCTGGTGACCATCAAACGCTTCCTTATTGGGCAACTGAGAAAACCCACTTTAACCCTACCTACTGGTAGTGTTTAGATGAAAAGTATCGTAGAGTATTCAGACCTTAAAAAAATGTAATATTTCAAATTAAAGTTTTTTACATCGATTTCACCCCAACGCTGATATGACGTCGTTACACGGACACCAAAATCGTGATCAGGGACTCCCCAAACACTGGTACTGGTACTTGCTGCTTCATCGCGGTCTACGACAACAATGCTCTACTTCTGTTGAGCCCAATGACCACAACCTGCCTGTTCTCCCGTGTCGTCTGCATAACCTCCCCGAGAGCAGCTACGACCTCCTCTTTTTCCGTCAAACCGTCAAAGTCTCGGATTTCCAGAGTCACCCTCTGGTCCTCTGATGCCTTAACGGTTCCCAACCGTTCTACGGCATCTGAAACCTTGGCCGAGATAGCTCTCCCGTCTGAACCTCCTTCCAGTTCCACGAGGATGTTCCCGTATTTTGTCGGCCTTGCACCGACCACCGTCGTCTGACAAAAGCCAGGATCTATTTCTTTTCTGAACTTGCCCAGGACAGAAGCGTATGTCTGTTCTTGACAAACCCAGACCAAAATCGTCGGATTTCTGGATTTGCCAAATTCGACGGCAATGCTTGGCACCACTTTCTTAGTCTGATTCGGATTCTTAATCTTTGGGACCTTTACTCTCTCAGCCAAGGTCCCCACCGGCTTTATTTTCTTAGGCTCCTGTTTTGGAGGAGAACGCTTCCCTGCAGCCCGCTTTTGTCTCTCGCATTCCAGAAAGAGGCTTCTCGCCGCCTTGGCCTGGAAGCATTCCCTATCTTTTCACCTATACTGCTGTCCGTCCTCCGTATCTTGGAGACCTTTATAAAAACCTTCGTCTGACTTATTAACTTCCGCGTGCTTTACTATTAGTGCCGGCAAGCAGAACTTGAACTTCTTCAAGCCACTCTGAATGTCGGCTGCAACGTTCTTCTGAATCGTCAGCTTTGCAAGCATCTGGCTCAGTTCTGTCTCCATGTCTAGAAAGATATCTTTCTCTTTCTCATGCAACTTAAGGCTCTCTACCTTATCATCCTCGCATAAGGCCATGTCAGTAGCAGTGCCGTTGCTAAAAGCACTGGCACAGCTGCCGACTCTTGCCGCACTACCGGGACGCGACCTACTGTGACCATCTATTGTCAAAATCGATGGATCGTCTAAATTTAAATCGTTATCATCCATAAGAATCCCACGAGGCTTGGAGAAAAACAGTAGATTTACGCAGAGATCCGATATATGGACAAGGCATTAAATCACTAGGAGGACGCCCGGTATTCTAGGAACACAGCTTGCGACACCTCCGAGCGTGTCACTAACGACGATAGCGCGTCGGCCGCCCAGGCCTCCGGCATGAGCAACAAACGCCTGCACTTTACAGACCCCAAATTGAAAAGCACGTAAGTATTAGCACGGTGTATGAACCTCAGATTGTGGGTGCCGTTGGTCAGACAGTACAGACAACCGGTCAAACAGCCGCCAGCACTAGATTGAGACTACTCCACACAACTTCGTATACCAAGCCGGCAGGAGTGTCCTATTCGTCCCAGAACATAAGTCGTCCACAGCTGGCGAGGATGGTTAGCTCCCATTTGGAATCCGAATTAACATCGTCCACACAGCCAGCTAGTGCACCAAGTAACAGTTCGGCGAGTACCCGAATTGACGGGATCCCGTTCGTTCCCCGGTGCCCAATCCCGCAAGACATCGGGAGTAGATAAGTTCTGGGAAAAGCCAAACAGCTCGTCTAGTGATGGCGATCGAAGGACAAGCGCCTGGCCGGTCCTAAGGCCCCTCACCACGGCAAGTTGACACCACAAGGGGGACCATGCGGCGATTATCGTGCTCCCAAAGCGAGAAGCTGCCCTGACAGGTATCCCGAGAGGCACATTCAGGATTTTTCACACTCCTTGAGTTGTAAAATCCTTTTTCCAATAATTGATCTTGTTCGTGCTTTTAACTAGATTCCGGTTGCTGCGGAAGACATACTAAAGACTGCCATCATAACACCCTTCGGTCTCTTCGAATTCAAATTCATGACATTTGGTCTGAGAAATGCAACGCAAACCCTCCAACGCTTTATGGATGAAGTGTTTTAAGGTCTTGACTTTTGCTACGTGTATACCGATGACATCCTCATAGCGTTATCTTCACTTGAGAAACATCTTGAACATCTCAAAATCTTATTTCAACGTCTTCAGACATTTGGTGTCGTCATCAATCCTACCAAGTGTGTCTTTGGTCAATCTAAGGTTAAATTTCTAGGATATTGAGTTTCCATTGCCGGCATCAGACCACTGCCACAGAAAGTCGAAATTATTCGTACATTTCCTCGCCCGGATACTGTCAAGCAGCTCCCTCAATTTCTAGATATGATGAACTTTTATAGAAGATTCCTTCCTAAAGCAGCTGATATCCAGGCACCACTGAACGACCTACTCCAAGGAAACGTGAAAAGAAAGACGTCGTTTATATGGACATATCAAGCAACTACAGCGTTTGAAGCAACCAAGGAGAGTCTTGCCGATGCCACACCACTTGCTTATCCACAATCTCAGATCGCCATCTTTACCGATGCATCCGACAACGCGGTTGGAGCTTTACTACAACAGCTTGTTGCTGAGAGCTGGCAACCCTTAAGTTTCTTTTCCAAGAAACTAAGTTCAACGGAATGCAAATATGGCGTGGACGACCGTGAATTGCTTGCCATTTACTTAGCGGTTAAGCATTTTAGATGCTGAAAACATCGTTACTGTTGCCTTATCACGTGTTGAAGAAATCCAGAATACGCTGGATTACAAAGCTCTAGCAGTCGATCAACGTGATGATGAGGAATTGAAGAAAGTCTTGAAAGGTGATTCCTCCTTGCAGCTCAAGTTAGTTCACATACCTGGTACTGTAGTTTCTCTCTTCTGTGATGTTGCCACCAGATCAGCACGTCCATTCATCACTTCCAAATTCAGAAAAATTGTATTTAACATGGTTTATCGGCTTTCTTACCCTGCAATAAGATCGACAGTCAAGGTCGTACGTTACGTTTGGCCATCGATAACAACTGACTTTAGAAATTGAACTCGAAACTGTATCCACTGTCGGAAGTCAACAATTTTACGTCACGTGTCACCACCAGTTGAGAACTTTGTTCTACCATCAACTCGATTTCAACATGTTCTTCTCGACATCGTCATCATACCGTCATCGAAGGGTCATCGTTACTGCTTGATAATGGTCGATCGCTATACTCGATGGCCGGAAGCAGTACCCATGAAAAACCAGGAAGCAGATACAGTTGCTAGAGTATTTTACCACATCTGGATTTCACGATTTGGAACTCCGCTTAGGATCACTACAGATCAAGGTCGGCAATTGGAGTCGCATCTTTTCAAACAGTTAAATCGTTTGGTAGGGACGACTTACCTTCGAACAACTGCCTACCATCCGTCTGCCTATGGCATGGTAGAACGGCTTTATCATAAGATGAAAGCAGACATCATGTGTCACCAAGACAACCGCTGGATTGAAGTACTACCTACCGTACTTCTTGGAATCAGAGCGGCCTGGAAAAAGGATCATCAAGCAACATCGGCTGACTTACTCTTCGACTACCCAGAAAATTTCTTGGAACTACCGGCAACAGCAATGATTCCTGTGATCCAGCCAACTTTGTCGATGTCCTTCGTCAACACTTAAAGAGTATATATCCTGTTCCAGGATTCAATCACGCATCAAGGAATACCTTTGTCTTCAAAGATTTTGCCACAACTGTTAAAATTCTGGTCAGCCATGATGCTCCGAGACAATCACTTTAGCAACCATATGCTTATGATGCTTCAAGGTCATCCATAGGTCAGACCAAGACCTTTTTGTCCATGTCAATGGCCGAGGTAAATTTTTACCTGAGAAAAGTGTGCCACCTTCCTCTACAAGATAAGGCAGACGAGTGCATTTTCCTGACCGTCTGCAGGGTGGTTTTTTTTAATCGTTAACCATTAGCAGAGGGGTACTGTGGTGGAGTTGTATCAGTACTGGTTATACAAGGTGTTTTATGCAATCTTGGTACCGTGCCAGTACTGGTTCTAAAATGTGATTTGTGCTGTGTTAGGTTTCTGCCAGTATTGAATTGATATTCAAACAGTTTGACAATCATGTGATTATATTATTTTGCAATACAGTCGACCATTCCAGTAATACAGCTAGGTACGGAAAGGAGAAGAGCTTTTCGTAGAACTCAGGTTCCCTTACTATAGGCACGTTCGCTCGCTGTCGAGTGTAGTTGAAATTTGCTCGAGTTTCTCAGCACATATATAGGGCAAAGTAAGGGGGCGAGGCCTGTGTCAAGTTGGGAAAGCGGGTTTACTGGGATGGGGTTTACTGGGATTGTCGACTGTATTTATTGTAACAATTTATTACCTTGCAATTAATTCTTAATATCTCAATTTTACATAATTCACAAACAAACAATCTCATACATACATTACTATGCTACATTTACACTCACACGTATTTACTTGTAATTTTTATATGTATCATGTAAAACTTTTTCTCAGAACCTTCATTGGTATTTTCGTTCAGTTTCTACATTTAAAATATTTTCTCAATTTTCGAATATTGCTTATTTGCTAAACTTTGTCATTTCTGACCAGGCAATATCGTAATCCCTTGCCAAGATTCACTCGGCGCCTCCAGCTCCCATATTATAAAATTCAGCCCGCAGTACATTAAAAACCGATACTAGTTAAATTAAGTAGATTCGCTGAGAGGTTTCTGTATAGTAGGAATCTGTTACCGGCATTACCGACATTTTTTTAAGCAAAATTAAGATTCCGGCATATTGCGCAATTTGAAAGAATGATAAGTATTTCCTTTTTGTTGAGGATGCATTCCTTCAGGATGACGCAACGAGGTTCTTCGTATAAAACGTATGAGAAATTGTTTTGTTTAATTTAATTAATTCGAGAAATTGTTGTTAAGAAATGTCTTATTTTCCTAAAGTAGAGTGTATTACATAATTGTTTAGTCTACCATATATTTTTCGTAGAATATTATGATTCATAAGAGTTAAAAACAATTATTATTTCAACATTTTGTTATTTTTATGAGTAATTTTCAAGCATATAAGCAGCATTCTTCGCAGATTTTGAGTCAAACCAAAAAAAATTTGTTTGGGTGAAACCATTTATTTGTCAAGTAATGCAAAGGAAGCAGAGTTACAGTGTCGTATTAAAAGTTTGTTAAAGAATATCCAAAAAATAAAGTACAGTCTTGAAAGTGTGCAAACTTTTCGGAGATTAATTCAAGATTTAAACAAATTAAATATCAGTCAAAAATGAGTAGCGCCTGTTAGTAGGCCTAAAGTCTTACATTTAAATTTGGTACTGTAGTTCCTAGAATCACGCCGAGGTTTATTAGAATTTGCTTGTATTTAGTCTGCAAGGGTGTGAGGAATCGTAATGTCGCATATTAATCGACTCGAGTTAAATTTAATAACTCTTTTAATTATTGGTGCTTGTATTATAAGTTATGTGGTTTTTTAACAATTTACTCTTGTTTTTAACTTTAATAATTATGAGTGGTTATTGCCGCAAATCGGTTCAACAATAAATTAAAGTGATTATCCCTTGTTAATTGAACTGACGCCTTTTTATTGTGAATTTAATTTCCTCTATCCAACCTTTACTTAAGAACTAATTTAAACTGAAAATAAAACTTAGTCCTTCGAGCCGGATAGAGTATGGTTTAAAGTGGAATAATACAAGGAAAAGGCAAATATACAATATTTTTCTTAAGTTCGTTGAGAACATGTGTTAACCGCCGCAATTGCACCAGAGACTTTATACAGTTTTAAGTGATTCCTTACATTTGAAAAATTGTTGATGGCTGTCAATAATTAAGTGGAGCAGGGATGAAAGCTCATAAAGTGAATTTTTTGATCTTTTGTACATAAAAAAGATAATTTAGAATCGGTTCCCGCCAAGCAGTAGAAAATTGGAGGGAAAAAAAAGAGGAGAGGTTCCTACGTTATTGCTCAGGTGATCCAACGCTTCGTAGATCTTCTGTCTTTATCCAAGGTATGGTGGTGTCTCTTCGGTGCTATCACTCACTACTACAACTTTAAATTGAATGAATGGGGATCAATCGCTGTTACGTTCCTGCCTACACTGGATAAGTACATGTGCACTCAACTGTGTCTTGTCCTGTTTATTTTTCTATCACGTTCGTTTAAATCGAAGTGTTAAGAATTAAATTCATTGAATGATTTTCAATGTTAATCAGCCTGTCAATTATTTATTTAAAAAATTAAACCTTGCAGACTATTTTATAATTTATTAATTTGTCCAATTAATTTATTTTAAATTGTGTCAATTTATTTTTTGCTAATGGAAAAATTCTAGTCAGTTCAAATTTTCCTATTTTTGTTGTTGTTTAGTTTGGCTTGTTTTACCAATTTATCTATTAAAAATGGATGCATATTTTATTGAAATTGAATCGACGTATCAATTTATCTGTCGGATTGAAACAAATTTTAAGAAGATCGGTAAAGCCAATATAAATGAATCTGTTATAAAAGCCGTTTGGAATTGTTAAATCAACGATGGATAGTAGCACAAGAATTAGATTTAAAAATTCAAACAACCGCGACCGCAGAGGAAAAACTTCAGTGTGATTATTTTAAAAAGGCTCAATTTTTAAAATTAGAAGAAGCTTATTTAACAGCCCTAGACTTTCTTAATTCACAATTATACAAATGTTTCGTTTCAACGAATAAAAAGAATGATACAGATCCAGCTTCAACATCAACTTCAAATTTTCGTCATGATTCTGTTTATGTTAAATTGCCTCAGATTAGTTTATCTGAGTTTTCGGGAAATTACGCGGACTAGGAAAATTTTCGGGATTTATTTGATGCGCTCATTATTCCAAATGTCAATAAGAATTGTGTCGATAGTTTAAAATTACTTCGTGATACAACTAATGAAGCTTTGGCAGCGCTTAAAAATTTGAAAAGACTAGTAGATAAATGGGAAGATTTGTTAGATTTAATTGTGTCTCGAAAGCTCGATTCTCAATCGCTTAAAGAGTGGGAGATGCAGCTAGGTTCGAGCTCTGATTATCATACTTATCAACAACTTGATAATTTTTTAGAAACTAGATAACGCGCGTTGGAAGCAATTCAAGCTTCAAAATTATCTTTAGAAAAAAGTAAGTCTTTGAAATCGATGTCAATTAAAAGCCATGCTGTATCTTCCAAGTATAAGTGTCTCATGTGTAAAGAGAATGACGCTTTGTTTAAATGCTCTCAATTTAAAGCTTTACCAGTAGAAAAACGTAAGAAATTGGCTCAAAAACATACCTTGTAACGTCCTAAAAATTTTTCGCAAAATTTTAAAACGTTTTTTTTGCCTAATAAAACCTCCTCTGCACTTCGAAAATTAAAAGGGGTTCAAATATAATAATCTAGAAACATAGAGTGCAGTCTCGGAAAATATAATTTCTATGAACAAATTATTTACGTTCATAGGAATTATAACGATTTGATTTTAAATCAAATCTACTGCACCCTACCATATAATAGATGTTATATAGATATTTTTATCTAGTATATAGAGTATGTTTAATTAATTAGTCCACATAAGAAAATCGCTAACAACACAAAAAAAAAACGATAAAACCGGTTTTAAGAATTACACAGCCCCACAAAAAAAAAGTGTCATGTACTTTTGACCGGAATACCTTAGCCCTATGTATTTTGACGCGCTGAACACGAATCCGAAGTCCATTTTGCTCCATCACGTCAGGATTTTTTTCTAACCTCAAAAAACATGTCGGATTTTGAGAGGTAGGCGATTTTTTAAAAAAATGTATGGATTTACTTCAAACTTGGTATCTGAGGGTTTTTTGGGTCGCTGATTATGAATCTGAAGTTAGATTTTCAAAATTCAAAATGGCGGATCCAATATGGCGGACGAATTTTGAAAAAATTTGAAGATTTACTTCAAACTTGGTATCTGGGGGTTTTTTGGGTCGCTGATTACGAATCTGAAGTTAGATTTTCAAAATTCAAAATGGCGGATCCAATATGGCGGACGAATTTTGAAAAAAATCGAAGATTTACTTCAAACTTGGTATCTGTGGGTTTTTTGGGTCGTTGATTACGAATCCGAAGTTAAATTTTCTAAATTTAAAATAACGGATCCAATATGGCGGCCGAATGAAAAAACATATTAAGATTTACTTGGCGGCAAGAATATGGCTGATGAATTTTTTTAAAATATTAAAATTTACATAAAATTTGGTATCTAGTGGTTTGTGGGGTGACTGATTGCAAATCTGAAAACAGATTGTAAAAATTCAATATGTCAGTTCTGAAGTATATAATTTTCCTTTATTCCTTTTTATGGTAGCGCACTCTTTTGTTTTCGAAAGATCTGTGTAGCGGTTTTCTCTTTAAGTTCACACTACCTGGTACAACATCCCTTTTCAGCATCCAGCAAAAGTCGGCCATCATATTTACGCCCCACCTTCCTTGATAACGACGTTCCATTTCTTTAAGGTATTGATGAAATCGCTCTCCCTGTTCCTCACTGTAGTCTCCTAAATTTTCGGGGAAGTACTTTAGATGTGATTCTAAGAAATGTAGCTTCAAGCTCATCAAGCATCCTTGCTTTCCGAAGTTTGTTATCATATTATTTGCCATTTCTTCCCAATTCTCGCTTTTGTTATTCCCCAGAAAATTTTCAACAATTAGTTTAAAACTAATCCATGCATTTTTCTCAGTTTTACTCATGTTTCTGACAAATTTCTCATCTTTTAATAATTTTCGAATTTGTGGGCCATCAAAAACTCCCTCATTTAGTTTGGCATCAGAGACCACAGGGAATTTTTGTTCTAGGTATTTAAAACATTTTCCATTTTTATCTAAACTCTTAACAAACTGTTTTGCTGCTCCTAGTTTAATGTGCAATGGTGGAAGCAATACCTTTGAGGGATGAATCAATGGCTTCTTAATGATATTTTTCGATCCTGGTTTAAACGATTTTCTTTTTGGCCATTCCTTTTTTTTGTAATGATTCTTTCTATCTCTACTATCCCACAGACACAAAAAACAGGGCGTTTTTGTGAAACCTGCTTGTTGTCCAAGCATAATACTTAAGATCTTAAAATCCCCACAAATTTGCCAGTTATGTTCTTGATATTTTATATTATCTAAAACTAGTTTTACAGATTCATAGCTTTCTTTAAGTTCTGTAGAATGAGCCATAGGAATCGAACCATAAATATTAGTATTATGAAGTAATACTGCTTTCAAACTTCTTTTAGAAGAGTCTATGAATAACCTCCAATCTTCATCTTTGTATACGCCAGGTTTTAATTGATCCATTAACCCATTAATGTCAGAACAATATACCAATGACTGCTTTTTGTCTTCTGTAAAATATTTTCTGAATTCCTTTTCCCTATCGCGATAAAAGGAAGATGTAGTTCCTTTCGATAGCATTTTTTTCTTCTTAAGAACTGATGCAAGATATTCTGCAACATCTTTTGGTAGTTTTAAATCTCTGATGAGATTGCTGAGTTCTTCTTGTGTGAACTTTTCAGGTATCTCTTCTTCCTGTTCACCAGTTGGAATGTAATAGTCATCTTTGTCATCAATACTCATGTCGTCATCTATATCACTAAATACATCTTCTACTTTTGAACAGTCGATTTCAAAATTTTTTGAAGAAGAAGGTGTATCACAAAAAATTTCTGGTTTTGTTACAGTTGTCACATCAGCGTACAATATTTTTCCTTTATTCTTATTATTATAACCTTCTACATTGGTCATGCAAAAGTAACAATCTTCTTGTTTCAATGGTTTTTTCCACAGCATTGGTTTTTTAAATTTAAAGTACTTATCCTCCTTAGTATTATTCCAACGAGTTAACATTATGTGACAGGATAAGCAAATTTTGTGTGGAACCCAATTTTCATTTTGATCGGCTATCTCTAAATCAAGGCAATCTTTGTAAATTTGTCTAATATTGTCATTGATTGGTTTACAATTCTTCGGAACATCGAACTGTCCACATATATAACAAAATGCATCTGCATTGCTATTGCATATGTGTTTTGAACTTAATGCTTTAAAATTAATTTTTGAAGCATTTGAAGTTTTTGTGTTGTTTTGATTTTGAAAAGCCATGATTTATTGAATAACCCGCACGTTAAGGATCCTGGTCCGATCGCAGGCGAGTCCACCGTCCTAGGGGTAATAACTCTCATACCTCCCCAGGCCTAAGTATGAGAGCTTTCCGACTTTGACGAGGACAATGTCAACTCGTCGTCGGACACACTACGGTATCATCCTCACACCCTAACGCCCACCTGCAAGGCAGCGCGCCTACGCTGGCTTCGTTACTTCGATAAACAGGAAGCGAATCATTCTACACATCCCCTTTCAGGGCAGTTGTCATCGCCTACTACATTTATCGAAGCAGCAGGATTTAAATTGTGCCAAAGCTCAATAAGAACGTTAGACATAGAATGACAATGATATGTCCATCAGGAATAAGATGCAGAATGGAACAATGTACTTTCTTATTTGGCTTCTGCACCAAACATATCCAATCTGTTTCCAAGGAATATTTTATGATAAAATTTTAATAGAAGTCATATTTGAAAATGTGAGAAACTCGCTTCGAAATCACACTCAGCAACTTAAAAACCTGAAGATACCAAATTTCATAAAAATTTCGAAAATATGACGTCAGATTCGCAATCAGCGACCCAAAAACCCCCAGATACCAAGTTTGAAGTAAATCTTCAAATTTTTTTAAAATTCGTCCGCCATATTGGATCCGCCATTTTGAATTTTAAAAATCTAACTTCAGATTTGTAATCAGCGACCCAAAAAACCCCCAGATACCAAGTTTGAAGTAAATCCATAAATTTTTTTAAAAAATCGCCTACCTCTCAAAATTCGACATGTTTTTTGAGGTTAGAAAAAAATCCTGACGTGATGGAGCAAAATGGACTTCGGATTCGTGTTGAGCGCGTCAAAATACATAGGGCTAGGGTATTCCGGTCAAAAGTACATGACACTTTTTTTTTTTTGTGGGGCTGTGTTATTAAATTTTTAATTGTTAAAAACAAATCTTACACTTTTCCAATAAACTTTTATAAAATAATGACAAAAGAATGCGAATTTATGTTCAACCTTTATATTTAATGATATTTGACATGTAAACTAATTAGTCAATATCTATTATTAATAATAACAAATAAATTAGATTTTATGTCAAGTATAAATTGTATCCGGATAACAGGAGGCGCAAAGAATTGAAACAAAATCTACCTTAGAGTCCGACCATCAAAATAGAAGATTTTCAGTAGTACAACTTTATAAGTAACGATACGTTAATTAAGTCAGACGAATTTCCCAGTTACCTCCTGCTCTCCTGATACTTTACGAGATTTACAAAGCCGAAATTTGTTATAAATTATGACCGATTTTTATAAAAATTTTAATATAATTTTGTTTTACCAATCTATTGTTATAAATAAATCTAAAATTGTAACTTTATGAATTTTATAAATTATACAATAACACTGTAGAATTAACCAAATGGAACGGTAAATTTTAATAATGGTATGGTAAAACTCTCGTCGAATTAATTTCCAAAAGAAAACTTTATAGTCCAGTTTAGTAAAACTATTTGTAGACCTTTAATTACCATAGAGAGGTAAAATAATTTCAATTTAAAACTTATTAAAGAATAAAACTTTGTTTATTTAATAATAAATAAAGCTATATTTTTATAACGAATAAAAGATCAAATTTGTTATTTAATATCAAAAGGCAATTATGTCTCACAATTTTGCTACGCAAACGTCTCCCTATGTAACCCTAACCTAGATAAGGGTAATTTATCGCTGCTGATTGTACAAAACTTGAAGTCCTGAGACAAATCAACCTCCCAATCGTGAGAACAAAAATCGGTCCACGTAACCGTCATACGTTAAGAAATCAGTTCCTCAACTCCTGTCGCGGAAGTCAGACGTATAAAATCCTTGTCACAAATCAGAATCTTTACAAGTTAATTTCAATAATCTATTTGTTTTGAATTAAAACATAGCACTAATTATACGAATTTCTTCTGAAATCTTTCTTATTTTTATTTTCTTACCAATTTAAAACTTGTAAAGATTCTGATTAATAAATTCTGTGAATATTATAAAATCTTAAAGCTTTCTGTCAAATTTAATAATAAACGTGAAAGTGAAATTCCATTACCAGTGCTTGATTATTTTATCTCCAATCCAAATTTAAATAAAATTAAGTGATCTTTCTTTTAAAATTGAAGTCTTTAAAGTTTTAGTGAAATCAAAATCTTACAGTGGTGCAGTGTATAAAGAAAGTATATTCATTCTAAAAAAAATGAATTAAAGACTATTTTAAAAGACATTAAGAAAATCTTTTTTATATATACATACTTATATAAATATGATTATCTAAAGTACTTAGTTAAATTCCGAAATGTCACACTTGTAAACCAAGTGAAAACGAGCTCTGTAATTTACTGCGAAAAGTAGTGTATTTCATTCAGTAATTTTGTACAAAAAAAAAAGAGAGGGGGAGAAATTTAAATTTTTCACGAATTTTCCACGAGAACATCATCAGGAGCAACAAAATCCGACGGACTTAAGCAACGGAGAAAGATTTAAGAACGCATACAATTCACATATAACTTTAAGTGAGTAAATTGCAACAATAATCCTTATTTCACAAAATTTTCGTTTTTTCTCCTATATCAATTAACATAAAATTTCAAATTTTATTTAAACCAGAATTTAAATACAAAATATAGAATTCCTTATTAAAATTATTCCAGATTATCTAAATTGATTTAAAACTTGTATTAAATTAGAATTTGAATATTGTTTTCATATATTGAATTTTTATTAAATTTTGATTTTCTCTTTTATTAACTAACTAAGCTTCGAATTTCTTTAAAACTGAACTTAAATATAAAATTTTAAAATCATAATAAAAATTATTTCAGATTAGTTAATAGATTTAGAATTTTTATTAAATTAGAATTTGAATATTGTTTTCATATGTTGAATTTTATTTAATCTTGATTTTCTCTTTATTAATTAAATAAAATTTGAACTTCATTGAATTTTAATTTTCTTTTTGATTAATTAATTAAAATTTGAATTTATTTTATATGGAAATAAAATACAAAACTTTAAATTATAATAACAATTTTTCACGAATTATTTAATCGATTTCAAGAATTTTATTAAATTTGAATTCAAATTTGAATATTAATTTCGTATATTGATTTTTTATCGGATTTCGATTTTCTCTTCGATTAATTAATTAAAACTTGAATTTATTTTGAAACAGCAATAAAATACAATACTTTAAATTATAATAACAATTTCTCTCAGATTATTTAATTGATTTTAAGAATTTTATAAAATTTGGATTAAAATTTGAATATTAATTTCGTATATTGAATTTTATTAAATTTCTATTCTCTCTTCGATTAATTAATTAAAACTTGAATTTATTTTGAAACAGCAATAAAATACAATACTTTAAATTATAATAACAATTTCTTTCAGATTATTTAATTGAATTTAAGAATTTTCTAAAATTTGAATTAAAATTTGAATATTGATTTCGTATTTTGAATTTTATTGAATTTCGATTTTCTCTTCGATTAATTAATTAAAACTTGAATTTATTTTGACAGAAATAAAATTCAAAACTCTAAATTGTAATAAATCTATTTCAGATTATTTAATTGATTTAAAATTTTTATTAAATTAGAATTAAAATTTGAACATTGATTCCACGATTTAAAATTGATTGAATTTTGATTTGATCTTTTATTAATTGATTAAAATTTGAATTTCCTTTTTTAAATTTAAACACAAATCTTTAAATTATAATAAAAATCGTTTTTAGATTATTTAATGGATTGAGTAATTTATTGAGATCTTTTGTTTTCCAGATTTATTATAACCTGATTTTCTTTTCTTTTATAAGTCCGATAAATTTCAGAATTAAAATTTTAAATATTGATTACATGTGTTCAATTTTATTTAAATTTCGATTTCTCTCTTCCGCAAATTAACTTAAATCCCAAGTTTTATTTAAAACAGAATTTAAACACAAGTTTTGAAACAAAAAATTGAAATTACGCAAAATTTTTCAAATTATCTTAAAATCTCTAAATTTCGAAAACTCGAAGAACATCGAGACTCTAGAAATCTCAAATACATCGAAACTTCCAAAACTTCTAGAACTTCAAGATCCTCGAGATTACTCCGAATCATTATATTCTAAAGACCAAGATTTCCGCTAGAACAGAAATAAAAAGGGCAAACCTTGCTATTATAATTAAAATTATTTCAAATTATTCAGTTTGTTGAATTCTATTTAAACTTTGATTTTCTATTACATTTATCAATTGAATTTTGAATTTCTTTTAAATCAGAATATAAAAAAAAAATATTTTTTTAAACTTTGGAGTCACAATTAATATTATTTCGGATTATTTAAATTTAGTGAATTCTGTTTGATTTTGATTTTCCTCTTTATAAATCAGTTGAATTTTGAATTTCTTTCAACTTAGAATATAAAGGAAAAGGTAAGTTTTAAGATTATATTTAAAATTATTTTAAATCATTCGAAAATTTTTTCCTTTTATTGATCGGTTAAAAATTTAAAATTTCTTTTAAATCAGAATTTCAAGTATAATTTCTTATTCATAATTAAAGTTATTTCAGATTATCTAATTTACTTATGGTTTATTAAAATCTTTGTTTCTAACTTTATTCTAACCCGAATTTTTGTTTCGAACGAACTCAATAATTTTCAAAATTTAAACATTTATATTAATTTCATTTGTTGGATTTATGAAGTTATTGATTCTTTCTTTTTCTAATTAAATAAAAACAAGGTTTAATATATACATATTTTTAAACTCTGTTTGAAGAAAAAATTTAAATAAAATTTTTTGAAATCATAATTGAAATTACGCAAGGATAGTTGTTTCTATCTTAATATTTTGAAATTTCGAAAACTCTGAAAAGGAACACATTGCGATTTTAAAACTTCAAGTACATCTTAACTTCAAGAACGTCGAAAATTTCCTATAATCACCATATCCTAATGATCTGAATTTATAGTCCACAAATTCAATTAATAATTTTCTAGAATTCAAAGGATTTAGGCATTGGAAATTTTGCAAATTTCGAATTCATAATTGAAGAAATTAACCTATCGCAGTTTGATTTCTTTTATTTGATAAATTTGAAATTTGAAAATCTTCGAAACTTGAGTATTTTGAACTTCCAATTTTAATTTAAATAACCTATTCAAGATTCAAAGGATTTAGGCATTGAAGATTTTGCAAGTTTTGAATTTGGTAATAAGAGAAATTATTTTACTTTTGGTCTAATTTCTTTTATTTGATAGATTTGAAATTTGAGAATCTTCGAAACTTGAGTATTTTGAACTTTCAATTTTAATTTAAATAACCTATTCAGGATTCAAAGGATTTAAGCATTGAAAATTTTGCAAGTTTTGAATTTGGTAATAAGAGAAATTATTTTACTTTTGGTCTAGTTTCTTTTATTTAATAAATTTGAAATTTGAAAATCTTTGAGATTTAATTGTTTTGAGTTTGTAATTTAGGAATCGAGTTGTTCGAATTTATTAGAAAACCTTCAGTTTTCTTTTACTCAACTCACCTAAGGTTAAACGTCTAAAATCAATAAGATTTCACTTTGAAATCCAAAACAAACTATACATGCATATATTTTTTCTACAAAAGAAAAATTATATACTTCCGAACGTCTAGATTTTCCCTAAGTCAGGCTAATATTTTACTTTAACCATCGTAATTTCCACCCCGACTTTTTACATTTTGAAGTTTAATAAAATATAAATCCCCTAAATTTATAAATTTAGTTAGATAGTCGGACTTTTCGACCGACTCTAAAAGTCAACGCAAGTGTGTCGACTGGTGACGTAGGAGGGGGTGAGTCCTACACAGTTAATGCCAATCAAGTCTCCTTAGAAATTGAAAATTTGGTTGTAGGTTTAAAATTTAAATACAAATTCAAAAACCATGGGTAGTACAATTCTAGCTACGGGATCAATTCAAGTCAAGGTAAATAGTGGTAAAATTCATAATTTTAAAATTTTGTTCGATCAAGGTTCTGAATGTTGCTTTCTTTCGGAGAGAGCAGTAAAAATTTTAAACCAAAAATATGAACGCGTTAATGCTTTTATCAGTGGAGTGGGGGGACAATTGATTGGTCATGCAAAAAAGTTAGCTTATTTTCAGTTTTTACCAAAAGAGAAGGGTTGCAAAGCTATATCTTTGCAAGCTTTGGTTGTATATAAACCTACTTCCTATCAACCCCCAATTAAGACTAGGTTTATTTCAAAGGTAGAATTAAATGGTTGTTCGTTGGCAGATCCGGATCCATTTAGTAATGAACCTATAGATTTTATCTTGGGTGGGGACAAATTAGATTCTTGTTTACTTCCTAGCCTAAAACAGAATGTTTTTGGAAGTCTTACTGCGCAAGCTACCATTTTTGGGTGGATTACTTCAGGTACACTCGATGCTTTAGTAGCTCCCTCAGTTGTGTCTTTACATTCAAGTCATAATATTTCAATGGAAAACGTACATGATGTTCTAATTCGTTTTTGGAATTTAGAAGAAGTCCCTTCAGTCTCTTCTTTAACGGAAGAAGAATTAAATTGTGAGCAATATTTTAGTTCTACATTTAAAAGATTAGAAAGTGGGCGATATATGGTTCGATTGCCATTTAAGAGTGGTCCTCCTATAAATATTGGTCAGTCATTCCAAAAGGCCAGAATGATTTTGGAACGGGTTTTGCTTCGGTTAGCAGATAAACCGCAACAGTTGAAAATGTATAGAGATTTTTTATCGGAATACTGTCAGTTGGGTCATATGCGAGTGGTGGGGGAGAATGAGTTAAATGATTCTTCTCAAATTGTTTATTTGCCACACCATGCTGTTATTCAAGAGAGTAGTTTAACAACGAAATTAAGAGTTGTTTTTAATGCGTTAAGTCTTACGTCAAACAACACGACTTTGAACTCACACTTTCATATTGGTCCCCCACTCTTAAATGATTTAGTTTCTATTTTGATTAAATGGCGTCTACATCGTTATGTCTTTGTTGCTGATGTCGAAAAAATGTTTCGGCAAATTTTAGTCGATCCCAGGGATGTAGATTATCAGCGTATTTTATGGAAAAACTCTGAAGGCAAACTGATAATAATTTATCAGTTGCTTATGGTCACCTACGGTGCAGCATGTGCCCCATATTTGTCCAACAGAGTGATTAAACAATTAGCTTAAGATGAAGGGAAAAAATTTTTGTTGTTAAGGGATTGTATCTCTAAGAATCATGAACAGACATTGGATGATCAATCAACTGAAGGCACAGAGTCAATTGATTTTTTCACTAAAAGAACAGTTTTGTCTGTCATCGCGAGATTGTACGATCCACTTGGTTGGATCTCTCCTGTGGTAGTCACTGCAAAGCTTATGCAGGAATTGTGGCTGTGTAAATTGGACTGGAACGAGAAATTGCCTCCAGATTGATTAAAACAGTGGTTCGACTACTATAATCAACTGGAGATGTTGAAATGTATTAAAATTCGACGTTTGGTGGGTACAATTACGTCCAGCTTTAAAAGTGAACTACACGGGTTTGCTGATGCTTCTAATCGAGCATACGCTGCTAATGTTTACCTTCGCGTGATTGATAATTCAAATAAGACTCAGATTACTCTTTTGGTTTCGAAGTCGAAAATTGCTCTAATCACACCAGTTAGTATACCACGATTAGAGTTGTGTGCCGCAGTTCTGTTGTCAAGAATAATGAAATTTCTTCTTTAAAAATTTAATTTGATAGGTATTCTGCATTTTTGTTACTCTGATTCCAGTGTAGTTTTAGCATGGTTGGGAAAGCATCCGTTGACCTGGAAGACCTTTGTTGCTAATCGCGTTGCTTTAATTAATAAGTTAGTGCCCGAGGCCCGATGGCTTCACGTGTCCACTGAAAATAATGCTGCTGATTGTGCGTTTAGAGGTTTGATGCCAAAGGAGATTATTAACCATCCTTTGTGGTGGGGAGGGCCTGATTGGCTTTCTCAAGAGCAAGTTGGTTCTTTAAATGGCGATACTTTCATCCATAAATCAACTGATTTGGAGAAGAAATCAGTACAATCTCATTAAGCACAAATTGAGCAAACACGTTTATTTTTTATTAGATTCATTCAAGGGGAGTGTTTTAAGGCTGAGATAAAGGATATTAGAAATCAGAAAACTCTAACAATGAAATCTCCTATTAAAATTTTAAATCCGTTCATTGATTCATTTGAGATCTTACGTTTGGGGGTCGCTTGCTAAATGCTCCTATTCGGTATGACGAAAAGCATCCTATTATTTTACCAAAGCACAAAATAAGTGAATTGATTGCACTATACGCTCATATTAGAAGTTTGCATGGTGGTCTTCAGTTAACCTTGCATACATTGAGACAAAATTACTTGATTATTGGAGCGCGTTCTTTGGTAAAATCAATAATCAATGGATGCGTTGTATGTGTCAGACAGAGAGCGTCTGTTAGCCAACAACTCAAGGGCGATTACCCGGACTTTCGCGTAGCTCCAAGTTGACCGTTTAGCCATACAGGAGTTGACTATGCGGGACCTTTTGATGTTAAATTGAGTCCAAGTCGAGGATGTAAAAGTCGAAAGGCATATGTGGCTTTATTTGTCTGTTGTTGCATTCGTGCAGTGCATATCGACCTTGATTCCGATGGTTCTTCAGCTGCTTTTTTGGCAGCGTTTCAGCGTTTTATTTCCAGACTAGGTAAACCTTTCTAATGTCTATAGTGATAATGGGAGGAACTTTGTGGGGGCTGATAGTGAGCTGAAACAGTATCTTATTTAATTGAGAGCTGATACTAATTTGCATGACAAACTGACAACTGACGAAATTTCGTGGCACTTTATACCTCCTAACGCTCCTCACTTTGGAGGGCTGTGGGAAGCCGGAGTGAAGAGCGTAAAATACCATTTACGTAGAATCATGGGTTTGCAAAAATTTACTTTTGAAGAGTTTTATACACTGCTTACTCGAGTAGAGGCGACATTAAATTCACGTCCTATTGCTCCTCTCTCTGAAGATGACGGAGATTTTGCTTATTTGACACCTGGACATTTTTTGATTGGTGTGCCAATCACTAGCATACCTGGGCCGTCGCTTGAATTAGCTCCCGAAAATAGATTAACTCGGTGGGGACTGATTCAGCGTGTTTCTGAGATTCTTTGGAGAAAATGGCGGGTTGATTATTTTCAATGCTTGCAAAAGCGCTATAAAGGGAGCACGATTAAGCCTAATGTTAAAGTTGGAGATCTAGTGCTTCTGAGTGATGATAATCTTCCTCCTACTCACTGGCTACTGGGTAGAATATTAGAATGTATCACAGGTTCCGATAACTGTGTTCGAGTTGTTAAAGTAAAAACAGTAGGTTTCGAGTTCAAAAGGCCATTAAGTAAAATTTGTTTACTTCTTGTAAGATCAGCGACGGAAAATGATTTACTTTGAGTAGTTTAATTTGCGAAATCAATTGTAATTGTCTTATTTGAAATTGTTTATTATGTCAAATTTTAACTACTTTTCATGGCGGGCGTTCAATTTCGATGTAATAAAGTATATATGAGATGCGCCTGTTAGTAGACCTAAAGTCTTACATTTAAATTTGGTACTGTAGTTCCTAGAATCGCGCCGAGGTTTATTAGAATTTGCTTGTATTTAGTCTGCAAGGGTGTGAGGAATCGTAATGTCGCATATTAATCGACTCGAGTTAAATTTAATAACTCTTTTAATTATTGGTGCTTGTATTATAAGTTATGTGATTTTTAACAATTAACTCTTGTTTTTAACTTTAATAATTGTGGTTTTTGCCGCAAATCGGTAAACAATAAATTAAAGTGATTATTCCTTGTTAATTGAACTGACGCATTTTTATTGTGAATTTAATTTCCTTTATCCAACCTTTATTTAAGAACTAATTTAAACTGAAAATTAAACAGCTTTCTTCCAACAAAGAAATTAAGTGAATTAGAAGAGAATAAACTGTATAACATTTAGAACGTAAAGCCTGTAAAAACCAGATTTCGACCCAGGGTTGTTGCAGAAATTTAGAAGCAGTATCAAGTGTTTTTACTGAAGACAATTGTGGATGTGATTACTGAAGACGACAATTTATTACCACTGGAGGATAGAAAAGACAAGCAGTTTTACTACCTGTTTATTTTAAAAGAACTAGCTTTTAAAATTTTTGAGAATCTCATTTCTGGTGTTGACCAACAGTTTAAATATTTATTTTTCATGCGTTTAAAAAAAGTGTAGAATTTAATTGTAAAATCTGTTGCGGAAAATTTGTTTAAAAGAAATGTTTAAATTGAAAAACAAAGTAAAGTTCTTATTAATAAAAATCATCAAAAGTTATTGATAAAACTTTAAAGTAAATGTGATTTTACATCTAGTTTAGAATTTAAGACATTATTTGTTGATATTATTACTTAAAATTTGAAACAGTTATCAAAAACAATTCATGAAGTAATTCTTAGACTTGGTGTTATTAGAACTAGTGTAATATAAACAATTACTTTGAGTGAAGGTAGGCTGCGAAAAAAACAAATGAGTTAGATGTCTGAAATAAAATCCGTGATGACGTCATTATATAATATAGATATACTGTACATAATTCGAGAAAAATTAATTGATTTAAATCTAGTTCTTTGGAAAGAAGATAATATGAAATTTATGTTAGTGTTAATAGATTATTGTAACCTTTCTGAAGCATTCTTTTTACCTTACTTGAAATTCGTATTTAATTACATTAAAAGTAATTACAGGGGACCGTAATCGTATTTGGTCATTGAGGTATAATGGCTATAGATTTCCCGATGATTTTATTGTATTTTTTCAAGATATTTTTGATTAGATACCAATTTGTTGTTTCGAATATGAAGATATAGATGAAGACATTGCTTCAAGAATTATAAGCGACAAAACATTTTTATCGCTTGATAAAGTTAGAAACGAACTTCAATGAGAAAAAAAAATTGGATGTAAAGAAGCGTTTCAGGTTATAATCAACTTTTGTAAAAAGAAAATTGTATAAATATCAGCTCTACATCATTGTAAAAAAATTGAGTAATGTAAAGGGAAGAAAAAATTAATTTTGTAATAAGAACCAAATCTAGTTTTTATTTTTTACTTTTTTTTATTTTTTATTTTATTTTGAAACCTCCATTTATTTTTCAGAAATTTTAAAAATAAATTACAAATCTGAATCATTTATCTAGCTGATATGTGTACCATCAAAGCCTAACCAGTTTACAATAGTATATTGCATTACATGGGGAAGAACGGCCGATTTACGGAGAGGGCGGATGTTTTTGGCACGAGTCGAGCACAGAAATGAGTGAAGCCGGAGTCCCGAGTGCCAAAGGCACGAGGGGGAAGGTTGAGCGAATAGACGTGCAAGACGAGTGACAAAAACTACGCCCGTCAGTAAATCGACCCTTCCCCATTTAATGCAACATATTTTTTATCACGAATGCACCATTTAGTGAGTTTACGCGAACCGCGAAGCAAACATAAACTTTATATTCTCGGTTTAATGCAAAACACGTACGACCTCACTGAAAACATTGTCTGCGTAGAGCATGCGCGGAGCCGCGCGCGCAGTTATGACAGCTGACTGTGAAGTGTGTGTAAAACATTGAAATCCGTGCAAGTTACTTATGATTTTACTCCCTAGAGTGTAAATTGGAAATTTAAGCGCATGAGCGCGCGTCACTCGAAAATCAAACGTTTAGGCTCGCTCGATGAAGCGTAAAACAACCTAAATTGTGCATGAGTGATTAAAATTTTTTTTTTCTTGTTTTCCAATTATTTTTTCAACTAAATAAATATTTGGATATTTAACTTTAGAATTTTCTTCTTCGTAAAAGCTACCAGCAATTGGATTTTCTTGGTAATCTTTAAGAAGGTAAGTAACTGGTTTTGTATTTTTTATATTTTTTTACAGTAAAAATTTTGGTAGATCAATTTGGTGTATAACCTTCCTCAGAAACATGTTTATATTTACTCATACGTACTTTATCATTGATTTTCAATATTTTATATTGTCTTTTAACTGAAACTTTTTTTAAAATATTTAACAACAAATCACTTTCATTTTTGGCATTTACATCTTTCGGTTTCATTTTGATGGTTCGATGTTTGGTATTATTATACTAAAATATTAAATCACTTAAAATGTCTATCCATTTATAATTATCTCGTAAACTAAATTCCATCCACATTTTATTTTTTAAGGCGCGATTAAATCGTTCACCAATTGACGCTTTCAAACCACTATAATTATAGTACAAATTGGTGTTAAAACTTTTTATGAGATTTTTAAAATGTTTATTATACAATTCTTTTCCTTTATCAACTTTTACATTTTTTGGTATGCATTTTTTGCTGAAAACAGATTCCATTGCTGCAGTGACATCTTCACCTTTCTTGGACTTGATGGGAACAGCCCAGGCAAACTTGGAGAATATATCGATGATTGTTAACATGTACTTGTAGCCTTTATTTTCTTGCGCATAAGGTTACTTTTCAATAAGATCAGCTTGCCAAGTCTCATCAATGCCTCGAATGTCAACTTTCTGCGTTTAAAATTTCTTCTAGCCGGTTTATGTAATTCTTTCACTACGTGTTTTTTCTTATCATCCATTTTTATAACAAACGTTGGTTATTTTTAAGTGCTTGCAGTCTAGTGTCATAGACAACAACTCTATATTTCTTTCAATATGCGTTTTAAAATTCTCGAAAAATTTTGTTGCAGTATTCGCTTTGAGCATCGGCAATGTTGCACAATTTTTTATTTTCCATGTTAAAATCTCCTTTTGGCGTAAGCTTAAATCCAAGCCCTGAAGAACCGCGATTTGGAGTTTCTACTATCCTTAATGGACGTCCGAATATATCGATTCTCATCTTGCAAATGATACAAATCGTGACGAACTATTAATTAATAAATAATTCTTGTTTCACGCAATTTTTCAATAATTCAGAATATCTCATTATTGTGGCTAGGATTACCAGCTGCTTGAGATGCTAAAAGTAATCTGAAACGATCGACTAATTCATTAAGGTCATCCCAGTATAAATAATCAATATATCCGGAATGTGTTGCTACATAGTTTTGGTATTTTAAACTTCTTTTATCACGAACAGCGCCATCTATTTTATAATACTTTTATGAGCATTTGTTGAAATAACAATATTTTTATAATTTTCACGATCTTTTAAGCTAAAAAAATTCTCTTCAGGTGCTTTTTTAAATAAAAGTTCAAGTAAACCGTTAGTGGCTAGATAACTTGAATTGTTAATTGAAATATCATTTTCTTCAAAAATTACTGGTGAATCACCAAACATTAATTTTCCTTGTGATGATTTTCTAACACCATATACACTGTCTACGTCCTTTTTTTCGCATCTAATAATTGCAGATAGGGGAGAGTGGCTATCAATGTACCGGGATTTTTCAAGGTCATAGTACTTATTGAATTTCACCAATTTCAAGCACTTCTTTGTATCAATATAAAACTACATCACTTATGTAACGGCTTTGCTTTTTGTATAAATAAGATTATTTATTTATCCAGCATAATGACATACCACGAGCCCTGTTCTCTATTGCTGAAACAAAGCTCGTGATAATTACTGTTGCTCAATGTTCGAGGTCGGTGACATCTGAAAATTGCAATTGTAAGCAAGATCCAAGGGAAGGCGGAACGCTTGTTTCCAAATTCATTATTTAAAATATTAATTAAGTTTAGCCGACTAGAATGAATATATGAGGGGAACAATATGGGTATCGACATGATTGTCACAATACCAGCAAAGAGATGACTGGAAGAATCCTTGCCGAAACGAAAGAAAAGACACTCGTTCTTAGCATTTAATTGTAATTCTTTTCCTTTCGTTCGCATCATTCGTGATAGGAGCCGCGTGTACGTGTGTACGCACACACTGACCGGGCGTCGTTCGCCGTGCCGGAGACAACGCACACACACCTTTAAACACGCTGCACCAGCCATTATGCTTTCACTCCCACCTTTCCTTCTCTAAAACTCCTGAGAGTGACGAAGAAAGAAAACACGTGTTTTCTGACATCGCCGAGCACATGGCCTAGCACAACAAATCAAGGCATTTTGCATTCAATAGAATTCGTGTGATTGATTAAAAAAACTATTGATTCATATCGATAGATGATTTTATATAAGGCTCATCGAACGATGGAGCAATAAGTACAATTCTGCAGAATATGTTGCATGAAATTGTTGAAGTGCTGGCTGTGCAAAAAGATCGAGGTTCGCTTGACGACAAGAACTCACAGGTTGCTAAAATTCCTTCCTAATTTTTACCCCGCCCATAAATCACCCGACATTTCCACACTTCATATCCCTACTTTTGAGCTTCCATCGATCATAAAAGGAATCGCAACGATTAATTAAAGTGCAGTCTTCTACCGTCATGAATTTTGATCGACGCGTGTATCTCTGGCCCGTCCAACGACGCTTAGTTTTGGGTGTGGTCACGAAAGAAATATTGAAGCTAGAAATAGCGGTTTCTAAGTAGCATAAAGCGCTCCATCCCTCAACGAATGGTGCGGACGTAAAAGACAATTTTTGTGTTTTAAAAGACAATTTTCTAAAGATTTTGTTAAATTTTTCTTTCTAAAATTCAACCGAAGGAAGGTCGCCAACGGAATATTAACTAAAGAAATTGGTTGTTTTAAGTAGCATAAAGTGCTCCGCGTTCGGGAAAGTTTCGAAGGAAAATTAAACGAGATAACGGGGAAAATCCGGAAGAATTGTAGTGACTCTATTTTTGCAATTAAAACAAGGAAAGGTCGCCAACAGGATATTGAAGCCGACAACGGTGGTTCCCCAGTAGCATAAAGTGCACCAACTTGTAGAAATTGGAAAAAGGGTCCTTATAACTACAAAGGGAAATTAGCAGCGAATTAAGCAACCAATTGCCTAATTCAAAAAAATTTCGAATTAAAAATTAACTTCTGCCCATCCAGTAACAGCAAGGATTAATCCAGTCTTATCACTGTGGTGGTAACTTTAAGGATCAGGAATTAAGTAACTGTATGTGTGAGTAACTAGAATAAGAGAGATTTATTATTTGGAACCCTCAAGACTTAAACGTAATAAATTTTGTAAAGGGAGAAAACGGGGGTTGAAAGAATATATTATAGATTTTACCCAGTACAAGTGTTTCAATCAAGCTACCTTATTAATATATTTTTTTTTATCTCCGGCAACCAGTTCAAAAGACCAGGAAGAGGACGAATCCCGCAATAAAATAAGCACAGACAACGTTTGTGTCAACTGTACTCCGAAGAGCCGATTAAATTGTTATTTAGTTATCTTTTAGTCAATTTTGCAGTGACGCGCAATTTCCATCTGACATTTGGCAAATAAAATAATATTCTTAGTCGAGACGTCACAGTTGTGGTGGCAGCGGTGGGTATTTTACCCCTTTCATGGTTGCCTACACCTTTTTTTTTATTTTATTTTCGTTTTTTGTCAAATTTACACGATTTCCCTTTATTACATAATTAATTACTTGAAATTTTGTAATTCAATTATTGTTTTACGCATGATTGAAAAAATTAAGTGAAACAACGTTGATGAACTACCTTTGCGCCGAGCGGCGGATTGTAGTTCCTGAACGTTTAATAATTTTTACAATCATTAATAAACGAAGCTAAATGTTTTTATTAAACCACCTTTGCGCCGTGCGGCGGATTGTGGCTTTCTAAAAACCAATCGCTTGTTAAATTAATTAGTTGACAGTGGTGACACAAGCTCGGAAATGTTTTAAGTACAATTGAAAGAGTTAACTGAGATTGACGTTCACTAACTACCTTTGCGCCGAGCGGCGGATTGTAGTTTTTAAACGTTTGTTAATTCCTACAATTGTCTGTAAACAAGGTTAAAAGTTTAATCGACATCACCTTTGCGCCGTGCGGCGGATTGTGATCTCGACGAAACTAATTACTTTAATTCTCGAACTCGAGTCAATAACTGCAAATCAAACAACATGTTCTTAAAATTCGTATTTTTCAAATTTTAATTACCGCCCAAACCAAGAGCACTGTGAGGTCCATTCAGGACGAGTTATAAAATCAACTTCCTTGTTCTAACTTTCTAATGACAAAGAATAAAGCTTCCAAAAGTCGGGGCGGAAATTTAGCTCAGCGCAGGTACGAAGAAACCCACGTTGCTGAGGCCAGGTCAATTCCAAGACCTGTTTCAGTTTAAAAAGAATTTCGGGGAGAAACGGCCGATAAGGATTTCTCAGAGTTTTTTGAAACTCTACTAGACGATGCACAGCAACGCGTGATTTAAACAAAGTCAATTCGAGAGAGAACAAACAGTTCCAATTCGCTTGAATCGAAACCCAAGGCGCGCATTACAAGCATTGAAATTTTGAAATTTCCACTAGTGACAAGAACCGAGCCACACTCGGTTCACCACACATATATATTATATATATGGGTGAAAATTCGCGAAGCGGGCCTCGGATTTTCCAAAGGGTTGCAAATTCCAAAGTACACTTCACAAAAACAAAGCACCAACACAGACACAAACAATCACCAAGCTCCGTCGAAAAACGTTCATTCGTTTACCCCCTATAAGGGGTAATCCTGTAGGATAATGTTTCCCCAAGACCAGCACATAGAACTGGAAACACGGATAGAAAACATTGAGGAATATTGTGATCGAGTTGCCGCGGCTAATTTGATTTTTTATAGTAGAATCGAATTTCTAGAAAAACGCGTCGAATATTTTTCAAACCTTCTAAAAGGGGTTACAGAATCGAAAGACTCGCTGTTTCAAACCGTGGAAACGCTAAAGGAAAAAATCACAGAACAACAACAAATTATCGATAATCTCGTAAAAAAAATTCCCAACTATTTGACTCACAGTAATCAATTAAAACTTATCAATTCGATTGTTAAAGATTGTAATTTCCGGTAGGAACATTCTTTAAAATTCCGCAAGTTACAATTTGAGGATTTAAGAGAATTGAGGAATTCAAATCAACGCACCAAAGTGATGGTTCGAGAAGACACTTTAGATCGATTTAACCGATTAAAATCTAGATTAGACTCCCTAGAGGAAAATTGCAACAGAATTGATAATCATACCCGTGATTTAGTAATTAGAACTCGAACCTTACGCGAAAAGGCAAAAATTTTCTACCTCACGACTCAGAACGAGGATAAAAGGTCATTGCAATTAGAAAAATCGGTGACGGAACTCAAAGAGAGCGTAAGCAAGCTAAAATTAGATAAGGGTTATATATTGCATACACATTGAAAATTAATTTAAAGAATTATTTTGTTTCCTTTTTTTTTAATGTGTATCCCACGCTCAGACAATCATTCCGTCGGTGACGAGGCTCCCTGGAAAATAGCACTTTCACCTCTTCCTGGAACAATTACTATTGCCCAGTTTTTGAATAGACGCCCCGTTAATAATAACGAAGACTCTATTAACACAGACGATAGTGACGTCACTGATGCCACCACTGTTTTGTACACTTCAGACGACAGTGACATCGAAGTACTAAATTAATTGTCAATTACAACGACGACTACGGGTTGTAAAGCCATACAAATATTTCGTGTGACATTTACATAATAAAATCCAGTGGTGGCGACATTCTGTCACCTTATAAACCCCTGTTTTCTCTTTGAAATAGTAAATAAGTATTGTCACTATAAAAAGATGCCCAACAACGAACCAGGTAAAACAGGAGTCGGGGGTGCCCCACCCCCTAACATCTCGAATCACCAATTCCCCGATTTGAATCAAAGCGCGGCTATGACTTCAATGTTTGAATGTATAGTGCTTCAACAGAGAACACACCACATTCCTATGTTTGATGGCAGGAACCCTCCCCTCCGAGAATTACTACAAGACGTGTCGAACGGATCGGTTTACATGACTGACGCAACCGAACAAGGATTCATAAAAGCAGTGCTCAGTAAATTGAAAGGCCCCGCGCGCGAAAGCGTTAGAGACAAAACGTTCGACAAATTATGCGATCTCGTCGCCCATCTCAGAAAACGTTTTTCACCCTCGAGAAACTACCAATGGTATTTGGATGCCATCGCTAAGTTAAGAATTAAGCAAACTGAGACCGTCAATGATTACGGTGACAGAGTACAAGGACTGATTAGCGGTGCAAGGCATGCCCTTGAGGAACGATACCCTGGTAATGTCCAAGGGTCCCAAGTGGCCCTCAGCCGAGTCATGATGATGCCAGTACAAGATTTTGCCCTGGATTCATTTATACGCGGACTTCCGACAGAGATATCAACCCACGTGGACACTCGCTGTCCCAAGGATTTTAGTGAAGCATTAGAATTCGCCCTTCATGCAGAAGAACGAGACTTCTACACTGACCACACGCGACCAGTTTCATATCGCATTTCTCGGGAAAGGGAAGCTGAATTTTCCCCACAGAAATCCGTAACCGGAATTCAAAGGAACAATGACAATAGGGAGAGAAGGATTTCCGAGTCCTCCACTGGAGGTCAACTACCTCCCCCAATGTATCCTCCTTTCCCTACACCTCCGTGTCCGCCGTATTTCTACCCCGATCCACAATATCCTGGATTCCCATATCCACCCTTTTCATCATCCCAACATCCTGCAAAGTGCGGATTTTTACCTAAGGAACAAACAATACCTCAATGGCAAAATAGATCCGACTATTCAGGAGCAGCAACCCCCCCCGTACCACATCTCCAGGGCCAAACAGACCCTTAAACTATCAACCGATTCGTCATGCGGACGCGACGACGAATCCAAACCGGGAAGAACGTCCCAAGAGCGTCCAGTTCTCAGAAGCGACAGTAGAATCTTTAGAGCGGGAACACAGGCCAAAGACTCCCCAGTAATACAACTGAAATCCGAAACGTTTATCCAATCTGCGGCAGAGTTTTTGGTTGACCCGGGATCTGATACTGACCTGATTAAACTGAAGGCCCTTCGACCGGAACTTAAGGTTGACCTAACTAACACCGTACAAATCGTCGGTATTACAAAGCACAACGTAAGAACTTTAGGTACAATCGACATTCGCATTTCTAATACAGACGTAGAATTTCACGTGGTAAGAAATTCTTTCCCGATTTCAACCGATGGAATTTTGGGAAGGCCTTTTCTTCGAAAGGAACAGGCTCAAATATCGTTTCGCCACAACACTCTAGTAACAATCTCAGAACCCACGGTTCTCCTCCCTTTTATTGACGAAGAATCCAAACTCGCAAAACAGAAATTAAAAGCCGACATAAAACCCTTTAAACGAGTGCTAAAAATCAAGGCTCGCACCCGACAACCAATAGCCATAAATACAACTCCATTTGGCCCAAAAGAAGGTTATTTACCCAGAGTGAAAACACCGCCGGGAGTGTACCTTGGCGAGGCAGCCGTGACCAATCATGACGGTGTTTGCTATGTTATGGCCCTCAACACAACAGAGGGAGATGTTCAAATAGAACTACCCCCGCAGGAACTTTTGCCCTTCGACTATTGTCCCTTTCCGGGTGAAGAATCATCAGAGGCCGAAGACTCAACCATTGGTACCAAGCAGGCCGTGGCTGATCGAATTGAGAAGGTCAAGAAAGCCCTACACATATCCCATTTATCCTCAGAGGAAAAAGATTACGTGCTTAATTGGGCAGAAGAGTTTTCCGACATTTTTCACCTAAGTGGAGAAAAACTATCCTGCACAAACCTGGTGCAACATCGTATCCCAACTACTGATGATAAAGTTATTCACAAGAAACAATATAAAGTTTCTTATGAGGCTGCGACACAGATTAAATTACAAATACAGAATCAGTTAGATGCTGGGTTAATACGAGAATTAAATTCACCCTACAATTCACCTCTATTAATTGTCCCCAAGAAGCCGGACAATTTGAGGGCGAAGAAGTGGCGGGTTGTGATTGATTACTGAGCATTAAATGAGAAGGTAATTGGCGATGCTTTTCCACTACCCAACATTTCACAGATCTTTGATCGCTTGGGTAGCGCAAATCTTTTTTCCGTATTCGACTTATCCAGTGGTTTCCATCAAGTGGAAACTGATCCTGCAGATAGACACAAGACAGCATTCTCAACCGGAAACTGTCATTACGAATATGTGAATATGTGATATTCAGATACGCTAGAAGAGCACGATAAAAGGACTAGGAGATTATTTAACAGGCTACGGGAAGCGAACCTTAAACTTCAGCCCGATAAATGTGATTTCTTGAAAAGAGAAGTCGCCTACTTGGGACACATAATTGGAAAGGACGGGATAAAACCAAACCCGGATAAAATCTCTGCAATCAAGAATTTTCCTCAACCAACAACTCCGCGAAACATACGTCAATTTTTGGGTACTACCGGAAGTTCATAGAGGATTACGCAAAAATTGCCAAACCACTTGTTGACCTCACTAGAAAAAGTGGAAAATGGGAATGGGGAAAACCACAAAAGGAAAGTTTCCTTAAGTTACGTCAGTATCTGACTCATGAACCCCTACTTCAATATCCCGACTTTTCTAAACCCTTTAAACTTACCACCGATGCTTCAGAAGTAGCGGCTGGTGCAATCCTGACACAGGAGAAGGACGGGACCGATTTTCCCGTCGCGTATTTTTCAAAGACTTTAAATGACTGCGAACAACGATATCAGCAGGCCGAAAGGGAGTGTCTTGCCATACTTTATGCCGTGGAAAATTTTCGACCTTATCTCTACGGGCGGAAGTTCATTCTCGCTTGTGACTTCGAACCAGTGAATTGGATTTCCACGATAGAAAATCCCGGTTCCAGACTTTCAAGGTGGCGACTGAGGCTACGGGATTTCTTATACGACTTTGAGTGTAAAAAGGGAAAGCTTAACCGAAGTGTCGAAGCCCTATCTGAAAATCAAGAAGAACCATTTCAGAAAGAAGATTCTGTTCCATAGGATCTTAATCAAGAAGATTCTAATCTAGAGGATCTTACCGCGGTAACTCAAGACGACAGTTCCAGCCCAGAGGACTCCTCCGATTCAAAAGAAACCCTTCCTTCCAAAGAATCTAGGAAGAAACGAGTGGTTAGAGCCCTTCCAATTTCAAGCTCTGCTCGTTTGCGGAAGAAAAATTCAACAGGCACTCAATTACCTACCAATACACAGGAACCTCAACCAACAACTAGTGCGGGAAAAAGTGGAAAGCCTGTGTCAATATTAAAGAAGAAGTCGGAAAAGAAATCCAAGCCTTCAGAAAAGGAGGAACCACAAGTGCCTCCAAAAGAAACAGACACCCCATCAGACGTCTTTCCCTCTAAAAAGAAAAGAGGAAGACCCCCTGCGCCGAAAAATCCAGAAACCCCAGGATTACCACCTAACCAGGACCAGGAGGAAGGTCCCATTGCTACTAGACTCAGAAAACGGCAACCTCCGCCTAGGTCCCCTACATCCCAATCCAGCTCCTCGTCCTCAAGTCACCTATCAAGTGAAGAAGAACAGGAAGATTCCGACCCTCCCGTCTTCCGTAGACGACATAGTGTTCTATTAAATCTAGAACCTCTCCCTCTTCCTAAGACCAAAAAGGCTAGAGAAATCCTTAACATCATACCGCCTGAGTCCTCCGCTCCAGCCGAATTATTCTCCCCACTCCAAGACCCTTATGTTGATGTATTTATAGACGGATCTTGCTGTGGTAATGGTACCGGACAACCAAAGGCAGGAATAGGTGTCTGGTTTGGTCCAAACCACCCTCTCAACGTATCCAAACCAGCCACTGGAAGACAAACGAATAATGTCGCCGAAATTGAGGCTGCTACGACTGCAGCACTCAATGCAAAAGAGGCTGGAATAAGAAGATTAAGACTAAACACCGATTCCCAGTTTCTTATAAAAAGTGTCACGGAATGGATGCCTCGATGGGAAACTAACAACTGGATGACAGTGGCTAACATACCTGTCCAAAACAGAGCAGAGTTTGAAAAATTAAAGGAAGCATTAGAGTCTCTCGATGTCCAGTGGGAATATGTACCTGGTCACCAAGGGTATTTTGGGAACGAAATGGCCGATCAATTAGCACGTGCCGCCGCTCCAGATCCAGGAGAAATAAGCCACGATATAGGTTCTCAGCCAGAAAAGGTAATTTTAGAATTACCACCTTCTTGTTTTGACAGTGAGGATAGCTCTGAAAAAGAACAGACTGAAAAGTATGGACTGAATGAAAAACTTCAAAGATCCATCAACCGATTTGAGGAAACCTTGAGAAATAAAGGTTGGACTTTGCCCAATCAAACGTTAGCTTGGGACCACGAAGGAAATTATTCTCAGGGCCTATCCTCAGGAAAGAGACATGTGTCTGACGGAGAATCAGTTGAGGAACTTTTAAAGGATCTCGAGGCTCTCGATCCCTGCGGAGAATATGATGACGATGATTTTTCGGAACGTGTAGGGAAATTTTTGGAGAAATACGAGAATGACAAGAAGGCCCTGCTAGAAAAAACTCCGAGTCCCATAGTGGATGTATAAAAAAGGAGCGAAACTACAGTCAGGTTCAAGGACACTGTCGAAGAAGAAGAACCGCCCTTAATGGAAGGAGAACCATCCGCAATGGAGGAAGTATTCTCTTCAAGAGATATCTTCTTCGAAACTCCAGCGCTCAGCTCCCTTCCGGAAGCACGATCCACCCCTTTCCTTCCTACATCACTACCAGAGGAAGGTAAATCTCCTATGAAACAAAGAGACAAGATACCTCGACGATTAGAAGAGCTTTGCTCAGAAAAACATCCTCAAATCGAAACAGAACCCTCACCCCCTTAGGCCCTTCTCGACCACTGCATACCTATTTATGAAAACGACCACGTTGTCCCTGCTGTCGAAATTAAAATTGATCAAAATATTTTACATTGTCAAGAACCTTTAACATTCAAGCGCGACAATTATGCTTTGTTTCTTCCCTCGGACTGTGAACCAATCGATTCCTCCTGTAAACTATTAATGGCCACGGAATACCTTGACCTCCAAGACGTCAAGGAATGCCGCCCACAAAAGGGACAGGTACTAGTCATTCCTAATGGTCGATACAAAACTTACGCCATGATTGTAAAAGATCGACATTTTGACAGGATTGACTGGAAGGATGTAGAAAGGTCACTATTGAACCTTCGTTCTGCTCTAGAGCGTGATCATCAATTAACTTGCAGGATAGCCTCAACCGGAGAAGTTCTTGGTACCACATCCTGTACCTACTTTACAGAATTAACAGAAAAAGTTTTCCAAGGCGCTAACATCCAGCTAACTATATGTCGCGGAAAAGTGGAAGTCCCTCCCCTGGAAATTAGGCATGACATAATCAAGGAATTCCACAAGAGTCTCGTTGGAGGCCATAAGGGCATAAATAAAACGTATAAGAGAATTAGGGAGCGGTACACTTGGCCAGGAATGAAGGATGAAATAACAAACTACCTTTGAACCTGTAAAAGCTGCCTGGAAAATAAAGTCAGAAGGGCCCGTACCAGGGAACCTATGATTATTACTGACACTCCCGCTGAACCCTTCGATAAAGTGTCCCTCGACACAGTGGGCAAGTTGCCCACTACGCCGAACGGTAACAGGTACATACTAACCATGCAGGACAATTTCAGCAAATACTGTATGGCAGTACCTGTCCCTGATATCAAAACGACGACAATTGCTTATGCTATCGCTACAAACCTGTTCTTCCTACACGGTGCACCTAGAGGTATCCTAACGGATAGGGGGGCAGTTTTGTGAGTGAACTCATGCGGAAAATGGAAAAACTTTTCCGTGTAAAGCAAATTACCACGTCGGGCTACCGCCCTCAAACAAATGGTGCGTTAGAAAGGAGCCATATTGTCCTAATAGACTACATAAAACAATATGCCGAGCAATATGACGACTGGGACCGACTGCTCCCCTTCGCCATGTTCGCCTACAATACCTCTGTACATGAGTCGACAAACTTTACCCCCTATGAACTAGCTTTCGGGAGAGTAGTGCGAATACCAAGTTCCTTCCCCCGGGGCCCTGAACTAGAGACGTATGGAATGTATTTAAAAGATCTAGTAACCCGTGCCAACGAAATGCAAGCCATTGCCGCTAGAAATTTGATTTCGTCGAAACAGCGATCGAAAAAATATTATGACGAAAAGGCCCGCCCACTCCTCTCTAAGGTCGGTGACATAGTATACACGGTGCGAGAAGCTCGGGTAAACAAATTTGATAAGCGCGCCGACGGACCATATCGTGTTGTCGGTTTTACACAAAATAACAACGTAGTATTAGAAAACGAATTTGGGCTTAGAGTAACGAAACATAAGGACAAAATCCTAGCCACTCACTGCTAGAATTCCTTTTTTTTTTCTCTTTTCTCCTTCCCTCTTCTCCCAGAAATCCAAATAAAACCGCTAATCTATGTTTTTTTCTTTTAGGAAGGAAAACCTTGAAAATGGCATCAAAATTCAGTTTTATAACCAGATGTCTTTTATCATTAATAGTCGCAGCTAATCCATTCCACTGCCAAGTATACCAAATAACGCCTTTCCGGAACAACAATGGAATCTACTACGAATATAAAACGAACCTCCTAATCTCTTCATCAACATGGAGAATAGTCGTTTTCCTGGATGTAGAAAAGCAGTCCGAACAGTTGACCTCTTTAAAAATACAGATGCAAAGGATCATGGATATTTGCCCCCAGCGGAACGCAAAATGCATAGAACACGCAGAAGCATTCGGATGGCACAACGAGTGGACAAGAGCTGAAGAACTCAGAAACGACATCCGGATAGAGGCTGAAGAACTGAAGAGAATAGAAAAAGATACCCCCCTGATGCTGTCTCGTAACACTCGAGTTCGCAGATCGGCGCCACTACTAGGAATCTTAGGAAAACTGGCCGGTCCTATCGTGGAAGTACTAACCTACGATGAAGGAGAGCAGATGAAGGAGGCGATCCAGGCCCTAGACATGGCTCGAAGTAACCTATCACACATGGTTGGGAAGCAAACCCACGTGGTTCGTGCGCAACTCGATCATCTGAACCAAGTACAACAAACCCATGAAGGCAGAATAGATGAATTACTCAAAAGATTGGAATATCTGGAAAAAAATCAACCTGATGTTCATCAAGGCGCCAGGCTGCTAGCATTAAACCCTATCCGAGATGGACTAGCCCAATATTGCCACATGGGAACCCGAATGTTGGAAGTCCTACACCAAGCCCGTCAAGGACAGCTTCATAGATCCCTATTGCCGCCTAATTACCTTTCGCCTATCTTACTGGACATTCAGCAACATCGACTCGACCTAGAATTCCCATTCAGAAGAACAAATCCAAGTATGGAGGAACTCATACGAATCTCGCATACTACGGTTCTTCCAGAAAACAATCACCTGAAAATAATGATAGACATTCCCCTCGTGGACAAATTACAATATGCAATGCATCAGATCCACCCAATCCCAGTTTTCCAACCCATCCTGAAACATGAAATAGGGAAAGCCTACGTACAAGTACAGCATTCGTATTTGGTCTTGGACGAACCACAGCAGAACTATCTTCTAATGGATGTGGAAGATGTTAACTCCTGCACCCATTTCGGAAAAACTCTTCTTTGCCACGATGTACCTGCCATTCGGGAAGTAAAAGGAACAACAGCTTGCGAGGTACGCCTTTTTCTGGAACCAACCCTGAGTGTCCTGGATACCTGCAGTATAAATCTCGAATTTAATTCTGAACCTTACTGGAAGAGGTTAAGAACCCTTGGTAGTTGGATCTACTCCGTAGGAAACGAAACCTTAGTGACAATAACTTGCAACGGAGTCACCCCCTTTCGTGTGAACATATCTGGATCAGGAATACTTCAACTTGCAGTAGGATGTAAGGCAAGGGCAGCTGATGCAACACTTCATTCAATCACGTCTCCTCGAGGCTCCTCCGAGATATTGTATGAAGCCGATGCAACCCTGGACCTAAAAAATCTTTCGCCTATATTATACAGCTTGGAACACAATCCAACCAACGAAACGGTTTCTCATCCCAGGATTATCGAACCAAAAATTTTTTCTAAGAATTCGAAAACCCTAGAAGCACTGGAACAAGAGTTATACGATTCTTCCTTAATTCGTCAAGGGCGAGTTAAATTAAGAAACACAGACACGAAAAATTACATTGCAACCGGATTGGTTGCAATAGGATTAATTCTAATGTTGGTATACGTAAATCTCCGATTTGGAAAAGGGCAGCCTTGCCTCAGAAGATGGAAAGCCAACAACTCAAACGACATAAGAATTAATCCTGTCCCTCGTAAAAGAGAGGATAAATTCGTCAACACTCTTGATCCTGCATTAAGAACATCAGCACCAACTCCAGTATCAAGACGTCATTCCATCTCTTCCATTGGAGACATTTCTAAAAATATAACTTCAACAACGTCAGAAGAAATGATCAACCAACCCTCAGGTACCTCACAAGGATCAGCAACAGCAACAGAACTACGAAAACTTCCTCGTCAAAAATTGCAACCGTACTAGCAGGTAGATTGGCAGTAGTGTTATAAGTCCCCCCCCCCATTTAGGATTGTACGGAAGTTTTTACCTTATCGAATTAATGTGTAAAGGACCTACGATTATCCCCACCACTGCATGGAATATTAAGTTGCTAATTATTTTTTTCTAATTGTGTAATTGATAAGTGCACATATGTGCGTGTGTACGCAGGAGTATGCGTAGACATTTGTAATAAAATTCGACTTAGGTATCAGAATAATTTAATTTCAAAATAGAAAGTCTTAATTAAACAAAATAATAATAACATAGTATTATTCAAGCATCTAGCTCGAGTTAAGGTTATTCAGGGTTCGAATTACTAAACTTAACAAAAGTTTTATAATTATTTTTGGAATGTAATTGTATAAATAATGTATGAAAATATATTATTATTAATTCATATATTATTTATTGTATCGAATGTTGATATTAATTTCATTATCTCTTAAACAAGGGGGAATCAGAATCAAGAAAACCGAAATTATAATAATAGGTCAATTACTTAGCTGTAAGAAGTCTTCTCCTCGGTGCCTCCTGTACTCCAATGCGAATTGTTGAAAATCATTTATTTTGTGTCAGGAGTTAAACGTATTATAAATATAAAACATACAAAAACAAAAACAAAAACTAAATTTACTTGAAAACACTTGTAAATTAAATAGGGCTCAATTTTGTCAATTCCTTGCCCCGCCAAATATTTGAAAGATAGATTACAGAGAGAACAAAGTTATAAGAGATACAAAAATTTATTAAAAAGCTAATTAACACAAAAAAAAAAAACACAGGACACAAATACAACCTAAACCGTCTTTCACTTAAAGTAATCTAATTATAAAGAAATGTCTTATTTTTTTTTTCTTTCTTTTTCTTGTACCATTTACTCCTATTAGATGTGAGTCCTAGTCGAAGACTTTGCCGACCTCCACCGACACCCAAACACCCGGCAAATCAGATTTCCTCCGCTGAAACAAAACAAATTGTGTAAAAAAAAATCAAATAGATTACTAAAACAAAAGCAATAAAAGAACTACACAAACATTAACACCGGAGAATATATTAGGAGTTCATTACTGGGGCGGTAACGGAGTAAAACACCTACCAGTTTCCAAAATCCTGCCACGGTTTGCTCCTCCTCGGACAACCACCAGTGTCTCTGACACCAAATTAGATCTTTTGTCCGCATCACGGACAGCAACCCTGGCATCGGAAAATCGGGGAGGTCCCAAAAGTCTAACGCGACGACCACACCATCCTGAATAATTTCAATTCTCGGAAGGGAAATATTGTCGGGATGTTTGAAGAAATTCTGAAACCGTAAAAGGAAAAATTTTTTTTTTTGATCTATCGAACACGAACCAATTTAAAATATGATATCATAACTACACTTACAGGGGCCCAGAAGCCTCTGGCCACCCAACAATCCTCTTCCCATTCGGCCTCAAGATAATATTTTCCTCGGGAATACTTTTTTTTGGGGAATGATGTACCCGAGAAGGGGACGTAATGAGAAAAAAAACCACCCTGGTTCGGGGGCCGGAACCTTTCGCCATTCGCCGAATTCTACGTAAAATCTGAAAATTCAATTTTTAAAAGGATCAAATGAAGTCCAGACAAATTTTTATAAAAGATAAATTCTCGAATAAATAAATTTTTGATTTTTTTTTAAGTTCTGAAAATAAATCGATTCTCAAACTCTTATAAAATCAATCAAAATTTTCTTGAACTAAATACATATTGTAAAAATTAAATAAATCTTAATCAAGATAAATTTTCTTATAGATTGTTAATTAGTTTAAAATTTAAACTTTTAAACAAAATTTTGTAAAGAGATAAAATTTTTGAATAAATAAATTTTTGATTATTCTAAAAAGATAAATTTTGAAAATAAATCAACTTTCAAACTCATATAAAATCAATCAAAATTTTATTGAATTAAATACATTTTGTAAAAATTAAATAAATCTTAATCAAGATAAATTTTCTTATAGATTATTAATTAAATTAAAATTTAAATTTCTAAACAAAATTTTATAAAAGGATAAAATTTTTTAATAAATAAATTTTTTGATTTTTCTAAAAAAAAATAAATTTTGAAAATAAATCAATTTTCAAACTCTTATAAAATCAATCAAAATTTTATTAAATAAAATACATTTTGTAAAAATTAAGAAAATCTTTAATTAAGATAAATTTTCTTATATATTACTAATTAAATTAAAAATTAAAATTTTTAAACAACATTTTATAAAAAGATAAAATTTTTGGACAAATAAATTTTTGATTTTTCTAAACAAGATAAATTTTGAAAATAAATAAATTTTTGATTTTTTTAAGATAAGTTCTGAAAATAAATCAATTTCTAAATCTCTTATAAAATTAATGAAATTTCTTTGAATTAAACACCTATAATATATTACTTACTGTTGAAGGCCGCTACTCTTCCAGTCCTCAGGAATTATGGTATTTGGCAGGGATTCAGCGGCCCCCGAGCGTTTATCCTCCTCCCCTTTCATCCTGGCCAGGGCCTCACTCATCAGGACATGGGGTGGTTTGATAGCATTATTTCCTTCTAAGGGAACTTCACCCGATGCGGAGCTTTTCATCGCATCTTGCGCCTTAAACCTAATGAGGGCCTCCCTCATTAAGGCGTAAGGCGAGTTTTGACTTTCCTTTTCCAACACTGTGGCACTCTCTTTCACTTGGAGTGCCGACAATAGCGCGTTTTGAGGAGGAGAACCACCGCCACCCCCGAGTTCAGTTTTCACTTGATCATTTGCACCACTTTCCCCGACACCGAAGAAATTTCGGATCACTGTCAACCGGTTGCACGACATTATTTTTTTTACGCACGAATTCGACGGATTCAGGGACACTAATGAGTAGCGCTCGTCACCGGATGACGACACACATGGACCACCCCACTCCCAAGTTCTAGAAGATGCTGACGCTTGCCTGGGAAAGGAAATGAAATTGTACCCGTTGAAGTCAATTAAGATAAGAAACTCTCAAGTGCACCAACGGAAACTGGAAAGACAAAACATCCCGAGATAAACCACGAATTCCTGAACCATAACCAAACAGCGAATAAAGAAAATATTCAACCTACATAATTCAACTAAAAAAAAATAATTTTTTTTAAAGAAACAATTTTTTTTACTAAATCTTAACTCTAAATTTATTCACGAGACATGAAATTAAACATTAATTCTACAATTTCAATTCCGGAAATTCAAAAAAAAAAAAAAAGGAGGGATGTCATTTTATGCCTGCGCGAAATCGCGTTTATGCAGATTTAATAACAAGGTTGGTTGATTTTTGCAAATCAAGCTTTCGAAATTAAAATTTTTTTTGCAATTCCAACCAATTGCTCATCGTCGCTACGGACCGGTCATAGTACAGACCACAGAGGGGACGTCAGTGTCGGGCACAGTGTGTGTGTGACGGTGAACTCGTCTTACTCCCCCCCCTCTTCTTTGTGTCTCTCTCACTCTGATGTCTTTAATTCACGTGCTAGGCAAAGAGATAATGTGAGTTCTGTTGGTGATCGTGCACTGCCCATCTACTATCAGAACGTTCGAGGTATGCGTACCAAGTTGAATATGTTGCGTGTGGCTTTACCACTACTCTTTTATAATATTTTGATTTTAACGGAAACTTGGTTACATGATGGTTCAGATATACTATGAGATATGTCAAATTTTGGAACATGTGAACAATTTATTCTGTAATTCAAAAATTATGATTTTTGGGGATTTCAACTTGCCTTATGCCGTTTGGAGTAATAATTTTGACACGTTAGCCTCTTGTTCTTATATTCCTGGCACTTTGCTCTCAAGGCGTCAGATTATAGATATTATGTGTGACACACTAGATTTTTTAAATTTACGTCAAGTTAATACTATTCACAATGCGATGGGATCACTGCTAGATCTTATTTTTGTTAATTTTAGTAATTTTAATTTAACTGCGGCTGTTGACGAACTGCTTCCAGTTGATGACTTTCACCCGCCTTTATTTTTTGAATTTAGTCAAACTAATGGCAATGCTAAGCGAGTAGGAAACGATACTTTTAATTGTTGTCTTTTTGACTTTGATAAAGCTAACTTATCTGCTATTATTGTCTATCTGTCCTCTATTGATTGGTCTCAGGTATTGTCGGGTTTAAAGATTGATGCTGCTTTAGATGTATTTTATTTTTACTTGATTAACTCTTTTAATTTATTTATACCAATGAAAGTCATTCAACCACGTCGATATCCTCCCTGGTTCAATAATGAACTGAGATGTTTAATTCAAGCTAAGAAAGTTGCTCACATTAATTTTAAAAGTTCTCCATCGCTATCGAATTATACTAACTTTTCATCGTTACGTAAAAAATGTAAAACACTTTCTACCAGATGTTTTAATGAATATGTTCGCAGGGGGGAATCTACGATAATTTCTAATCCAAGTTATTTCTGGTCATTCATTAATAAGTTGCGAAATTAATCAAGAATCCCGAATGTTATGTTTTTGGATGACAGATCCGCTGATAATAGCTTTGAAATTGCTCAGTTGTTTGCTTCTTATTTTGAGTCTGTCTTTGATGGCTCCACCCGTGATGTGGGTTTAATAAATGTTGGACAAGATACTATCGATCTCAATCTGATTCACATTACTCAGGAACAAATTAAGAATAAAATTAATGTACTGGACACTAATACTGGAACTGGCCCTGACGGTGTTCCACCTGCCTTTGTTAGATCCTGCTGCTCATCTTTGACTCTACCTCTCTATATATTATTTAATTTATCTTTAGAGCAGAACTGTTTTCCGAGTGTTTGGAAGAATACAAATATCACTCCCATTCATAAGAAGGACAATAAGAATAATGTGAAAAACTATAGACCGATTGCCATTTTGAATGTTTTTGCTAAAATTTTTGAATCTATTATTTTTGACTTTTTATATCAAGCTTCTAAAAACATACTAATTGATGAGCAGCACGGGTTCATCAAGGGTAGATCGATTAATACTAATTTATATGTTTTTACTAACGATATAGTTTCTGCTTTGGCTGCAGGGGCTCAGGTTGATGCTGTTTACACTGACTTTGCTAAGGCATTTGATAGTGTCAACCATGGGGTCCTGCTTGCTAAGCTTAGTATGTTGGGATTGGGTGAGGGATTGGTCAGCTGGTTTGCTAGTTATCTGTCAAACAGACCACTATCCGTTAAGGTTGGCAGCTCTCGGTCCGATCTTTTTTTTCCATGCTCAGGTGTACCCCAGGGTTCCAGTTTGGGTCCACTTTTGTTTTTATTATTTATAAATGATATTAAATACGTAATTAAATTAGTGTCTTTTTTATTGTATGCTGACGATTTAAAGATGTATCGCGTTATATTAAGCCAAGATGACTGTAATGCCCTTCAGACAGATCTAGATAGCATTCGCGAATGGTGTGATTTAAATGGACTTTCACTGAACATCGACAAATGTTCATGCATAACATTTTCGAGAAAGTCGGTGACTGTTCATCATGACTATGCCATTGGCGGTACTATTCTGGAACGTGTATTTCAAGTTCGTGACCTTGGCATCATACTTTCTAATGACTTCTCCTTCAATGCACATATCGCATATGCAGTAAATAAGGCACTCAGATCCTTAGGATTTATCAAACGTAATACCTCTAATTTTAAAAGTTTGACATCATTGAGAGTTCTCTACTTCTCATTCGTCCGTTCTGTCTTGGAGTATGGTGCGGTGATATGGTGCCCATATCACAATGTAAGTACTCTCAGACTGGAGCGTGTACAAAACTGCTTTCTGCGTTTTGCTGCCAGGCAGCTGAATGTTGAGTTTGATTATTTTTCTCACGATTATTCAATCTTAAGGAATCAGTTCAACATTACAAAATTGGAGTGTAGATTTCACTACATTGACCTCTTATTTTTATTTAAAGTTATAAGTGGGATTATCAGCTGTTCGGCGGTTCTGTCCTCCATAAATTTCTCTGCGCCTCGAAGACCCTTACGCTTTGCGCTGCCTTTCAGGGTTCCTCTAAATAAGAAAAACTTTGCGAAGAACTCTAGTTCACTTAGATTATGCACTAAAGCGAATTATTATTCCGATAGTCTTGACTTTTTCAACCACAACCTGGCGCAGTTCGTCAACATTTTAAAACAGACGTTGTACATCAATTAATAATATAGTGGCCTTAAATTAAAATTAAAATAAATTGTATTGTATTGCAAGAAATATGTATCCCCTAAATGGGTTCTTGTGTACCCGTATATGTATTAAATAAATAAAATATTAATAAATTATTTGAATTTTCTAATTTTAGGTTAGGTTAAATGCTGAAAATGCAAATTTTGACTTCAAAGTTTTTGCAATTTCCATTTTTTTGCAAATCAGCAACGATATATGCTGATTTTAAAAATTAAATCACTCGGGTTCAAATTTGGCAATTTCAAACCCTAGAAATCTATAAAAACGTTATTTTTGCTATTTCTGCGAAAAAATTGCAAAAATGCAATTTCTTACGAATATTAATAAATTATTTGAATTTTCTAATTTTAGGTTAGGTTAAATGCTGAAAATGCAAATTTTGACTTCAAAGTTTTTGCAATTTCCATTTTTTTTGCAAAATCAGCAACGATATATGCTGATTTTAAAAATTAAATCACTCGGGTTCAAATTTTGCAATTTCAAACCCTAGAAATCTATAATACGTTGTTTTTGCAATCTCTGCGTTAAATTGCAGGAACAATTAATTATGCGAATTTTCTTACGAATATTAATAAATTATTTGAATTTTCTAATTTTAGGTTAGTTTAAACGTTGAAAATGCAAATTTTGACTTCAAAATTTTTGCAATTTCCATTTTTGCAAATCAGCAACGATATATGCTAATTTTAAAAACCAAATCACTTGGGTTCAAATTTTGCAATTTCAAACCCTAGAAATCTATAAAAACGTTATTTTTGCTATTTCTGCGAAAAATTGCAAAAATGCAATTTCTTACGAATATTAATAAATTATTTGAATTTTCTAATTTTAGGTTAGGTTAAATGCTGAAAATGCAAATTTTGACTTCAAAGTTTTTGCAATTTCCATTTTTTTGCAAAATCAGCAACGATATATGCTGATTTTAAAAATTAAATCACTCGGGTTCAAATTTTGCAATTTCAAACCCTAGAAATCTATAATACGTTGTTTTTGCAATCTCTGCGTTAAATTGCAGGAACAATTAATTATGCGAATTTTCTTACGAATATTAATAAATTATTTAAATTTCCTATTTTTAGGTTAGGTTAAACGTTGAAAATGCAAATTTTGACTTCAAAATTTTTGCAATTTTCATTTTTGCAAATCAGCAACGATATATGCTGATTTTAAAAATTAAATCACTCGGGTTCAAATTTTGCAATTTCAAACCCTAGAAATCTATGAAAACGTTATTTTTGCTATTTCTGCGAAAAAATTGCAAAAATGCAATTTCTTACGAATATTAATAAATTATTTAAATTTTCTAATTTGTGGTTAGGTTAAATGTTGAAAATGCAAATTGTGACTTCAAATTTTAGCAATTTCCATTTTTGCAAAGTCAATAACGATATATGCTGAATTTAAAAAAAATTACACATTCAGGATTCAAAAATTTCGCAATTTCAATATTAGATAATCAATTCTACGAGTACATGCATAACTTGGTTAAGTATTCAGAAACAAGCGCCTCATTTCCTTTGGGTCTGAGCTCTTGGGTACGAGAACTGGAAAATCCGTGGTGGGTTGTAACGGCTTTGCCTTTTGTATAAATAAGATTATTTATTTATCCAGCATAATGACATACCACGAGCCCTGTTCTCTATTGCTGAAACAAAGCTCGTGATAATCACTGTTGCTCAATGTTCGAGGTCGGTGACATCTGAAAATTGCAATTGTAAGCAAGATCCAAGGGAAGGCGGAACGCTTGTTTCCAAATTCATTATTTAAAATATTAATTAAGTTTAGCCGACTAGAATGAATATATGAGGGGAACAATATGGGTATCGACATGATTGTCACAATACCAGCAAAGAGATGACTGGAAGAATCCTTGCCGAAACGAAAGAAAAGACACTCGTTCTTAGCATTTAATTGTAATTCTTTTCCTTTCGTTCGCATCATTCGTGATAGGAGCCGCGTGTACGTGTGTACGCACACACTGACCGGGCGTCGTTCGCCGTGCCGGAGACAACGCACACACACCTTTAAACACGCTGCACCAGCCATTATGCTTTCACTCCCACCTTTCCTTCTCTAAAACTCCTGAGAGTGACGAAGAAAGAAAACACGTGTTTTCTGACATCGCCGAGCACATGGCCTAGCACAACAAATCAAGGCATCTCGCATTCAATAGAATTCGTGTGATTGATTAGAAAAACTATTGATTCATATCGATAGATGATTTTATATAAGGCTCATCGAACGATGGAGCAATAAGTACAATTCTGCAGAATATGTTGCATGAAATTGTTGAAGTGCTGGCTGTGCAAAGAGATCGAGGTTCGCTTGACGACAAGAACTCACAGGTTGCTAAAATTCCTTCCTAATTTTTACCCCGCCCATAAATCACCCGACATTTCCACACTTCATATCCCTACTTTTTGAGCTTCCATCGATCATAAAAGGAATCGCAACGATTAATTAAAGTGCAGTCTTCTACCGTCGTGAATTTTGATCGACGCGTGTATCTCTGGCCCGTCCAACGACGCTTAGTTTTGGGTGTGGTCACGAAAGGAATATTGAAGCTAGAAATAGCGGTTTCTAAGTAGCATAAAGCGCTCCATCCCTCAACAAATGGTGCGGACGTAAAAGACAATTTTTGTGTTTTAAAAGACAATTTTCTAAAGATTTTGTTAAATTTTTCTTTCTAAAATTCAACCAATTGCCTAATTCAAAAAAATTTCGAATTAAAAATTAACTTCTGCCCATCCAGTAACAGCAAGGATTAATCCAGTCTTATCACTGTGGTGGTAACTTTAAGGATCAGGAATTAAGTAACTGTATGTGTGAGTAACTAGAATAAGAGAGATTTATTATTTGGAACTCTCAAGACTTAAACGTAATAAATTTTGTAAAGGGAGAAAACGGGGGTTGAAAGAATATATTATAGATTTTACCCAGTACAAGTGTTTCAATCAAGCTACCTTATTAATATATTTTTTTTTATCTCCGGCAACCAGTTCAAAAGACCAGGAAGAGGACGAATCCCGCAATAAAATAAGCACAGACAACGTTTGTGTCAACTGTACTCCGAAGAGCCGATTAAATTGTTATTTAATTATCTTTTAGTCAATTTTGCAGTGACGCGCAATTTCCATCTGACATTTGGCAAATAAAATAATATTCTTAGTCGAGACGTCACACTTATCTAGGTAATGCACACATATTTTACACGATTTATTTTGATTAAATAATAAAATTTAGAATTTTTCTAAAGTAACAAGCTATTTTCATTTTCAACAACCTGGGTACACAATGAACCACCTCTATAAAAATACTAAAAATGTTCAACAATAATAATATTGCAATTTTTTACTTTGTAAAAAAAACTTATTTTCTATCAAATACTATAAAAAATTGTTACCTAACACTTTTTAATTGATAATGTATAACATAAATATACCTTAAATTTAAGTTAACTAGCTAAAATGGAATTTTAGTTTTACTATGTTGAGAAAAGTACTGATAACAATCGCTGTAACATGCTGTACGCATGCCTAGTTTTATAATCAAGCATACCACTCTGGAAATCGAAAATACACTGAAATTCCAGGTGGTTCATTGTTCCCCGGTACATTGAATCAACATGACATTTGCAACAAAAATGGTTTTTTATAACTTAATCCAATATTTCAAAATCTTTATCTCATTAGAATATTGTAGTTAAGGCCCAAAACAAAATAAATCGTAAGTACATTTATTTTTAAATGGCCTGTTTTCAATTAAAAAACGTGTTTGTATTTTAGGTAAATTTTTTCTTCAGTACATCAAAAACAGTTTTTTCCAGTTTTTTCTGTAAAGAATAAATCCACACGTCCCAAATTTATGGACGTAGTGTGTTTACGCAAACTTCATTTATATTTAAAATTAGGAGAATTTTTATTTAATTGTTTCTGAGAAAATTGAAATGGTTCATTGAAAAAACTGGTACATTGATGGCCACTCTCCCCTACATTTGTACTGATTTTTCGTTTCAGCTTTGACTGGGTGAATATGTTTTACTATTTCAATGTTATCAATTATTTTTTGATTTGGTGTTCTTACAGGCTTAAAAGTATTATTCAAAAATTGTTCAGTTTGTTCTCTACCCAATTTTAATATTTTATGTTTTTGACGAATAGCTTCACTTGCTTTAGCAATTTCGCCAAGAATATTTTTTTGTTGTCTCAAATTTTCTATTTGTGTAGAGGTTATGTGGTTTGTTCAGTGCTTAAAATTATACTGTCGTTTTATTGTATTAGTCTTCTAATTTTATAAAACAATCAAAGCATTTTCTATATCTACCTTTAGTAAGTTCAGGATCTTTATCAATTACAATAAATTCATGCTTATTTTTCCAACAAGAAGTACAATTTTTTTTAAATTGCTTAAACGTCATGTCACTGTTTACATGATATTATCTTGTTTTTCACAAGCTAGGTCATCAAATATAAATATTGAGTTAGGTCACGCATCGTTTGGTATTATGACATCTGCATGTTCATTATATGCAAAGTATTCAACACCATCTACTGGTTGTAAGATTTTTTTCTAAAAATTAATATTTCGATTGATATAATGATTTTAAATAGACGTAGACATTTTCAAATCTTAAGCCGTTTGGATGTGTTAATAATGCAAGCAACGCATTTGTCTTGACACAATTAGATGGTCCACACAATATCGTACGCACACTGTTTGATAGTAAATCACCATAATGATTTTCTTGTTTTTATCACACTTTTGAGTAAGCTCGTCAAAATTAAAAACAGGTAGTTTAATAGACTGTGTTTGAAACTCCATCTAGATAAATACTGATATAAAAGCTATAAATACAATACTTTTATTATACAAATATACAAATATACAAATAGGTATAAATGCTTCCTTTTTATACTTTTTTTATTCAGTATTGAAAGGTATCTTAAACATAGTATAAATATGACAGTAAAGAGAAACTCAATCAGTTGTAAATAAACTCCTAAACCTGGTAAAGGTATTTTAAATATAATTACCATGAATAGAATTAGAATAAATTATCTAATTTACCCTTAGCATTACATATTCCTGGCTACAAATATTGTGGTCCGGGGACAAAATTAGCAAAACGAGTAGAGCGAGGTGATTCAGAAATCAACCTTCTTGACGCAGCTTACAAAGAGCACGATATTTCATATTTAAAAAATAGGGAAAATATAGAAGCAAGGAACGCTGCTGATTAAGTTCTTGCTAAAAAAGCTTGGCAACGTGTACGTGCTTCAGACGCAAAATTTGGTGAAAAAGCTGCCGCTCTCGCAATAGCCAGCACAATGAAGGTGAAAAAAAAATTTGGAATTGGATTTAGAACAAAGAAAAATCGGAAAAAGTCCATTTTTCATTGAAATATATTTAAAAAAGTGGAATTTTTACTGTTTCACAAAAATTCAAATTTCTGACGAAATAACGATGGTTTTTTGAAGTTTATATGTTTGTTTTGTAACCGTTAAAATAATTAATTGAAATGTTATTTAAAGAAATAAATATTTCAATTTTAGGTTACACAAACGTTGCACTAATGAAATTAAATAAAGTTCGCAAACGTTTAGGCAAATAATAATAATTTAAATGAAAGAAATTCAAAACTTTTAAATAAATTTGATTTAATAAAACATTTAAATTGACAATAAAATAATACAGAGATTTAAGACAAATTTTAATTAAAAACAAAATGTTGTCTTCATAAGAAGCGTTTCACAATAATAACTTAATAATTAATTTATTAATTATCTTAATATTGGAAATAAAGGGACATCAGTTAAAGATCACAAAAAATGAAATGACCTTTCGTCACGATATTCCGTTTTAGGGAATGGGTCAAAATTACAGAAATAAATCAGGGAAAGAGTCAAAATCGGGGTTTTTTAAATTTCAAAATTCAATTGGGAAAAAAATCAAAATGACATTAAAATTTGTTTCAATTAATTCGGGGTTTGAGTCAAAATAAACCAGTTTTAAAATTCAAAATAAATTTAATTCAGTACTGACAATAAAATTCAATAAAGGAATTGAATAAAATAAATTCTTCAAAAGAAAGACTGTTAGAAAAGATATTCCTTGGTAACAGAAAAATTACGAATTAAATTCAAATGAAAGATTTTTGTCAATACTGAATTTTGACAAAATTAATTCGCTTACCAGAAATAAAAATTTCTGTGGAACAATTCAATCCAAAAAAGTAATCCAATTTAAATGACACAACACAATAAATGAGATGAAATTAAATTACAATTAAACTAAATTTAATGTTCAATATACGTCTTGTCATTTCGGAGGTTGCCGACGAAAGGTGAAGGATCAGGAAGGATCTTGATTTCTTGTTATTTTCATTCCCATGGTTTCCGCGATTTTCATATGTTTTTAATATCAACAGACTTAGTCCAGCGACGCGACGTTGTATTGTTTTATTCCAATAATGAAAATTCAGAATGAAAGTTTAAATGTCCAAATACCGCAAATTTCAGATTGGATGTTTAAATTTAAAAGCTCCAAATGTAAATTTTTAATTTACTTTAATTCCAGATGGTAAAAAATAATAACAAATCCTCTAGACACTCCTCCATTGTCTTCTAATACTGAATATCAGTCAAAACTCCACCACAAAGTATTAAATAAACTAAATCCAAAAACTTGAATGAAATTAATTGACGATTGTTCGCATGGCGATTTCAATGGGCTGTTGGCATAGGAGCTTCTCATAATAATACGGAAGGCTAGTCGAATTCTTCCAAGAATATTAATAAAATAACAACTTTTTTGCCATACAGAAAGGTTGGTACGCAGCAATCTGATCCAAATTAAATTTTTAACATTCAACAAAACAATATTCTTTGGCCAGGAATTTGGAGACCTTGAAGTTGATTTATAAATTGAGACGAATTAGGCGGCAAAATTCCAAATTCTTTAAAGTCCAAATAAACATTTTCACTTTTCAATCCATGAAAGGCGTCCCAATCATTTCTTGAAATGTAAAATAATCATCCACGAAGACTCAGGAAACCGGAACGAGAATTTACATAAATAGAACTACAATAAAATTAATAATTAAATCTAAGATCTTAAAATTACCCAACCACGGAATATCGCTGCAACCTCCGAAACTTTAATAAATATTTAATAATAAAAAAATAATCTAATTTTAATTAAACTTTAATTAATAAAAGAAAACAATGTGACTTGTAAAATTGATAAAATTTTACAGCGTCACAGTTTTCAAGGCAATTTTCTAAGGAATATAACTATTATAAAAGCATTAAAGTGCAACTTCTATTTGGGAATATGCAGTGCTCAGAATTTGGACAAAACAGTTCAAACAAATTTGAAAATATTATATTGACATAAAAACAATTTTAAAAATTTTAATAAATATATTATATTATTTTTCCTGAAACTTGTTGACAATTACAACTTTGTTATGTTTTATATAGCTGTATTTGACATCAAGGCGTTAATTATAATTTTTATATCTTTTTTGGTCCAAATTTCAAACCCTGCATGTCCTAAGATAAAAATTGCACTTTGATGTGTGACGCGTTCTGAAGGAAGGGACCTAAGAAGCAAAAAATTGTTTTTCGGTTTATGGATGTTTTAATTTTATTAAAGGTTCCTTTTTCATTATTTAAAATCAGAAATAGTTATTTATGACACAAGGACCCTAAATGGCACTTTATAGTACGAGCATGTATCGTAATACGAGCCTAAGTCCAATCGCAGCCGAGGCGAAGCCGAGGTGAAGTGAAGATATGAAGCCGAGGCTCCACCGAAAAGTAACCGAGGCTCTGATGTGACTTTGGCGAGTTGTACGACACAAGAAATTACGTGCCAAAGGGTCCAAGTGTCATATAACATTTTTTATCACATCAAAAACTAAGAATTCGAACCTAGGGAGAGGTGGTTATCGAAAAAAAGGGCCTCCGGGGGCATTTCTAGGTGGAAGTAGGTCGACAGACTTAGAAATGCCCCCGGAGGACGGCGAAACCGTGAACAGCCGTGACGTTTGAGCCGTGAAATGAGCTCTTAAATGTTCCCAAACAAGCCGTAAAATCTAACTTTTGATGTAAGTGTGATAAAAAGGTTTCTATTGAATATTTTTAAGTTATAACAATTCAAATCTTTTGATTTGTACAGATTACCATGCGCGTTTGACTTTTGTTTTCGCTCTCCTGTAAAATAACCAATTTGCTTCTTAGGTCCCTTTTTTCAAAACGCGTCACATGTTTATATAATAGTTTTATTTCTTAAAAAATTACCTGGAAAACAAGCATAGGAACTTCAAAATACCGTTGTTGTTTTGTCAGAAATTTGAAGTTTTGTAAAACAGTAAAAATTCCACTTTTTTAAATATTTTGCAATGAAAAATGGACTAAATCACTTCACTCAGGTCTCATTTTCTTCAGAATTTTATCTATTTTTAGGAAATAAAAATAGTTTTTTTTTAATAATTATACTTTGCACGCTTAAAGGTTTTCAATTCTTAAAAAATGGGTGGACTGACAAATTCGGCCGGTACTGTAAGAGTAGAGGGTAACATAACTACAGGTGCATGCATATGTGACTTGGAAAGTTAAAAGGGACATTACGTCAAAAAATCAATTTTTTGATGTTTAGTTCGTTCAAAAGAGTGAACTTTTCTCTTTCAGAATCACCTATCAGTAAAAAAATCGATTTTTTTGCATGATTCTGGATAAAATCATGCACAGGTGCATTGACTTGTCTTGTGCATGAACTTGTGAATGGACAGCACGTGAATTTGGAACAACGAACGTGTACATTTTCATGTACGCACAATAAAATCTATATCTATATCAATAATTATCCATTTTCGTGTACAGATTCATGTGCATGTTCGTGTGCATGTCCATGCACATGAAATTATTGGCCTTTAGAAGCGTTCATGAACATGTGCATGTTCCTTTGCACGTTCGTTGTTCCAAATCCATGTGTTGACCATTCGCAAGTTCATGCGCAAGACAAGACAATGCACCTGTGCATGATTCTATCAAGAATCATGTACAAGTTCAGTAGATGATCTTGTACACGGATTTACAACCGGGTTTGACGTAAGGTCACTTTTTCTTTCCAAGTGACATATATCAATGGAGAAAAAGTGCATACAATCCACGAATTTTTACCTACTGTCCCACCAGGATATAAATTAGTGGAAATGCCAAATCACGTCATATACCTGCCAGTCGCTGTGAAGACAATAGATAATATTCAGTTGAGAATTGTTTATTAAGACGGAGATTCAGTTAATTTTAGAGGAGAAACAATAACAATCAGACTGCACATCAAATCTCAGAAATAATGTGAATTGTTTTTTACAATTAAACAAAAGTTGGTTATGGTTGTAAAAAGAAAACACCATGCCAAAATCAAATCAGTCAACGACAAATGCTGAAGAGATAAACACCTCAAAACCTGAAGCTGCTTAAAAATTTTCGGTCTCAAGATCGTAAAAAAAAGGAGATAAAAAATTCAATATTTTTTGCACCTGTGTCTGTGTATTTGTATTTAGAAAAATTATTTTTTGCTATGGAAGGGCAAATTTTAAACATTGATTCACCAATAATTTTTGATGAATCAATTGCTAATTATAAGGTGCATGCGCAACAGTAGTATACCTCTTCAACGTACAATAACAGTGACGAAATTCGAATTACTGTGCAAAATGAAGATCACTGTCTATTTCCAAGCAAAAGTTCGATCCATGTGAGTGGAAAACTCGTGAAAGCTGATAGAACAGATCCAGAACGCACAAGTTTAGTTTCTAATAGTGTCTGTCATTTATTCGAAGAAGCAAAATATGAGCTGAATGGCGTAGAAATTGACAAAAATAAAAATGTCGGTCTTACAAGTTTAATGAAAAATTATATTTCTCTAGATACAAGTCAAAATAAATTTCTTGAAAATGCTGGTTGGTTAGGATTTGCTAATAAAGAAACTTTAACTAACGATGATGTTTATTTTTATTATTATTATCATCATCAAATTTACGGGTCGTGTCCTTTTATACATAAGTATTTATGTAAACTAAACTAGTTCTAGTTCAAAGCTAGGTAATTAAACAAACAATAGCAAATATCTTTTTAATGACTACAATATAACAGCCCTAATATAGACAATCAGTAACATCATAAATATGCTTGTTTAAAACGTGTATCACATCTTTAATATATTAAGTAAATTTTAAAGAGTTAAACCCACCGATATTAAACCAATCGGTATTCTCGATTATAATGCACATTTTAACGTATAAATCTACAGAGGGGGGATTTCATATCAACTGATCAAGGTAAAAAAAAAATTTTCACTTGTGACTTTCCAATTCAGGTATTTTGTAGCCCTATTGGATGGTAATTATGGGTAAAATTTTTTTTACATTTCGATTAATATTTACTGAGGGGGAGGGGGTGAAAATTTTGGGTTACCGTCTTATTTGGTAATTTTTTGCTCTTAAATAAATAAATACAAAATTTTCAGTAATACCATTTTCGATAAATTTTTTCATGCCCTTTCGATTGGTAATATGCATTTTTGAGAAAAAAATTTTTTTGACTTTCAAAAATGAAGGTCAAAAATAAATTTTGGTTTTTTTGGTTCCGAGACCGGGATTTTTGTATTTTGTATTTTTTTAAACGAAAGCTGAGACTTTTTCCTATAAGAACCCATAAATCAACTTAAGGGACCGAAATATTTGATAAATGAAAATTAACAGTTTTGTACTCGCTCGGGCGCTGCGGGTCAGTGCGCGACTCAGGGCAGTGTTTGGTATTATTAGTAGTGGTATATGGGAGGATATTTTAACGCTCTCTGTTTTTTACAGGGTTGAGACTGTCATCGCTTGAATGCCTGCATTACGTTAACGTAAAAGTTAAAAAAAAAAATTAAATAAAAAAATTTTATTTATGAAATATCAAATGACTGAGAACATTAGATTGGGTTTGAAGTTTACAGCAACAATTATTTTTAAAAATTCTAAAATTTATTGAATTACTAATTTTTATTATCTATTTTTTATATAGTTGCAAAAAATTACCATAAAAATATAAAATTTCAAACTAATTTTAATACATTAAAATTATTTAAGTTGTATTTTTATGAATTTTTAATTTTTTAAAACAATTTATTATTAATAATTGATAAAAAAAATTGCACAAATAAACCTAGAAGCTTGTATTTTTTTTAATTTGTTAACTTTTTAAGTTAAAAACAATAAGGTTTCTTTTGAACAGTTGGTAATGAGAATTCAAGTTTCAGTAAAGTTTGAGTATTTATTTAAACAAATTATTGTCTTTTAAATAAAATAATTAAAATAAAATTGTTTTTTAAATTCTATAGAATCTGATTAGAATTAATAAAGATTTTTTATACATAAGTGGAATTGATAGGAACTTGTTATCAATTATTAAATAATACTAATGAAATATTTCAAGACTTGAGGAAAATTCCATTAATTAAAGTTAATAATTTGTCACATTATATCATTTTTAGTAAGAAACTTTAGAGAAATAACTAAGAATTAATATTATATTAAATAAATATATCAATAAATTTTAGAATTTTTAAAAACAATTGTTCAGAAATGATTGAGTTAAGACTTATAAGAATTTTTTGGGATAATTCTGTGGCCAATTTACGAAAATCAAAAAAGAGCTTTTTCCTTTGGGGTATCAATTTTTAATTATATACCAGCATATCATTATATTAATACTAACCGATATTTAGAGTACAATATGTATAATATACATACATATATAAATTAATTGGAGACCTTTTGTGAGACAGAGCATAACAGTTCAACCAACTGTTCAACAGTTCAACTTTTTTGCTGTACACTCTAATGTTCTCAATCATTTGATATTTCATAAATAAAATTTTTTTATTTAATTTTTTTTTTAAATTTTTACGTTAACGTAATGCAGGCATTCAAGCGATGACAGTCTCAACCCTGTAAAAAACAGAGAGCGTTAAAATATCCTCCCATATACCACTACTAATAATACCAAACACTGCCCTGAGTCGCGCACTGACCCGCAGCGCCCGAGCGAGTACAAAACTGTTAATTTTCATTTATCAAATATTTCGGTCCCTTAAGTTGATTTATGGGTTCTTATAGGAAAAAGTCTCAGCTTTCGTTTAAAAAAATAAAAAATACAAAAAACCTGGTCTCGGAACCAAAAAAACCAAAATTTATTTTTGACCTTCATTTTTGAAGGTCAAAAAATTATTTTTCTCAAAAATGCATATTACCAATCGAAAGGGCATGAAAAAATATTCTATCGAAAATGGTATTACTCAAAATTTTGTATTTATTTATTTAAGAGCAAAAAATTACCAAATAAGACGGTAACCCAAAATTTTCACCCCCTCCCCCTCAGTAAATATTAATCGAAATGTAAAAAAAATTTTACCCATAATTACCATCCAATAGGGCTACAAAATACCTGAATTGGAAAGTCACAAGTAAAAATTTTTTTTTCACCTTCATCAGTTGATATGAAATCCCCCAGAGGCACTATGTGGTATATAAATCACTTCAATTATAAATAATTACTTACCGTATAATAATTAAACAAACACATGTTCAATCGTATCGCAGAAAGTGTCAATGTTTTGTTCGTAAACCGCGAGTAGTTACACTCAAAGGTTTGACGGGTGGGGATATCAATTATCTCACCATCTGACAGAGACGCACAATTCATAGAAAATACAACTCTACAGGCGGAGTCATCACACGATTCACAATAACTGGCTTGCCTCGACGGTACACTAGTTTCACAGATTCTCCCTGAAGTAGATGTTCCTCCAGTTGAACCTTTATGACATTGACTTCCTCCAATTGTGATTTGGTCCTGTCGAACGTGATCCAAAAATCCTTCAGGTTCTCTGTATATTTTGGATACTTTTTGATTTTCAGGAAAGCATGAAAAAGAGCATGCGCACTAAGGTGTCCGTTAAAAAGTCGATTTCGAATTATGTTTACGATACCCTACAGTTTGGTTCCAATATAAAAAAAAAAAATTTTCTGTAAAATTGCAGCTTGCTTGATTAATATTAACCCGTGCCAGCAATCGATTGAAATTTCCCATTGAAAATGCATGGGAAAAATGAACTTTCTTTTAAAAATTTCATAACTCTTTTAATTTTTTTGCAAATAAATTTCCAGTTCATAAATTTCTTTATTTTCAGCTATAATTTAAGGCAGCGTCTTTAGAAAAATTTAATTTTCAAAATTTTAAAAATGGCGGATGTTCAAAAATGGGACAAAAAATATATTGCAATATTTCCAGCGTTTTATCACATAAATATTCAAGGAAACTCAATAGATATTCTTATTCAGGGGGTTTTTAGGTCGCTAATAAAAATTACGATGTCAAAAAAGTTAAAAATTGCAATATTTTTTAGTAGCAAATTACTACTAATTTAACAGTTGCATAACTACTAATTGAGAAAGTGAACTTTTACAATTTTAATTAATAGATATTTCACTTTTAAACTAGTAGTTTTCTACTAATAACTAGTAAAAGTTTTTACTATTTAATAGTAACCGATTTCTCGCCAATTCATTAGTAAAAATCACTAATTGAAAGTCAGATTTATAGATCAGTTTTGCTTATTATGGATGATAAAAAAATGAATAATTAAAATGTAAGAATGTAAGAACTATATTTAAAAAAAAATAAAGTTTGTTGAATCCGAAAAATTGGATCGGCTTTATTGAAAAATACATTTTTGACATAAAATTTGTTAATGGTGACCCCGGAAAGCCCGATAACGGTGTTTCAAGGCGATTTCTTGTAAAATGTGGAAATGCAAAATTTTAAGTCCACCATATTGGTTCCAAAATTATGAAAAATTAATTTTTGACATCGTAATCTTCATTTGCGACCTTAAGAACCTCCGATTAAGAAGATCTATTGAGTTTCCTTGAATATTTATATGATAAAACGCTGCAAATATTACAATATATTTTTTGACCCATATTTGAACACTCGCCATTTTTAAAATTTTGAAATTAAATTTTTCTAAAAACGCTGCCTTAAAATATAGCTGAAAATAAAGAAATTTGTGACCTGGAAATTTATTTGCAAAAAAATTAAAAAAGTTATGAAATTTTTTAAAAAAAGTATATTTTTCCCATGCATTTTCAATGGGAAATTTCAATCGATTGCTGGCACGGGTTAAAATTAATCAGTCAGGCTGCAATTTTACAGAAAATTTTTTATTTTATATTGGAACCAAACTGGAGGGTATCGTAAACATAATTCGAAAGTCGACTTTTTAACGGACACCCTAATGCGCACTTTCTACCGATTTGCAAACAATCTTCAGAGGTCGAGGCTTTTGTTGTTGGCCTTCTGGTGCTTGTAAGACATTTCCAAGTCTAAGTAAACGTACACCATCGAGAAGGTCAGGAGAAACAGAACCATCCAAATTTTCCGCTAAATTTTTATTAAAAAGATCATTTGATTTAAGCGAATCAAAAGTAGCAATAATACCTTCTGCAGCAGATAATCTTTGATTCAGATCTTTTATAGTTGCTTCCTGGTCGGTTATTTTGTTTTGGTGTTCTACTATCTTTGTTTCATGGTCACTTATCTTTGCTTCATGTGTGTCAATTCTACCAATGGCAGCATCAACCTTTGAATCTAAACCATCTATTTTAATTGAAACCGAATTGATTGCATCACCTGATGCCAGGTACGATTGCATCGATTGATGTTTGTATACTATTAAATATGATTTTTGGCTTTGCTAAAGATTATAAAAAATTTATTATAAAGGCTAAACACGAGACATTCTTACGAGACCCAGAACAAATTCTAATGCAGTGTTACAGATTGCACCAGTTGAAGATTTTAGAATTATAATTAAAAAAATTGAATAGCTATTGCCGTATATAAAATTATCAGATGCTCGAAAGTTTAAATTATTGAAATATATTGAAAAGCATCCATTTATTCGTACTTAACGAATACTTAACGTACTTAACGAATAACGAAAACAATAAGTTTTCGTACTTGGGAATTATATGAATATCCTTTATTACCTATAACTTCTAAACATGTTTGGAGTGTTAAACCTTCAACGCAATTAGAAAAACCTAGATTTATCGTATTGGGATTTCAAAGAAGCAGAAAGAATCAAACTGTAAACAATTCTAGTTATTTTGATCACTGTAAAATATCTGACGTTAAATTATTTTTAAATTCTCAATGTTACCCATATGGAAATATGTACCTTAATGTTGATAAAACTTAGTATTCTACTTTGTATGAAATGTTTATTAATTTTCAATCATCATATTATTGTAAAGAATCAGTGCCAATTTTAACGAAAGAAGGAGTTTTATCATACGCTTCATTAATTGTCATTGATTGTTCGAAACAAAATAAATCACCAAAAAGAGGACGAGTCGATATCCGTTTAGAATACATGATAGAATTATTGAATATAAACCAATAAGCGGAATTGTGAAAAAATTGTGTACATTTTATTTGTTAATATTAATAACAATTATTTATTAATAATCATGATTAATTAATCGCTGTTAAATTGTAATTTTTTAAAATAATTTTTAATTAAACAAATTTTCGTTTTGAAGAAAAAATATGATTAATAGCTCTGCAATGCGCTCGACATTGTGAGGAATTTGTCTTAGGTCAGATATAAGAGGTCACTTAAGAAAACATCTCTTATTACATAGGCACGCGTGACAGTGGAACGACTCTTAGAAGCCAGTGGATCAGTTGCTTGAAAAACACAGCGCTTGAAAAAAAATAGTTTACAGTACTGTCAAAAAATGGAGTATATAATAGATTTGCAAAGATTTATATTATCAGTTAACAAATTTGTTTTAAAATAATTAACTATAGTTTCCGTAAATGGTGATGTGATGTCACTTAATATAGTATTTCAACCTCCATGTTCATGGGGTTATATCTCAAATAAATATAAATGTGTTAATCGTTGGTTAGAAAATAATTTTCATGGTATTTCATGGAATGACGGTGATATACCTTATTCGTTTATGAATGTAATATTAAACAGTATACTTAAAGAAGCGAAATTGTCCTTTCTTGATTTGAATTGTCCTTCCATTAAAAAACTAATAGATCAAACATCTACAAAAACTTGCACAAAACATTCAATTAGAAAAAAAACTTTTACTTGCGCTCTTCAAAATGTTATAAAATTAAAAAATTGGTTTTATAATAGTTGTAACATATGATTATTTCAAATAAATTGAAGGGGAGGTTCTAGTCCAAAAACCTGAAAATTAACGTTATTTTTGGATTTTTTTTTGAGCGAACGCAATTATTTTTTTAAAAAACTTCTTATGGTATTTATTGGTATATATTTGAAAAATTTTACAAAATTTTTTTAAGAACAGCCCTTCCAAATGATCTGACATAAAAAATCCAAAAATATTCTTAAACTAGATAAAATTTGGAGGGGGCCATATAGATCTCCGATTTAAAAAAAAACCCTTTAAAAAAAATTATGGTCATTTGAAAAAAAACTGTTTTTCTTCTTATTGTTTTTGCTTTATCGTACAATAAACAATAACAAAAATGAGATTTGATCAAAAATTTCGCAATGATTTTTGCGAGCTCGGCAGATTTGAAACACACCGCTTAGGCTATGCGAGCGCGTGTTTTTACTTTTTTTTCGGCCGACGCACTTTTTTGTCTAAAATGCAATAACTCGTAAAATAAGTTAGATAGACGAATATCCTTTTGCATACATATTTTCAAGACCCTAAGAATGAAAATAAAGCAATAAAAAAAAGATTTTCTGTCGATTTGGACTAGATCCTCCCCTTAAATGTTTCTATATTTTGGCGTTTTTTATTTTCATCAAAAAAGTTAAATTTATGTTACATAAAAATCAAATATTAAATGTTAATTTAAGAAAGTTACTGGATGAGAATTACTCAAATTTGGCTCAATATTAAACATCTCTCTATTTTTCTTTGTATAGCAAAATAATGTGATAAGTGAAAAAAAACAAATGTTATACATACCTTCTTGAAGTCAATGAACATTTAGATTCTCCTTGTTTTAGAATGCGACTTTTTATAAAGTTGAAAAGAAGATTTCGACCTTACCGGTAAAGCGACATCTATTACTCGATGCCTATTACGCTCTTGGTTCGAGCTTTTGGTGGTAAATTTAAATTTAAATTCGATTGGTTTTTCGAATTTAAATTATACTTTAAAATTTTGTTCTGAAAAAATAAGCCGTGGAAGAGCACACCGTGCAACCGAGAGGACTCGAACCCCTGCCAATGGATGCCTATCCGGGGACTTATACCCTATTAGTGCACCTTGCCAACACGACATGACTCTCCATTTTCTCATTCTTCCAGAACAAGGCAATCTTGTTTCTTAATAGGCATCGAGTAATGGATATCGCTTTACCGGTAAGGTCGAAATCTTCTTTTCAATAACAAACCGACTGGGAATTTCCTTCTTAAAATTTTTATAAAGTTCTTATAATAAAAATTAACTTTAAATTTGAAAATAAGTTTTGAAACTTTATAATTTTTTATTTTTTAGTTAATAATTTATTCTAAAATTGTTATTTTTCTTTTATAAAAGTTAACGACAATTAACGACTTGAAAACCGTTCTCTATTTTTATTTGTTAGATATAATAAATGAATTTAATAAAAAAACAAAATTGATTTATTATAAAATGTTTCAAATAAGAAATATTTAAGTATTTTTAGATACTAGATTCCTAAAAGAACACCCTAACGATAAACGATTTACGCTTTTTGCGTTTAATAAAGGTAATGGGCTATTCCCTAAATTATTATTAATTCAATAATTCAAAATTAATTGTATTCTGAGGAAACTTTTGACTATAGGTACTGATTAAACAAACAACAATAAATTTGACTTATTATTACATTAATTGCTTTAGATATATTTAATATATGTTTACAAAAGTCATTGATTCTTACAATTTTAAACAATTCTCTTTATCTTATTAATAAAATTGTGTATTGCAATGATAACAAATGCTTTAAATATGTATGTGTGTGTATGTTACTCTTGTGTGAAGTTTTAAAAAAAACTCTTACCAATTTGCAAGCGTAGCAAATTCCTTTTCTGTGTATTTCTTTCTTGTAGTATTTATTTATCTTTTTAATTCTGACTTTGTCTTATTTTTTTTATTTCTTTAAATATTTTATTTCTTACACTCGCGATTCGTCGAGGTTATTTCTTAAAACTGATTTATCTTTTCATTACTCTTTTCACTTATTCTTTACTTCTTTGTTTTATTCATTTTCAATAATATATATTCTCTTTTATTATTTCACTTCTTTTATTTTAATAAAAACATTGGCGGATTTAGGGGGGGGGGGCCACGGGTGCTTGGCCCCCCCAAAAGCCTCATATTTAACCATGAGAGTGAGAGAGATAGCACTATAGTGCTATCTCTTTCTCTTCCATGCAATACTCCCTCCAAAAACCTTGTCTGGATCCGCCACTGAATAAAAATATCAAAAATAAACCTATCCGATTTTTGTGGCGTTGATTAACGTCGCGGGCCACGGGCACTATATCAGTTTCAAAACCCCGCCTCGACGGACCGCACAAATGTAGATTCAAGAAGAACTTTGCGAAAATTGGCCCAGAGTGTGCCGTTTTTATTGACCAGATTCGGGGAGGGATTTTCTTACAAATTAGTGAACCTCGGTCATCATTGACCGAAATCTGTACATGTTGCAGAAATCATTTAGAGCACCTGATGCAACTAAATGAGTTTCTTTTCTTACTTTCTGCAAATCAAACATGGTGTATTACCGCATTGATATCTTAATTTGCACTTTTGAAAGAGATTTAAATCAAAGTGTTTAATTTGTGTATCCTCCCCTTTTTCTCTGGATTCAATCGGGTATTTCATAATTTCTTGAGTTTTAAAAGTAATTCTTTTACTTAGTAAATTTATTTAAAATTGTTTAAGTTTCCTTTTAAAGAAAGGTTTCGATTTCTTAACAAAATCAGAATTGAAAGAAAATGCAATTATTGACGACATTTATCATTAAAATCTTATGACACGCTTGCATAAAGGTTTGTTGAAATGTGTACTTAAATTAAATAAAATATGATTTTTCAACAATAAATAAAGATGCAATTAAAAATACAAATTAAATACTACGAATTTCGATCCTAACATTATTTTTAATAATTTTATAAAGTTAAACAAAATTACGGGAATAAAAAATGGTTTTCTGAAAAATTGTATAGAGGAAAGGGCCCCAAGTTGGTCACCCTTTCGTCTTATTGCTGTAGAATGCAAACCAAATAAAATATACTAAAATGTTTTATACCAGATGAAAGTACAATTTATAAGAATTTATCAAGAAATAACATTTCTAAAAATTTCAATTTAATAGATTCACAGTAAAAAGTAGTAAAATATAGAAAAATATCGAGATATCAAATTCTCTAACGATAACATCACATTTTATTGTGGAAATTAAAATACTTTAATTAATTGTCTCAAAAAATTATTGAAAAAAGTGAAAAATCGAAAATATGCAACTAAATACATTGAGATTTGAGGCCTGTCCATCATAGGGTACATGACACCATTTTTTAATCCCCAGTAAAAATATATACACGAACACTAAATTAGTAAAATCAGTTTAGGATATTACTTTACGAGAAATAAAGAATATTATAACGATAAGTAAACATTCTAAATCATAAATTTAAATAACTTTACCAACTTGAAAAAACCGTTACAGAACTTTTTTAGACACAAAATTACGTGGTTTGTGTAGAAGAAAAACCAACTGGTTTCTTTTCTTCAAATGTGCATCAAAATCTTCGTCTATACAAACAACAAAAATGACAGAAAGCATAAGGCGCTGTCACCTTAAACAAAAATTTTATACGAAATGTCCATGTTGGGGCCCAGTCCATCTTGGGACCCACTCTCTTACAAAGAGATTTTATTATTTCTTGTACAATATATTTTCTTAATATATAGTTTAAAAATTGAAATTTTAATTTTTTAATTATTATTTATTTATATAAGTAATTGATTATAATCTTACAAATAAAAATAAATTTTTTGAAAAATGTTTATGTTAAAATGATTATTATTATTACTAGCGATATTAACCTCACTCGCTAACGCTCGCTCGCTTGATGATTATTATTTTTTAATTACTTATTAATGTAAACATATTATAAAATGTTAGTAAACTTATTCTTCATTGAACTTGTAATATTTTTTTAAAAAGTTTTTATATTTTAATAATTTATATTGTCATATTTTATCAATATAAAAATTTTAAAAAGTTAGTGATTATGAACGACATGGTTATTCTTTTCAATTTATTTTGAATTTGATATATGCTAATAACTAACGTTTCTTAATACCATTTCTTTCTTTATCATGGGTCAAACCATTGACTTTCGTCTGAGTAAACAAAGCAATTTCATATTGCTTCATTCAAATTACATTTTAACCTTTTTGAATACAGAATTTAAAAATAAAATATTTTCTAAATAAAGCAAAACGCCTTTACCAAATTTTAATAGCAAGTAAATTTTATTAATATTAAAACATGTTCAAAATATCAAATTTGTAAGAGCTCCCAAAAAAAAGTTGTAAGCTTAAAAATATTACGAAAATTTTCACAAGTAGAAATTTTTCAAATTGTATTATTATCTTGAATAATGTATTTTAATAAAATGTACAACATTTCTAAAGGTTACATAAATAAAATAACTAATTCCTTTAAGTTTTGATTTATAATTTAAACTAATTTTTTAATTATAATGTTCTTAAGAAAAGTGTCAGATTTAAGGTTACAAAAAAAAACACCGTGAAACTTATATTTTCAATGCCCGGTTGAAAAAACATGTACGTGAACACGTACATGAACATACATGTGTTCATGTGCGTGATCATACACGTGTTCATATATGTGCTCATGTACATGTTCCCGTATGCGGCATTGAAACAATGAATGTGTACATGAACATGCACATGTTCGTATTTGAAAAACTTTTTACACATGAACATATGCATGTTCTTCTACATGAACATGCACATGGACATTTGTAGTTTGTTTGTATTGGCCATGAACATGCACATGAACATGTACATGTTTACGAGCCGGTTCAGGTGTAGTTTCAAACTACATTTTTGGGTGTGTGTTCATTTACCTGTTCATGTACGTTTACATATGCAGGAACACGCACATAAACACTCATAAGTAATATTCGGCAAATATTCTGCGCCTGTGTTCATGTGTATGAACATGTACGTGTTCATACACATGAACACGTTTCAGGGATATTCCGCTCCTGGTTTTATGTACGTGAACACACACATGAACATTTACAGGTTAACATACATGTAAGCTTGTCAGCAATATTCCTTTCAAATTGTCATGCACGTGAACACGTACGTGTTCATGCACTTGTTCACGTGTCAGCAAAGCACCACAAGAAACTTCATGTACAGGTTCACGTACACGAACACATGTCAGAAATCTTCCTCAAAACATTTCATGCGCGTGTTAACGTACATGTTAATGCACATGTTCACATGCCGGTATCATTCTACTAGTATTTTCATGTACGTGGACACGCACATAAACATGTACAGGTTCACGTGCATGGACACGTTCAAGCAATATCTTTTTTAAATTTCATGTACGTGTTCACGTGCATGTTCACAAACTGAATTTCGAAACTATATGTTGGTGAACCTGTACATGAACATGTATGGGGTCATGTGTAATACAAATATTCTTTTTGAAACCTCGTGTACGTGGAATCGAATAGGTTCATGCATGTGTACTGGCACATGTTCATGTTTGTGAACTTGTGAGGGTTCACGTGCAAGATTCCGTACAAGTTCACGTGCACGAACACATACGAGTTCACGTGCGAGAACTTTTGTATTCCTGAAAGTTTCTCTTCAAATTTCTTCAATGTTTCCTTTATAAAGTTACTGAAAATTTTTTATTCACACGCATGGACAAAAAATTTTTGATTTATTAACAGCTGAACTTTGAAGAAATTTAAAAAAACATTTTTTGCAAAATATTTATAAATCTTTGTGTCAGTTTTATAGGATAACATTTTGGAAAACAATAAAGGTAAATTTTCATTTCACAATTAAAGTTTTTATTTTTTAAATTAAACGAAAATATGTCATTTGAATTTTTAATAATAGATACAATCACCTCTCAATATTATTCTATTTTTATTAAATTAAAGCTTGAAACATTTTCTTACGAAATACAATGACATTCCTTAAAGCTCGTTTTACATTTACTATTGTTACGAGCGGAAGAATTTTATTATTTATTTAATTTCAAAGAACTGTAATTATGTCGCTAGTCAAAAATCATAAAGCAAATCAAATAATTTAAATTCTGGAATAACAGTAAACCGGACTCTTAGAATCCGTTTATAATTTGTGGGACGGAATTCTCTATTTGGGGTGGGTTTTGCCCAGTATTACCTGGTAGAAAATAACACTGTTTTCCCTTCTTTATTTTTCATTAAATTTAGGTATTTATTCAAAATTTTTCTTTCCTCTTTCTCTATTACATAAATGTCAATTGGAACGATACAAGTTATATTTTACTCACTATTGTAGGGGTAGATGGTTACAACTACTATTCAGGAAGTCAGCTGAGGGATGTTCCTAAGACTGAGTTGTGAATGGGCCAAGAAGTTGAATTTTCAAATTTTAACTAGCTTGGAAAACTTGTTATTTGCCCGTATGACAATTGTCCTCACGAATGGTGTTCACTTAACAACCGTTCGCGGCAGTTACAATCAACAAATTATTTAAACCGTTGGCTCTATTAATTAATTATATTGACGTAAATTTAACGTCAAGATAATTAAATCCGCGATCAAATAGAAATGGACGTTTTACACTGTTACGCGTAAATCGAGAAAAACGAATAAACTAGTTACTCCAATCTCATTAATTTCGGCGAATATGCAACCGTTTCCGACGTAGGAAAATTAAATTGACGGGCAGAAGGTCCGTAATCAGGTAACAAATGTACGTGTGAAGACATGACAAGACTGCAAGTTTCGTTATTGATTTTTTTATTTTATAGTTTTCCTATTTCCCACTTCGGGTGTTGGAAAGAGTCAGGTGAGGATATTGTGAAATTTATTGTGAAATTAATGAACTTGAAAAGAAAGAAGAGGGTCGTGTGCACTGCGATCATTGAACTGCTTAGGTGTGACTTTTGATCAGGTTTTTCGGAATTTCTGTTGACTTGCATTTGCAATCAAACTCAATTCTGTTCGCTTATTTCGCCATAGCTGAAGCGAAAACTTGTGCTATTAACAGTGCAGCATTTTTGATTTACAATGTAAACCTATGTGAATTTTTTTATTCATATAATTTCGCAAGATGGTGTCATTGACACTGCAGCAATTTGGAAATAATGCACAAGCACCTGAACAGTTCAATTGTTCTACATACTCGTGCGTATGTTACATTAATGTTATAAGTATAACATTATTCGTGACACACGACTAATTTTTAATGATGATCTAATGATTATTTCGTTAGGAATTTGTATGGAGTATTCTTTTTGTTTTGAGGCGAGCTGTCAAAGGAGCACGTGCTTTGCGTGGATGTCCGCAGCACGTGCTTTATGTAGGATGGAAGGGGGAGTGGAAGGCTGGATCTGAGAAGCAAGATTTACGTCGCGGTTTATGTTTGAATTCTTTGTCGAAAATTTTCTTTTTCTTCTGATTGACCCTTTCCAGTCTCAGTCTTAGGGGTATTACCTCTGTGATTATCAATTGATTTTTGGCATTTTAACCTTTTAACCTTTAGGTTAATTTTACATTAATATGCAACCTACAGGGATAATTCGACAGTGCAAGACATTAATTCTTTATACGCGACATTGTGGTAAAATACGATATTACATTGTAATATCGTTATTGCATTTACATACATATATTAATTTAATTTTTCTTTTTGAACAAGAATTTTTTTTTTGAGAGTGACATTGTCGTCTTCATGCAGAGCGATTACAAACACGCCGGATGTCGTAACCATTAGTCAGCAGGGAAATCTGACGCCTTGTTGCAAGGCCACTGACACGCGTCTTGGAAATCTCGGGAAGATTTTCAAATCTTTTAAATTTTATAAATTCATTTCCTGCTGGAATAATTGTAACTATTCGTTACAAATCCACCATGGAACACTTTTCGTCGTTCCCGATCGAACCGGTTAATTTGGAATTGATTCCGCAGGAAAACAACAATTTCATTCCTTAATGATTTCTCCTCTTTGTTCTTAAAACGTTGCCACCTACATTTGCTCTCTTTGCTCCTATGCGTTGGCTGAGAGAAGGGGGAGTAATACATTATGTGTCGCAGCGTCCAGCATTCAGCATAATGCGTTCGTGATACAATTAGTCCCATTTATTTCCTCTCGCGGTGAACATGGATCGTCTAGTTAAGAATTTGGGGGCGGGGCGCGGTGCTCGTGTTTCGGAGGTGTTAAGTGATGTGGAAGAAGTGCTACCCTTTGCCCATAGAATTTATCAATCCCGGGGCAGAGGGTACCGGCGTATGATCGGGAGTTTTCGGGATCTAACTACAATTAGTGATAGCCCGGAAGTAAATTTTTATCACGCGGAGGCGTGTGGTGACTTGGTAGTTCATATGTCACAATTAGTTGCAAGTGATGTCGACTATCCAGAGGAAGTCAGTGATATTGACTATCCAGAGGAAGTCGGTGATGTTAATTATCCAGAGGAAATCGGTGATCCGGACCCCGGAACGAGCACAGTGCCCCCCCCCCCAAATCGCCGCCTGGAGCGGAGGAACGAGGTAAGTGTCATTAATTTGTCTATGATTATCTTTACTAAGATTGCAACTCAATTGATCAGTAAGTAATTCGGTATTAAATAATTAATGTTATATGCGTATTTTTGTTAAATTTTAGACCTTATTTTTCAATTAATTTGCAAGTATACGCGCTTCTATGTTTGCACCCTAATGCATATTGTTCGTCTTACAAAATGTAGACAAGGTACATCGTACGCTCGAATTTTTATAATCTTTATCTATTGGCTTGTCGTTAGTCAATATTAGTTTTTTTTTTGTAATTTCATAATTTCTGTAATTCTTAAATCGTTAATTGGCGTAATTACGTTGTACACCCTATATTACAAAATTTTAAGGTTATTTGTTGCAAATTGGTTTCATATTCGGTGTTTCACGCAGTGCATATTTTCAATCGGTTGATTACACGATTACCAAAATTAATTAATTGATTATATAATAATATTATATAACTATCATATATATAACATACACATATATAATATATAATATATTACATATATACATATAATTATTATATTATATATCACATATATAACCATAATATATAATATTATTAATTGATAATATAACATTGTTTTTGTTTTCACATACAAATATTCTTTTAATTACGTTTTGAAGCACACTGTACATCTCGAAATGCTGACACAGCATTGCACACGCTACAACATACTACATTTATTTTACAATTTTTCTTTTCATCATATTTGAGTTATAACGATTTTCGAACTTTATAATTAAGTTGTTTGTGGTATTTGTTATTACGGCCTAGTAATGGTAGTATTTGTTGTATTATCATGTGCAGCTATGTTTGCGTTTCGGATTTGAATTTTAGATCTAAAAATAAATGCTTGATTCAAACAACTCGAATCACATTCATTTGAATCAAATAAATCGCAGCTGAATAAAAATAATTACTTGAGTCCAATAAATGAAATCATTTAACATAAACAGTATTTTAAAAACAATTGGTTTGTTTATTTCTTTTAGAAAAATTATTTTCCACAATAATCTTATTTTATGGACTCAAGTTCACCAGGTTATTTGAATCGAACAATGATCTATTTAATGATAATACATTAATTTATAAAAACAAATCAAAATACCTTGACCAAATAAATACTCGATTGAAACTATAACAGTGAATTTTTGCAACCATTAATCCATCTATTTCAATAAAATATTTTTCTTGTTTAATGAAAATAGAAATAAATTTTATTTAAGATGATAACCTCATTTTATGGATTTAAGTAAATTAAATTACTTAACGAATTGAATTGGTTTTGTTCAATTTTGATTTTAACTATTTAATATTCTGTCAGAATATCTTTCGTTTAATTTGCGTGCGTCGCATTGAGGGTTCGAATCCTCTGTAGGTGCAATTTTTAGTTATAAGTGTGTAATTGTTTATATGTGTGAAATATGTTGTGTAAAAATTGCAAATAATAAAAAAAACTTTATAAACAATGAATTCATTCTCTTAAAGGAATAAATAACACAAATACTAGAATAATAATTTAGAACTAATCTCTCCTTGTTCCTTTTTTTTTTATTTTAAAATTATTTTTAAATATTTTATTAGTTTCTTGACATTCTGACATTCGAGAATTTTTTTTAATTTACTTGAATTAGATAATTTCCAATTAGTTACAACTCACCTAATGTAATCAGACATTTATTCGACTCAAATAACACGAATTATTGAATCAAGCAATTTTTATACCCGATTTGTACCACTATTTATCAGTTTTTAATTATTACACTCACTTGGATCGAACAATTTTTATTTGATTCCAGCAACTTTTCCCTTCAGTGTAATTGTGCAATTATGTCTGCGTTGAATTTTAGATCCAAAAATCAATGCTTGATTCAAACAACTCGAATCACATTCATTTGAATCAAATAAATCGCAGCTGAATAAAAAGAATTAATTGAGTCCAATAAATGAAATCATTTAACATAAACAGTATTTTAAAAACAATTGGTTTGTTTATTTTTTTCAGAAAAATTATTCCTCACAATAATCTCATTTTACAGACTCAAGTAAACCAAATCATTGGAATCGAACAATGATCTATTTAATGATAATACATTAATTTATAAAAACAAGTCAAAGTACTTTGACCAAATAAATACTCGATTAAGCTATAACAGTGAGTTTTTGCAACCACTAATCTATCTATTTCAGCAAAATATTTTTCTTGTTTAATACAAATAAAAGAAAATAGAAATTATTTAGGATAATAATCTTATTTTATGGATTTAAGCAAATTAGATTACTTGATAAATTGAATTGTTATTGTTCAATTTTGATTTAATTATTTAATATTCTGTCAGAGTATCTTTTGTTGATTTTTTTGTTTTTGATTTTAAAATTATTTTTAAACATTTTATTAGTTTCTTGACATTCTGACATTCGAGAATTTTTTTTAATTTACTTGAATTAGATAATTTCCAATTAGTTACAACTCACCTAATGCAACCAGACATTTATTCGACTCAAATAACACGAATTATTGAATCAAGCAATTTTTATACCCGATTTATACCACTATTTATCAGTTTTTAATTATTACACTCACTTGGATCGAACAATTTTTATTTGATTCCAGCAACTTTTCTTTTCAGTGTAATTTCTATAATGCTTAGATCGTTGATTGGCGTAATTCATTGTACACAATAATTTCGCCCTATATTTTAATAGTAATTAAACTGACCTTTATATTGTTCCTAATTCTACTTTTATTACACGTTGTTCTCGACATACGCAATAGAACCCATAATTATTGTTAATTTCCAATAATAATTTAGTCTTACTAGTCGAATGACCTATGCTACATGTACCCATGCATACATATACACATACACCCATACACATGTATACATGCATACCTACATACACATATGCATGCCGTATATTCCTGGGGTAGAAAGTTCACACATTAGTTAATTTTTGTATGGAGCTGACATCCAGTCAACAGTCGTCGTTAGCCTGATGCTTATTCCATTTGTAATATTGTCTATCCTAATATATTATATAATGGCTCGGTTATTGCCTAGTCGTCACCTCTTTGTAATTGTAGTAGTGAACTTGCGCACCCAGAACTAAAAAAAACTACAATTATTTCTAAGAGCAAAACTCATTTTTTTTATTTTTTTTTTTAAGTTAAAATTGTTAGGAATTTAGCTAGCTCGAGGTTATCGAAATTTCTATTTGTTGCTATCCGTATAACAAATATTAGATAATAACACCATGTAATGTTATACAGCAACATTATATAACATTATAATATACAACAATGTAACAAACAACAATATTACATGCTTATTCATATCTTCGGTAATTCTTCGAATTTTGCCGCCCATTAATCAAGGTCACCCCCCTGAAATCTCTCTTTGTATATAAGTAGTCATGTTTGTTTAATCATTCATCTGTCTCTAGTAGCTTCAATCTGTCAGACGCCGGTGGTTTTTGGCCATGATGAAACCACCGAAACCGATATTGAAGTGGAATCAGAAATTGACAGTGACTGGGATATTGGACGATCCCGATCTGTTAAAAAGAAACGGTAAGCGGAGAAAAACGCCCTTATTCAGGCAATCACAATAATAATCAATTGGATATATTCAATTTGTGAAAATTACGTATGGAATTAGGCGCTAAAATTTCTGCTATATTTATTTTATTATTATTATAGGAAATCAATAACAGTAGGGATCTGGAGGAAGATCCGCCCACATGCTCCCAGACGCCTGTGGGACTGGCATATCATTTCCTCCAAGTATCATCCCCGCAAGCCTCAGTCCGATTGGGAGTGGAGGCTCGAATTCTTTTGGAGTTGGGGGGCGAAGAGCTGGATGGCTCGCTGCTCGTGGGTACCGGTAAGTTTGCAGAACGGAGAAAATTTTTCTTTCGTTTTAAGTGCCTGCGCACTTACATTTGTAATTAATGAGAATTTATGGTTCGCGTTTTAATATATATATACATATAATTTTCTTTTTTTGTTTCTCAGAAAGAATTTAAGCACTGCAAGAGAGTTGACGTGGACGAACTGAAGATCAGAATGGGGGACCGCGCCTTCAGTATGTGAGTATCCATTAGTTAACTTCCTTTGTTATAATTTTGACATGATTATTTATTTGGCAATCTATTCCTATTAACGATAATTACAGCAATTTCTGAAAATTTTATACATACATTTAAAGGGTTGTAATGGACTTAGAATTTATTAGATTTTAATTATTACACAATTAATTAATTTCTCTTTAATATAGATTCCGTTTTGTGTTGACTTTGAATTGGAAAAGATATTCGTTTATTGCTTTGATAGCAGGCTCATTATCTGTACAATAATCCTCTGAATTCGGGCGTATTTTAATTATTCTTTTATTTTTAGTGACCTCGCGAATCTACCGCCTGTTCCTCCGGTGGAGGGGATCTACCCGGATGATAAAACTTTGACTCTTTTCTTCATCCAACAATCCCGCTGGTTGGGAAAAGACCAAGTGAATCAACTCAGTTTCTGGGAACTGGTGAGTGGAACAACGGTGTTTACACATGGGCGACTGTCAAAATAAAGGAAAACTCTTAGCTAAAAGTGGAAATTTGATTATGATAAATAATGCGATAAATATTAGTAAAAATCTATTCTATCACTCCTAAAATAAATAAATTTGGAAAGGGCAGTTTTAAAAACAAGAAATAAATGCAGTATTTATTATTGAAATAAAAAGTAAGGTTTGAGGTTAAATGAAGATTAAAAAGAAAAACGGGAAAATTTTTAATAATATTAAACAAGTTACCAGAAATTAGAAAATGTAAAAAGTTATTACACTTAAGTCATCTCTGAAGTTTCTATTACTATTATCTTTTATTAAATATAATTATTTTTGAAACGAATAAAGATTATACAGCCATCAAAATAAACATTTTTAGATTATAAACAAATAAAATATAACAAATAAAATAAACATTATAAACAACAACAAAAAAAAAAGGAAAGAAAACAAAACTTCTAGCAAAGAAAGTAAAAGTGAAGAGATAATTTATAACTATTTTATTTAACTGGGACTTTAAGTTCTCCCGCAATTCGACAATCACCCACATGCATACACAATACAGACATACTTATTTATTCATTAGCCAACCATTGGTTAAATGGACAAATTTCCCAAAAGTTAACTAGATTTATATTTATAAGTAATAACAATCTTCAAGTTTCATAAATAAATTAGAATTATTTCTTTGGGTTGATTCTGTCCATACCTGGAGTTTGTCATTATTCGGATTTTGTTTTAATTTTTGGAACCGTTAATGATACTTTCAATATATTTTACTGAGTTGGCGATCATTTTGCAATAAATAATCTAGTTTTCTTTTCTTTCAGAGGAGCAATCATTGGGTACCCCCAAGGCCCAGGGAACCAAGACGTGAAGAAGAGTAGGAACATTGGACTACCGACCTGGTTTTTGTTTGTTTTTTTGTTTTGTTTTGTTTTTATAACTCTGCGTTTGTTCCCTTTCTTTATTCTGTCTTTTCCCCATCGGACTTAGGCTTATCTTTAATTAATTACTTTAATCCTGTCGATTAAAATTCGATGTATTACCTAGGTTCCCTTTTTCTTTCTAATTAAAATTGAATTTAATCCATTTGAAATTATTGCAATCATTACCCCGCTTTATTCCACTTTCTTTTCTTTAATTATAATTATAGAACCAAGCTTAAAGATTCTCTTATCTGTGGTGTCAGCTACTTGTTTTACCGAATAAGTGAGCAGAGAGAAGGTTAAGGCGAAACAGAGACAGGGTCAAGAGAGAGAAAACAGGGGGGGAGGGTCCCGACCAGTTTTATTAACTATTTTTCCGGTTTCTTTTGTCGTGAGTCTTGCTTATTACAAATATACCTTATTGTATAGTGGTTACCTTCGTTTGCAGGATTAATTGTGGTGGGATTTCCAATACTTCCTTCCGTTCTGTCCTGCACGTTGTTTCTCCATCCGCGATATCTTCCGGATTGTTACTCGATTCGTTGTAACTGTCGCTATGATTTGCAGCGCCTGCTGGCGTGATGACGGCTGCCAATTGTGTCTGTCTCTGGGGCCGAAGTCGTTCGAGTTGACATAGGGCAATCTTGCCCTCCTTTTTGGCCCTTCTTCGGTGGATGAATCCTCTGCCGCAGAATATTACTGTACTCAGAAGTAATATCCCAACTAAGATTCCGGTGTTGATTCCATGAGACCATAGGTTTTGACGACTCCGTTCTTGACGTTGAGCAGACAACTCAAACAGGCGTTGTTCTAGTTCGTCCAATGTCTCGGAGTTCTTATAGAATTCTTGTTCTTCTTCCAATTCACCATTCTGCAATTTTCTTCCGTTAGTGCCTAGAAGAGTTGCATCTGCATCTCTTAATATGGGTGAAATTAATGGAAGACTCAGATTTATCCTAGTTTCATAAATAATTTCCGTTATTCCTCCAGTATTAGGAACGGCAGGTAAAGTGATGTCCGGTGTTCGGGCATGGCATCCAGTAGAGAGTTGTAGGAGTCCGGTGCCTGTGAGTTGCACTATTATCCTCTTTTTTGATAGGCATTGGATATCGACTGAGACGTTATTAGGAGCAGAATATAACCATCCTCCAATAGTTCCTAACTTTTTCCAAAATGTCTGTTCATGATAATCCAGCTGGATCGTCGCCTTTTTTAATGCTTCTATCGAGGGTTCCAGGAGTAGCTGTACTTCGAAAGCTGGGCGCGATAATTCCCGTGTTATGAGGCCATTATTGCAGAGTAAAAACTTAGGTGCTTTTAGGCAATCTTTAACCAACCATCCTTGTCTTGAACAAGGATGTATGTCCTTCTGTCCTTATCTAGAGCTACGTAATCCAAATCTGATACTACCGACGCCCTTCCGGTTTTATTATTGATTATTTTTTGGAAAACCGGCAGGGAATGTATTTGGTATAATCTATATTCAGTAATATCGGCCAGAGGGATATCTACGAGAACTTTTAGATGATCGCCATCTATTAGGAAGGATGTTTTGGAAATTTCGGCTAGCGTTTGAATGCTGACATTAGGTCCTTGCGTGGGTAATGTCAAATCCGAATGATGATCTTGGATATCTCTAAGGATGGGGACCATCTGTTCGTTGGTAATAAGGGCCGGATGAAGCTGTCCCTGCTTCTCTGACTGTATAACATCCAATATTCGATGACTGGTCTTGATGTAATGTGTGAGGCCTAACTTTATTATGTTCAGCGCGTCATATAAAGTATCGACGTATTGTTGCTCTGCTGGATTCATTCCAGATCCGTCCAATTTAGACACAAGGTCATTGAGCTGCTCGTGTAACTGATTTATTTTTTCTTCGTGAATTAGTGCCCGCTGATGTAGCACATCCAACTGGGCCCTTACAACGTGGGTCTGCCGGCCCACTAAGTGCGAGAGGTTAGCTTGTGCTGCATTCAGCTCCTGTATCGAGTGGTCGATCTGCTCACCGTCGTCATAAGACAAGGTTCCAATAAGGGGGCTGGCTAGTTTACCTATGAAACCAAACCAAGGTACGTTCCTTCGTTTCCTGACGTTTTTGGGTAGCTGAATAGGGACGACCTTTTCCTCATGTCTCAGCTCAGAGAAGTGCGTGATTAGTTCTTGACGTAACTCGTGGTCTGTAATCCAGTGATCCTCCCAATTATGTTTATTAATGTATACCGGGCACCACTTGCTTGTTTCTTGGCATGTACTCGTGAGATGTTCCTTCTTTCATTCCAGTTGTTTTAACCAGTCGATCTGCTTGTTGACATCCAGGAAAACTGCCACTCGCCAATTCGATGTGGAAAGTCGTAGAAAACCTCTGTACTCGTAATAAACTCCTGGATTTCCGGCCAGCGTGGTGACTCGATAACCTTCCTCCTCCGGATTCGTCCTTCCTCCGCAAATACTGGTGATGACAAGGACACTTATATAGAGTATGATCATCATGATGAGGTTAACCTGAAATTAAAAGACATTAGTAATAAATTAATAAACACATTGCTAGTTTTGCTAACAATGTGTAGGCAGGACTTTGTCCTTATGTTTCACCACCCTCTTTCCATCGCAATCTTCCAAGATCACGTTGTGATTTTCTGTGAAGCCAATAATGGTAAAAGGTCCATCGGCCCTTTTATCGAATTTACTACCACGCACTTCCTTGTATGTATAAACCTCGTCGCCAACTTTCGCGGTGAGAGGTTTCGCCTTGAGGTCATAATACCTTTTTGATCTTTGTTTTGCGTTGATAAGATTTTTGGCAGCCATCCCTTGGATTTCATTCGCCCTTGTTATTAAATCCCGCAGGTAGGAGCCATAGGTTTCTAATTCGGGGCCTTGAGAATAAGCGCTGGGTTGTCGGGCTAAATTAGCGTATACTAACTCATGGGGTGTGAAATTGGTGGCCTCGTGCACCGATGTATTATAAGCGAACATCGCGCATGGGAGTAGTCTATCCCAATCGTCGAACCTATCCGCGTAATGCTTAATGTAGTCTGTGAGTACAATATGACTCCGCTCGAGGGAGCCATTCGTTTGAGGACGATATCCCGAAGTCGTAATTTGCTTTATTTGGAATATTTTTTCTAATTTTCTCATTAGTGTACTGATAAAACTTCCTCCTCGGTCAGTGAGAATACACCTTGGAGCCCCATGTACAAAGATCAAATTATTTGCAACCGCGTGTGCTACAGTGGTAGTTCTTATATCGGGAATGGGCACCGCGATGCAATACTTGCTAAAGTTATCTTGCATGGTTAGAATATACCGATTTCCATTAGGTGTGGTGGGGAGTTTGCCCACCGTATCCAAGGACACCTTGTCGAATGGTTTTGCAGGAGTATCCGTTATTACCATGGGTTCGCGCGTACGTGGTCTGACTAGTTTATTTTCAAGGCAACTTTTACAATTCCGGATATAATCAGTTACTTCGTCTCGTAATCCTGGCCACGTATACCTTTCTCGAATCCTTCGATACGTTTTAGTGATTCCCTTATGACCTCCCACGAGACTTTTGTGAAATTCGCGTATAATTCCCGGTCTTGTTTCTGCAGCTGGAACCTCGATTTTTCCGTGGCATAGGTCGATAGTGATATCGCCACCACGGAATACACTTGTTACGAGTTTCGTCATGCAATTCTGGGGCAGGCTACCAAGTAAGTCGCCAGAATTGGCAATTCGACAATTCTTTTGATTACTTCGCCTAAGGGCGGTTCGGAGGCCTTCCAATCCATTTTTTACGTCCGTCCAATTAACTTGGTCTTAATGCTTGCATTTTATTATCATGGAATAAGTGTTGTAACGGCCGTTTGGCGTTACAAAAACTTGTCCCAATTTTGGCCGTTTTTCTTTTATTTCTGATAAGTCTAAATGCCCTGTCGCAATCAGGAGCTTGCAAATCGTGTCGACTGGTTCGCAATCTTCCGCTAAGAAATGTGCGTAGTTGCTCCTTCGGTAGGTTAATGATTCGGTCCACAGATTTGAAATGACTGATCCTTCTTCTTTTTCCACTGGAGGGGAGTCTTGTTTATCTTCGTACTGCAGGTGGTGATCATAAAGGGTAACGGGGGGTCTAGGGTTTGTTGGTAAACTGGATTCTTCAAGAACACAGATCCTTCGGGGCTTGATTTCCGGTTTCCTGGTGAGGGCGTTAAGTACCGGATGAAAGGGTGTGGATTGTGCTCTTGGTTTGAAAGCTACAGTGGGAGTCTGTACAGTGGAGGTAGGCGGTTGTCGTGTAAACCTTTCCTGTAGTTCCATTACCTGATTTCGTTTCTCTTCTTCTTCACTGCTATCCAAGTCGTCACAATCCTCTAACTTCGCATTAGTTTGGTTTTCATAAAGTTTTAGGAAATTCTTAACGCGACGAGAGAACACTTCATCAGAATATTGCTGGCAAGGATCACGTGCCTTTAGAGCCTCTAGGAATTCTTCGTCTGACTCCCCTTCCGACACATGATTTTTCTGATTGTCTGCTTCCTCGTAATCCCATGCATACGTATTTTCGCCTGGGTCAAATCCTCTACGCTGGAGGGATTCATTAAACTTAGTAATGGATTGTTGAATTTGTTTCCTTGGGATTTGTCCTTCGCTAGGTGTTAATTCTTCTTCATCTGAGCTGTCTTCGCTCTCTTGAGGAACACTAAAGATGTTCACTATTTTGTCCTCTGGATGGGATTCTTCCTCGGATGGTTGTTCAGATTCGTTTTGGGAGTCGACATCTGGACATAAGGCCTTACGGGCTAATTGGTCAGCCATTTCATTGCCGGGATCCCCTTGATGACCGGGAACATGTTCCCAAACAACTTCTAGAGGAAGTAAAGCTTCTTTTAATCTTTCCAGTTCTGCTCGGTTTTGAACTGGCTTATTGCTGGTTGTCCTCCAATCGTTTCTTTCCCACCTGGGCATCCATTCAGTAATACATTCAATAAGGAACTTCGAATCACTGTGGATTCTTAACTTACTCATTCCGGCCTCCTTTGCTTTTTGGGCGGCTTCAATAGCGGCTTCTATCTCCGCAGAGTTATTAGTCTGCCTTCCGTCAGACACACGAGAGACATTTAAGGGGTGGTTGGGGCCAAACCAGACTCCAATTGCAGCTCTGGCTCCTTCTCCTCCATTTCCGATGCAAGCTCCGTCAATGTAAACATTGTGATAAGGGTCGTCCGTTGGGAGAGGCGGGGGTTCAGAGTAGATTATTTTTGTTGGGTCAGAGTCGAACCTAACCTTATTCTTTAGTTTTGGTAACTGAGGCTCGCAACTTGGCAACAAACTACGTGTTCTTTTAAAGACAGGAGGATCAGAGTCTTCCACTTCTCTGAAACTAGATGTTGATTCATCTGATGAGGTGGACGACTCCTTTTCTCCAACAACTGGTGGAGTACGTCTTCGGAGTCTAGATGCAATGCAGCTTTCCTCCAGCTCGATGACTTGTTCATTCTGAGCTGTTTCTGACTCTGCGGGTATGGGCGTAATCCTTTCACTAGCCCTGGGTCGTCCGACTGGCCGTCCTGTGGACACGCGGGGAAGAACTCCCTTTTTTAATGGGAGGGGCGCCTTTTTCTGGATCAGCATTGGTTTCTTTTCGGCAGAGTCTGATTTCGTTCTTCGAAGTGGACACGCAGGAGGTCGTTTCAACACTGAAATGGGCGGACCTCGCGTACTTGTCTTAGGGACAGGTTTGGATGTCGATGGTTTCGGGTTTTTATGCTCTTCTTGCTTCTTAGATTGTTGTCGAGTCATAGGCAGCGCTCGGTGCGCAGTTTCCATCAGATCGTCTTCGTCACTCGACTCATTGTTCACATAGGTTGAAACAATGGATAGAGTCCTGAGCTTTTGATCCGCTTCCTTTCTTAGGGGCGTTCTTTTTTCTGGTCCAGCATCTGGGTGGAAATCTGACTCATCTGAGTCGAAAAAGTCGCTGAATTCGCATGTAGATCCTTGTCCTTCAGAAATTCCAGAGAGAGCTTCTACTCCTCTGTTTAGTTTTCCTTGGCGACACTCGAATTGATACTGGTAATCCTTTAATCGCAGTCGCCATCTCGAAAGCCTTGCTCCTGGATTGATTACCGTGGTGATCCAATGTACTGGCTCAAAATCGCAAGCCAGTATGAATTCACGTCCGTATAAGGCCGGAAATGTTCGACGGCGTATAATACGGCTAGACACTCCTGTTCGGCCTCGGGGTATCTTTGTTCGCAGTCGCCGAAAATCTTTGAGTAATAAGCTACGGAAAAATCGACCCCATCTGTTTCCTGTGTCAATATTGCCCCCATTGCATATTCGGAGGCATCCGTAGTGAGCTTGAAGGTCTTCGTGAAGTCAGAATATTTTAAAAGAGGTTCTTTACATAAGTATTTTCGTAACTTAGCGAAGCTGCGTTTCTGTTTCAATCCCCATTCCCAATTCACACATTTTTTTGTGAGTTCCACTAATGGTTTCGCAAGGGCGGCATATTCAGGGATAAACTTTCTGTAGTATCCAGAAAGCCCTAGGAATTGTCTTATGTTTTTAGGGGTGGTTGGTCGAGGATAGTGGCTAATAGCGGATATTTTCATTGGGTTCGGTTTGACTCCTTCTTCGCTTATTATATGACCTAAGTAAGCTATCTCCTTCTTCATGAAATCACATTTGTCTGGTTGAAGCTTTAAGTTTGCTCCCCTTAGTCGGGTGAACAGTCGTCGAGCTCGACGATCGTGTTCCTCTAAGGTTTGCGAGTAGATGATAATGTCATCTAAATAGACAAATGCTTCCTTGTCCAGCATCCCTGCGAGAACTCCATTTAGTAGTCTTTGGAAAGTTGGTGGTGCATTCTTATGTTACGTCTCAGAATGTAACTTACAAAGGCGGTGGTTTTAGTCCAGTCGTCCGCGGGGCGTACGGGGTTCAAAATTTTAATTTCTTAATTCTAAGGGCAGCGCTTGTCACCACTCTTCGATAAATTTAAAGTCGGTCGAAAAGTCCGACTATCTAACTAACTATTTGAAATTTGAAGAATTTGTATTCCCTATAACTTTACCGGGAAGTTCGATATTTAGTGTTAAATGAGTTGAGTAAAAGGAGACTGAAGGTTTCCTAATAAAATTCGAACAACTCAATTATAAGTTACAAACTCAAAATAATCGAGTTTCAAAGATTTTCAAATTTCAAATTATTAAATAAAAGAAATTAAACTAAAACAGCATAATTTCTCTAATTGTGAATTCGAAACTTGCAAAATTTTCAATGCATGAATTCTTTGAATCCTAAAACATTATAAAAAAATTTAAATTAAATTTCGAATTAAAATCCAGAAGTTCAAAGTATCTAAATTTCAGAGATTTTCAATTACAAATCTATCAAATAAAGGAAATTAAACTGCGATAGATTAATTTCTTCAATTATGAATTCGAAATTTGCAAAATTTCCAATGTCTAAACCCTTTGAATTCTAGGAAAATTATTTATTGAATTTGTGGATTGTAAAATTCAGATCGTTAGAATATGGTGACCATAGGAAGTTTTCGAAGTTTTCGAAGTTTAGAATGTATTTGGAGTTTTAAAATTTGCGATGTGTCCTCTTTTTTTAGAGTTTTCGAAATTTCAAAATTTTAAGATAAGAACAACTAACTTTGCGTAATTTCAGTTATGGTTTCAAAATTGTAATTAAATTTTACTTCTAACGAAATTTAGAAATATAGGTCTTTCTTGATTTAATTAGTAAAAGAACGAATCGAGAATTTCATGAATTCAACAAATAAAATCGATATAAATGATTAAATTCCGAAAATTATTAGATTTATTCGAAACAAGAGAGATTCGAATTAGAATAAAATTGGAAACAAAAATTTTAATAGACCTTTAAGTAAATTAAATAATCTGAAACAATTTTAATTATGAATACAAAGTTATATTTAAAATTCTGGTTTAAAGAAATTTTAATTTAGATTTTTTTTTTATCAGCCAATAAAAGAAAAAATATCAAAATTTAAATAAAGGAGTAAATCATCGAATAATTTGAAATAAATTTAATTATAAATTTAGACTTACCTCTTCTTTTATATTTTAATGTGAAAGAAATTCAAATTTTGCTGATTTATAAAGGAGAACATTAAAATCAAACAAAACTTATTAAATTTGAATGATTTGAAATAATATTAATTATAATTCTAAAATTTTAATTTTTCTTTAGTTCTGATTCGAAAGAAATTCAAAATTTCACTAATAACTATAATAGAAAATCGAATTTAAATAGAATTTAACAAACTGAATAATTTGAAATGGATTTAATTATAATAGCAAAGCTTAATTTTAAATCTCTATTTTCCAAAGAAAATTTTAAGTTTTGGAATATAACGAATCTGAGTACTCTCGAGGATCTTGAAGTTCTAGAAGTTCAAGATGTTTTCGATGTACTTGCAGTTTTCAGAATCTCGATGTTCTTGGAGTTCTCGGAGTTTTCGAAATTTTTAGATAATCTGACTAATTTTATTAATTTCGATTATAGTTTTGAAATTCGTGTTTAAGTTCTGGTTTAAACAATACTTAAGATTTTAAATTGATTTACGGAAGAAAATTAAATTTAAATAAATTTTAAAATCAATTGAACAATCTGAAATAAATTCTAGTATAAATTTTAAAGTTTTATTTTAAATTCAAATTCTAAAAGAAATCTAAGTTTTAATTTTAATTAATCGATAAAAGAAAAATCGAAATTCGATAATATTTAGTTTCTGAAAACTATGTTGAAAAATCTAATTTTTATTTAAATAAATTTTAAAATCAATTGAACTATCTGAAATAAAATTCTAATATAAATTTTAAAGTTTTATTTTAAATTCAAATCCTAAAAGAAATCTAAATTTTAGTTTTAATTAATCGATAAAAGAAAAATCGAAATTCGATAATATTTAATTTCTGAAAACAATGTTGAAAACTCTAATTTTTATTTAAATAAATTTTAAAATCAATTGAACTATCTGAAATAAAATTCTAATATAAATTTTAAAGTTTTATTTTAAATTCAAATCCTAAAAGAAATCTAAGTTTTAGTTTTAATTAATCGATAAAAGAAAAATCGGAAATTCGATAATATTTAATTTCTGAAAACAATGTTGAAAACTCTAATTTTAATTTAAATAAATTTTAAAATCAATTAAGCACTCTGAAATAAAATTCTAGTATAAATTTTAAAGTATTATTTTAAATTCGAATTATAAAAGAAATTTAAGTTTTAATTTTAATTAATCGATAAAAGAAAAATCGAAATTCGATAATATTTAGTTTCTGGAAACTATGTTGAAAAATCTAATTTTTATTTAAATAAATTTTTAAATCGGTTAAGCACTCTGAAATAAAATTCTAGTATAAATTTTAAAGTTTTATTTTAAATTCGAATTCTAAAAGAAATTTAAGTTTTAGTTTTAATTAATCGATAAAAGAAAAATCGAAATTCGATAATATTTAGTTTCTGGAAACTATGTTAAAAAATCTAATTTTTATTTAAATAAATTTTAAAATCAATTGAACAATCTGAAATAAAATTCTAGTATAAATTTTAAAGTTTTATTTTAAATTCGAATTCTAAAAGAAATTTAAGTTTTAGTTTTAATTAATCGATAAAAGAAAAATCGAAATTCGATAATATTTAATTTCTGAAAACAATGTTGAAAACTCTAATTTTAATTTAAATAAATTTTAAAATCAGTTAAGCACTCTGAAATAAAATTCTAGTATAAATTTTAAAGTTTTATTTTAAGTTCGAATTCTAAAAGAAATTTAAGTTTTAGTTTTAATTAATCGATAAAAGAAAAATCGAAATTCGATAATATTTAGTTTCTGGAAACTATGTTGAGAAATCTAATTTTTATTTAAATAAATTTTAAAATCGGTTAAGCACTCTGAAATAAAATTCTAGTATAAATTTTAAAGTTTTATTTTAAATTCGAATTCTAAAAGAAATTTAAGTTTTAGTTTTAATTAATCGATAAAAGAAAAATCGAAATTCAATAATATTTAGTTTCTGGAAACTATGTTGAAAAATCAAATTTTTATTTAAATAAATTTTAAAATCGGTTAAGCACTCTGAAATAAAATTCTGGTATAAATTTTAAAGTTTTATTTTAAATTCGAATTCTAAAAGAAATTTAAGTTTTAGTTTTAATTAATCGATAAAAGAAAAATCGAAATTCGATAATATTTAGTTTCTGGAAACTATGTTGAAAAATCTAATTTTTATTTAAATAAATTTTAAAATCAATTGAACAATCTGAAATAAAATTCTAGTATAAATTTTAAAGTTTTATTTTAAATTCGAATTCTAAAAGAAATTTAAGTTTTAGTTTTAATTAATCGATAAAAGAAAAATCGTAATTCGATAATATTTAATTTCTGAAAACAATGTTGAAAACTCTAATTTTAATTTAAATAAATTTTAAAATCAGTTAAGCACTCTGAAATAAAATTCTAGTATAAATTTTAAAGTTTTATTTTAAGTTCGAATTCTAAAAGAAATTTAAGTTTTAGTTTTAATTAATCGATAAAAGAAAAATCGAAATTCGATAATATTTAGTTTCTGGAAACTATGTTGAGAAATCTAATTTTTATTTAAATAAATTTTAAAATCAATTGAACAATCTGAGATAAAATTCTAGTATAAATTTTAAAGTTTTATTTTAGATTCAAATTCGAAAAGAGATCTAAGTTTTAATTTTAATTCATCGATAAAAGAAAAATCGAAATTCGATGATATTTAGTTTCTGAAAACTATGTTGAAAACTCTAATTTTAATTTAAATAAATTTTAAAATCAATTGAATTATCTGAAATAAAATTCTAATATAAATTTTAAGGTTTTATTTTAAATTCAAATCCTAAAAGAAATCTATATTTTAGTTTTAATTAATCGATAAAAGAAAAATCGAAATTTGATAATATTTAATTTCTGAAAACAATGTTGAAAACTCTAATTTTTATTTAAATAAATTTTAAAATCAATTGAACTATCTGAAATAAAATTCTAATATAAATTTTAAAGTTTTATTTTAAATTCAAATCCTAAAAGAAATCTAAGTTTTAGTTTTAATTAATCGATAAAAGAAAAATCGAAATTAGATAATATTTAATTTCTGAAAACAATGTTGAAAACTCTAATTTTAATTTAAATAAATTTTAAAATCAGTTAAGCACTCTGAAATAAAATTCTAGTATAAATTTTAAAGTTTTATTTTAAATTCAAATTCTAAAAGGAATCTAAGTTTTAGTTTTAATTAATCGATAAAAGAAAAATCGAAATTCAATAATCTTTGATGTCTGAAAACAACGTTTAAATTCTAATTCTAATTCAGTTAACTTTTAAAGTCAATTAAACAAGCTGAAATAATCCAAATTATAACTTTAACCTTTAAGTTTTAAGTTTGCTTCAAATAATAGTTTTTACTTTAAATTTACTGCTGCAGATGAATATTGAGAATTCTCTAAAATAAAGAATTTTCTTTTACGATTTACTCACTTACTTTTCTTTTGCTTTGAAATTCTTGTAGGTTGACGTGCCCCGTCGGAAGCTGTAAGTCTCGGTGTTCTCGAATCTAAATTTTAATTTCTTCTCCCTTTTCTCCTTTTGTTATTAATTTGCAAATATTTCTCTCTCTCTCTTCCCTTTTTTTTTTTAGAGAGATTTACAAGAATAAACAGGGTTTCTCCCTTTTGTTATAACATCAATATTTTAACAAGATTTGGTAAATAAAAAGTAAAGTTTAAATAATTTCACTTATATATGGACTCCTTAATGTCTTTAAAATTGTTCTGAGTTCTTTGAAATAATTTTCTTAAATTCGTAATCACACCACTATTAATTTGCAACTTCACTAAAATTTAAATTTAAAATTTTAATCACGCAAAAATAATTTTATCGGAATTCGGTTTGGAAATAAAAATATTTAGACACTGAATTTTAGTTTCATTTTCACAATAAATTTTATTGTTATAAATTTCAAAATATTTTACAATTTCGCTGAGTTTAAAATTATCAGAATCCTTACAAGTTTTTGGTAAAATTTAAAAGAAAAACATCTAAATAGGTTTTGAAACACAAAAGTTTTTATATTCGGTTTTTATATATTTTACTTTTAGAAAATTAATGGTCAAAATTAACTTGTAAAGGTTCTGATTGGTAATAAAAAAAAGGTTTCGCGTCTGCCTTCCGCGACAGGAGTTGAAGGACTGACTTCTTAATGTATGACGGTTACATGGACCGATTTTTGTTCTCACGCACGGGAGGATGTTTTGTCTCACGGATTTGTATTTAGCAGAATCAGCAGTGATAAGTTACCCTTATCCACGGGTTAGAATTACATATGGCGACGTTTAGTCGACAAAATATAATATGGTTTCTTTTTTTTGAATATCGAGTGACATTTTTATATAATTTTTATTTATTGTTACAAAAGGTGAAAACATTTTATTTCAATACTTTAATTTGTTCCCTAAATTATTTTGCTATTCTATTGTATAAATTGTTCAATAACTGGATCGTAATATTTTTGAAGTGTCAAAACAAATAAGTTGGACCTTTTACCATGCCGTTTACATGTCAAATATCATTAAATAAAAGTTAAACATAAATTCGCAGTATTTTGTAAGATTTTAATTCATTATTTTATGAAAGTTTATTTGAAAAGTATAAGATTTATTTCTAACAATTAAAGGTTTAATAATTTATAAACCTAGTTTTATCGTTTTTGTTGTTAGCGATTTTTCTTATATGGGCTAGTTAAGTAAACATATTTTATATGCTAGGTAAAAAGTATATATATATATATATATATATATATATATTTGTAATTTAATGTCTATTATATGGTAGGGTGCAGTAGATTTGATTTAAAATCGAATCGTTATAATTCCTATGAACGTAAATAATTTGTTCATAGAAATTATATTTTCCGAGACTGCACCCTACGTTTCTAGATTATTATATTTAAATTCCTTTTAATTTTCGAATTGCAAAGAACGTTTTATTAGGTATAAAAACGTTTTAAAATTTTGCGAAAAATTTTAGGACGTTACACCCCCCCCCCCCCCATAAGAACGAAACCGATTATTTTATGTAATAAAATAGAGGTTTAGTCTATAATCGTAGGTTTTTCGAATAATTTCGTACATGTAATCGTAGTGGACAGCAAAACTTATGCCGTTGGTTTCAAGTGAACAGGTGATAATTTGTTTTGATAGACTATTTAGTCATTGCTGTCAGTAGTAAACCATAATTCGATGGAGGAAATATAATTTCAGGTTGATATCTTCTATACAGAATTTCTCTCGTAAAATGCATAACCTTATTTACCTTCCTATATTTAACATTTAATACTCTCGTCGTTTATTTATAATGTTTCATTATATGGAATTAGTTGAACATTCATAATTTGACATTAGTTTTCGTCGATAATTTTAAATTTATCAAACGAAATGACGACAATATGATTTGTTATGAGGATTATAATTGTTACTTGTAGGCATGAGTTTATACACGTGATTAAAATGCATTCATTCGCAGGGTTAAGTTATATCTTTTGTTCTTAAGCATCAATTTAAAGTCAATTCTATTCAAGTCAATGGTCAATCGAATTAGTTAATTAATTTCATTAAAAATGTCACACCAAGTTTGGGCCTTTTGGTTGATTTATAAATCTGAAACAATGTTATCAGGAACTTATTTCAATTGGATTTTTCAGAATTTTTCAGGATTCTTCAACTAGGTAGAATGTACCTATTCAACATATCACATTTATGGCCAATTCGGAAAGGAAATTCCAAGTCGGAACTTACAAAAATTTTGAAATCAGCAATTTCATTTTAGAGATAAAAGAAAATTCGTTAACAAAACTTATTATCGAAGTTTTAGGGGAGGAAGTAAGTCGTTTAAGCATAAAAACGGAGTTAGAAAAGGGCACAAAGCGAACCCGAAATTCAGAATGAAAGTTAAATATTTGAACAATTACAGTATAAATTAATAACATTCGGTTGAGGAAAAAAATGAAAACGATTTCGCCCAACTGAATAGTTTATGGCGAATTGTCACTATATCCGCGTTACAGTTTTCGTGTTACGTCTAGCGTGTTTTACACCATAAGATGCTTTTCTACGCAGTAGCAAGAGGTCGGAGCCCAATTATGAAATCATAATGATTGAAAATTTAAAAGATATCAAAACAAAATGTTTCAATAATCAAATAGAAACCCGCTTATAAAATATCGATAAAGCTCGGGTGCTCAGTGTTTCAATCAAACATTTAAATTACAAGGATTTTGTTCAACTACTTGCGTTGCGAGTTAGGAGGAGGAAGAGGAAGGCAAATGCATCGATTCGAGCATTTACGTTTAAATTGACACATTTATAATTTAACAACAGAAACTTGTAAAGGTTCCAGCGCCGTGTCAATTAGAATTCGGGTTCGAACTTGGTCCTTATACAGAAGCAATTCATATAACCTATGCAGATTATGAAAATGTCGAAGTTTTCGTGTATTAAAAATTTGTCTCATTTGTCAGATAGTTTGTAAGGAGTGCAAGGAATTTACAAGAAAGGTTTTTGGGATTAATTAGTTTCCGTTATAGAGTGTTACAAAGGTTTGAATTTAGGAAATCATGAATCTCCGTTATCAGGATTAGGATTAGGATACATGTTCCTAGGGGGAATTATGGGAGGAACAGGTGCCGTTGGCATTCTTGGAGGGTATATAATAGGTAATAAAACTGGTGGGATTTGGTTGTTTGGTACGTTATTGTTGTTTATAATTCTTATTTCTTGTAAAGGTAGTTCTTCATTATTATTATCGTCGTTGTTTGGGACATTGTTATTTTGGGGAATATTATTATTTAGGGGGGCATTATTGTCTCTGCGATTAAATGGGCCCTGACCTAAATGGATTAACAGATTTGCAATTGTACTCCAAAGGGCGCCCAATATTCTAATACTCCAACCGTAAATAGAATAGAGAGCGTAACCATGAACTAGAACGTTAACAACATATTTAACAATCCCAAAAATAATTGCTATTCCGATCATTCCAGCACTTATTGAACCAAAAGTAATGAAACATGACCAAATTTTACTCATAGCATTTTCTGCAAACTTATTTAACGTATTTTCGTCCATTAAATTTAGTATGTCGAGGTGTTCATTTGAAATATCTTCCCCCATAGCTCCTCTAGCCATTTGATCAAGAACGGCGGGTTTTAAAATGGGAAACATTACGGCATCTATAAATTTGTTTACATCTTCATCGGGATAAAGACCGTTCGTTAAGTCACCGGGGTCTGTATATTTCCATGTGGGTTTATTTAAAGGTTGTATGATTTGTGGAGCTTCTGCTTTAATAGGTCTGGGAGAAAAATCGTACCATCTCCCGTCAATTTCAAAAACGGTTGGTAATAATTTGTTACATTCGTGTGGGTTTCCACGGATAGTTAAAATTCTAGATTTGGGTGTTAAAAAGAAAGATGCGTTATTGTAAGTTACTGGAATTTCGGCATAACAGGTACTATTAGTTGGTCTGATTTTTACGTTTACGGGTTTGCATTGTATTAGATGGGCTATGTCACCAGAAATTACTGCTAAATATCCGGGTTCTTTCATAATGGTGTAAGCAAATTCATCTGGACTAACGGAAGATTGGGCTAAGGAGTTTTGGATAACTTGTCTTTCCAGAATACATCTCTGAGTAATTATGTCTTTATATAATGAATTCATTTCCTTTTTTAAATGATGAGAAACGTAGATAATTTTGGTGTTAAAATATGCAGGGAGGGATATGTCTTTAATATTTATTTTGTAAATGCTTGTAGGAAAAGGATTGTTTAGGATGGTTTCAAAAATGTAAATTTTGGTTTGTTCTGTCTTTTTTATAGTTAATCCACATACTTGTTCTAGTCCAATGTCCGTAAAAGCAAATTTAACTTCATTAGTCGAGTTTGTAAAGTAAATTGTAGGCAGGTTGGTTCTATTATCTTGCGTTTTTGATGCATAACCTTGGTATAAGATAGCGTAGGAATTAAAATTACATAAAGAAGTTTGGGGTTTTTCCCAAAAGGTGTAAAATTCATCATGATCGATACAATATGCTTGAGATAGGATACATTGGGTATTGGAGGGTAGGATTATTATGTTTTGTTCATTCTTAGTTATAGCTTCAGTGGAATATAAAGATATTTCTAAATCTACCTCTACGATTTGATTTTCTTTTGATTTAAAATTTTCTCCTTTGCAATTCGAATTGTCGTCGACAGAGCCTTTTATTTTGGCTGTTTTATAATTAGTTGTATTAATAATTAAATCGGGGATAGGTTCGTCGTAATATTTAAATTGTCCATAACGATGCATATCATCACAGGCTTCTCTGGAAATTTTTAACATTTTTATGGTGACTCCGTTGTTAGTAAGGGAAATATGGGAATGCATTCCGCAGTAGTAGCTTCTTGTGGTGGCCTTGATTTTACATTGTTTTATAAAGACTGATCCAAATTCCACTCGTTGTAGTAAGTTTACATAAACTAGGTCCGTTTTTGGTTCAATATTGTCGAAAGCGCACTCGCCGACATGGCGCAACGAAACAGAAGTAATGTTCGGCACCTTATTTCCGTTACAGTCAAACCCAGTAAGTCCTAATACGGTCGTCATTTGAATAAAAAGGAATATGAGCAACATTTTCTGGAATCAGAGTAAAAGAACAAGAACCAATTAAAATTTTAAGAGAGAGAGTTTTATGACTTGTATTTACAATTAACGTTCATTAAGAGTCAGAGCATTGACTCGGCGATCTCAATCTCGTTAATCTTAATTTGTTCGTATGTACAGTACGAGTTTTGTTACCGAATGTGATTTCGACATTATTGTTATTGAGTATTCGTAGAATTTTGTAAGGCCCGGAGTATTGGCTATCGAATACTCCGTGCCTTGGTTCTTTTAATAGTAAGACTTTATCTCCGATCTCAAATGTACAAGGATTATTCTTTCTATCGTAATAGGCTTTAGATTTTTGTTTCGCTGATTTTAAATTTTGTTCTGCTAACTCTTGAACTTTACTTATCCTATCTTTTAAATTTATTAAATAATCAAAATAAGTTTCGTCTGGAACTTCGTCGATCACAACTTTTTCTGAAGGAACTCTTGCAATTTTTGCGAATACACATTCGAACGGCGTTAATCTTGTCCCTTCATGGACACTAGTATTGTAAGCAAATGTGGCACATTGAAGCCACTGATCCCATGTATCTTCTGTTTTTACATAACATTTAAAATATTCTTTAATTACATGATGCATGCGCTCAATAGAGCCATTGCTTTGCGGACGGTAGGCTGTGGTTGTACATTGGTTTATTTTGCAAATTTTAGAAACGTTCTTTAATAAGGATGATGTGAAATTAGAACCCTGATCGGTTAAAATAATTTTGGGGCAACCATGATGGTATACGAGGTTATTTAAAAAGGCTGTTGCTATATTAATTGAAGTGGCATGTTCTAAAGGTGCTGCTATTATGTATTTAGTTAGGAGGCATTGCATGGTAAGGATATATTTATTTTTGTTTGTGGTTAAAGGAAGCTCTACGATGTCCATCGAAACTTTGTCAAAAGATGATCCTGGGGTGTCCGTTAATACCATGGGTTGATGGATTTTCCGTCTGACTAGCTTTTGTATTTGACATATTTTACATCTTGAGATAAATAATTGAACGTCTCTTTTAAGGGTAGGCCAATAGAAATCTTGCTTAATTCGGAGATAAGTTTTCGTGACGCCTTTGTGTCCATTGACAGGAGATTCGTGTGTGCCTTTGATTATGCCTAATCTTTCTTCTTCCGGGGGTGTTTTGATTAATCCTTTACAGAGGATGAATTTAATTCCAGGTAATTCCGTTGATAGTTGTATAAATCGATCATGGAAAAGGTTCCAGGGGATATCATCTATATATCTAGTAATGCTTACTCGTAGTGTTTTTAGGTTTTTAGTTCTCAATAATTCACACAAATTTTGAAAAATGGTATCGAGGATATCTGCTTCAATTCTGACGTTTCTATTTTTCTTTAAACAAGCTGCAATTTGGGTTTTTCCTGAAACGGTGGTGGATTTAACTTCTCCAACTGTAAGGGTATTAATAATAGGAAGGATCTGTTCCTCTTCCATTTCTATAGCACCCTTACAAAGAGCATCGTTTTCGGATGAAATAAAATATAAAATATTATCTTTAAACGTTAATAATTTGTCTCTAACTTCAATGACGTTGGCATTAAATTGGCTTTTAATGTTTAAGTCGTAGTCAATTTCGTTGAGGTCAAATATATCAGATGATGAATCGGTTCCTGGTGTTAAAATGTCGGAGTTCAAATTTTCTTGGTCATTCTCAACATTTTCTTCTTCTATAAGGTCGTATAAGTTACTAAGGTCAAAAATGTTATGGTTAGGATTTGTTTCTTCTTCTTCAGGATTTTGGAATTGATTTTCTTCTTCTTCTATTTCTTCGGAATTTAGGAATTGAATTTCTTCTTCGTCTTCTTCTTTGTCAGACGATAATTTTTTCTTTTTGTTTGATGGCCGTGTAATATTTTCTGAACTAGATGATGTTGATAGGGTAGTTTCCTTCTCAGGGATGGCTTTCCTCTTTTGATTTTTAGGGGCGTCAGGAGCAAATGAAGTTGATGGCAATTCATTATCATCTCTTGAGGCTTCTGCATGAACATCGACTGTTATCGTGTTAGGATTGGGATTGGGATTGGGATTGTCAGAATCAGAGGATGAATCAGTAAGGTTGAAGATTAGATTGTTGGTTTGTTCTGGGGGATTTCTTGATAAGGCATCTGCTACATAATTTGTTTTTCCTTCTTTATATTTTACAGTAAATTCAAAATCACGTAATTTAAGGTAAAATCTTTTCAACCTAGAAGTGGGGTCTTTTAATTTATGAACCCATAACAAGGGTTGGTGGTCAGTAATAAACACAAATTCCCGCCCGAAAAGGCAATACCTGAACTGAAACGCAGCTTTTACCATTGCAAAAAGTTCCTTCTCGATCGTCGAATAATTTTGTTCGGTTTCGTTCAAACTACGAGAGTAAAAAGCAATTGGAAAATCGTTTGAATCATACATTTGACTTAGGACGGCGCCAATAGCGTATTGAGAAGCGTCGGTGGTAACAATAAATTCTTTATCAAAGTCGGGATATTTCAGGAGCGGTTCCGAAGTTAAATAATTTTTTAAATAATTAAAGGCATTTTCTTGCGATTCGTTCCACTGAAAGTTTACATTTTTTTTCAATAAAAATGTTAAGGGTTTAGCTTCCTTTGCAAAATTCGGAATAAATTTCCTATAATATCCTGCGAGTCCAAGTAGTTGTTTAATATTTTTTTGTGTTTTGGGTCGGGGAAAATTTTGAATTGCGATTATTTTTTGTTTGTCAGGGCGAATGCCGTCTGGACTTATTTCATGACCTAAATAAATTACTTTGTTTTGATAAAATTTGCATTTGTCAGGTTGTAATTTCATACCGGCTTTTCTCAATCTTTCGATAACCTTAGAAAGTTTGATGTCGTGTTCTTCGATGGTTTTTCCATGAATTATACAATCATCTATATACACACAAATTTCTTTATTTTGTAAACCATGGAATAACACGTCCATTTGTCTTTGGAAAGTCGCTGATGAGTTTTTAAGTCCAAAGGGCATTCTCGTGAATTGATAATGGCCGAAAGGGGTCGAAAAAGCAGTTTTATTTTTATCTGATTCCCTCATGGGGATTTGATGAAATCCTGATGCTAAATCTAAAACACTAAAATATTCGGAACCGGCCAACTGATCTATGACTTCAGATATGTTTGGAATTGGATAGGCATCACTGATAGTTTTCTTATTTAGTTCTCTATAGTCTATTACTAAACGCCATTTTTTGTTGCCTAGACTATCGCATTTTTTTGGTACGACCCATAAGGGGCTATTATAAGGAGATTTAGAAGGCTCGATGATACCATCGTTTATCATTTTCGTTATTTGTTTTTCTATTTCCGGTTTTAGCAGTTGGGGATATCTATATTGTTTAACATTAACGGGAATTCCATCGGTTAATTCTATCATATGTGAAGTCATATTCGTTTGGCATAATTTTTCATTAGGGAGTTGAAACACGTCGACGTATTCGTTACAAATTTTCTCTGTTCTACAAAAATTCTCGCTATCATATTCTTTTAGATTAATTAATTCTTTTACAAGTTCTATTCGTTCATCTTTATAATGTACATTTGAGATAGGAGTTGTTTTTCCCGTGTCAGAAATTTCTGTTTCGTAAGAATAAATCGTTTCTTTATCAAAATCTAAGTTTTCGTTCATGTAAAAGATCGCGAGTTCGGCATCATTTATCAATTTATCTTCACTTTCCTCATTATTTTTCACGGATTCTATGACTTCGGTATCGTCGATTTTCAGATTGGATAGGTCGGTTTCCGATGGTACCGCTTGGAGGTTCAAAAAAACTTCTTCTAAATAATTTTTTAATTCGATTTTTACGTTTTCTTCGTTTTCTAATTTGGTGTTATTCGATTCGTTTTCGGTATTGGTCGCTATATTTTCGTTTACTATTTCTTGAGCATAAGGATTTTCTAAAGGGATCAGTGGTCGAGACACTGGAATATCTATAAAAGGCACGATAGGGATTCGAATCAGTGCGTCATGGGGGGTCACGTTGTGAATAGCAACATTGAGGAGGCCGTTATCACTATTGCTAAATGTCATACCCTCCATAGAAATTCCGGACATTATCTCAGTGAAGGGCACGTAACCTGGGGAATCGGTAACTCTAGTTTTGACATCGATTCGCGTCGTTGACCCGGCTTTAACAAAACAAAGTTTTTCCGTTTCGAGGGGGATTTTTTGTTTCCTATGTCTGAAAACTCTATTTTTAAAATCTATCACGGATTCATTCTCATCACAAAATTCGGAGCCTAGAAGTGCTCCCGTTCTAATTGGAAAAGTGTCGGCTACTACGATAAAATGCGCAGAAGTATTGAAATTTTGAAGATTTAAGGTGGCAATACCTATTGAATAAGAAGGTCCTTGTCCTACACCGACAATTTCGGGGGCAATGGAGAAATCGATATACACACTTCGTTTCAACAGTCCGATTTTAATAACATTTGGTTGGGCTCCCGAATCTAACATACAGTCAGTGATTTCTCCTAACATATCGTTCGAATATAACGCAATTACAGGTATCTTTTTCAAAGTGTGGTCAATCATGGAAATGTTTATTTGGTAGACTGGTCTAAAGCAGTAAAGTTTAGTTGATGGCGGTTCGTTTGATCTCCCAGATTCCCGCCCGTATTGTTCTGGAAGATTCTCCCGTTTCCCTGATTTTCTCTATTTAAACGAGTGTAGCATTTATCTACAGAATGACCTAATTTGCGGCAATAGGTACAGCTCAAAGGGTCTACGGAAAGATTTCTTTCGTTATTAGGGTTTGGATGTTCATAATTTGTTCGATTATTTTCGCTTCTTTGGTTCTCGAAATTGCGGGTGGCGGTAGGGAAATTTTCGTTATTTATCCGTGTGTAGCATCTATCAATAGTATGTCCGGTTTTATGACAATAAGTACAATTTAAAGGGGAGTTTCTATCGTAATTAGAATTTCGGTTCTCGGGGATCATTTGATTGTTGTCGACTCTGTGCCTAGGATCATTTCTAAAGTTTCCATCGTTCGTGGAATTGTAAAGGTTTCTTTGACTTAAATTTTCGGGGTTACCTTGATTGGAGTAGTTTCGAGGGGGATTTCCGAGGTTTCTTTGGTTTGAGTAGTTTGGCGAGTTTTCGAAATTTTGTTGACCTGAGTAATTTTGAGGGTTTTCGTAGTTTCTATAATTCGGGTAGTTTCTAGGATTTCCAAAATTTCTTTGATTTGGGTTATTAGCACGAGGGTCGAAGTTCCCAGCGTATTGAGGGTTTCTTTGGTTGTTAAAGTTTCTAAAATTTTCATTAAATCTAGTTTCACGGTTTTTATTATACTTTTCTCTGTCTATTTCTATTCGTTTTTCAGCTTTGATAGCTTCGTCGAAGGCTTCTATAAGGGAAAAAACATTTTGGTTGAGGTAGTTACGGAAATAGGGGGGTAAAGCGAAAAAGAATTCTTGAATGAAGTCTCTTTCTAATCTTTCAGTTTCATTTTTATCTAGATTTTCAACTTCTTGTTCTATGCAAGTGCAGTCTATGATTGCCGTCTGTATGTTATCAAATTTTTCAATAAATTCTAAAATCGACTCGTTATTTTGCTTTGCTAAATTAGCTAGTTGACCCCGGTAATAATTAGAAGATCTATGTGTAGCAAACACCATTTTTAATCTGGTTAAAAATTCCTCTATTGAATAGAAATCATAATTTCCTATCGCAGTGTACGCTCGGTCCGTTAATTTAAATTTTAAAAGTCTCACTATTTCCCTATGCAGCCGCAGAGGAAACTGATCTTTTAACCGTCTAACCGTTCTGACAAATTTGAAAACATTGGTTCCGTCAAATTCTGGAACCAATGCCAAACTTTCTCTCAAGATAGCGGAGGAAGGGACAATTTGGTTGTCCTGTAAAAAAGGGTTTGACCCTTTATAAGATTCGTAAGGAGGTGTTTGTGGGTTTTCTTTGAATTCGAGGGGACGCAAACGTTGACTAAGGTTTTTAGTTTTATTTGGGGTAGATTTCTGAGGAGTTTCACTTGTTTTTTCGTTATTGTCTGACTGACATTTGGAAAGTGTGTCTAATTTAGCGTCTAGTTCTCGTCTCATTTCCGTCAAGTATATTTCGTTTTCCTCGTTTTCAATTAGTCGAGTTTCTAAAATTTTCCTTTTTGCTTCATAATCTAATTCTTTAATTTCTAATTCTTTTTCGCGTCTTTGAAGTTCTTCTAATTTCGATTTAATCTCTTCTTCAGTCATTTTGTAAAGTTTAATTCGTTAACATCGTTTATGAAGATTTATTTATTGTTGATTGTTGATATTTGAGCGATTTGTTATAAAAACTTTTGTGGACCACTATGCTTTGTATGCAAGAATATTCGATTTAAATGCTTTATTTTCACGAGCGTAACTTAAACGATTTATTTGTTTAAATATTATGCAATTTTTAAACTTTTAATTCACAATTTCTCGTAAAAACACTATGTTTTATATTCGATATTTTCACGACGTAGATAAATCAATTCATTCGTTTAAATATTATGCACTTTTTAAACTTTTAATATTCTCGATTTCTCGTAAAAATACAATATTTTCACGACGTAATTTGTTTAAATATTATGCACTTTTTAAACTTTTAATATTCTCGATTTCTCATAAAAAATACAATATTTTCACGACGTGATTTGTTTAAATATTATGCACTTTTTAAACTTTTAATATTCTCGATTTCTCGTAAAAATACAATACTTTGTTTTCGGTATTTTCACGACGTAATTTGTTTAAATATTATGCACTCTTTAAACTTTTAATATTCTCAATTTCTCGTAAAAACAAGATATTTTATTTTCAATGTTTTCACGACGTAATTTGTTTAAATATTATGCACTTTTTAAACTTTTAATATTCTCGATTTCTCATAAAAAATACAATATTTTCACGACGTAATTTGTTTAAATATTATGCGCTTTTTAAACTTTTAATATTCTCGACTTCTCGTAAAAATACAATACTTTGTTTTCGATATTTTCACGACGTAATTTGTTTAAATATTATGCACTTTTTAAACTTTTAATATTCTCGATTTCTCATGAAAAATACAATATTTTCACGACGTAATTTGTTTAAATATTATGCGCTTTTTTAAACTTTTAATATTCTCGATTTCTCGTAAAAATACAATACTTTGTTTTCGATATTTTCACGACGTAATTTGTTTAAATATTATGCACTTTTTAAACTTTTAATATTCTCGATTTCTCATAAAAAATACAATATTTTCACGACGTGATTTGTTTAAATATTATGCACTTTTTAACTTTTAATATTCTCAATTTCTTGTAAAAACAAGATATTTTATTTTCAATGTTCGTGTTTCAGTGTAGAAACAGCGGGAAAAAGAACTTCTCAGATTTTGGAAATCAAAGCACGATTCGATGGGGAATCATTTAGCGTATAAAAAATTTTTTTTTGAATATCCCACCGCTGTCACCAAAATTTATGTTACGTCTCAGAATGTAACTTACAAAGGCGGTGGTTTTAGTCCAGTCGTCCGCGGGGCGTACGGGGTTCAAAATTTTAATTTCTTAATTCTAAGGGCAGCGCTTGTCACCACTCCTCGATAAATTTAAAGTCGGTCGAAAAGTCCGACTATCTAACTAACTATTTGAAATTTGAAGAATTTGTATTCCCTATAACTTTACCGGGAAGTTCGATATTTAGTGTTAAATGAGTTGAGTAAAAGGAGACTGAAGGTTTCCTAATAAAATTCGAACAACTCAATTATAAGTTACAAACTCAAAATAATCGAGTTTCAAAGATTTTCAAATTTCAAATTATTAAATAAAAGAAATTAAACTAAAACAGCATAATTTCTCTAATTGTGAATTCGAAACTTGCAAAATTTTCAATGCATGAATTCTTTGAATCCTAGAACATTATAAAAAAATTTAAATTAAATTTCGAATTAAAATCCAGAAGTTCAAAGTATCTAAATTTCAGAGATTTTCAATTACAAATCTATCAAATAAAGGAAATTAAACTGCGATAGATTAATTTCTTCAATTATGAATTCGAAATTTGCAAAATTTCCAATGTCTAAACCCTTTGAATTCTAGGAAAATTATTTATTGAATTTGTGGATTGTAAAATTCAGATCGTTAGAATATGGTGATCATAGGAAGTTTTCGAAGTTTTCGAAGTTTAGAATGTATTTGGAGTTTTAAAATTTGCGATGTGTCCTCTTTTTTTAGAGTTTTCGAAATTTCAAAATTTTAAGATAAGAACAACTAACTTTGCGTAATTTCAGTTATGGTTTCAAAATTGTAATTAAATTTTACTTCTAACGAAATTTAGAAATATAGGTCTTTCTTGATTTAATTAGTAAAAGAACGAATCGAGAATTTCATGAATTCAACAAATAAAATCGATATAAATGATTAAATTCCGAAAATTATTAGATTTATTCGAAACAAGAGAGATTCGAATTAGAATAAAATTGGAAACAAAAATTTTAATAGACCTTTAAGTAAATTAAATAATCTGAAACAATTTTAATTATGAATACTCAGTTATATTTAAAATTCTGGTTTAAAGAAATTTTAATTTAGATTTTTTTTTTATCAGCCAATAAAAGAAAAAATATCAAAATTTAAATAAAGGAGTAAATCATCGAATAATTTGAAATAAATTTAATTATAAATTTAGACTTACCTCTTCTTTTATATTTTAATGTGAAAGAAATTCAAATTTTGCTGATTTATAAAGGAGAACATTAAAATCAAACAAAACTTATTAAATTTGAATGATTTGAAATAATATTAATTATAATTCTAAAATTTTAATTTTTCTTTAGTTCTGATTCGAAAGAAATTCAAAATTTCTCTAATAAATATAATAGAAAATCGAATTTAAATAGAATTTAACAAACTGAATAATTTGAAATGGATTTAATTATAATAGCAAAGCTTAATTTTAAATCTCTATTTTCCAAAGAAAATTTTAAGTTTTGGAATATAACGAATCTGAGTACTCTCGAGGATCTTGAAGTTCTAGAAGTTCAAGATGTTTTCGATGTACTTGCAGTTTTCAGAATCTCGATGTTCTTGGAGTTCTCGGAGTTTTCGAAATTTTTATATAATCTGACTAATTTTATTAATTTCGATTATAGTTTTGAAATTCGTGTTTAAGTTCTGGTTTAAACAATACTTAAGATTTTAAATTGATTTACGGAAGAAAACTAAATTTAAATAAATTTTAAAATCAATTGAACAATCTGAAATAAATTCTAGTATAAATTTTAAAGTTTTATTTTAAATTCAAATTCTAAAAGAAATCTAAGTTTTAATTTTAATTAATCGATAAAAGAAAAATCGAAATTCGATAATATTTAGTTTCTGAAAACTATGTTGAAAAATCTAATTTTTATTTAAATAAATTTTAAAATCAATTGAACTATCTGAAATAAAATTCTAATATAAATTTTAAAGTTTTATTTTAAATTCAAATCCTAAAAGAAATCTAAGTTTTAGTTTTAATTAATCGATAAAAGAAAAATCGAAATTAGATAATATTTAATTTCTGAAAACAATGTTGAAAACTCTAATTTTAATTTAAATAAATTTTAAAATCAGTTAAGCACTCTGAAATAAAATTCTAGTAAAAATTTTAAAGTTTTATTTTAAGTTCGAATTCTAAAAGAAATTTAAGTTTTAGTTTTAATTAATCGATAAAAGAAAAATCGAAATTCGATAATATTTAGTTTCTGGAACTATGTTGAGAAATCTAATTTTTATTTAAATAAATTTTAAAATCAATTGAACAATCTGAAATAAAATTCTAGTATAAATTTTAAAGTTTTATTTTAGATTCAAATTCTAAAAGAGATCTAAGTTTTAATTTTAATTCATCGATAAAAGAAAAATCGAAATTCGATAATATTTAATTTCTGAAAACAATGTTGAAAACTCTAATTTTAATTTAAATAGATTCTAAAATCAATTGAACAATCTGAAATAAAATTCTAGTATAAATTTTAAAGTTTTATTTTAAATTCAAATTCTAAAAGGAATCTAAGTTTTAGTTTTAATTAATCGATAAAAGAAAAATCGAAATTCAATAATCTTTGATGTCTGAAAACAACGTTTAAATTCTAATTCTAATTCAGTTAACTTTTAAAGTCAATTAAACAAGCTGAAATAATCCAAATTATAACTTTAACCTTTAAGTTTTAAGTTTGCTTCAAATAATAGTTTTTACTTTAAATTTACTGCTGCAGATGAATATTGAGAATTCTCTAAAATAAAGATTTTTCTTTTACGATTTACTCACTTACTTTTCTTTTGCTTTGAAATTCTTGTAGGTTGACGTGCCCCGTCGGAAGCTGTAAGTCTCGGTGTTCTCGAATCTAAATTTTAATTTCTTCTCCCTTTTCTCCTTTTGTTATTAATTTGCAAATATTTCTCTCTCTCTCTTCCCTTTTTTTTTTTAGAGAGATTTACAAGAATAAACAGGGTTTCTCCCTTTTGTTATAACATCAATATTTTAACAAGATTTGGTAAATAAAAAGTAAAGTTTAAATAATTTCACTTATATATGGACTCCTTAATGTCTTTAAAATTGTTCTAAGTTCTTTGAAATAATTTTCTTAAATTCGTAATCACACCACTATTAATTTGCAACTTCACTAAAATTTAAATTTAAAATTTTAATCACGCAAAAATAATTTTATCGGAATTCGGTTTGGAAATAAAAATATTTAGACACTGAATTTTAGTTTCACTTTCACAATAAATTTTATTGTTATAAATTTCAAAATATTTTACAATTTCGCTGAGTTTAAAATTATCAGAATCCTTACAAGTTTTTGGTAAAATTTAAAAGAAAAACATCTAAATAGGTTTTGAAACACAAAAGTTTTTATATTCGGTTTTTATATATTTTACTTTTAGAAAATTAATGGTCAAAATTAACTTGTAAAGGTTCTGATTGGTAATAAAAAAAAGGTTTCGCGTCTGCCTTCCGCGACAGGAGTTGAAGGACTGACTTCTTAATGTATGACGGTTACATGGACCGATTTTTGTTCTCACGCACGGGAGGATGTTTTGTCTCACGGATTTGTATTTAGCAGAATCAGCAGTGATAAGTTACCCTTATCCACGGGTTAGAATTACATATGGCGACGTTTAGTCGACAAAATATAATATGGTTTCTTTTTTTTGAATATCGAGTGACATTTTTATATAATTTTTATTTATTGTTACAAAAGGTGAAAACATTTTATTTCAATACTTTAATTTGTTCCCTAAATTATTTTGCTATTCTATTGTATAAATTGTTCAATAACTGGATCGTAATATTTTTGAAGTGTCAAAACAAATAAGTTGGACCTTTTACCATGCCGTTTATTAAAATCTGTAGTACTGTTTAGTTAATATTACTATATCGTTTGGTAGTTTTTAATTTTTACAAAATTACTATTTTAAGTTTGTTAGTGACAATAGATTGGCAAAAATAATATAAATTTAAATTTTTATAAAAATCGGTCCATAATTTATTAATATATTCGGCTTTAAAAATCTCAAAAAGTATCAGGAGAGCAGGAGGTAACCGGGAAACTCGTCTGACCTAATTAATGTATCGTTACTTATAAGGTTGTACTACTGAAAATCTTCTATTTTGACGGTCGGCCTTTAGAATAAGCTTTGTTTTAATTTCTTGCACCTCCTATTATCCGGATACAGTTGATGCTTGACGTAAATCTAATTTATTTATTATCATTAATAATAGATATTGACTAATTAGTTTACATTTAAATATCATTAAATAAAAGTTAAACATAAATTCGCAGTATTTTGTAAGATTTTAATTCATTATTTTATGAAAGTTTATTTGAAAAGTATAAGATTTATTTCTAACAATTAAAGGTTTAATAATTTATAAACCTAGTTTTATCGTTTTTGTTGTTAGCGATTTTTCTTATATGGGCTAGTTAAGTAAACATATTTTATATGCTAGGTAAAAAGTATATATATATATATATATATATTCGTAATTTAATGTCTATTATATGGTAGGGTGCAGTAGATTTGATTTAAAATCGAATCGTTATAATTCCTATGAACGTAAATAATTTGTTCATAGAAATTATATTTTCCGAGACTGCACCCTACGTTTCTAGATTATTATATTTAAATTCCTTTTAATTTTCGAATTGCAAAGAAGGTTTTATTAGGTATAAAAACGTTTTAAAATTTTGCGAAAAATTTTAGGACGTTACACTTAATGACCATGGGCATTCTATCATACTGATAGTGATTTCTGCCAACCGAAAACGCGGTTTTCGGGCGATCTTCTGGATGAGTCTCCACCTGATGGAATCCTGATGCTAGGTCAAAAACGGTAAAATATCGGGCCGAACCCAGGCGATCGAATATTTTCGAGATGTTTGGCAATGGAAATGCATCCCCTATCACCTTCTCATTGAGGGCACGATAGTCTATTACCACTCTCCATTTCTTTTCTCCGGAATTATCTAATTTTTTTGGTACTATCAATACAGGAGAATTATATGGCGAGCTTGATTCACTGATAAGTCCAGCCTGAAGCTGTTTGTGTATCTGCATGTCAATTTGTTCACTTGCTTCGTGAGGCCTCCTATATTGCTTTCGATGTATTACTTTGTCGTCGGTGGTAGGAATTCTGTGTTGTATCAGATGAGTGCATGTCAATTTTTCCCCATTCAAATGAAAAATGTCAGCAAAGTCGTCTACCCATTTGAGCACGTATTCTTTTTCCTCTTTTGATAGATGTGACGTGTGAAGGGCTGCCTTAACCCTTCTTACTCTATCTGCGTAATCACTACTGATTTCATGCTGCAATTCTTCTGACTCTAAATCAGAGGATTCCTCGCCGGGAAATTTATAATAGTCGAACGGGATTAGTTCTTGTGGAGGTAGCTCGAGTCGAATGCCCTCATCCGTAGTATTAATTGCCATAGCGTGGCATTTCCCATCCTGGTTGTTCACTAGTGCCTCTCCGAGGTAGAGTCCTTGAGGAGTTTTTATTCTAGGCAAGTATCACACAGAGAGATCCTGGTTTAATGTATCTATCGAAATCGGCTGCCTAGTTCACGCCTTGATACTAAGTACCCGTTTAAACGGTTTTATTTCCTTTTTTAACCCTTTAATTGCCTCTATAGATTCCGGATCCACAAAGGGCAAGGGTGTAGTTGGTTCTGATACTGTCACCAGGGTATTATGTCGGAACGAGATTTCCGCCTGCCCCTTTCTCAAATAAGGGCGGCCCAAAATGCCGTCTGCTGAAATGGGAAAGGAGTTCCTGATCACGTAAAATTCGGTTTCCTTATTTAATATTGAAATTTTTAGTGATCCCAAGGTTTGTACTGCATGTTTCGTGATTCCAGTTATCGCGGTTCGACTAGTGGTGTCCACGACAAGATCCTTTCTCAGAGCCTAAAGTTTGATTAAATTTGTATCTGATCCAGGATCCACTAGAAATGTTGCCTTAGGACAGGTAAATTCTTGTGCCGCTAGCTCTACGACGGGGGAGTCTTGGGGCGTTGATCCTGCTCTAAGGATTCTACCGTCGTTGAGGCGAAATGTACGTTTTTCGGACGCTCGTAATGTGGAAGATTCGTCGTTGCGTCCGTCCGGCGAATCATGGGGGAGTTTAAATTCTTCGGTGGTCCTGGTGATGCTGATCGGGGAGGCGTCATGCTTCCGGCTTTAAATTGTTCCTTTGCCTGAGAGGGGAAAGGGGAGAATGGCGGATATGACGGATAACTTGTGTAAGGATTGTAGGGATAATACATAGGTGGAAAAGACGGCATTGCAGGGTATGGGGGAAAACTAGGATTTGAGTATGGTGCCTTAGAGGCCCCTCCGTGATCTGCGTGTCTATTCTTGTTCTCATTACCTCCCCGAACTTGGTCCGAAGGACCTTGTGGATGTGTGTCTGTGTCCTTGTCTCGAGAGATCCGATAGGACCATGGTCTAGCAGTCTCCGCATAAAATTCTCTTCCTTCCGCATAGAGGGCGAATTCTACTGCTTGTGCTAGGGTCATTGGACGACGGGTGTCAACATGTGCCGAAATCTCAGTTGGTAATCCTCTGATAAATGAGTCTAAGGCAAAGTCTTTGACTGGAATCATCATGACCTTGCTGCGGGGCACGGTTGATCCGGTGACGTCACCAGGGTATTTTTCTTCAAGGGCGTGCTTGGCGCCGCTAATCAAACCCAATACTCTGTCATTGTAATCGCTGACAGTTTCAGTCTGTTTCATTCGTAGCTTCGCAATGGCGTCCAAATACCACTGATAGGATTTCTGGGAAGAGAATCGTTTCTTCAAGTGGATTACTAGATCCTCTAACTTGGGAAAACTTTTATCCCTAACACTTTCTCTGGCCTGTCCCCTAAGCTTACTTAACACAGCCTTTACAAATTCCGGCTCAGTGGTCGGAGTCATGTACACAGCACCATTAGTGACGTCCTGTAAGAATTCTCTTAAGGGAGGATTTCGACCGTCGAAGAAAGGAATATGATGTGTTCCTTGTTGGACAATCATGTATTCCATCATAGAGGCCATGGCAGCACTAGTAGTGAGGGTGGCTCCTAATTCTACATTAGGGACGTATCCAGAACGGATAGTGTCATTATGATTCTCCGTCATTTTGAATTGTGTAACTGCAAAATATGCTACCCGAATTCTTTCTGTAATTCCCGTGAAAATATTCCGTCACCACGGAATATACTTGTTTCAAGTATGAATTTATTTATAAATAAATATATATATATATATATATTTATATATATACATACACAAAAAAAAAATTATTTCTCTCTATAATGATTCGTCCCTGTCACTTTCCAAGACGGGGTGTGTCTAATCTAGTTTCAAATTTCCTACTTTCTGTTCGAGTTCCGTAACGGCCTCTTGTAATGATGTTGTTTGATTTTCGGCCTCTATTCTTTTGAAATAGGCAAACTTTTCTTCTTCTCGTAGTTCTTTAATTTTCCTTTCTACCTCGAGACAATCTGCGCCAATTTGCTTCAGTCTGTCGAATAGGACATAAAATCGACTATTTAACGGATTTGATTGTACCGAGAAAATTTCAGGGGCAATGTCCGATGGCATTGTTTATTCTAACTTAAGGTTCTTTAGATCCTTGGAAATGTCGTCAATTGCATTATCAATTTTATCACTTAATTTACCAACAACTTGGAGCAATTCAAGATTCGATTCAGAAACTACAGCTAATCGCGAGGACAGAAATTTTACACGTTTTTCTAAATTTTTTACTTGTTGCTTTAATATAAAGTGGCAGAAAGAAATTTGATTGCAGTGTTCCTCAGCCTGGTTTAATTTAGTGGTAAATTCCACCCATTGATCCTGAGGGAAATTAGCATTTAATACCATTCTGGGTTTTAGATAGATAATTCGTTGATAGCGGAGAATTAAGGCATTATGTAATAAAGTTCTTCTATTTTCTTATCGACACTAGAGAATGGATTGACATGCGCGTTATTACTTCTTGTTTTTGTTAATAACGGCTTGAGCCTGATCTAGAAGTGACTCGAAAAAACTACTGAATTCTTCCAAACTTTTTAGTGTTTTAATCCCTGTATTTGGTTCCGGAATTCTTTCGTCAATTGACACTTTCTCGGGCTTAGAAACGGGGATGGTCTTTTTTCGCAATAGTTGGATTTTGACACCAGCGCGTCTTACTTTACGGATTTTATTCATACTCAAGACGCAAATTTCTAATTCAATACCTCTACGTCACTGTCGTCGGAACGATATAACACAGTGGTAGCGTCAGTGACGTCACTATCGTCTGTGTCAAAAGCGTCGTCGTTATTATTATTATTATGGTTGTTGATTGCACGCCTATTTAAAAATTCCGCTATAGGAATTGCTCTAGGTACGGGGGGGATAGTTGTGAAAATTGGCCAAGGTGCTTCTTTACTCACACAAAGAAATTTTATCAGGGGTTTGCACATGATAATGAATCATTAAAAAAAAATGACGAAACATAGAGTTTTCCCAGTATAAAAATATGTTTGTTCAGGTAAGTAGGATTATAACATGTTTCAAATACAGAACTCGATTACTTGGCAGAAATTTACTAAAAGGTAAGGTAACTATTTGTTTACTTCATATGATCACGGAAGACTAATAGAGAATATGACACGGTGTCTATTTCGATAAAGATAATAGTAAGTGTGCACAAGGAAGAGTCAGGAAGCAAACTCACTCGAATTGCCTCGTAATCATTATGAAACCAGATCACTTAAATTCCTTTATAACATTTTACAACATTCTATGGTTCAAAAGAAATTGCAGAATCAATTGTCAAGCACCTAAAGGACTCGAATTCTTTGCTAAACATTTACCATTTCCAATTAGTCATTAGGATTTTAAAGTAAGGTGGTACGAATTTTCCTGGAAAATCGAGCTAGCTAAAGCTCTGATTTTCTGGAGAATCAAAATTGGATAGAGCTAGTTAAAGCTCTAACGATAATTTCATATTAAGAGAGGAAATTGAGCTAAATAAAGCTCTAATTTTCCAGGATGAATTTGGGGTTGGGCTAGTTAAAGCTCTAACCGCAAATCCAATATAAAATTAAAGTATAGATTATTAAAAACCCAAACAATAATTTTAGTTTAAGAAAGAGAGAAAATGGAGCTAAGTAAAGCTCTAATTTTCTAAGAATGAATTTGAGGTCGGGCTAATTAAAGCTCTAACCGAAATTCCGAACAAAAAAAAAATTTTTGAAAAGGGGGTGGCAAAACGCGAGAACTATCCCACCGCTGCCACCATTTTACTGTTACGAGCGGAAGAATTTTATTATTTATTTAATTTCAAAGAACTGTAATTATGTCGCTAGTCAAAAATCATAAAGCAAATCAAATAATTTAAATTCTGGAATAACAGTAAACCGGACTCTTAGAATCCGTTTATAATTTGTGGGACGGAATTCTCTATTTGGGGTGGGTTTTGCCCAGTATTACCTGGTAGAAAATAACACTGTTTTCCCTTCTTTATTTTTCATTAAATTTAGGTATTTATTCAAAATTTTTCTTTCCTCTTTCTCTATTACATAAATGTCAATTGGAACGATACAAGTTATATTTTACTCACTATTGTAGGGGTAGATGGTTACAACTACCATTCAGGAAGTCAGCTGAGGGATGTTCCTAAGACTGAGTTGTGAATGGGCCAAGAAGTTGAATTTTCACTAGCTTGGAAAACTTGTTATTTGCCCGTATGACAATTGTCCTCACGAATGGTGTTCACTTAACAACCGTTCGCGGCAGTTACAATCAACAAATTATTTAAACCGTTGGCTCTATTAATTAATTATATTGACGTAAATTTAACGTCAAGATAATTAAATCTGCGATCAAATAGAAATGGACGTTTTACACTGTTACGCGTAAATCGAGAAAAACGAATAAACTAGTTACTCCAATCTCATTAATTTCGGCGAATATGCAACCGTTTCCGACGTAGGAAAATTAAATTGACGGGCAGAAGGTCCGTAATCAGGTAACAAATGTACGTGTGAAGACACGACAAGACTGCAAGTTTCGTTATTGATTTTTTTATTTTATAGTTTTCGTATTTCCCACTTCGGGTGTTGGAAAGCGTCAGGTGAGGATATTGTGAAATTTATTGTGAAATTGATGAACTTGAAAAGAAAGAAGAGGGTCGTGTGCACTGCGATCATTGAACTGCTTAGGTGTGACTTTTGATCAGGTTTTTCGGAATTTCTGTTGACTTGCATTTGCAATCAAACTTAATTCTGTTCGCTTATTTCGCCATAGCTGAAGCGAAAACTTGTGCTATTAACAGTGCAGCATTTTTGATTTACAATGTAAACCTATGTGAATTTTTTTATTCATATAATTTCGCAAGATGGTGTCATTGACACTGCAGCAATTTGGAAATAATGCACAAGCACCTGAACAGTTCAATTGTTCTACATACTCGTGCGTATGTTACATTAATGTTATAAGTATAACATTATTCGTGACACACGACTAATTTTTAATGATGATCTAATGATTATTTCGTTAGGAATTTGTATGGAGTATTCTTTTTGTTTTGAGGCGAGCTGTCAAAGGAGCACGTGCTTTGCGTGGTTGTCCGCAGCACGTGCTTTATGTAGGATGGAAGGGGGAGTGGAAGGCTGGATCTGAGAAGCAAGATTTACGTCGCGGTTTATGTTTGAATTCTTTGTTGAAAATTTTCTTTTTCTTCTGATTGACCCTTTCCAGTCTCAGTCTTAGGGGTATTACTTCTGTGATTATCAATTGATTTTTGGCATTTTAACCTTTTAACCTTTAGGTTAATTTTACATTAATATGCAACCTACAGGGATAATTCGACAGTGCAAGACATTAATTCTTTATACGCGACATTGTGGTAAAATACGATATTACATTGTAATATCGTTATTGCATTTACATACATATATTAATTTAATTTTTCTTCTTGAACAAGAATTTTTTTTTTTTGAGAGTGAAATTGTCGTCTTCATGCAGAGCGATTACAAACACGCCGGATGTCGTAACCATTAGTCAGCAGGGAAATCTGACGCCTTGTTGCAAGGCCACTGACACGCGTCTTGGAAATCTCGGGAAGATTTTCAAATCTTTTAAATTTTATAAATTCATTTCCTGCTGGAATAATTGTAACTATTCGTTACACTATAACACATTTTCAGGTAGCTTGCGTTTAAATAATGGCTGTTTTCATTTCAAATCATACAGGCCGAATAGGTTCAAAATTAAAAATCATCTTTAACATGATTGTTATTGTTTTTAGGGCAAATAACGAGACATGTATTTTTTTTTGTTGTTTTTGAAAGTTTTAAGACAAAGAGTGATTTTTTAACAAAATCGTTAACAAATGTTTTTAAAACCTCTCTACTTTTTTAAAAATTGATATTTTTTAATTTTGTTTTCTGATTTTACTAATGTTTTAGGTGCTCTTTCTTAGCAATTTTAAAAATTTGAAATTTTTTTTAATCTAACAAAATGGTGGCCATCTTTTGGAAAATCAAAAATCTTAAATTTTTTATAAACGTAATTTTTTATTGTTTAGCAATTGTTTTTGTAGTTACTAGATAACAAAAATAATTTTTTCTAATAGGTTTAATGTGCACTAAACACTGAAAAGCGCAAGAATTTTTTTTTTTGTTAATATTCAAAAGTCATTATTTTGGCTACTACAAAGATATCTTTTAGTTAGAAATATCACCTTGAATATTTTTTGTTTGCTTTTTAAATAAATATTTTGTATTTAGAAAAATGTAATTTTTAATTCCTTTTTCTATCTATTAAATAGAAAAAAATTTTAAAGAAATAAAAAATATTGTTTTTGAGAAATTTTAGCTTTTTTATTTAAAAAAAATGGAATAATTTATGGCGCTGGATTAGCCAAAGTAATAACTTTTGGTATTAAAAAAAAAACTTGAGCCTTTCACAATGTTTAGCGCACATTAAACCTGTTGGAAAAAAGTCTTTTTGTTATCTAGTAACTACAAAAAAATTTGAAAAAAATACATTTTTGAGAATTTCGACTTTTTTGATTTTTCAAAAAATGACAAACATTTTGAAAATTTAAAATTTTTTGTAAATTTCTAAATTTGCATAGGAGAAGCATCTAAAACACTACTAAAATCAAGAAACAGAACAAATATATAAATAATATATTGCGCTGTATTAGTAAATATAATGACTTTTATAATTTTCGCAAAAAAATTTTTTTGCGCTTTTCAATGTTTTAGCGCACATTAAACCTATTGGAAAAAATTATTTTTGTTATCTAGTAACTACAATAAAAATTTCAAAAAAAATTACGTTTTTGAAAAAATTGAGTTTTTTGATTTTTCAAAAAATAGCCGCCATTTTGTTAATTTACAAAATTTTTAAAATTTTCAAAATTGCTAAGAAACAGCACCTAAAACATTAGTAAAATCAGAAAAAAAATTAAAAAATATCAATTTTTGAAAAAACTAGAGTAATTTTAAAAAAATTTGTTAGCGTTTTCGTTTTAAAATCACTCTTTGTCCTAAAACTATCAAATGCGTCTAACTCTGCGAAAAACAATTTTTTCTTAAAATAAAAAAATACGTGTCTTGTTATTTGCCCTAAAAAATAAAAAAAATCATGTTAAACATGATTTTGAATTTTGAACACATTCGGTCTGTATGATTTGAAATGGAAACAGCCTAATACAAATACACGAGTCCATGGAAGATGTAGGTCTTTCAGAATAAGGTGCGAAGCTCTAACTGTCTTAAACTTTAAAATTAAGAATTGGTTTTTATTCAAACTTGTTGACTTACTTATAAGGTATATCTCTCGGTTAAATACAGGCTATCAGAAAAAAATTCAAGTGTCGTTTAAAGGATTTAAAATTAAGAATAGGTCTTTATTCAAATTTGTTGTCTTACTTATAAGTCACTAAAATCTTCCACGAAGCAGTGTTCCTAAACAAATATACATTTTTTATCTTACATTAAAATATTAAATTTTTGGTACAAAACAAACTGAGTTTAATATTAATATCTTTACTTTTTAGTTACCCGTAAGTTTCGTAACTTTCTTAAATTATAACTACTTATAGTTGAGTATTTATTGAACTTGCTAACAAAAATTATACAATTTCTAATCTTAAGTCGATATGATGACAAACATCTATTTAATAAGAAACATTTATATCATTGAATGTTGTTTATCAGGAATTCGACTAAATTTTTGCGCTAATGTCAAAGTCATTACAAGTACTTAATAGGATAAGAGGTTTGGTACTGCGCAAATAAACCAATCATCTCGAATGTCCATAGAAACACTTATTTTTTTAATGTCAGTTACAGGTTTAGCCGAAAGTTCCGAATCAACTCTCATTACTTTTTGGAACATTTTGTGTTTACCGGAAAAAGCGTTCTTTGTTTTTAACAATTTTAATAAAACGTATTCTTGACTCGTCTTTACATCTACAATGAAATTTACAATAATACCGTAAGATCCATCGTCAAGTAACACAACAGTATTATCAGAACGTTTGTTTACTTTTACTGATGACAAATAAAGACAACCATCTTTAACCATTTTTGAAAATAAAAGTGCTTGATTGGAAAGTTTTAAGGAATTTACCCATGAATCATCTACTTTGGTTGTTAAACCAAAATATCTTTGTTTTGTTAGTTTTAAGGTATTTTTGGCTTTTCGGCTCCCCAATCTATCATAGTAGTCTTTCATTTGTACTGAAGATTTCTCATAAACAGCTTCTTTTATTGCCAGATGACTAAAATTAAGTCCAATATGTCTAGCTACTTGATAGTGTACACCTTTTGCCGCATGAATTATATTTAATAGTTTACCGTTTCCTGCTTCAAATCCGTAAGCAGAATGAGCAAATAGAGGGCCCCAATTTAATACACTTTTTGCTAAGTGTAACAGCAAATGCACGTTGTAAGTCATTGCGGTAGCAGAATACAGCTTTTCCGTATCTGCCACAAACTTGTGAAGTAACTCGTCTGCATAATCAAGTTCCTTAAGTGTAATGTTATCTTTTAGAAGTATATATATTGCTTCCACAAGAAGGAGCCAATGTAAAACAAATTTCCTGTTTAAAACCAAAGAAATTATTGGCAAGCTGAAATATAACAGAAAGTTCTCCCACTCTCTAGCTTTCCAAACTTCTTTGTCATCCAGACAGCGAGCCAGACGACCAATTTGACAAGGAACTTTAATTTCGGTCATAATTAAATTAAGCTCCTTAATTTTGTCTTTTGTAACCATACTAGAAGATTCATTCTTAGAACCAAACCATATTGAACTGAACTGTTTGCCTATCCAACTTACAATGTGTAAGTGATCTGGGACGAATCCTTCAATAATGTTAAATTTTTCCAAGTTTATTAACGGGGAGGCAGTTTTAAATCCAAAGATTCCAAAGCAAGGTTTCGCGATATTGCCGGCTGCCATTTGACAAATTGAATCTTCTATATTGCGTTTACTTATAGCTGTGTTACATAACGGATACTTGTGACTGCCAGAATTAGGTTTTAAAGGATTTGACACCCATTTTCCAGGATGAAGACACCAATTACATCCAAAGTGACCGTTATATTGTGTCAGTCCTTGCATGGGTGCTCTAGCAACCGAGTCGACGCAGCTCACTAAAGCATATACCTTAATACATTTTATCTCGTCATTAATTTTACATTGAATTCCTACTTTGGATAATTCAGCAAATTTCTGAACGAAGGGATGCAAAAATACACTCATGTCTGGTTTATTTCTACCAAACCATAATCCGCACACGATTAGATCATTTGTGCGAACGTGAAATGGTAATTTATTTAATTGTAAATAAATGGGCCATATCGAATAAAAGGAACTTTTATACAATGGGGCGCCATCAGTGTTAAAGTTTACTGTTAGATATTGATTTCTTTCGTTGGGAGGTAGACTGTTTCTAAATGCCTGATACATTTCGCCATCAAATATATCTTTTAAATCAGTTCTGTTATTAACCCCTTCGTTCATAACTTTACAATAATATTCACTATTGGACTCTATCATTTCAGCAATTTGACTTTTGACAGTAAAACATACAAAAAAATCATTATACGTGGAACTTGTTACATCAATGTTTAAGGAGCATTTGTTACATTTAATTGTTTTAAAAGAACGTTTAAAAATTCCTACATATGCCCCACATTCTGGACATATTCCATGGAATTCCGCATTATTTGGAGGATTAAAAAGACTATCAATTAAATATCGGCTATCAGGTAAAATAGGGAAGGCAAACAAAGAATTTACAACCATAAAAAGATCAGCCACAGCCGTTTGAGATAATGAATGTGTTATCGCATATTTTAGTAAAATCATTAAAATTTCACCCTGAGTTTTATCCACAGTTTCATCAATTTTTGCAGAAAATTCTTCACTACTAATAAGTTTGTTTAATTTTTTAAAAGGTGTGTCGTTTCTTTTATCAGCTCCACTTTTGTCAGAAAAACTTTCGATGATGTCATCTATTGCATTTTGCATCTCATCTATTTCTGCAAATTCCGCACTGCTAATCTGAAAATATTACTTTAATTCAATAACAATAATAATATATTTTTTGTGATACAAAACAAAATAAATCAAGTTATGATCCAATAATTTGTTTATTTAGAGAATTATAAAAACCACTTAAAACCAAAGATATTCACTTGTTTAATAACTTTCTAAATAATTGAGTGACAGTAAAATTATGGAAAATCTTAATTCTTGTCACTCTTAGGAATCGTTCACAAATAACGTCACGCTATAGGGGGGAGATAGTCTTGATCGAAAGTGACAAAACGTGATAAAGAAACTATGAAAATTATAGGAATAGATACCTAATTGTCGGAAATAATTAAACATTAAACAACTAGATTGCAAATTGAAAAATTAATATTTCCCAGTTTGTAAGTGGGCGCCAGTTAGGGCCCATCTGGACTTCCCAATTTTTTCAAATATGTAAATTGTTACTAAATAATAGTATCAATATTGAATTTACCGTCAACCTGGTATTATTCATCGCAATTTTTCTTCATTTCAATTTAACAATTCACAAAATTCGGTCAAAGCGCTCAAATCTTATGCCTTGTAAAATACATGAGAAAATATCTTTTTCGTAGAATTGATAAAAAATCCACGAAAATTAACATTTTTTGATAGGATAGCGCTGTTTCTTTTTAAGAGAGAAAAGAGATCAAAGAATAAGATCTAATTATTTATTTAACAATTTTTTATTATTAACGATTTTTTAAAGGGCCCTAAAAAACACACCCATAAAACGAAAAAAACGTGAAAGATCGTTAAAAAATATTTATTCTCACTTTTTACAATATTTTCCATTAAAATTTCCTTTATTAAACATAAAAATTAATTACTAACATTTATTGCAAGTATTTCTTAATTTGTTTAAACAAATTAATATTGTTTATTTGAAACTATTCATCTACTAGAGCTAGAGAGTTGTAACTTTTTTTTAAATTTTGCAACTATTCAAGTCAAGTAAAGCCCACTATCGGAAAAAATCTAAAATAAAAAATAATAAAAATTGTTTAAACAAATTAATATTGTTTATTAGCAACTTTTCATCTAATAAAGCTAGAGAGTTTTAACTTTTTTCAAATTTCGCAATTATGAAAGTCTAGTAAAGCCCAATATAAGAAAGAAACTAACATATAAAATTATAAAAATTGTTTAAACAAATTAATATTGTTTATTTGCATCTTTTATCTAATAGAGCTAGAGAATCGAAACTTTCTTTTAATTTTGCAACTTTTAAAGTCTATAGAAGCCAAATACTAATGGTAATTATCCAGAGCTTATCTGGATAATTACCATAATTATCATAATATATACTATAATTATAGTAACAAAAAATTTGGAATATTTTTTCCACTGCCTTCCTCTGATCGTTCCTACTAAATCAATACTATAATTATAATTACCATAACAAAAATTTACAATTAGGAAAATTGTTTAAAGAAAGTAATATTTGTTGATTTGTAGCTTTTTATCTAATTGAGAGAGAGAATTAAAACTTTCTCTTAATTTTGCAACTTTTTAAGTCTACAGAAGCTTAATATTAATAATAAACGAAAATCCGCAATTATAAAAATTGTTTAAACAAATTAATATTGTTTATTTGCATCTTTTTATCTAATAGAGCTAGAGAATCGAAACTTTCTTTTAATTTTACAACTTTTAAAGTCTATAGAAGCCAAATACTAATGGTAATTATCCAGAGCTTATCTGGATAATTACCATAATTATCATAATATATACCATAATTATAATTACCATAACAAAAATTTACAATTAGGAAAATTGTTTAAACAAAGTAATATTTGTTGATTTGCAGCTTTTTATCTAATTGAGAGAGAGAATTAAAACTTTCTCTTAATTTTGCAACTTTTTAAGTCTACAGAAGCTTAATATTAATAATAAACGAAAATCCGCAATTATAAAAATTGTTTAAACAAATTAATATTGTTTATTTGCAATTTTTTTATCTAATTAAGCTAGAGAGTTGTAACTTTTTTTTAATTTTGCATCTTTTCAAACTTATAAAAGTCCAATAAACAAAAATCCACAATTACGGAAATTGTTTAAACAAATTAATATTGTTTTTTTGCAACTTTTTATGTAATTGAGCTTGAGAGTTGTAACTTTTTTTTTAATTTTGCAACTTTTCAAGCCTAGTAAAACCCAATAGTACCTGTAAACTAAAATAATCAATTGTAAAGATTGTTTAAACAAATTAATATTGTTTATTTGCGACTTTTTATCTAATTAAAGTAGAGAGTTGTAACATTTTCTTAATTTTTCAATTTTTCAATCCTAGTCAAGCCCAATACTAATTGTAAAGTAAAATCAACAATTATAACAATTGTTTAAACATATGTATAATGTTTATTTGCAGTTTCCTTATCAAGTAAATCAAGGGAATTGTAAGTTAATATAACATTTTTTTGTTTTTATTGTGTTTTACATTTATTTTTACTTTGACTCCAAAGCCACTAATATACTTTTCGCTACATTTATTCTTATGTTACCAAAAATTAAACATTGTAAAATTAAGAAAAGTTACAACTTTCTAGCTTCATTAAATGAAAAGTTGCAAATAAACAATATTAATTTGTTTAAACAGTTTTTACAGTTGTTGATTTTCATTACAGGTATAGTACTAGGGTTTACTAGGCTAGAAAAGTTGCAAATAAATAATATTAATTTGTTTAAACAATTTTCGTAATTGTTGACTTTCATTTATTATTATTATTTGGCTTTTAAAGGCTTGACAAGTTGCAAAATTAAGAAAAAATTGCAACTCTCTAGCTCTATTAGATAAAAAGTTGCAAATAAACAAAACTTAATTGTTTAAATAATTTTTCTAATTTTACACTTTAGTTTTTTACAAACATTAGGCTTCTATAAAAAGTTAGAAATTAATAAAAAGTTACAACTCTCTTGCTCTATTAGATGGAAAGTTGCAAATGAACAATATTATTTTAATAATCTTACACGTTTTTTTCATTTTATGGGGATTTTTTAGGGTCCTTTAAAAAATAATTAATAATAAAAAAACTGTTAAATACATTATTGGATCTTATTCTTTAAACTCTGTTGAAGAGAAACAGCGTTATCCGATCAAAAGAAGTCAGTTTTATATCTATTCTACCAAAGTTTTTTTTTCGATGCATCTTGCATGGGAAACTTTGAACGTTTTGGGCGACCTCTAAATATTTAAAAAAACAAAAATCGGATTTTTTTACGATATAGAACAATCATAAGGGGTGGGAGCATAATATTTTCAACATTTTGTTTTTGGACTACCCTATTATACATTGGTCATATTTTCTTTGAGTTGGCACTAACCGGGTTGAGCATTAGAAGCCTATTAATTTCCCAGTGGGAAGACCCAACTGGGGCCCACCTTCAATCTGGGAAACCCATATGGGACCCAACTGGCACCCACCGAACTTTTCCACGCGGGTAATTGAAAAAAGCAAAAATCTTTTAATATTGAAAACATTAATTTAAAATTGAAAAATGGAATTTAAAATTTGAAGAAAATAGTTCTAGAATTAAACAATTAAATTAAAATTTTTAAACAATTTTTGTGACGAAAAAAATAATGAAAAATTGAATTAAACTGAAAATTTAAAAATTAAAATGAAATTTAAAGAATATAATTAAAAATTAAAGAAAATATTTTGAAAAGGACGAGAATCATTAAATGTATATTTAAAAACTGGAAATGAAATTAGAATGAAATGTTTCAAATTGAAAAAAATATTTGAGAATTGAAGAAAATAGTTGTAGAATTGAACAACTGAATTGAAATTTAAAAAAGTTTTTATAATTGAAATAATTATTGAAAAAAGTCGAGAATTAAAAACAAAATTTTAAAATAATTTTAAACTGAAATCATTATTTAAATTTTTTTAAAATAATTCAAAATTAAAGAATTAAATTACATTTTTAAGGTATTTGTCGCGCACAATTACTTACGTCAGATTTTTTTTAAACTTAGCATCAAAATAGAAAATACATTAAGTTAAAAATCCAAAATTTTTAAGTTTTATGCAGTTTTATTGAAAAATGTGTAAAACGTGTCAACATCACATCACGAGTTCTTTACATGATTCAAAGTCATGAAAAGTACTTACGTTACGTTAGAAGCGATCATAAAAAAGCAAATGAGTTGATATACAAGTTTATTTATTATCCTTTTTTTGGATCGGTTTTCACCCTGTAGGATCCACGCGACAAATACCTTAAAAAGACAGATAGATAATTGAAAGAAAATTAAAAAATAATAAAATTATTAAATATTAAAGAAAATAATTGACAAATGAAAAAAAAATTGGAAACTGGTGAGAATAATTAACAAGAGAACGAAATAATTTAAAAAGTTAAAGAATAGTTATAAAATTTTGAGAGAAATTGAAAAAATTGTTTAAATTAATTAAAAATTGTTGAAAAGAAATGATAATTAAACAAATATCTGAAAAACCAAAGTAGTTTTACGCTCAATAACCCCCACTCCCCACGCTACACTATGTGTTACATAGTTTTTTTCAAAATGAATTTCGAGGGCATATATGTAACTATGGTCGAATTTCAGGAAAGTCAGTTACATCATAATCAAATTATATGAATAAAATTTTGTGGTCTTTACATTACAAAAAGGTTTAAAATCAACAAAGCTAATAATTGTAAATCTAAAAATAAATACATTCTTAAAACATTGTTTATAATTTTCTTTAAGGTCAGGTTCCTCCAAACAATTTTCAAAAAATCTACAATTTTTTTCACCCATAAATTGCTAGAAAATACTGTTAGAAATAATATAAAGTTAGTCTCGTAGGTGCGCAAGACCGAGGAGTAGATATACAAGAGGGGAGAGCGGTGCGCGCTAAGCGGTAAATCCGGCCGCTTGAGCGGCCACAGAAGCGTCTAAAGATTACAGGACTGCAGCAAGAAATGCAAAAATTCTTGAAAATGACACCTATGGTGACCAGGAAGAAGTTGTGTACGCAGCCGGATTGGATACATGTGTGAAATCCACTTTTTTTTACGATTTTTCACGAACAAAAACTTTAATCGCCTTTTTCTCGAAACCGCGTTTTTCTTGAAACAACGTTTTTTGAACTGGGTGTCACTCTTATTTTGAAACTATTGCACTTATCAACATGAACCAAACGTCATTTTACTCTTCAAATGTCTCTCTATGGTGTGAACTACAACCAAAAATATTCATCATCATTTAAAAAAGTTATAAACAATTAAAACTGAAAAAAAGGGTTAAAAATTGACAAGTCCGCCATTTTGTTTTTGTTTTTTGGTGAAAATGTTTCATTCTAGTTCACACCATAGCCAATGCCATACAGAATAAGAAATCATTTTGATTTTTGCTTTTAATTGAATGGATCCAGAGGTATGGTGACACCCACCAACAAAAGGAATTTTTTTGAACAGCCATTTTCGGAGCCGCCACTTTGAAAAAAAAAAAAATTTTTTTAAATAGTATTTTTATGTGTCTTTGTATATGAAAAAAGTTTAATTCAAAAAATTTTTTGTAATATCAACAAAATAAGTTTGAAAAAAAGACGTTTTTTGAAGGAACCTGGCCTTAAAAAAGCGGCTAGCTCTGCCTTTTTCATTAGGATTTAAAATTACCCGCAGTCATTTAAAAGTGGCAAAAAAAAAAAAAATAAACTGTAACCAATCTCCCTCTCTCCCAAATAGCTCAGCGCGATTATTAAATGATACAAATTCAGAATTAAGTAAAAAATAACTTTGATAAATTATAAAATTATTATATTACTATATTTGATTATTATATTTGAAAATTAGAAATAGGGGAAATAGGGGACAAATCTTTAAAATAGGGGAAATAGGGACAAAACTTCAAAATAGGGGAAAAGAGAGGAATAGGGGACAACCTGTGAACCCTGGAATTTATTCTATTTTCGAAAAAAATCAAAAAATAAATCTAAAATGAACTAGAATTGATTTTGAATCGAAAAAATTCAATAAAAAAATTAAGATATAGATGTAAAGGTTGTTTGGATTTTTATAATTGTAGTGCAAGATGTATATTTATTTTTTGAAAAAATCCACATTTATTCGCTTTAATGTATGTAAAGCTTTTCGTCCATCTACGATGGACCTCTTCAGACAATTAATTACGAAACTGTAAATAAACAGTACGAGAACATAAACATCGGTATAACTTAATAAAATATAATGTTTAAATAAAAAATATACAATTTGTAACACAACGTTGCTTACCAAAATGGATTTTCCAACTTCACATTTGATTTTAAATATTAAAAATGTATAAAAAAATATATAAAAACGTATAATAAGGAGGAAAAAAGGAACAGACTTTTTTCTCCAATTGGTCTGAGATTTTTGAAGACCACATTTTGTATAAAACTATTAAAACAAAAAATAAATTGTCAAACGTGAACAGGCACGTGTCACAGATAACGGTCAATTAAATATATTTAAAGAGGAGCGTACGCCCTCTTTTGTAGGTATACAATTCAGAAAGTCAACAGTCAATATCAACGTGATTACCTGAAAATGATAAGAATGAGATTTACTATGCCGATGTGCTATAATTAAAATATGTAAATTTAAAAGGAAACCGGTGATTATTTTAAAATGTGTTAATAATAAGACTGTGGTAAATGCGATTTAGTGCAGTTAAGTCAGTCTTCTTATTAATAGAATTTTTATTTTTAAGAATGTGAAAAACCTCTCTAAATTTTCTTCTATAATAATTAGTCTCATTACACAAAATTTTGGTATTTTGGAAGTGGAAAGAATGGTCCAAGACGTGAGAGTGTTCCACTAAAGCAGAGCTCCTATTATCCGATTTACAATCTCTCTTGTGTTGGTTCATTCTTTCCTTAATATACTGACAGGTCTCACCGATATATACAGCACCACACTCGCATGGTATACTATATATAACGTGATTCCTGTATTTGAATTCTACGCTATCTTTATTCTTGGAAAAGACACCAAAAGGGTCTTTATTATAATTAAAAACTAATTTGATATTGAAGTCTTTAAACAAATTAACAAAAAATCTTTAAGTTCGGTAACGTAGGGTAAAGAAATCATTCTACTGGTATCAAAAGGTTCTTTTTGAATAGTATTATCAGAAAAAATATGTTGAAATCTGTCATTAATATATTTTGTCAAAAAAGAAGGTGGATAATTATTCTTTATAAGGGTGTCAAAAATAAAAGACAAGTTCTTCTCGTAAAACCTCTTATCAGAGAGTTTTATACCTCTATCAACCAAACCGTAATTTTCACGAATCTCATTCCATCTCAATTTCACACATTTAAGGACAGCAAAGTGTACAAAATTTTAAACTCTGACCCCACACAATCAATTCAAAGATCTCTAAACAAAAAAGTGACTGATCTATTATTAAAAAGCTATATAAATTGTCCTATGTCGAAAAAGTTACACTCTTACAACTCTGTAGCACCCAAATTTTATGGATTACCTAAAATACATAAGGATAATTGTCCTATGAGGCCTGTTACATCCTTTTGTGGGTCACCTACGTATAATTTGTCTAAGTTTATTAGTGTTCCGATTCAGAAGGTCATTGGTAAAACTGAGGCACATGTAAAAAATAGTTTTGACTTTGTAGATCAAATTAAGAAAATAACTGTTCCACCAAATTTCAGAATGATCTCATTAGACGCGAAATCATTGTTTACTAAAATACTAATTTACCTGATAATGTTTTCTTAGATATTCTTGACTTTTGTATTGAAAATGCATATTGTAGTTTTGATAATAAGTTTTACAAACAAATTTTTGGTACACCTATGGGCTCCCCACTATCAGGAGTAATCGCAGACCTTGTAATGGAAAGATTGGAATCTTGCATCTTAAAAAAATTGAAATTCCCTTACTTATTTTACCGTAGATACGTGGACGATATCTTCATCCTTGTCGATATCGATAATATTGAAAAATTATTGGAGTCTTTTAATGCATTTGACGAGAATATTCAATTTACTATTGAAATTGAAAATAATAACTGCATAAGTTTTCTCGATACCATGATAATTAGAGAGGGAAACCATGTCACCACAAATTGGTACCATAAAAATACCTTTTCTGGTAAATATATCGATTTTAATTCAAATACATCTAAAAAAGATAAAATATCGATTATTTACGGTTTGGTTGATAGAGGTATAAAACTCTCTGATAAGAGGTTTTACGAGAAGAACTTGTCTTTTATTTTTGACACCCTTATAAAGAATAATTATCCACCTTCTTTTTTGACAAAATATATTAATGACAGATTTCAACATATTTTTTCTGATAATACTATTCAAAAAGAACCTTTTGATACCAGTAGAATGATTTCTTTACCCTACGTTACCGAACTTAAAGATTTTTTGTTAATTTGTTTAAAGACTTCAATATCAAATTAGTTTTTAATTATAATAAAGACCCTTTTGGTGTCTTTTCCAAGAATAAAGATAGCGTAGAATTCAAATACAGGAATCACGTTATATATAGTATACCATGCGAGTGTGGTGCTGTATATATCGGTGAGACCTGTCAGTATATTAAGGAAAGAATGAACCAACACAAGAGAGATTGTAAATCGGATAATAGGAGCTCTGCTTTAGTGGAACACTCTCACGTCTTGGACCATTCTTTCCACTTCCAAAATACCAAAATTTTGTGTAATGAGACTAATTATTATAGAAGAAAATTTAGAGAGGTTTTTCACATTCTTAAAAATAAAAATTCTATTAATAAGAAGACTGACTTAACTGCACTAAATCGCATTTACCACAGTCTTATTATTAACACATTTTAAAATAATCACCGGTTTCCTTTTAAATTTACATATTTTAATTATAGCACATCGGCATAGTAAATCTCATTCTTATCATTTTCAGGTAATCACGTTGATATTGACTGTTGACTTTCTGAATTGTATACCTACAAAAGAGGGCGTACGCTCCTCTTTAAATATATTTAATTGACCGTTATCTGTGACACGTGCCTGTTCACGTTTGACAATTTATTTTTTGTTTTAATAGTTTTATACAAAATGTGGTCTTCAAAAATCTCAGACCAATTGGAGAAAAAAGTCTGTTCCTTTTTTCCTCCTTATTATACGTTTTTATATATTTTTTTATACATTTTTAATATTTAAAATCAAATGTGAAGTTGGAAAATCCATTTTGGTAAGCAACGTTGTGTTACAAATTGTATATTTTTTATTTAAACATTATATTTTATTAAGTTATACCGATGTTTATGTTCTCGTACTGTTTATTTACAGTTTCGTAATTAATTGTCTGAAGAGGTCCATCGTAGATGGACGAAAAGCTTTACATACATTAAAGCGAATAAATGTGGATTTTTTCAAAAAATAAATATACATCTTGCACTAAAAAATTAAGATATTCTGGAATTTATAATATATATTATAATAAATTTAAAACTGCCTGGGACTAGGGGTCGTCAATTCCAATTTTACGTGTACAAAGAATATATTCTCAAAAGAATACTTGAGAATATTTAAGAATATTTGGGAATACATAGGGATATTTAAGAATATTTGAGAATAGGGAATATTCAGAATATGTGGATATTGTGAAAGAATATAAGAGTATACACTGAAAAAAAATGTCATTGAATCAAGAAAATTTTATTTGCTTTAAGTATATCGTCGGCTTGAATAGGGACAAGCAAATTATGATATTAGTTCAAGAAAACGATAGTCTTGCTATAGTATGACTGTGCGGAGCGCAAATATTCTTGAGCCAAGAAGATATGGGATTGCGTTGACAATTTGACAAGCTTGCAAGAAACGTACAAAATATTGACTAGAGAAAATATTATCTCAATATGAGAACATATTTTCTTGATCTAAAATTATCTTTTTTTTGAATTGCAAAAATATTTTCTCGTTTTAATAATCCTCGGACTCCTCCCATCCTTTTCTCATACTTCTTTTATTTTCTTTATCATTACCGTCAACTGGGGCTATTTTGTGCACAAAACCGCTCTTTTTTCACTCTATGCTTTGTTAAAATTCAGAATTTGAAAAAATAAAGAATTGAACTTTTCAGTTATGTTGTAGACATCCTTCTGAAGGTGTCCTATGAGTTAGCCGACAAGAAAAAATGTTTTGTCTGAGTTCTAGAGTGTAATAAATTAAAACAAAGTTAAAAATATTTTTTTTGTAGTAATTGTTTAACTAATTTGAAAGTAAAACTTTGAAATTTTACAAAAATGGAGTTTTACAAAAAAAGTTATTTTTATAAGTAAATCTTACTTAATAAAACTTATCTGAAATATTTCTTGAGTTATTTTAAGAAAAAAAGTTACAAAATTAACTTGAAAAGCATGTAATTATTAAAGTTACATTTTTGAGGTTTTTAAGGCACCGTGTGTAAATTTTAAATTTTATGCTTATTTCTCGGTTTTTATAACAAAAATAAAACAAATATGTTCTAAAACTAAATTATAAAGTATTTTTTATTAACTACAAAACCAATTTTTGAAAAATAATTGATTTTAAAGGATGCACAAAATAACCCACCAAATTCTGATTTTTTAGTTTTTTACACTTTTTTCTTAAAATGTGCAATAAAAAGTTAGCGCATCACGTATACACCATCACAACTAAATTGTCAACAAGTATTATTAATAGTTTTAAGAACACTTTTAAACTTCCGGAGATCTAAACAGAATTTTGAGACCTTTGAAAATTTTCAGCTCGATTTTCACGACTTTACGATTTTTTTTCTGATTTGTTATAAAGAATTAAGTAATTTCATTTAATACTCTCTGTAGTCTATATATCAGAAAATATTTATACCAAATAGCAAACTTAAACAACTATATATAAAGATTTTATTCATTAAAAACCTCGCGTGCACAAAATAGCCCCATGGCGCACAAAATAGCCCCACTTGACGGTATATCTGCATTTTTTCATATTCAGAACACCTTTATTTTATTTATTTATTTAAATAATACTTATTTTACATATATACTTACATTTAATTAACAACTATTGCAGCTGAGTAAATAAATTCCGAAATAAAATTTTTGGAGTCTAGTGGGATTGAACCCGCGACCGCACGACCACAAGTTGAGCACGCTGTCCACTCTGACTTGTAAAGACTTTTTTAAACAATTCTTGACTACCCAATTTTCTTCCTTGACTTACGGCCAAAAACAAATAATACTAAACACGAAGTAGCACCTTATTTTTCTATTTTACAGCTTAAGGAGGTTCTCCCCATTGACATAACCTCAAACTTAAAATTAGTTTATCACGCAAAATAAAAATATTATTAAAATTGATTTCACAAAATTTTGAAAATCCATTTGTATATTTTTCAGACAAAATTAGGCTCAGCCAAAATTTATTGACAAATAATAATAATAATAATCTGAGTAATATATAATCTAATATTGTGTACTTTTTCTTCAAATCTAGTAAAAATTTGTAATTTTCAACCAATTTTGACAAATAATATTTTAAAACAAAATATTATTTAACAAAATCAAACAAATAAAATTGTAGAGAATGTTTCAACGAGTACGCTGAGAGAAAACTTTTCTTGTGCCAATTAAAAATGCATTGGATCAAGTATGAATTATGCTTATAATCGGTCCTAGTATCAAATATTCTAGACTCAAGAATTTGAGGTTATGTTAAACTGTTTTGCGCATGACAGAAGCAGACGAAAGTTTACGCCAAATATCTTATTCTTGGAACAAGCATAAAAACGATTTCTTTCAAGGCAATCAATGTAAACATAATTTTGTTCTTGTCAAAAGAAATCTTTTTTCTCAGTGTAGAATAAGCTTTTACTTGTCAAATTAAATGACATTTACACATGGAAAAAAATGAGTCAGGCGATGCTGCTAACCAAATTTAGCAGTCAATTATTCAGTTACCACAGTTAAATATTAGCTAAGACAGATAAAAGTTAGCTGTGGAAACTAACAGAAGTGGATCCCTCAGCTTAAAATAGTTATTTGTCATAGGGACAGCTAAACATTTTAGCTATGATATCTACAAATATTAGGAACCACAGCTAACTTTTATCTGTCACAGCAGATATGTCTACACGCGGGAAAGCTTGTGTTGTATAAACTTCGCCTAAAAACTATTTGGCGTTCGAGCAAATTTTATAAGCAGAACTAAGTGCTAACAGAAGTTGGATACCTTGCAAATTTTATTTGGATTCATGCATAAATTGTCACGAGTACTTCCATATGATTAATCGAGGTTATGTTTCATACAATAATTGCATCAGATTCCGCTAAATGTGGACTTTCGCACAATTGAAGGTTATGGAGAATAATCTTTTGTATAAATGAGACTTCCGATAAGTGCGATTTCGGACAAATACGATTTCTGATAAATGCAAGTTTTAACAAATAAGATTTCTGATAAATGCAATTTTGGACAAATTAGATTTTTAATAATTGGAAATTCTGACAAATTAGATTTCCGTTAAATGCGATTTCGGACAACTAAGAAGTCTTTAAAATTCAATTTTTAATAAATTAGATTTTTGACAAATTAAAATTTGTTTAAATGAGGTTTTTGAGGATTGATTTTTTTTACAAATAAGATTTCTGATAAATGCAATTCCTGAGAAATGAGACTTTTGATAATAACAAATTTTGAGAAATGCGATTTCTGATAAATGCAATATTTGACAAGTAAGATTACTAATAATTAACATTTTTTGACAAAAGAGATTACTGAAAAATAATATTACGGATATATGAAATTTCTGAAAAATGCAATTTCGGACAAATGAGATTTCTAATAATTGCAATTTCTGAGAAATGAGATTTCTGATAAATGCAATTTTTGATAAATGAAATTCGTAATAGTTTAATTTTTTGAAGAACGAGATTTCTATTAAATGCTATTTTGGACAAATAAGATTTCTGGTAAATGAAATTTCGAACATGGGAGATTTCTGATAAATTCACCTTTGAAAAAATTAGATTTTTGATAATTGAAAATCCTTACAAATGAGATTACTGATAAATGTAATTTTTAATAAATAAAATTCTTGATAATTCAATTTTTGGACAAACGAGTATGTCAGTTAAATGCTATTTCGGACAAATTACATTTCTGATAAATACAATTTCGGATAAATTAGATTTCTGACAATTTACCTTTCGGACAAACGAGATCTATGGTAAATGCATTTTCAGAGAAATTAGATTTCTGATCATTTATATTTCGGACAAAAGAGATTTCTGAAAAATGCTTTTTTGGATAAATGAGATTTCTGATAAATGCAATTTTGGATCTATAAAATTCGGTCAAATGGATATTCTGACAGTTGAGTTTAGAAGAAAATATGAGCGACCCTTCAAAACACCTAAGGAGGTTCTCTCCATTAACTTAACCAAAAACTATAATCTGCTAAAAACTACAGATTTTCTCATCAAATAAGAATATTATTAAAGTTGATTTTACAAAATTTAAAAATATCTAGTTGTACATTTTTCAGAAAAATTATGTTAAGTCAAAATTTGTTAACAAATAATAATTATTTAATGTTTTGTGTTTTTTTCCTTAAATTTAGTGTAGGGGAGAGTGGCCATCAATGTACCAGTTTTTTCAATGAACCATTTCAATTTTCTCAGAAACAATTAAATAAAAATTCTCCTAATTTTAAATATAAATGAAGTTTGCGTAAACACACCACGTCCATAAGTTTAAGACGTGTGGATTTATTCTTTACAGAAAAAACTAAAAAAAACTGTTTTTGATGCACTGAAGAAAAAATTTACCTAAAATACAAACACGTTTTTTAATTGAAATAAGGTAATTTAAAAATAAATAAACTTACGATTTATTTTGTATCGGGCCTTAACTACAATATTCTAATGAGATAAAGATTTTGAAATATTGGATTATGTTATAAAAAACCATTTTTGTTGCAAATGTCATGTTGATTCAATGTACCAGGGAACAATGAACCACCTGGAATTTCAGTGTATTTTCAATTTCCAGATTGGTATGCCTGATTATAAAACTAGGCATGCGTACAGCATGTGATCACGATTGTTATCAGTACTCTTCTCAACATAGCAAAAATAAAATCCCATTTTAGCTAGTTAACTTCAATTTGAGGTATATTTATGATATACATTATCAATTAAAAAGTATTAAGTAATAATTTTTTATAGTATTTGATAGAAAAAAGTTTTTTTACAAAGTGAAAATTGCAATATTATTATTGTTGAACATTTTAAGTGTTTTTATAGAGGTGGTTCATTGTGTACCCAGGTTGTTGAAAATGAAAATAGCGTGTTAGTTTAGAAAATCCTGAATTTTATTACTTAATCAAAATAAATCGGGTATAATATGTGTGCATTACCTAGAGAAGTGTTCCAGTTTTATATTGATGCAAAAAAGTGCTTGAAATTAGTAAAATTGAATAAATACTATGACCTTGAAAAAAACCCGGTACATTGATGGCCACTCTCCCCTACATTTGTAAATGTCATTTAATTTGACAAGTAAAAGCTTATTTTACTCGTTGAAACCTTCTCTATAATTTTATTTGTTTGATTTTGTTAAATAATATTTTATTTTAAAATATTATTTGTCAAAATTGTTTGAAAATTACAAATATTTACTAAATTTGAAGAAATGCAATTTCGGACAGATGCCATTTCTGAGAAATGCAATCTCGGAAACATTAGATTTCTGATAAATGCAATTTTTGATAAAGAATATTTTAAATAATTCAAATTACTGACAAATTAGAGTTTTGATCAATGCAATTTCGGACAAATAAGATTTCCGAGTAATGCGTATATGGATAAATGAGATTTCTGATAAATACAATTTTGAATAAATAAAATACGGTCAAATGGATATTCTGACAATTGACTTTTGAAGAAAATGTGAACGACCCGTTTTAAAAAGCGGCCTAGCGCCACGTACCTTGTTATATGAAATTAATTATTATTTTTTAATTATTTTTGTAAATCTACATTTTTATAAAATATAAGTGTTTTACTTTCAAATTAGTTAAACAATTACTACAAAAAAAAGAAATATATTTCTAGCTTTGTTTTTATTTATTGCAAAATCCTTTTTAATGAAATTCTACCGGATGAAATTTCTATCTAATGAATTTTGAAACTTTTTCACTAATCAAGAAATTCATGGGATAGTAATAAATAATGTCTAAGGTAATTAACGGTTTTCCCAGGTTATTTTAAAATCCCGATCATTTCTCTGCCTCTAATTTTTTTATAACAATTTCAATGAATTTTTAAAAAAACCTTATCTTCTTGAAACATAATTAAGTTTTTAATAGTTGGTTTACTGACTAAACAAGTTTTTGATCGAATATAATATTTTTCAGAAATTTATGCTTTGCAAGAGTTGTACAAATTATTCTAATGAAGTTTTTTCATGCACTGAAAATTAAAAAAGTTACACCTATTCAAGGTGTGCAAAAAATTTTTTATTTAAAAAAGTTTAGACTTTAAGGAGTTTTCTTCGGACTTCTGCTAAAACTCTTCAGAATTTCATAAATTATCCTCATGAAGATTTTTTATGGAGAACAATTAAAAAAAGTAACGAGCACTCAAAGTGAGCCCAAAATGTCAATTTCTATAAAATTCAGTGATCCAGAAGTTCAGTTCTGAATTTTGGTAACACCATTCTGCTGTGGTTTCTAGAAACACAGTTCAGTTGTCGCTTTGGCTGATTTTGTATGTTTATACTACTGGAATAGTGACCTAAGCGACAACTGAAGCTACTACGTTTCTGCAAAACACGGCAGCATTGAGAGATATACAAATTATCCTGATGAAGTTTTTTTAAAAAAGTAAAAATCAAAAAAGTTACGAGCAAATAAGGTTGTCAAAAAAAGTTGTAAAATTAAAGTTTTATAGAGTTCTAACAGATCTGATTAAAGTCTTGTTCATCCACAAAATAAGCTCTACCAAACACCTTCATGACAAAATTTTTTGAAGTCGAAATCTCAAAAGTTTCTACAACTCAGGCTTGTCAAAAAAAAGTGTCAAATTAAAAAAATGTATATTTTAAGAACTCGGATCACAATCCTGTTCTCTCCAAAAATTGTAGTTCCAGAAGTAAATTGAAGAACAAAAGTCAAAACCCAAAAAATATATCAGCATACATATATATTTTAATCACTGACTGCTTCCTATTCATTATGAAAAAATCCGAAAATTATGCTCATTTCATGAACAGTTTCATGCAGTCACAGTAGCCAATTTTCATCTTTCATTTACAGTTATTTACATCTATTTTTATTAATGAGGCTGTTTACACCACCTTACATAAAGTAAGTTACTTAAAATAAGGCATACCTTAATCGCGTTACATACATATATTCAAGTCTGCGCAGAACACCAGTACCCAGGTTTGCCAACATTATATTAGATTCATATTGACAGGTTTGATTTTCTAACCTTTGATTTAGAGGTTAGGAATATAAATATGTCAAATATAATGTTGGCAAACCTGGGCACTGGTTTTCTGCGCAGACTCGAATATATGTATGTAACACGATTTAAGTATCCTTATTTTAAGTAACTTAATTTATGTAATGTAGTGTAAACAACCTCAATGAAAATAGTGGATATCACAGTCAACTAACTAACAAAACATTATAAAGTAAATTTTAGATTCAGTTAAAGAGATGCCAATGACAAAATTGATAGTAAAAACAAAGCCTAGAGTAATTTTATTAGGAAAAAAGTGATGCTATTATGTTACCTCGTCTGGGAGATTCTTCACTTCTAAATGCATTTCTTCACTGTCCATATCTTCGATTAAAGAATGGCGAAGAGTTGATTGTATTGCAGCACTACTCAAATTTACAGAATCTGATGAATAAGAAGAGTCTTCTGAACTGTTTATCGTAAATTCCTCAAAACAAGAATCCTTAACATTACTGGTTGAATCATCAACTGTTGACATTGGTGTACTAAAGTCAAAAGAGTTTAAATGTTGCCATTTGTCACTAGATGTAACATGAAAATTCTGAAAATATAAAGTGATTGAATCATTTTAAACAAAATGACAAACTTACATTTCGTTCACCCCAAGTCGAACGTAATCAACTGTTTTGGAACATTTGGAAGTCGCGTATCTTTTAAGAACAGGTTGGAAAGTACGTATATCTTTAGTGGTGTTTTCAGAAACTACACAAGTTCTGTAAGTACAAAAACTACACTGAGAAAAATGGTTGTTCATGGATATTACAATTAAATGTTCAAATATTGAAACTTAGTATCAAGATATTAATATCTTGATATTCAAACTTAATATCTTAGATATTAAAAATATTTTTTTTAATGTCTAAAATATTAAGTTTAAATATATATTAATTTTTCTCAGTGAACACAGATAAGCTGTTTCCAAGCTTTTCCACAAAGATACGTACTTTCTGCTTTGTTCATAAAAGTTATGCGTTTTCCAAATTGTGACAAACACTTGCGGAATTCCACTTGGGGTGAACGATTTATTAAATATTATTATGAGGGGTCCTCCATAAATTAATTCACACTTTAAGGACGGGGGGTTCAGATTTTGTGACAATCTGCAAAAAACCAAAACACAATTGTCAAAATATCCATTTGACCGAATTTTATTTATCCAAAATTGCATTTATCAAAAATCTCATTTATCCAAAAAAGCATTTATCAGAAATCTCTTTTGTCCGAAATTTAAATGATCAAAAATCTAATTTCTCTGAAAATGCATTTACCAGAAATCTCGTTTCTCCGAAAGGTAAATTGTCGGAAATCTAATTTATCCAAAATTGTATTTATCAGAAATTTAACTTATATGAAATCTCGTTTGTCCAAAAATTGAATTATCAAGAATTTTATTTATTAAAAATTACATTTATCAGTAATCTCAATTGTAAGGATTTTCAATTATCAAAAATCTAATTTTTTCAAAATTGAATTTATCAGAAATCTCCCATGTCCGAAATTTCATTTACCAGAAATCTTATTTGTCCAAAATAGCATTTAATAGAAATCTCGTTCTTCAAAAAATTAAACTATTACGAATTTCATTTATCAAAAATTGTGTTTATCAGAAATTTCATTAGTCCGAAATTGCATTTGTCAGAAACCTAATTTATTAGAAAAAACATTTAACAGAAATTTCATCTGTCCGAAATAGCATTTATAAGAAATCTAGTTTTACCAACATTGTAATTATCAAAAAAACTCATTTATCCAAAATTTATCAAAAATTGTATTTATCAGAAATCTTATTAGTCCGAAATTGCATTTGTCAGAAACCTAATTTATTAGACAAAACACTTAACAGAAATTTCATCTGTCCGAAATAGCACTTATAAGAAATCTAGTTTTACCAACATTGTAATTATTAAAAAAAACCCATTTATCCAAAAGTACATTTTACAGAAATCTCATTTGTCCAGAATATTATTTATCAGAAATTTCATTTGTCAAAAATGTCAATTATCAGTCATTTTATTTGTCAAAAATTGCATTTATCAGAAATCTCATTTCTCAGTAATTGCAATTATCAGAAATCTCATTTGTCAAGAATGTCAATTATCAGTAATCTTATTTGTCGAAAATTGCATTTATCAGAAATCTCATTTCTCTGAAATTGCAATTATTAGAAATCTCATTTGTCCGAAATTGCATTTATCAGAAATATGATTTATCCGAAATATTATTTTTCAGAAATCTCTTTTGTCAAAAAATGTTAATTATCAGTAATCTTACTTGTCAAATATTGCATTTATCAGAAATCGCATTTGCCCGAAATCGCACTTATCGAAAGTCTCATTTATCCAAAAGATTATTCTCCATAACCTTCAATTTGTCAGAAATGTTATTTGTCCGATATTGCATTTATCAGAAATCTCATTTATCCGAAATATTACTTTTCAGAAATCTCTTTTGTCAAAAAATGTTAATTACACAGGTCTACAAAATCAGACTTTTTTAAATTAGATATCGGAGTGGTTTCCGATGTGTTTTTGTGCGCTGAATACGATGCCGGGTTCCAAAATTGTGCATCACGTCATGATTTTAGAAAAGCTTTTGGGGTTTTTCAATATTTTTTTTTTATTTAACCTGACGTGCTAGAAAAAAATTTTTGCTAAAATTTGGTTTCCTTATTGTTAGGTGTTAGAGTCCTAAAGTGAACGTTTAAAGCTTTAAATTAAGACCTTATACCACGGAGTTAGCTCAGTTGGTTAAATACTAGATCCTGCGGTCGCACCAAGTCCAGCTTGCTTGGTTCGCGCCCCGACAGGTCTGGGATTTTTCTGGCTCGTGAGATAACTTCAGTGGAAGGTTTGACGTCGAGGAATAATGATTTGCACTGTCGGTAACTGACCTGTGCAGATCATTAGAACACGACTGTCGATAAACCAGTTGTACTCAGGAAGAGGTCTTTCTACAGTTTTCCCTCTCCACTGGCGAGAAAACCCAATTATGGGTGGTCCAGGCAAATGCGAGTACTCCTACTTCAAAGTCGTCCTGTAGCACAGTGGTCTGAATCTGTAATTTACTGTTCAAAAATATCTACAGCCTCTAATAATCAACCGAATTAAAAGTTCTTTTTTTTTTAGTTTAAAGGTTAATAAATTCCTAACAACTCTGTGGTCGCCGATTTTTAAAAAAAATTTGTTTAATTGTTATTAACCTCGAAAGTTAATAAATAAATAAAATTTGGTCTTTTTTGGCTAATTTTTGTGAACCTAATTTATTAGTATTTATTCAAATTTTAAAGGAATTTATATATTTACTTCATGTACATTCAGATTGTAAGAAATAATTAAATTCTTAGTCTCTTTATTGTTAATCATTATAACAGGATTATTTTTTTTATGAATTATGTACTGCGCTAAAAAAAGCAATTAATGTTTTTAGCTGTTTAATGACACAAAATTATTAATTTATCTGAGAATATAGTATTTATTTATCAAATAGTGTCTTGTTGTCAACAATTTAAAAATAAAAAATAATTTCTTTTTACTTTTAAGATGTCTGATTATATGTATATTATTTATTAACTTTCGAGGTTAATAACAATTAAACAAAATTTTTTTTTAAAAATCGGCGACCACAGAGTTGTTAGGAATTTATTAACCTTTAAACTAAAAAAAAGAACTTTTAATTCGGCTGATTATTAGAAGTTATTAGAAGTTTTTTGTTTTAAAATTAATTAAATTAAGAAAATGACCAAGTGTAACTACATTTTGTGTAAATACTTTAATTAAATTTTTGGTTTAATTACCCTTACAAAAAAGTAGTACTGGATTCAGTACTGGGAAGAAGTACTGGGTTCAGTACTATGTTAAGCACTGAGAAACCATTCCTTTTTCGCGCAATATAATTTTTTAAGCACAATAACAAATTTTTTTAAAAGTTTTATTGAAACTGTGATTTTGCGTTCAATGTATTCCTCTCTATTTAATTTACAACAAAAAACTACTGCGCAGCCGTAGGACCCATAGAAACTTAGTGCTCAACGTGAACAAATTTTCAACAGTGCATGGTGAAAAAAGTACTGCTTTTCCAGTACTTACCCAGTACTGAATCCAGTACTTGTCCCAGTCCTGAATCCAGTACCTCTTTTTTGTAAGGGTATTTTATTTAACAAATAACCAATAAAAGAATGAATTGACTTTTGATTATAAATTCAATTATTTAACTTTATTGGCTCATTAAACCTGTGACCAAAGATGCTCTAACATGCTAAGGGCGGAGAGGGGAGGGGGCAGAGCAAATGTCCACGTGGACAGTTGTTTCCATAAAAATTTTCATTTTATCCTTTTCTTCTATAATCTTTGATAGACACGTTTTACAGGCCTTTTTAGAAATCTTAGCGGACTTTTGTTAAAGAATCTCTAAACGGTCGAATATTAATTCTGCCGAATATCCTAGTTATCGAAAATCCACTTTATCGAAATCCCAAACACTTAGGATTGTCTAATATCTAAATAGTCGAATATCTTTTAGCCGAATTTTCAAGTTTTCGAATATCAACTTTATCAAACCTCAAAAATGTTAAATATCCACTTCGACGCATATTCCAACATAAGAATCTCAAAATGGTCCAATATCCTAGTTGTCGAATCTCCAAAATGTCGAATGCCCATTTTGTAGAATTTTCAGATTGTCCAATCTCTAAATAGTCAAATATCTATTTTGCCTAATTTCCAAGTTTTCGAATATCAACTTTATCAAACCTCCAAAATGTCAAATATCCACTTTGACGCATTCTCAAACATCAGAATCTCAAAATGGTCGAATATCTATTTTGCCGAATTTTCTAGTTTTCGAATATAAACTTTGTCGATTCTCCAAAATGTCAAAAGTCCATTTTTTCAAATCTCGAAATTGTCAAATCTCCAAAGAGTAGAATACCTACATATTTTTCCGATTCCAAGTTTTCGAATTTCCACTTTATCAAACCTCTAAAATGTTAAATATCCACTTCGACGCATATTCCAACATAAGAATCTCAAAATGGTCCAATATCCTAGTTGTCGAATCTCCAAAATGTCGAATGCCCATTTTGTAGAATTTTCAGATTGTCCAATCTCTAAGTAGTCGAATATCTATTTTGCCTAATTTCCAAGTTTTCGAATATCAACTTTATCAAACCTCCAAAATGTCAAATATCCACTTCGACGCATTCTCAAACATCAGAATCTCAAAATGGTCGAATATCTATTTTGCCGAATTTTCTAGTTTTCGAATATAAACTTTGTCGATTCTCCACACTGAGAAAATAAGGTGACTAAATACAACCAATTTTTGATTAAATTTAGCAGAGAGAGGTTGTTGATATAGCACCTGCAAAGCACTTAATTGATTTTAGCAGAGCATATGCTCCGGTATCCTAGAAGTTTGATTGTCATCGCCGGTGTTTTGTTTGTTTTGTCCCGAGGAACCCTAACCTAGAAATAAAGCTGCTTGGCTAGAGGCTTATTTTCTCAGTGCAAAATGTCAAAAGTCCATTTTTTCAAATCTCGAAATTGTCAAATCTCCAAAGAGTAGAATACCTACTTATTTTTCCGATTCCAAGTTTTCGAATTTCCACTTTATCAAACCTCTAAGATGTTAAATATCCACTTCGACGCATATTCCAACATAAGAATCTCAAAATGGTCCAATATCCTAGTTGTCGAATCTCCAAAATGTCGAATGCCCATTTTGTAGAATTTTCAGATTGTCCAATCTCTAAATAGTCGAATATCTATTTTGCCTAATTTCCAAGTTTTCGAATATCAACTTTATCAAACCTCCAAAATGTCAAATATCCACTTCGATGCATTCTCAAACATCAGAATCTCAAAATGGTCGAATATCTATTTTGCCGAATTTCCTAGTAGTTGAATATAAACTTTGTCGATTCTCCAAAATGTCAAAAGTCCATTTTTTTAAATCTCCAAAGAGTAGAATATCTATTTTGTCGACTTTCCAAGTAGTCGAATATCCACTTTTTCGAATCTTCAGAATATCGAAGATCTACTTTGTTGCATCTTCGAACTGTCGTATCTCAAAATGGTTGTATTTCTATTTTGCGAAATATCCACTTTGTCAAATCTCAAAAATGTAAAAATTCTGTTTTGTTAAATCTTTAAATTTTTGAAAGTCCAGTTCGTCGTGTCTCCAAATTGTCAAATCTCCAAATGATCCAATGTAAATTTTTCAAAATATTCACTTTGTTGAATGTCCATTTTTTTCATACTTCGTATTGTTGAAAAGCTACTTCGACAAATATCCAAATTGGCGATTATTCGTTCTGTCGAATCTCCTAATGGTCGAATATCTATTTTGCCGATTGCCCAAGTTGTAGAAAGTCCACTTTGTCGATTCTCCAAAATATCTAATGTTCATTTTGTCGCATTATGAAATTGTCGAATATCCACTTCGTCGAGTTTCCAAATTTTCCAATATTTGTTTTGTCCAATGTCTAAATATCCGTATCCCCAAATGGTCAAAGTTTTTTTCAAATGAGTTTACTATCTATGAAATTTTTCCGTTTAGTAGATTTGAAATTCGATCATTTAGAGTTTCGACGAATTGAATTTTAAAGATAATTTATTTACCTGGAATCCAAAGCGTATGGCATGCGACAAAAAATTGCATGTCCCTATACGAAAACAGGGTTGCAACAAATATTTTATTAAAATTTTCCCTGACTTATTTCCCTGATTTCTAGACCAATTTTTTTCTTTTTCCCTGACCTTTTTTAAGTTTTAGAAATAATTTTTGGTATTTTTACTATAAAACCGTGAAAGATAATAATTTTTCAGATTGCAAACATGAATTATTTTTAGTAAGGTTTAAAATATGATTTAAAAAAATTTGTTTACTAATTTTTCATTTTTAGTAAATTTTAGAAAAATATAATTTTCATCCAATTTAGATATATTTTGCATTTTTCCAGTACTTATGATCAAAATCCCTGAATTTTCCTTGACCCACATCAGTTTCCCCTATTTCCCTGAATTCCCTGACCTGTGGCAACCCTGAAAAAAAACCCTCTTGCTCGCGTAACAGTTCTTAACAAATTCGTATCCCCCCTTCATCCTAATTAATGTTACGTAATTTGCGAACGTTTCCTGACCAGAAACGGCATTTAATCTGTTATCTGTGTGTTTAGCTGAGATATAGAGCGCGCTCCAAGCATGCAAACAATTTCCCTCAAGAAAAATTGAAATATGGATTTCTTGAAATTGGAATTTATTTAATTTGATGATCTTGAAATTGTAAAGAATGAAATGTAGAATAATAAAAGTTTGAATAAATTGAATTTGATTAAAAATAATATGAATTCAAATTTCCATCATTCCAAAGTTGAATGAATTCATTGTTAAGTGTAATAAATTTTTATCAAATGTTTTCATTAATTAAAATTAAGATCCATTTAAAGTTATACCCGTAAAATTTGTAGAACGTCTATTAAGAATAAAATAAAAGGAAATTGAATGAGCTTTAAACGAAGTGTCCGACTGCAGGGTCAGTCGGATCGTGTAGTCCTACATCCTACATTAAACCTACACTCTGTCTGACTATACCCGCTTTTAATGACTCCTAGGGTCACAAATCTAATAAATAAATTTCGTAAATAAAGGCCTTGAAGATATAGAATAAAGTTTTATGCTTTATGAAGTTATGCTTAAATTATTGTTGATTGATTATGAAAATAAGCAATATAAGTTAATCTTGTGTTATTAGTTATTTTTTTAAGAATGAATAGAATTTATTCTTATTCCGAGTAATCTTCTGAAGCATTAAAGACTTATAATGACCATTATACATACCATTATACACTGTCGAGTGTCTTGAATTTGAGGAACCGTTAGTGGTTTTATGCATTCTGTAGACTGTCGTCCTTGGAATTCCGGATGCATGATCAAGGTAATAATTTTTGTATTGTGATTTAATTTTGGGCAAAGTCACTGAAAAACTTAAAAATATATAAAATAATGGTTAACAAACACATATGTACATAAACATGTTTATTTGATAATAAAATTTTCAGTAAAATAACTGACAATAACAGATTATTTGGAGGAATTAAAAAAAATCGTAGACAAATGAATAACTGTTTAGTTAGTCGAATAAAAATTTTAATACTAATAATAATCTCCGTAAACTTCTCAAGTTCGTTACTCTTTATATTTTTCTTTTTCTGTACACGTTTCAAATTTTGAAGTTAAGTTATTCTCTGTTTTTTTCTAATTTTGATTCTCCTTATCGGTAAACATTCAGAAATTTGAATTGAAAGAAGGTAATCTTTTTCTTCTGTGTCTGGCCGTGCTTTTTTTTAATTGTCTGTTGTATAAAAAATATTTTAAAAGTGCTTTAACGATTAATTATGGTTTGTGAGGATAAAGTTTAAATATTTGAAAAGATTCGTGCCGATTTTTCTTACGTCATAAATTTACGTAGTGGTTTTTGTAGTCAATGAGGAACACGATGAAAAAGGACTTTTAGAAGAAGAAAAAAATCGGTCCGTATCAACCTTATACAAATCTCATTTGAAATAATGCACAATTTATCTAAACATATTGCTTCGAAGTAACAGTTATCATAATGTTAATTTTCTTCAATTAATATTTAATCTAATTTCCATTTTACTGTTTATTTATAAGTTCTGATTTTTCTTTAGTAGAAACGTTATTTTGCAGAAATTAATTTAAGTATGAGTAAACATTTTTACTTTCATGTATTTACCTAATTTATTGGTTGAATTAATTTTTGTTTTACCAATTTTTCATCTATTTTAATTTCTACTTTTACGATTTATTAATTACCAAAAATTTTTCGTCACAGAATTCACATTAAACAGAAATTTTATTTAACAGAATTTATGTTTAACCGAATTTTTATTTAAAAGAAAATTATATTATTCAAATTTGAATGTGTCAGAATTTTTATTTCACATACTTTTAAGTAAGTCGAATTTTCATCGAATCTTCATTTATCCGAATTTGTAATTGCACGAATTGTTATTCGATATAACTCTTAAAACATAGAATTCCCATTTTATCAGAAATTGCAAATGTCGAAGCAAACATCCGGTTACACAGAAATTCTGCAAAATAAGATCTCTGCTTCATATGAATTCTGTGAACTAAAATTGTTGTTAATTAATAGTTTGTGAAAATATAAATTGGAATAGATAAAATCTTGGTAAAACGAAAATTAGTTCTACCAATTAAATAGATAAAGAAGAAAAATAAAAATGTTTGTACATTTCTAACCTCACATATAATTTTTAAAATGATTTAAAATGGTAACGTTTCTGAGTTTTTTGTTTTTTGATGTGGTTCCTTTGAGGAAAATGTCTCTGACTTAAAAATATTTTTTTAACAAATTCCTCACTTTTCTCTGATTTCCAGCTTTTCTCGGACTTGTGGACACCCTATGGTTTCTACAAAAGAAAAACTAGAGCTAATGAATAAAAAATAGAATGAAAACTGGACCAAACATTAATTGAAATAAATAAAAATCGAGATAAAAATTATTACAACTAATGGTTCGGCACAATATGTTTAGGTGAATTATGCATTATGTCAAATAGAATTTGTGGAAATTCCTGCTTTCCAAAAAATCAACTACAAAATTGGTAAATTATTAAGAGGAACCGCCTTCATTTTGACCCCTTTAAATTTGAATAATCTTAGAAAATTATTTTATTTTTCAAAGCATCCTTTGGGTTAATTATTATTTTTTTAAATCAATTAAATTTTGAACATTAATCATTGATTTAATGGAATAATAAAATTTTATTTAGTTCTAAAAAACTCTATATTTAAAAATGAATAGAGAAATTCTAGAATGAATAATTATACATATGTTATTCAATAATCCTACAAGGCGTTTGATAATAATTATAAACAACATTCCATATAATATGAAACATAAGTTTAATATTATTTTGTTGAAGTAAAAAAAAACTATATTTCAGAATCAAAAATATAATTAAAATTATATTTAGAATATGATTTAATTTATTATATTTAAAAAATAAGTTTTCTATTATTTTACTCATTGAGATAAATTTGTTTAATTTCACAATTTGGGCTTTTAAGTTTCTAAAAATATTTTCTTCAAAACCGAGACAAAGTATACAGACGAGATAGCCTTAACCCTTTCGGCATAGTGGTAGGTATACCTACCACCTTTTTAATTTTAAACTTTTCTTTCCCGAATCAATGTTTTTAATACAATAACACTGAAATATTTCTTCTATGCTATGTTATACATTGTGGAATGTAAAAAAAATTTCAATAAATATATAACGTAAAAATTATAAACAATTATAAATAAACAATTTCAAAAATTCGTTCTTTTTTTTAAAAAAATTCATTTTTGATCTAACTATGAGGAATAATGTAACAAAACTTTTATTTTGAACATTTTTGGGGTCGCTGATTACGAATTTGCAATCAGATTTTAAAAATTCAAAATGGCGGATCCAATATGGCGGACGATATTTTTAAAAATTGGTTGATTTGCATGAAACTTGGTATCTTGAGGTTTTTGGGGTCGCTGATTACGAATTTGCAATCAGATTTTGAAAATTCAAAATGGCGGATCCAATATGGCGGACGATATTTTTAAAAATTGGTTGATTTACATGGCGTATCCAATATGGTGGACGATATTTTAAAAAAATCTGTTGATTTGCATGAAACTTGGTGTCTAGGGGTTTTTGGGGTCGCTGATTACGAATTTATCATCAGCTTTTAGATATTCAAAATAGCGGATCCAATATGGCGGAAAAAAATGAAAATTGATTTCGGGTTTCCATAACAATCATTTCTAAAAGTTTTTTGGGATTTCCATATTGCAAATCTGTAATAAAATTTAAGATATTCAAAATGGCTGATGACTAATTTTTGTGTTTTTTTCATAATTTTTTACTCTTAGCGTTATCCGGAACTAACGACGTGGACGTGGTAAACTTCTAGCTCCTCTTTTGTTTTTTTGTTGTTTTTTTGTTTGTTTTTGTTTTTTGCTTTTTTTCATTTTTAATTTTCTTTGTGATTTTAGTTTTAAAGTTTTAGTCTTTGGTTGATTTGTTGAGTACATCTTCACTTGTGGTAAAGTGTAAAGCAATTCCTTGTGGGTAATAAGCACAGTGGGACATTGCATATTGTACAAATCCATGATGTTCGTCGTTGGTCATTTTTTTGTGCTGCAAGGTGCACAACGCTTTGAAGCAGCAGTATACTCGGGTAAGTGAGCTGATTCTCATCGCCTTTTTACAATTGATACTTTTGGTTTGTAACTGAAAACTTCAGCAGCTTGTCGCTTTCGGCCTCTTGTAGTTTGTAATTTATGTCCAACTAGTTGGTCTACCAAACGTAATCTGAATTCCTTGGAAGACAAAATTGGATTCAAACCTTTCTTTTTGTACAAAATCAAAGCATTGACCACAATGACCGTCTAAGAAATGATAAAATATTCAAGACCACCATTTCTTAGATTTCCTATCAATTTTGTATGTTGACAATAGTTGGTCAGCTTTATCAACATAGCGCATATGCTTAGTATAATCGGAGACCATGATGGAACAATTGATGGTTTTCAAGGAGCCATATTTTTGCTTCCGATTTACAGTTTCGACTTTACTAGGATCATGATAATTTGACAAAAAGTAGACAGCTTTTTTGTCCATCCATTTGATCCAGCGAATACCAGTGTTGGATGTCTGGAAATCACTCTGCCCATGTTGCATTTTTTTATCTGGTATATCGCTTTTTGGCAGTCTTGCACTGTTCTAGCGTACAGTACCACAAGCAAAGATTTTATCACTTTTTAGTGATATCATCAATTCTACACCTGTAAAAAAATTATCAAAATAGACTATTATTTTCTATGTGATTATTTTCTACTAGCTCTCGGGTAAGATCCTTTACAACTCTTGCTCCCAATTGCTTTTCAGTACTTTCGGTTTTACTAGTGTATACCTGAAATTCACAAGTATAGCCGGTTTTATCGGCACGAACCCAACACTTATATCCACGTTTTACAGGTTTCGCAGGCATATATTGTTTCATGCTACTGCGACCTTTGAATTTGATCATCGAATTATCAACACTTTGATATTGGCCGGGTTTCCAAAAATTTTTAAAACTTTCGTTTAGTTTATCCAGCAAGAGTCGTACTTTGTACAATTTGTCATAATTCGCTTCCCCTTTTTTTGGCTCTTTACTATTGTCTACCAGATGTAAACTACCTAGAAAAAAAGCAAAACGATTGACAGACATCAAGGAGCTGATGTACGAATCGTTCAACTGAGGATTAGCAGACCAATAATCACGATAGGAAGGAGATTGTTTTACACCCATGAGAATATTGATTCCTAAAAATATAATCAATTCCTCCTTCGTTGCAGATGCCTGTTTATATTTTTTTTGTTCTAAGTAAACATTAGTTTCGCGGAGTATAGTGTCTATCAGATCTGGAAACAAAAAGAGAAATATATCTAACGGGGATTTAACATTACTAGGAATGTTAGGACCAAAATCACTGGTAAACGGAGCATCGCTTCTCGATTTAGAGGATTTTCCCCATATTTTAGTACCTCGTAAAACCTGAATATCGGGGGCATCATCCTCATCAGAAGTATCAGAACAGAAATCATCAACAACATCTTTTTGAGCTGACACCATACTCTTTTTGCTTATAGTACAATCAACAACTTCATCATCATCCAGATCAGAGTCACAAAGATTAGCAATGGACTCACTATCACTTGGAATTTCAGCCAACTCTATTTCTTCTTTCATTTCACAATACTAAAGTGGACTGTTGCAGATAAAAATGTAAATCAATTTTATCTAGAACCAAAAGTATCAATTAAAAAAAGGCGATCTGAATCAGCTCACTTACCCGAGTATATTGCTGCTTCAAAGCGTTGTGCTCATTGCAGCACAAGAAATGACCAACGACGAACATCATGGATTTGTACAATATGCAATATCCCACTGTGCTTATTACCCACAAGGAATTGCTTCTCCCTTTACCACAAGTGAAGATGTACTCAACAAATCAACCAAAGACTAAAACTTTAAAACCAAAATCACAAAAAAAATTAAAAATGAAAAAAGCAAAAAAAAACAACAAAAAAAACAAAAGAGGAGCTAGTAGTTTACCACGTCCACGTCGTTAGTTCCGGATAACGCTAAAAGTAAAAAATTATGAGAAAAACACAAAAATTAGTCATCAGCCATTTTGAATATCTTAAATTTTATTACAGATTTGTAATATGTAATCCCAAAAACCTTTTAGAAATGATTGTTATGAAAATCTGAAATCAATTTTCATTTTTTCCGCCATACTGGATCCGCCATTTTAAATATCTAAAAGCTGATGATAAATTCGTAATTAACAACCCCAAAAACCCCTTAGAAACAATTGTCATGAAAATCCAAAAAAAAATTTAATTTACTTCCTCCATATTGGATCCGAAATTTTGAATTTCTAAAATCTGATAACGGATTCGCAATCAGCGACCCCAAAAACCCCTTAGAAATAATAGACATGAAAATCCGAAAAAAATTTTAATTTTTGTCCGCCATATTGGATAGGACATTTTGAATTTCTGAGATCTAATGACGGATTCGTAATCAGCAACACCAAAAACCCCTTAGAAATAATAGACATGAAAATCCGAAAAAATTTTCAATTTTTGTTCGCCATTTTGGATCCGCCATTTTTAATTTCTGAAATCTGATGACGGATTCGTAATTAGCGACCCCAAAAACCCCTTAAAAATAATAGACATGAAAATCCAAAAAAAAATTTTATTTTCGTCCGCCATATTGGATCCGCCATTTTAAATTTTCAAAATCTGATGACGGATTCGTAATCAGCGACCCCAAAAACCCCTTAGAAATAATAGACATGAAAATCCGAAAAAAAATTTCAATTTTTGTCCGCCATTTTGGATCCGCCATTTTGAATTTCTGAAATCTGATGACGGATTCGTAATAAGCAACCCCAAAAACCCCTTAAAAATAATAGACATGAAAATCCGAAAAGAAATTTAATTTTCGTCCGCCATATTGGATCCGCCATTTTGAATTTTCAATATCTGATGACGGATTCATAATCAGCGACCCCAAAAACCCCTTAGAAATAATAGACATGAAAATCCGACAAAAATTTTCAATTTTTGTCCGCCATTTTGGATCCGTTATTTTGAATTTCTGAAATCTGATGACGGATTCGTAATCAGCGACCCCAAAAACTCCTTAGCAATAATAGACATAAAAATACGAAAAGAAATTTAATTTTCGTCCGCCATATTGGATCCGCCATTTTGAATTTTCAATATCTGATGACGGATTCGTAATCAGCGACCCCAAAAACCCTTAAAGGGACATGAACCCAAAAAGTCAGGTTAAGAGAAAAATGTGTGCCGCAAAGGGTTAATGAAGAGATATTGATTATCATTAGTACTAATTTATATATTACACAGTTATAAATTTTAATAATGATGTAGACTAACTTAAAGTGTCGAATATTCGAAAATCTAGAAGGTAACGAATATTTCATTTATTGATTTTGTTTCTTTTTATCGAGAAATAATAAAAAAAAGTAAGTAAACATTTTTTTAAAGTAATGATCCTTTATTCCAATAGAATGTTAATTATATATTATAAATAAGTGGGGTGTTACACAGCACCTAAACTTCCTGTAAAACTTTCAATAAGTTTGATGCTGCAAGTTTACAAACTCACGGAAAGGTCGCAGTCAAGTTGTACTAAATTTAGGTGCTGTGTTCGTTGCATTGGAGTAATATTTAGAATCCCTATATTTTTATTTAGAAATCTTAAAAAACCTGGAAAACAATGTATTATTGAAAAAACAAACTCCGTTCTCTTTATATTAATATGATAAATTTTAATAAGTTTATCAAAATTTGCTGAAACAAAGACAAACACAAATAATTAATAAAACCCTTCTAATAGTAACAAAAAGTTGCGCATATTTAAAATTTGAAATATTTTTTAACAAAATAATTAAAATCTACAAACGTTAGTTGATTAGATTCAACAGTTGTGAAATGTTTTTTTTTAACTTTAGGAAAAAACGTTGCGAACATGTTCCTATTGCTCTACTAGTATACAATTTACGCTTACCTTCCTGCACCTTTTCCGGCGACGATTCTTTCCATGGCGCCCTTTTTTAGCAATAATAATGTGAATATCTTGAGATGTGTGACGTTGGTTACCACCTAAGATGAAAACAATATCTAATAATTTTCAGGTACTACATGTTTTAATATCAAATAAGAAGAGGTAGAAACAAAACTTTAAGAAAACTATGTTTTTGTTCTGAAATACGTGGCGATTCATATTAAAGAATTCTATTTTATATTGCAATAACAGTTTTACTTAATTTAAAAGTTTTACAAATTACAAGTATTTGTATTGTAATAATTATAATAATATACAATAATTGTAATATTGCAAAATATTGCACAATTATTTAACCAAAACGTTCTGTGAGTATGTAATTTAAACTTACTTTAGATTTTTTCGATGAGAAGAGAATTATCTGCAAACTTTTCAGCTAAATCTTCAGTTTCACATAAATTTCAATGCACGTGGGATACGCCATATTTGCCACTATATAATACATATAGCATTAGCATCTAAGCACCAAGGTGCTTTTTCCCGCTTTGCCCAGGGTTCGGAACAGTCTTGACAGTACCCTCTCCCAACGCATTTGCGCATGTCTCTAGAAAATCGTGTCATAAGGGTGCCGTCTCATGCTAGGGATTAAGGATTAGAATAGACCAATCAGATAATTGGTCACATTGGAAAGCATTTTCTGATTGGTCTATTCTAATCCCCGATCCATCAATCCCGAGCATGAGACGGTACCCTTAGGGTGAAATCAGATGGATGCGTCAAACGTTGCGCCGTTATGAGATAGAAAGAGATAGAAACAGATCTGCGTCTTTTTCTCTCTCATTACGACGCAACGTTTGACGCATTCATCTGAGTTCATCCTTACTGAGCTTTCTACGGTTTACGACGAATATTACGTCATTAACGTATATTACATGGTAAACTTCCGAGATAAACTTTGGGACCCTGGGACCACACTAAATCGGCAAATAGTCGCACACCACTGCTGCTCTCTGCTTTGCGACTGCGCGTCACGTTAGCGTTCACATTCGAATTACAACGGTTTTCCATCTTGTTCAAGCGAGTAGAAACTGAGGTGCAACCGAAGTCTTAATATTAGTGAACAACTAATATTAGTCACTAATATTAGTCAACACTGGGATGAAAAATTTCAAAAATTTAGGAAGATCCCAGCTTTAATACATCACGTGGGAGGTAATAAGATAATATTGTTTTAACTTTTTCATTTGTACATCTATAATACTAAATAAAGTGTCTATAAACGTCCGGCAAGACGGACAAAAATATTTTATCAGGCTATTAGCCCGAAGGATTTTTTCTGTAAAATTTCATCCGTCTAGACGGACGTATATTCGAATTATATATTAAAAGTAAATAATTAAAGTTAATGTTCGATACGTAACTATAAGCAGCTTTAGAAAATTGCAATAAAATTCTTATTCAATTTTTATTTCACATTTATTCATTTTTTATTTGTTACATTTTAATAACAAATACCAGGGATCGCAGGTTATCCCCTATTCACTTTTTTCCCCTATTTTAAAATTTTGCACCTATTTCCCCTATTTTCAAGAATTGTCTCCTATTTCCCCTTTTTTTAATTTTCAGTATTCAATTTTTTAGTTATAGCCAACATTTTTAGCAGCTCAATATAAAGAAAATTTTTTTATAAAACCCCAGCCCAATTAATTGACATTAACCTGTATCAGCAATCCATAGCAAATCCCCATTAAAAATACAGAGGGAAAAATAAACTTTTAAAAAAAAATTCTCAACTTTTTTAATTTATAAGCTCAAAATATTTTAGATCATAAATTTCTTCATTTTTAGCCATATTTTAAGATATATTGTTTAAAGAAATTAAATTTTAAAAATGTCAGATGCTATAAAAAATATGTAGAAATTTTCAAAAATATTTAAATTTATTGTTACGTCATGGAAAACATAACATACAAAAATATCTTTTAAATTCAGTCGGTGGTTATACAGTGAGGGTTAGGTGTACGGTTAAATAAATCGAGAGACATTTGTACATATATTGAAGTGCAGAGTTTATTGTTTACACAAAGGCTTGACGATACCGATCTTAAATAGTGAGGTGTTGAGAGAGCGGCGAGAGCTGGTGGCTAAGTATGGGTAATCTGAAACAGATTATCCGTTTAGAGAAGATATGAAAACAAGGGATAAGGAAAGGAATAAAGGATTTAACAATGTTTGATCTTACCTTTAATTTTAAGTGGAGATTCTTGGTCAGATCTCAGGAACGAGAATTGAAGAATATTCGTCGGACCAGGAACCGGCAATCAACCAGGCGTATTGTGAAGGCGATGTTGGGCCGATACTGGCGGAAAACTGGCAACCAGCCAGCTGTATTGTGAAGCGATGTTAGTTGAAGATTGTCGAAATTCTTACAATCTCTCAGTGAAAAGTCGATGAACAGAGTTTGGAATTAACTGTACAGATTGACTTCTTGAGGTAGAAGATGATATCGTTGGGGTTGAATTAGAACTGGTACGAAGATTTTGACAATCAGAGCTTCGGGGTTTAAATTAGACTGACTTGTTACAGACCCTTATAGGACCTTATATAGTCCTTTGCAATCGATAAAAGTTTCAACTAGGGGAGTTTTTAATTTTCGTAATTCGCACCTCTTTTTCACCACATTTATTTACACTGCCTTTTACGGTAACCCTCTGGGTTATTCTCTTAGTTAGTTCAAACAAAAAAGCGAACGGTATTATCGATCGGTGTGGTAAATAAGCCTTACTCTTAGTAATAGAGTAAACATTTAGAATATATAAATGAGAATAGATTTATAATAAGTGTATAGCTTTATAATAAAATTAATAAACGTTACATACGTAACACCTCGGCCCTCTTTTCCAAAACTTATGGAGTGAGTTTTGGTCCAGAATATAAATTTATTGAATTTGATTTAATCCTTAAGTTTAAGAAATTTAATTTTGAATGATTAATTGTGAAACGAGATGTCGAGTTGTTACGTTTACAGGAAGATTGTAAACCATTTATAAAAATTTTCGTATATTTATGCATTCTTAATTAAGAAAAATGTGTTAACGATTTTACAAACAATGTTTTTAAAAAAAATTTACCTTATAATTTTTATCAATTTACTTTGAATTATTTTCAAAATCAAGGTTTTGTGTATCGGATTACACAAAAAAATTATAATTTGGATTTCAATCACACTAAATACAACAATTTGACAATTTTAAATTCGTAAGCAAACAACAGATTTCTTACATAATTTTACACAAACTGTACCAAAATCTAGTACAGAATATTAATTTAAACATTAAATTACAAGACATCAATTTAAACATTAAGTTAGAAAAAAGGCTATTTCCTACGTGATTTACGCACAAAATATCAATCAAACGGTAATATTTTAAATTGTCACATATTCTATCATATATATCTAATATAAAACATCAATTAATATTTTTAAGATAAAAGTGTTACTTACATAACTTACACATTTTATTACCAAAACATCAATTAAACTGTAAATTTTCCTAATTTTAATTTATTTTGTCACATATTTGATTTTAAAACATTAATTAGAAGTAACATTATTAAAATTTATTTACGGAACTTACGCATATTTTTCCGATTTTATTTCGTTTGAAAAAGAACATATGGACTAAATACAATTTTTGAATTTATAAGAGTTTACATTTTTCGGTTATTTAATGTAATGTATGTTTAATATGGCAAACACATATTTATTTTTATATATATAAATTGTTCGAAATTTAGCAAGATTTCTCTTTTTTTGTTTTGATTTTTGTTTTCTTTGGCAATCACACACATACATATACTCGCAAAATATATTACGCTAAAAAAAAAAATTTGTGTTATTTTTATTTTTATAATAAAAAGTTATTCGACATGAATATATGGAGTCCCTCACCCCATAGTTTCAAACATGAAATGTGACAACATCATGTTTGAAAAAACAATAAGATAATTTATAAAAACATTGTTAATTATTTATCAAACGGCGATTTCTTAAGGGTCCTTTACATTTGTCAATTGTATGGTTACGCGAATAACATTTTTCGCAAGACGATTCCCATTTAAAAAGTTTCTTTTTTTGTGAATTATTTAGCATAATTTCTTCATTTCTTTCCAAAAATTCGTATTTTTCACTTAATTTATTAAGTATTACTTCAGCTGAAGTGTGACGAGCGTTTTGCGCTATACATACGGATTGACCAGATTCTAAAAAATAATCATTATTTTTTCTAATATAACAAGTCGCTAAAAAGACTGGTTTATTAATTGTTCCAATATTTTTTACATTATATATAGGCTTTGTGAAGCCATATTCTATACTTAAATTATTTAATTGCGCTATCGGTAGACTCTTGTGTTCGGCATTCATTTTCTGTAACAATTTTCGTTTTTTTTTTTTTTTTGTTTTTTTTTAATTTCTGATACTACTTATTATATATGATGTGGCGCAAAAAACAATAGAATGAGAAAAAGGTAAGTTATAATAAAAAATTTTAAATTATCGGTTGAATGAAAATAACTCAGTTTTTAGAAAAAATATTGCATTATTTACTATGCATATTTTTAATAAATAGTGGGTTAAACAGAAGATTTCTTTGTCTTGGAACGATCCTACAAATAAATTGTCTTGAAATATTATCTATAGGATTTCCAAGATGAGGTAATATGGAAGTTTGGAAAAAGGATTAAAATAAAGGGATAGGACTAATATTTGCAAATAGGCTGGTATACAATCCTTGAGATTCTATACTTTGGAGGTGTGATTTTACATCTATCTTTTTCGATTTTCTGGAGGAAACATGTTTGTGTTTATATCCTTTTATTTAAACAAATTTGGAAGTGGGGATTTTTCGAGGGCCCATTTTTCCTCAGTCTTGTTTTTGAGTTCCATGGGTGTTGTGCGTCTTTAAAATTTAGTACAAGGAAATTTGGAGAAAAAGAAAAATGATGGATTTAGATTTGGATTTTAGTGATGTGATCGAAAACCTACTTCCCATCAATTTATGGGTTAATTTAGTCAAAAATTTTTTTATTTCTTGGATTTTTACGTATGGGAGTATTTTGGTACCAGGACACTGGGGATCTTTTTTAGAAGTTTATCAGTTTCAACTGTGGAGTGAAATCGAAGTGGAATTAGAAACCTATTTGGAAAGAAACATTATGTGCGTGCGAGGGATGTTTTGTCGCATAGTAGACAATATTTTAGTACCGGTGAGTGAAATAATAAAAAAAAAAATATTATTTATTTAAAATTATGTGAAGTTATCTCTATTACTTTTTCTCTTTTTCTTATTTTGTAGCATGATGGTCGTTTTGTCAGATGGACAGATGTTGGAAAACCTATTTTAATAAATTTAAATTATATCGAGTTGGATTGCGGGCGAAGAATCATTGCGCCACATTATTGGGTAGTTTCGCATTATTTAACTTTTGCAAAATTATCTTTGGCTGCAAAACGAGAGTGGCAGCGTGTAGGACTAAATGATCCCATAGCTGTCGACGGGAAATTATGGATTGTTCGCGATGATCAATTAGTACAGGTAAGAATCAACAATTTTCAATGTACAATTATTATCTTTAAATTTTATAATTATTCATAAAATTTTTCTTGTCTCTTTTTTATTATTTTGCTCTATTGACGATTATTCCTGACAATTTTCAAAATTTTTTCTTTTGATTGTCAATTATTTTCTTGATGTCTTAATTAAAAGATTTTTTGAATATTTAATTATTTAAATTAATTTAATTCTTTAATTTATTTCCTTAATTATTTTCTACAATTCTGAGTTTTTATTCAATTTTCAACTGCTAGGAAAAAAAAATTATAAATATGTTCGAAAAAAAATTCTCGTATTTTGCAAGTTAACAACTATTTTCTTAAAATTTTAATAATAAAAAAAAAAAAATTTAATTTCCAATTGATATCTTCAATTTCCATTTGTTTTCTCTTTTCCTAATTTTAATTATTTATTTATATTTTTTTTATTTTTAACTCGTTTGTTTGAATTGCAATTATTTACAGCAGTTATGTCTATAATTCTTCAAGGATTTTGTAAAGTTTGTCGCGCTATTCGTTAATATTGCTAGTTAATTTTATGATTTCTAATTATTTTAAATTGAATTATATTTTGATTTTTTAAATTACAAATTTTTAAATAGTGAATTAAAATATAAATGTGTCTTATTTAAATGTACTTTATAGCTTTTTAATAATGATAAAAACACCTTAACATAATATTTTAATTAATGAGAAAATCTGTATAAATAGTAGAATTTAATTCTAATACCTATTTCAAGATTCAAGATTATAAATTAATATAAATGCTTTTAAATACTTTTTTTATAATTTGCTCCTCTGTTTCAATAATTTTCTTTTAGAATTAGAAACTTCCTTTCACTATTTTAAGGATTGTCACTGTCAATTGAGAAGGAGAAAAGAGAGAAAAAAAAAAAATTTTATTTATTTATTTATATTATTATTTTTTTTTTTTTTTTTTTTTTTAGCTAAAACTCCGATACTTACTTTATTATAAAGAAAATACGATTAATTTTGAATCAGAAGATTTACAAAATATTGGCCACAGATTCATTAAATAAAGAATTATCAATTTTATTTCTAAAAAAAAAGACTGATAGTAGAGTTGACACTATATATTTCCATGTAACTGCGATAATTATTGGCAGATTAACAATACTTTATTTTTCTTTTGGGAACTGTCACACAGTTTTGTGTTTTAGCAGTACGACTGTGTGGCTGAGCATTTCATATTCGTGACCGCGAGTGACACTTTAAGGTTAGGTAGATCTGACAGGTGGCGCACCGATACATTACGGGAAATTCATACGTACAGGTGCCAAACCCTCACACAGGGTTCTGAAGTTACGCGTAACTTTGAGATTTTTATGTAAATTACGTAGAAAACGTAATATGTTGCGTACGTGTTTTTGTAGATCACGTGATACTTATAAGGGATTTAAATTACGTAGAATATTTGTCCGGTGAATTATTAGGTAATTTACATATAAACAAACATGTAGGTTATCTTAAGTAATTTACGTTTCGATTTCTGTTTTTATATACTACTCAAGACAAAACTTTGCTCTGGGGAAAAACTATTTTGCCTCCTTGTTACACAATTAAAAATATGTAACGAGGTAGCCTTAATTACGAGGTATTGATTATGACTAACAATAATTTATATATTACACAGTTATATGAACTTTAATAATAATTTAGATTAATTTAAAGTGTCGCCTAGTCGTATTTATTAAGTTTGCTGGAAGTTTGAAAACTTCCGGAAAATTGTATTTCAGAATTTAACAATTTTTTATTAAAGTATCAATTATTTCCTTTAGTCTTTAAATTATGAATATTTAAATTTATTACAATAGTTTTCATTCACTTCTGTCATTTTTTAATTATTTTTGCAATATTTCAATAATTTCCTTTTTTTATCTTTAAATTATTGCCAGGAATATTTCAATTTTCTATACAAGTCAATTTTACTTTCGTTATTTTTCAACTATTTTTGTTATTTTCCAAATAATTTTATCATATTTTTTTTTTATTTATGCCATTTTAGAATTATTTTTACAAATTGTAATTATTATATTCAATCTTTTTATCGTCATTAAAATATTAACCTTTGAAGATCAGTTTTCAATTATTTACTTCAAATTTAAATTATTTCGTTTCAATTTTTGTCATCATATTTTTTATTCTTAATGAAATTTTCAATAAGTTTTGTCATTTACAACTCTTTTCTCAGATTGAACTATTTTGTCATTTAATTATTTCCTATATATTTCAATTATTTTTGCTATTTTCGAATTGTTTGTTTATTTGGTTGTTTGTTTGTTTGTTTGGTTTTTTTTTTTTGACTAAATTGACTATAATTCAACAAAATTTGAACCATTAAAGGTTACTATGAAAATTTGAATAATTAATAGCTTATGACAATTAAAGTTTAACAATATAAATTCATATTAATAACATCAAGTTTAAAAAAAAAAAAAAAAAAATTTATTTTAATAAATAAAAGAAAACTTACACAAATTTTAGTTATTGATCTTTACTTTGGTTATATTGCAATTTCGATTAATTAAATTGTGAAATAGTTTAATTTTGAATCAGTTAGAGTTAGGATTTTTTATTTATTTGTTTATATATATTTTTTATTTAGATTAATAAAAATTATTATTATTATTTTTTTATTTTCATTTATTTATTTTTTATTTTTATTTATTTATTTTATTTATTTATTTTATTTTTATTTTATTTATTTATTTATTTATTATTATTATATTTTTTTTTTTTGAATATGGTTTGTTATTAAATAAAGAAATCATATTAATAGAAGTTTTGAAAACGGGCATAATTAATAATAAAAAAAAAAAAAAAAATATATATATTGTATTATATATTGTTTTAGATTGGGGATGTGCAGAGGCAATACTCTTCTGTCAGTACTTTCCATCAAGTGACTCAAGGTCGAGTCCGGGGGCCCGATAGAACTTTGTATGCAATTCCTTTGGATATTTGTACTTCAATGATTGTCAGTTTAACTGGATTTAGAAAAGTAGCTCGACAACATTTAAGAAGTGATTTAGCGAGCAATCCATTTATTTGGGAAGGACGACAGTTTAGGATCTTAAATCGTGAAATAATTGAGGTAAGAATTTTTAATAAGGAAATAAAAATAAAAATTGAACATAATTAAATTAATAATGATTATTACTATTTATTTCCAGTGCCATTACATAATTGGACAAGTGGCTGATCTACCTCTCTTAAATATAGATGATAATGATTTTTTATGAAAACAGAAATGGATTAGATTTTAACTTTTATAAAAAAAAAACAATTTTTAGGTAATTTGTAAATACAATTAAATTTATATTTTTATATTTAATAATCACTTTTTAAATCAAAGTTTTTAATTAAATACATTAGAATATATTTCATTATCTGAAAAGTTTATATCATAAAAAAAAAATATAGTGTTTAAAAAAAAAAAATTTGTCTTTTTGTCAATTTCCTTCCCAAACAAATAAAAATTTACATATTTTGCTGCACTGTTTTCCTTAAAAATAGAATAAAATATAATGTTAAATGCTAGATTTTTATTTGCTCCTTTTTTCTATGTTTAATAAATTTTATGAAATATTACGATTGTTTGATATAATCATAAATTTGAAGATACATTCATTAAATCTAAATAGGATATACATAAAGGAAATGTATTTATGAATGAATACAAAGTGCATAATTTTTATTCGTTAATATAATATTTAGGAAATGCTTGAATTTAATGTACTATATTTAATTCAATGGGATTTTTTATTTATTTATTATATATATTTTTTTGATTGCACAAATCAATAATAATTTTTATTTTATTTTATTTATTATTTTTTTTTTATTTATTTATTATTAATATTATTATTATTATTATTATTATATATATACATATATATATATATATATTTTATTTTTTTTATTTTTATATATATGTATTTTTTCTTTTTTTTTTTTTACACAACTTCTTCGAACAGAGTTGTAAGGTTAGGATTTTTGACAACGCGTTTCAAATGCTGTGGAGGATTAAGGCGGTAAGTACTTGCTACATATGTTGGCTGAATAGGCAAAGATTTAATTAAATTAAAATTTTTATAGATACGAGGGATGATGGTAGCTAAAATAAGGAAAATAATTAAAATTGACATAATTATAAAATATGATATTATTTTGAGATGATTATTTTTTTGTTCAATGTTTTTAGTATTTAAATTTTTTGATATCACAAGAGACTCAAATAATAACAACTGCATATCTTGCTTATATTGAAAATCTGAAAAAATTTCGTTAAGCCTTTGTTTTCCAGTTAAAGATTTGTTTATCAATAGTGGTGATATTTCTTCCATTGATATTTGGATTTTTGGTGTACAAATAGAAGGATCCATTTTAGCATAGAATGTTTGATTTGGTAACAGGATATTTTCATATTGTAGTTGACATTTTGATTTTAATTGGAGGATTCCTGTACCTTTAATTTCAATTACTTTAGGCAAAGTTTCTGGGCAAAAAATAGTTACTTTTTTAATAGTTGTTAAAGCATACAACCATCCTGAATGCTTTCTTAAAGGTGTCCAACTTCGAAAATTATTAAAATTTATATAATAATTACATTTAGAGGGTTTTGAGTTTATTAATAACATTGTTTCACAATTAGCATCTGTTAATATATTTTTTCTAGGTGGTAAATTTATGCATATATAGGATCTTAAAAGTGTTTGTTGGCAATTATCTAGAAATGGTTCTTCTGTTTGAAAATAAGACTTATTGTCATATGATAAAGCAATATAAGACATTAGAGTTTTTATGTAGATAGAAACAGTGTAATTTGTTTCAAAATTTGAAAATAATGGAGAAGGATATGTTTTATATAAAGTGTAAACATCCTTAGAAATTGTTGGGAAATTTATTACAGAAAAAATATGGTTTCTAATTTGCAAGTGGTTTACTTTTGATAATAAAACTATGTCTTGAAAATGTATGTCTTTAAAAGGGTTATTCATTAGATCTTCATAACTAAATTTAATTGCCAATTTATTAAAGTAATCAAAAGTCAAAGAAAAATTTCTCGTTAAACGGGATATTATGGATTCTAAAGCATATATATATTCTTCAAAAGCTTTTTCTATTTTTAGTATTTGTTTAAAAGAATTGTTTTCAAGAAGTGTGATATTTCTAATGGTATTTTCCCATGAATAAATTTCAAGAATTTCATTATAAAGTTCATTAATTTTGAATAAAGTTTTTGATATACTATCTTCATAGGCATAAATGTTATTGATATCTTTTATAAGAATTTTGCGTCTTGATGCCTTTATTTTTAGAAAATTTGTTTCTATTAGGTCTATTACATTTCTGTTACTGTCGGACGTGAAAGAACAAGGGGGTTTTCCCGGAATATTGAGAAGAAAAGCTTGCAATGTTCGTATAGAAGTATTACACTTTATATTCAATTCATTAATTTCATTAAATTTGCAATCAAAATTCAGATTAGCATTTACACAAAGCGAAAAAACCTTACCAAATGCTGTGGATAATTTGTTTTGGATACTTAGAGTACTGTTCAAATCAAAATATGAAATTACAAAATTTTCCTTTGTTTTATAATGAAATGAAGCTATTTTTTCGAAGTAAATTCCTGAAGTTTCAAAAAAAGGTTTATTAATTAAATATTTATTGTACTCTTCTGTTTTGCATTTGTTTGGTCCCTGTGTTAATAAGATGAAGAAACAAATTAAAATTTTTGTCATATCCATAGTTGATCGCTTCCTAGAAAAGATTTAAAGATTTCCGATTAGAAAAATGTTCTGTATACGAATAACAGTTTTTATTTCGAAGAATTGGCTATTGAGATTGGTTTTTTCTTATTTTTAGATTTGTTTGTTTTATGTGGATGTGCACAAGGCTTAATTGGTATCAAAAGCAATAGTTGGGACACTAATGGATTATTAATTTTTCTTAATACATGCGATACTTTAATTAAAGCATATACCTTTGCTAAATAATATCTTCTTGCAAGAGCATAATACTTCAAATTGCCTATTGTGCAACTGATTCCCACTTTGTTTTCTGTATCAAAAGAAAGTTTTTCATAAATAGGTTGTGGCAGATCGTTATTTTTACAAAAAGATTCTAATTTTTCCGAAAGTTGTTTAAGAACACATTTTTCTTCTGGATTAAAGCTGACATCCCCGAATAATATTTGTAATGCAAGTTCGGGTGCTCGATTATTTGAAATTTCTGAGTTTTCGTCTGAATATTTCACTGTGCATTTTGAAGTTGATACGGTTGTTACAAAAAACCTTTCTCCTGAAGGTTTGTTCAATATATAAATTTTGGTAGTTGGTTTTTCGTAGTTGAAAAGTTTACAAAACATTTTAAGAAGGAGTTGAAAATTTTCTTCCATTTTTATATTGAATTGAAAATTACAGAATGCTTATTATTATTATACAATATGGACTACGTTATTTCGTCTATCAGTTTCTTTTAATTGTAGATATGGATATATTGATGGGTTTTCTTGAATATTGATTTTACCTGAATTTTTAAATTGTTCTGCTGACAAGGTTAATTGTTTTTCTTCAATAGATCTTTCGGTTGAAGTTGCTGCTACTTCGTCTGGAGCTGACGCTGTTTCTTTTGTGTCTTTTTGATTCCTATTTGCTGTTCGAGTTTCTTCAGAGGGCGTTGCTGCTAATTGCAAAAGTAGGTTGGTTACAGAATCCCAGGCTGCTCCTAAAAGTTTGATGGACCAGCCGAATACCCTGTGTAAGGTATATCCGTGAATTATTGTGTCAGCAATTAATTTAAATCCTCTAATTACTATTACAAAACCTATTAAACCTGCGCTGAAATTTCCAAAATTGGAAAATATTTTCCAAAATCTTCCCCAGGCGGATTCGGCTATTCTATCTAAAGTACTTTCATCTAGGACATTTGATAATGAAAATCCTTGGTTTGTCATTGATTCTCCCATAATACCACGAGCTAAACTATTTAATATTATTGGCTTTTCTGCAGGAAACATTATGTGATCTCTTAATTTATCAAGGTCGGTTTGAGAATATATTCCACTAGTCGCGAGGGAGGCAGGATTTGTATACTCCCAAGTTTGTTTGGTTTCAGGTTTTAATTTGGATGGTGGAAGGGATTGAACTGCATATGGGGTCATTTTGTACCAACCTCCACTAAAATAATACATTGATGGAAGAAAGGAATTACAGGTTACTTGGGTGGCTTTTCGTACTAAAATATGCGTACGAGGCATTAAAAAATAAGTTTGATTTTCTTTCAATACTGGTAGCTGATTATAACACTCTTCCGTTCTTCGATATATAACTTCAACTGGTATACATTGAATAATATGTACCACTTCTCCGGCTATTATTGAAGTAAATCCTGGGCCTTTCATTAAATGGTACGCGAACTCGTCAGGCATTTGTGTAGCTAAAGCAAGGGAATTTCTAAATACTTTTTGTTCTAAAACACATTTTTGGGTTATTATGTCAAGATAAAGTTCTTTCATTTCTCTTCGCACGTGACGTTCCACGTAGATAAATTTAGAATTTATGTAGGTAAACATATCCATATTTTCGACGCGTACATTCGAATTTTTCTGTAAAAATGATTGGCCTGGTTTCGTTTCCAATATTAACAACTTCGGGTGTTCTGTAAGGATTAATGTATATGCACAAACTAATTTTTTTGATTTTTCAGCCAAAATGAATGTTATATCGTCAGTGGTCAATGAATATAGTGTTTCGGAATCTTGGGTGTTATTATTAACGCTATAAGTTTTATTTGCGGTTCCCTCATATAAAACTTCGTATTTTCTTGAGTTACAAACGTCTGCGGGTAGTTGATCCCAAAATGTATGTCCACCTTCAATATCAAAGCAGTTGCCACTTGTTAAAGTACACACTCTTCCTGAATTAAGATATATTTTGTCTGTATTAAGATTTATTCTTGCATAGTATTCTTGTAATGTGATTGTGTAAGTAGCTTCTACGAAAACGTTGTCCCAACTACTATATACATCTGAATAAGATGTCCCTGAGCAGGCACCATTGTTTTTTAATGAACCTCCATATAATATTTCATGGCTTGATGTTCCATTTACTTTTAAATTTCTTATTGGTGTACCTGTTCCTACGTTAAGTATACCGGTTAAATACATAGTATTACATTGATCTCTCGAAATTGTTTCTAAATATTTTTTATGACCATTAAGAACTCTAGAATTATGTGAGTGCATGCCGCAGTAAGTAACTGTACGTTCTATCTCAACTTTACATTGAATAATATGGGTGCTAGTAAATTCGCTCAGCTGTAATAATTGAATGTAAATTTCATTTGATTGTACCTGTGTTTTTGAAATATCGCAATCGCCTACCTCCAAAAGTGATATTGTAGTTATATTTGACTGGTGCGTTCCACAATCATATCCCACAATGGCATAGGTTGTTTCGGCAATAAGAAAAAGGGTGATAAGAAATCCAGCAAATTTGAATTCCATTTTCTGGAAAAGGGGTTAATATGTATATGCTGTATATACAATTACTAATATTTTAAATACATATATATAATTTTAATATTTAATAATATTTATTTAATAAAATCCGAATTACTCCTTATAATATTAATTTTTATAAGAATTACTTTCAACATTTATTTATTTAATGTGTGATAATTTTAATCTATTGATGTGAACAATTTTTGGTTTATTTTTAATTAAAATTTTGACATTTCCATTTTGAAAAATTTCTAGTACTTGATGCGGGCCTGTATACTGATTTCCAAATTTGTGTGGTTTCGGACCACTTAGTAAAAATACATTATCTCCAACTTTAAAATTCTGTGGATTAATTTTCCTATCATGGTAGTGTTTCGATTTTTCTTTTGCTGAAATTAAGTTTAATCTTGCTATATTCCTTATTTCATGTAATTTTGTTACGAGATCCTTTAAATAGTCATCATATGTTTCTAATTTTTCATGTTGCAAAAGAGGATCGCTGGACGGTTGACGCGCTAACTTTCCGAAAACTAATTCATGTGGTGTACATTTTGTACCTTCATGTATACTTGTATTGTATGAAAACATGGCTAATTCTAGCCAGTCATCCCATTCTGAATTCTTCTCGATAAATTGCTTCAAATATTCTCCTAGTACATGGTGTGATCTTTCTATTGATCCGTTCGATTGGGGGTGAAATGCTGTAGTTTTGAATTGTCTGATTCTAAATCGTTTTGCTAGACTTTTGATTAAATTACTCAAAAAATTTCTTCCTTGATCTGTTAACACTCCTTTTGGGGACCCAAAAATACATATAAATTTTTTAGTAAACGCATCTGCAATAGTGCTAGCTTGTTGATTCGGTAAAGCAATAGCAAGAGAAAATTTTGTAAAATTATCTTGAATAGTGAGAATGTATTCATTTCCTAAACTTGTTTTAGGTAAAGGTCCTACAATGTCCATCGCAATTTTTTCAAAAGCAACCCCTGGAGTATCTGTAATTACCATAGGGTTCTTTGTTTTTACACGTACAAGTTTTTTAAGCTGACATTTAAGACATAGTTGAATATATTTCTGTATATCGATTTTCATGTTACTCCAGTAAAATTTTTGCCTAATTCTGTTATAAGTCTTTGTTACTCCTTTATGACCTCCTATAGCCGATGAGTGCGCTTCTTCGATTGATTTAACACGTTGTTCTTTAGTAGGATATTGTACGAGTCCATTACAAATTATAATTTTTATTTTTGACTTTGAAAAAGTAGAGTTTAATATAGATACAATTTCATCCCATGATATTTGATTTATTCTTATAGTTTTTGCAATAGAAATTCGCGGAAAAATTAGTTTTTCCGCGATTTCATACATTGAAGAAATTGTTAATTTAATATTATTTAAAGTTTGTTCAAGATTTTCTTTTTCTTCACCTTCAATTGGCAAAGCAATATGATATTGTTGACCCTTTTTTATTTCTTTCGCTTGGCCTTTTAATAAATTTTTAAATTTTGGTAATTTATTATTTTTATCTAAACCTTTAGATCCATTATCACGTGGTACTCCATTACAAGTTACAAAATACGCATAGTTATCTTTTCTCATTGTTAATTGATCCCGACATTCTACAATATTTTTAAATTTATTTTCTATTTCCTTTGGACATGATTGAGACGGTAAACCTTCAATAATGTTTTCTTCTATTTCTTCAATATTCTCTTCATTATTATTTTCATTATTATTTTCATTATTTTCTTGATTTATTTCTTCATTTTCAGTTTCTTCTTCCGACGAACCATTGCTTAAATTTCTTTCACTAACTTCTTCATAATTTAATATTTCATTTAATTCATCTCTACCTTTTTTCTTCCGATGATTTCTTGATTTCTTAACATCTAAATATTCAGGATTTGGATTTATTCCAGGATTAAAAGGATTTTCAGGATCAAAATAATTTTCAAGGTCGGATACATTAGTATCTTCGGATTTATCATCTGAGTCGGTATCAGAATAATAATTATTAGATTCATTCATTTTTTCTTCGATTTCATTACATTTAGATTTCTTAGGTCTACCACGTTTTCTTGTCACTGCTGCATTTTCGTTTCTTTCGGGTTCCTTAAGAGTTTTCCTTGGTCTTCCTCGTTTTCTTGATTCCTTAGTAGTCAATTCTTGATTTTCTTCTAAATATTTCTTAGGTCTACCACGCTTCCTCTTGCTAATTCTTAAAGGATGATCTTGATTTTCTTGTTTTTCATAAATTTCTTTATTTTTCATGTTATTTTTATTATAAGATTTATTTCGAGTTGTTATATAACATTTTTCTTCATTTATTTCTTTCTTTTCTTCAGATGGAGAAAATAAAGTTGAAAGAAGTGTAAAAATTTGTAAGAAGCATTGAAATTTATTTTTCTTAATGTGAAATTGATGAAATAAATTATTTATGAAATTTCCATTATTGATTGTTAAAATTTTTGACGTTGAAGGGTTCGCAGAATTTATTTTTATACTATTATCCTCAATTTCATCATCGGTATCAGATTCATCATAAGACTGATTAATTTCTTCATCGCAATACAAGTCAATAGAACCTTCATTATCAGATGCTTCTTCTTCAGTTTCATAGTCATATTCCTTTCGTATAAATGTTACGGGGTTTCTTGATAATGCGTCTGCGTTCACGTTGCTTTTTCCTGCCTTATAAACTACATCGAATTCATATTCCGCGAGCTTTAAACGCCATCTAGTTACTCTTGAGCACGGGTCTTTGGAATTTTGAAACCATACTAATGGTTTATGGTCGGTAACTAATGTAAATTTTCTTCCGTATAAGTATGGTCTAAATTGTGTAACGCAGTAAATTATTGCCAGAGCTTCCTTTTCGTATGTATCGTATTTCCTTTCGTTTTCATTTAAAACTCGAGATGTGTAAGAAATTGGTTGATCTTTTCCTATTGGGCCTTGTGACAATATGCCACCTATTGCAAATCCTGAAGCATCAGTCGTAACAACAAATGGTTTAGAAAAATCGGGTCTAATTAAAAGAGGTTCCTCGCATAATTTTGATTTAAGGTATTCGAAAGCATCATGTTGTTCGTCTGACCAGGAAAAAGGTACGTCTTTTTTTAAAAGATTTGAAAGTGGTGTAGCTATTTTCGAGAAATTTTTAATAAATCTTCTGTAATAACCGGCTAAACCGAGAAATTGTTTGATATTTTTCTGATTTTTGGGAATTGGAAATTGTTTTACGGCTACTAGTTTTTTCGGATCGGGTCTAACGCCATGTTTATCAATAATATGACCTAAATAGTTAACTTCAGGTCTTAAAAATTCGCACTTATCTGGTTGTAATTTGAGGTTAGCTAAACGTAATCTTTCCATTAATGCATTAAATTTTTGTTCATGTTCCTCTAATGTATCTGCATATATTACAATATCATCTAAATAAACAAATAAATCTGTATTAATTAATCCGGTAAGACAAGCATTCATTAGACGTTGAAAACATGCTGGCGCATTCTTTAAACCAAAAGGCATGCGGTCAAATTCATAATGACCGTCCGGTGTAGAAAAAGCTGTTTTGTGTGAATGTTCTTTATTCATTTTAATCTGATGAAAACCTGATGCTAGGTCAAAAACTGAAAAATATTTTGCGTTTCCAAGCTGGTCTAACAAATCAATTATATTAGGCAAAGGATGATTATCTTTAATTGTTTTTTCATTTAATTTGCGGAAGTCCAAGACCATTCTCCAACGTTTATTTCCCTGAGAATCTGATTTCTTAGGTACTATCCAAACTGGTGTGTTATATGGGGATTGTGAAGGTTTAATTATTCCTTGATCTAAAAGTTCATTAACTTGTCTTTTAATTTCTTCTTTATGAATCGGTGGAAAACGGTACTGACGTGTAAAAATTGGTTGATCGTCGGTAGTGGGGATAGTGTGTTCTAAAATGTTAGTAGCTTCTAAAGTTTCTCCTGGTATTTGAAAGCGATCGATATTTTTTGTTATTATATTTATTACATGAGTTAATTCTTCTTCGTTTAAATGATCTAACCTTAAAAATTTCTTTACGGTTTCTATTCTATTAATACCTGTAATATTAAATACCTGACAAAGTTTATTTAATTTTTCATCATTGTTATTAATAAAGCCATGTAAAAATTTTTCTGATGATCTGAACTGAGTGTTAATTGTAGACTGTATTAATTTTGAATATTTATCATTAGTTTTAATTGTTGTTACATTTTCTTCTTTATTTTCTATAAAATCAAGTAATTCCACTGTTAATATAGGAATATTCATTGCTTCAACACAAGTATTAGCAATTTTTAAATAAGCTCGACCATTTACATTTGTTACTAAAGCATTTCCAATAAAAAGTCCTTCACCAATAAGTAATTTTGGAATATAACCAACTTTTTTATCTTTATTTTTAATATTAACAAAAATTGTTGCAATAGTTCTTGCTGGTACTGTTATGTATTCTTGTGTAGAAAATGGATAAAAATTATCATCGATTTCAATTCGTTTTTCTGCATAATTTATTTTTACATTGTTGTTGTTAAAAAACTGTGTGCCTAGAATTCCTTCATGACTAATGGGAACATCATTCGGGATTAGATTAAAAATCGTAGAGTGACCGAGTATATTTAATTTTATTTGTCCGAGGGTGAAAACAGGATGTTCGTTGATACCAGTGAGTCGCAAGCATTCCTCCGTATTAATGTAAACATCAGGTCCAACGACCCCTTCTTTTAAAAGGTTCGGACCCGCTCCAGTATCGATCATCATAGTTACGGTGTTTTGTAAGCCAGCTGCACTTATCGAAATATATGGGATACTACTTGACATAGTAGCATTAATTTGTTCGCTATTTTCCGGTTGATTTTCTTTTTTAATATTATTTTCATTTTTAACATTTAAAGATGCGTTTCCTCGCTCAAAACCTCCTCTGTCGCATCTACTAAGAGAAGGTTGCTCGAGTTTCCCGATTGCGGCTGTTGTAATTTTCGAGCATTATTACGAGTTCTTAAAGCACAGTCATTTATAAGATGACCTTCTTCTTTGCAATAATTACACATCACTTTAACTTGAGAATTTTGCGCTTGTTGATTTTGTAAATTAGGATTTGTATTAGGAGAAAAATTGTTACCTTTTTGATTTTGATTATTAGAATTTATTGGTCTGTTATAACTATTTTGAAAATTCTGTTGATTTTGGAAATTTTGTTGGTTTTGAAATTTTTGTTGATTTTGAAAATTTGATTGATTTTGAAAATGTTGTCTATTTTGGAATCTTTGTTGATTTGGATTTTGAATATTTTGGTTTCTTGAAAAATTTGAGCCTTGAAAATTTTGTTTAGGAAAGTTTGGATTTTGACCAGAAAAATTTGGATTTTGAAATTTTTTAGAATAATTTGGATTAAAATTAGGATTCTGAAAATATCGATTAAAATTTGGATTTTGAAAATTTCGATCAAAATTTGGATTTCGAAAATTTCTAAATTGATTTGTATTAAACCGTTGATTTTGACTATTAGAAAAATTACGTTGTTGACTCGGTAAAAGTTGTTGATTTGAGAATGTTTGGTTTTTCATATTTAATTTGTTACATACTGGGGCAATGTGACCTTTTCCGCCACAAATTTGACAGTTTAATGTATTTTCTTGTAACGTATTCACTTTATTGTTTCGTGGATGAATATTGCTACTTCTTTGTGGTGTTTCTAACTCTGAATTTAAAATTTTATTTCTTCTTAAATCTTGACTCGCTTTTAATCTTTTTTCTACTTCTATTGCCGAAGTTATCGTTTCTCTTAATGTATTTGCTCGTTGTACGCGAATTTCTATTTCCGGCCTTAATCCTCTTATAAAACAATCTATTAAATCTCTATTTAACCCTGTACTAAAATTTTCATCGATTACTTGATTATTTGCCATTTTATGAGCGTCTAAAATTTTTTCTGATATTTCTTTAAGTCTAGTCGCGTAAGATAAAACATTTTCTTCTTGCCACATAAAGGTATTTCCTAGCTCACCCTGTAGTTGGTAAACCGATTTTGACACTAAATATGATCTTTTTAAAGCGTTTATAAGTTCATCTACATTATTGAATGCGGTACCAAAAATACTTTTTCTAGCTTCACCAATAAGTTTACATCGTATCATTTTTACTAAATTTCCCTCTGCCGTTGCTGGAAGCATTTGCTTTGCTTCTGTGCAACCTTCAATAAAATTTTCTAGAGACATTGTTTTTCCGTCAAATAATGGAACTACTTCAATTGCATCGCGTAATGATATTGTCTGATTGTGGGGATAATATCTTACTTGTACATTAGGATCTCTTATACCCTGATTTTGTGAACTACCAGCTTGATTATTTTCATTAGCCATTTTTATTTCTATCTTAGTTTGATTTTCCGTCTTAATTGTTTTTAAGGAAGGACTAGTCAAAAACTTATTTAATAACTCACGAGATTTATTTAGGGACGATTCGAATTCTTTATCAAGGATATTTTTACGATCTAAAGTTTCTTCAAATTTTTCAATTTCTAATTGTTTTTCAATTAATATTTTATCAAAGAATTCTGGACAAGGAGTATCTTCTAATGGATTATTTGTTAAAGTTTTTTCAAGAATCGTGGAACTAGTAAGACTATCACTCAAATTAAAATTTTTGATGGTTGAGTCTAATTCAAAAGAATCCCCGGTATTTTGAGTGATAATAGAGTTATCAAGATTTATTGGAAGTCCACTTTTAGAATCAAGATTAATTTTATTATTTTTTTCAACCTCTTTAGCTAATTCTTCGTTATTTTTAGTTTTATTTCTTGTTATTTTTTCATTCTGTTCATTTGGTTGCGACATATCATATTAAATTATCAAAATGTTTTACATAATACACACATATAAGAATAACAATACTAACAATAGTTTACCAAAATTCTCTCGCTCTCTAAAAACCTTGAACAATGTGAAAAGAGAAAACAAATGCACAAAAAACTCTCAACCATTTAACCCTTACTGTACACACAGGACGATGCACCAAATTAATGTATGTTACGTCATGGAAAACATAACATACAAAAATATCTTTTAAATTCAGTCGGTGGTTATACAGTGAGGGTTAGGTGTACGGTTAAATAAATCGAGAGACATTTGTACATATATTGAAGTGCAGAGTTTATTGTTTACACAAAGGCTTGACGATACCGATCTTAAATAGTGAGGTGTTGAGAGAGCGGCGAGAGCTGGTGGCTAAGTATGGGTAATCTGAAACAGATTATCCGTTTAGAGAAGATATGAAAACAAGGGATAAGGAAAGGAATAAAGGATTTAACAATGTTTGATCTTACCTTTAATTTTAAGTGGAGATTCTTGGTCAGATCTCAGGAACGAGAATTGAAGAATATTCGTCGGACCAGGAACCGGCAATCAACCAGGCGTATTGTGAAGGCGATGTTGGGCCGATACTGGCGGAAAACTGGCAACCAGCCAGCTGTATTGTGAAGCGATGTTAGTTGAAGATTGTCGAAATTCTTACAATCTCTCAGTGAAAAGTCGATGAACAGAGTTTGGAATTAACTGTACAGATTGACTTCTTGAGGTAGAAGATGATATCGTTGGGGTTGAATTAGAACTGGTACGAAGATTTTGACAATCAGAGCTTCGGGGTTTAAATTAGACTGACTTGTTACAGACCCTTATAGGACCTTATATAGTCCTTTGCAATCGATAAAAGTTTCAACTAGGGGAGTTTTTAATTTTCGTAATTCGCACCTCTTTTTCACCACATTTATTTACACTGCCTTTTACGGTAACCCTCTGGGTTATTCTCTTAGTTAGTTCAAACAAAAAAGCGAACGGTATTATCGATCGGTGTGGTAAATAAGCCTTACTCTTAGTAATAGAGTAAACATTTAGAATATATAAATGAGAATAGATTTATAATAAGTGTATAGCTTTATAATAAAATTAATAAACGTTACATACGTAACATTATCAAACAAGTTTTCATTTATTTTTGTCATTTTTAAAATATTTTCTAAAAAATTTCAATTATATTCTAAAATCTATAAATTATTGCCAAGAATATTTCAACTTTCTACACAAGTTTCAATTTACTTTTGTCATGTTTCAATTACTTGCTTAAAAATTTAAATTATTTTGGTCATATTTGTTAGCATTTTAGTCATTTTCAAATTATTTTCTTCATGCTTCTATGATTTTTGTCATTTTAGAATTATTTTCTACAAATTTAAATTATTTCTATTTAATTTTTTTGTCATGAATTTTTAAATTTTACACCAGTTTTAATTTATTTTCTTCAAATTTAAAAAATTCTCTTTATTCTTTTTATTATTGTCATGAATTTATTAATTTTTTACAACTTTTTCAATTATTTTCTACACATTTCAATTATTTTCTAGAAACTTTAGTTACTTTTTTTATATTTAAATTTTTTGACATTTTTTAATTAGTCTATTAAATTACAATTATTTTCTTTAAATTTCAATTACTTTCTTGAATTTAAATTATTTTCTTTAAACTTTAAATTATTGCCATAAATTAAAAATTTTATTTTTGTAATATTTCAAGTATTTTCTTAAAATTTTAATTATGTTTTTAATCCTTATTTTATTGTCAGAAATATTTAAATTTTCTACACAAATTTCAATTTATTTTTGTTATTGTTTAATTATTTTCTTCAAATTTCAATTACTTGTGTCATTATTAAATTATTTTTGTCATTTTCTAATTATTTTCTTTATATATTTTTATTATTTTTAAAGCTTTCAAATTATTTTTAACAAATTTTAATTATTTTATTCAGTTTTGTTTATTGTCAAGAAATTAAAAAAATTGTACACTAGTTTTAAATAAATTTCTTTAAACTTCAATCATTTTCCTCATCCTTTTTATTATTCTCATGATTTTATTAATTTTTTACAACTCTTTCAATTATTTTTTCAATTATTTCTACAAATTTCAATTACTTTTCTTTTATTTTAATTTTATGACATTTTTGAATTATTGTCTTCAAATTTTAATTTTTTTCTTCAGACTTCAATTCATTTCTTAAACATTCAATTATTTTCCTCAAACTTACAATATTTTTTTTTAATTATTCAATTATTGTCTATAAATTTTTAATCTTTAAACCAGTTTTCAATTATTTATCTCATTATTCAATTAGTTTCTCAATATTTTAACTGTTTCGTCAATTTTTCAAGTATTGTTTTCAAATTTATATTTTTTACACTTTTTTCAATTAAATTTTCTACAAATTTCAATTCCTTTCCTCATATTTAATTTTTTTTGCCATTTTTGAATTATTCTCTTTAAATTTTAATTCTTTTCTTCAAACGTCATTAATTATGTTCAACTTTTAATTATTTTCCTCAAACTTCTAATATTTTTTTCAATTTTTCAATAATTATTGTCTATAAATTTTTAATTTTTACACTAGCTTTCCATTATTTATGAAATTGGCTTCTTCACGTTTCAATAATGTCTTTAATTTGATATTGATATTGGGGAGTCCTGATTAATTATTTGCCTGCTGGCGGGCCCCAAATTAATATCAGTAATATTTGGTTTATTATTATTACGCCGCCTTCGTAGATTTTAAAAGCGCTTTTCCGTCAGTACCGCATGATTTGCTTTGGAACAAGTTAAGTGCTATAGGAATAAGTTCGAAAATAATTAAAATTATAATAAATTTTTATGAAAAGGCATTTGCCCGAATCAAGACTAATGTAGGGAATACAGATTATGTTAAGGTTTCACAGGGGGTTCTACAGGGGGACACATTGAGTCCTCTGTTGTTCTCTTTGTTTATTAGTGATCTTGAAAAAGAGTTAAAGAAACAGGGTTGCAGGGGTCTTTCGGTGAACAGCATATTAGAAATTCTTATTCTGGCTTATGCGGACGACTTAGTGCTCCTTACGGATACACCTGTGGAACTAAGTAGAAAGTTAGAGGCTCTAAGATTGTATTGCGAGAGAAACGGTCTAAATATTAACTCTAACAAAACTAAAATTGTAATTTTTCGAACTAACGTCAATAATAAGGCGGGAAGATTTAAGTCATTTAAATTGGGAGAGGACAAGATTGAGGTAGTGAAAAATTATAATTATCTTGGTGTCATTTTCAGTGATAATTGTAAGTTTGAGGTTGCATCGAAAAAGTTTATAAACTCTGCATATGCGGCAAAAAGCGCTACTATAAATATTATAAATAGTCTGAAAATAGACTCGTGGCCAGCGTATATTAAATTGTTAGAAAGTTTGATAAACAGTTCTTGTTGTTACGGTATACAGATATGGGGACAAGCTAGCTTGGGGGATCTGGAGAGGGTGCAGCTGAGTTTTTTTAAAGAATTACTTCATTTACCATCATCCACTCCGAATTACGCAGTGAGACTGGAAGTAGGTAGACCTCCATATTCTTGTGTTGTTCTGGCTAGGTCACTGTCTTGGTTAGAAAAAATTTCACAATTGGATTCTTCACGGTTTCCAAGACAGTGCCTGGAAAGATTGTTAGCTTTATCGCGTTCAAAAAGTAATTATCATATAAATTGGTTTATTCAATTAAAATATTTCTTTGAGACAAGCGGACATTTGGATTTATGGAGAGAAGCCTCCTTGGAGGATATAGTTTGCAGTGCGGGTGAGGTATTGAGTGGCTTCATAAAGGCTCAGCTTAAAGATGATTTGGAAGCTAGAAACCGATCCAGGTCCTTACAAGTCTGGCCACACCTTGATTTATATCAAGGTGCTCAACCTTATATTCTAAAAAGATTAGATTTAAACTATAAAAGAGGTTTTGCTCAATTACGTCTGGCTAGCAGCCATGCGGATTTTATTAGACTTTTTCGAATTAGATACAGGATTTTTAATTCAGACCGATGTATGTTTTGTTTTAGCGAAAGTGTAGATTTAAATCACTTATTAAATGTTTGTCCTCGTTTTTCACATATAAAAAAAAAATTCTTCCCTCAAGTAGAGACTTCTTTGAATCAAGGGATGTTTTGGCGTTCGATTTTGTCCTCAACGGACACTAAACAATGTAAAGATATGGTTAAGATGATTTTAGAAATACTACAAGAATAAGTCTTGAATGGAAAGTATTGGGATATGTATTGAATTTAAAATTTTTTATTGTTTTATGTGTCTTGCTAATTTACTGCGCTTTTTCTTTATCTGACCATGTAATAGAAAATGTTGTTATAATGATGTTTGTACAGTAATAGACAGTTTGTCTGAATTAATAAATAAATGTTTAAATTAAAGTCACTTTTTGGTACTATTTTTAATTTACAAGTCCGCTGGCAGCCCTGTATAATGTTTCTATATTTAAAATTTGTTAATAAAAAAGTCCTCTTTAAATAAACAGGGTGGCCGCAGGTTAGGAAAAACCTACAAATCAGAGAAAAGACGGGGAATTTTTACTTAAAGGAATCATAATTAAAAACTCGTGATTTTAATATTTAAAACTCTTAATAAACAAATAGGAAGGCCGGGAAATCTCCGGGAATTAAAAAATTGACACGGAATATAACATTCTCTCCCTGTCACCGGGAAAGACTCACTTTCTGACCTCTTCACAGGTAAGAAAGATTGTATTTTCGGTACGTGTGTTAGAAAAATCTATTTATAAACCGAAATTTTTTTCGTGGAATTTTTAATTAATCTTTTTAAATTTCATAATTATTCTTCTATTTTTTTTTAAGTATTTTGTTCTGTTGTCTATTATTATCGCCAGTTATCAAAATTTTCATTCGATTGTCCATTATTTTCCTCATTTCTCAATTATTTTTTTTTAATGATTAATATTATTTTAGTTATTTTTCAACTTTTCATTTAATTATCAACTGTTTTCTTAAAACATCAATTTGATTTTTTAACCTTCAATTTATTTCTTCATTTTTTAATTATTTAGTTTAATTTTAAATTGCATTCTTCATTTTTCATTTATCTTATTCAATGTTCAATAATTTAGGGTTTTTTTTATCAATTATCAATTATTTTCTTGAAATTTTAATTGATTTTTTACCATTTTTTCCAAAATTTTTATCAATTTGTAATTGACAATTTATTATTCTTCTTCAATTTAATGATTATTCATTAATTTCAAAACATTTTTTGTTCGAATGTCTACAGGGCCGTGGAGAGCCAGCTCGGGCCCCAGGGAAAAATTCAAAGACGGGCCCTATTGGCTTGTAAAAAATTTTAATGCCCCCTTCTATGGATATTTTTTTTTCTTAGGCCCTCTCGTCGGGCCTGAATGTCTATATTTCTCATCATTTATCGAATTTTTTTCAATTGTTAATTTTTTTTCTTTAATAATCAATTATTTTCGTAAATATTTAACTATTTTCGTCATATTGTAATTTTTCTGTTAATTATCAACTATTTTCTTGAGATTTCCATTTAATTCTTTAATTTACAATTATTTTTTTCAAATTTAAATTCGGCTTTTAAATTTCCAATTATTTTCTTATAACATTAAAAAATTATCGCCTTTTTCTAATATTTTTTTCGTTTATCATTAAGTTTCTTTAATTTTAAATACAATTGTTCAATTTTTAATAATTTTTAATTCCATTTTTCAGTTTTCAATTGTCTTCTTCTATATTCATTAATTCTCTGCTTTTTTCAGTTAATTTTTTTCAATTTTAATTCCTCATAGAGGTAAGCTCATGAATATCTAAATTCGGTCACGTTGATTTTTGAAAATAATGTACCAAATTTTTTTAAGCACCTTTTTTCATCGAAAAAAATTGTTTTTTGACAAAAAATTGTTTCATTATAAAAATACAACTTAATGAATGTGACGTCCCGACTAAAAAAAAATATTATTTAATAATTACGTTATTTATATTTTAAACCCTAACTTGCGTTATCATGAGAACACCTTGGACTTGAAACAATGACCTAACAATTTGAATAGTCGAGCCTTCGGAGTACAGTTGACACAATAGAATTGTGTTTAATTTTATTTCTGGTGGTATTCGCCTCTTTCTCGTTCCTGGAACTGGTCACTAGGAGTTTAAGAAATTTACTAAGGGTAGCTTAATTGAAACTCACGTACTGGGTTACAATTTTTAGTATATTCTGTCAACCCCCATTATTCCCTTACAAAGAATCAATGCAAAATTGAAGTTTTACAAAAATGCCTTAATTTATCTACTCACGCTTATAAAAATTTAATTCTTTCTTTCCTTAATAATTACCACCACAGTGGTAAGACTGGAGTAATCTTTGCCGTTACTGGGTGGGCAGAGATTTACAGAAGTGAAATAGAGGAAAATTCTTCAACTCAGACACTAACAATTTTTGCCTGATTTGATAATATTTTCCTTTATCAGGCGTAAGACTTCTTTTTTTGATTTCCACAAGATTAGAAACTCTTCATACTACTGGAGATCAATTTCTTTTAGTTTGGCATCTCGTTGGTGACCTCTTCTTGTGTTTATCTTAATGAAAGTCAATACGAATTTTCCGAAACTTTTTCCTTTGATTTTATTTAAATTTCTTCTAGTTATACAATTTTTCTCGTGGACACGGATCACTTTATGCTACTTGGAATTTTATTCCTTCCTTAATTTTGAGGTTCCGTTGGCGACCATTTCCCGATAAAATTTTACTTTGAGAAATGTTAGAAAAATTCTTAGGAAAATTGTCCTTAAAATGACAAATTTACGTCCGCACCATTTGTTAAGGGACTGGGCCACTTTACGCTACTAAGAAACTACTAACCCTTGAGTACAAGGTTCTGTTTGCGACCACACCCAAACTTAGCGTCTTGGACGGGCCAGAGATACACACGTCGATCTAAAGTTTACGACGGTAGAGGACTGCGCTAATTGATTGTCGGAATTCCTTTTTATGATCGATGGGAGTTTAAAAGTAGGGATATGAGGTGTGGAAATATCGCATGATTTATAGGCGGGGTAAGGAATTAGTTAAGAAATTTTTGCAACCTGTGAATTTTATGTTGCCAGACGAACATCGGTTTTCGCACAGCCAGCATTTCCAGCGAATTTCATACAATATGTTTCTTTAAAAAAATTATAATTATTGCTCCATCAATAGATGAGCCTTGATAAATCACTCGTAATTATCAGTTAATAGAATTATAATTCCATTAGTTTCTTTGAATACTTATATCCCATGTAATGGAATATACTTTTGATTGTTGTGCTAGGCCATATGCTTTCCGATGTCAGAGAGCACGTGTTTTCTTTCTCCGTTACTCTTAGACGTTTAGAAAAGGAGGAGTGGGAGTGGGATTCATGATGGCTGGTGAGTCGTGCTTAAGTGTACGTGTGTCACCTCCGGCACGGCGAGCGACGCCCAGCTGGTGTGTGTGCATACACCCATGTATGGTTCCCATTACGAATTGTGGAACGAAAAATACAGCAATTAATCCTATAATTTAAATGCCCTCTTTTTGTTTCTTTTGGTAAAACTACTCCAATCTTATTGCAACTTAATTAATAGTATTTCTTCGGTTTTATTTAAGCTATGACTCGAATCATATATTTTAGGAGCAAGCTCTTCTTTATTTTTCCCTGGGTCCCGCTTACTGCTGCAATTCCTTTAATGTCACCGACCTCGAGGTTAAGCAATCGTTCCATGGGAATGGTTGGTTAATACAAGCTTTGCAAATGACAAAAAAATCAGAGCCAGTAATTTGTCATATTTTTTTATTAATTGAATAAAATAAGGTTTTATTTATTATAAAAATAAAACTTCATATCATGCTAGGTTCAGCCGTTACATGAATACAAAAATCATATTTCTTATCTCAAAACGAATTGATTGATCTATATAAAGTTTATAATTGATCAAGAATTCGTAAAATAATTCATGTTTTTACATTTTTTGCAGTTAAAATTTTTCTTTTTTTAATAACTTCAACAATTAACTTATATATTATTAATTTCTTTCTTCCTTTATGAGCAAGCAAATTATTTTGCTTATTTGGAAGCAAAATGTCCATTAAGTGGACATAATTCTTACCTAGTTTAAATATGTTCCTTTAATTTCATTTTCATTCTTCCATTTAATTGATTTCTTCAATTTTCTTCTTTTTATGCAAATTATTTAATATTATTTTACACAGCTTAGTTATTAAAACATACACTACACTTTTTATTTTGTTGATTTTCATAATTATTTCCATATTTTTAAAACTAAATACGCTCTTTTTTTGTAAATTTATTCAATTTCTTTTTATAACTTGTCTATTTTTTGCGAGACTTTTGGCATACTTACATATACTTCCATAATATTTTTAGATTTTCTTTATTTTTGTAACTTTATTGTTAGACTTCTTTAAAAGTAATAACATTAAAAAATTTTTTTGGTTTAATTTGTATAATAGTATATTAAGGAACAAGGGGTTATAGATTTCAGTAAAATTTCAGTTTTTCACTTACGAATTATACTATTATTATTTATTTATACTATTTTTAGCGAAACGATACACTTAACTGGCCGACAACTGTCTGGTTTACCCTAAATATTTTCGAAATAAAAAACCAGCTTGTACCATAATAGTACCAGAATAATCCCGTTCCTCGGTAGTTAAATAACTATACTTTTTCCAAATAATTTAAAGGTTAATAAAAATTCCTTCAAGTATGTCTATTTAGCTTTCAAAATCCACCGCATTTTTTTAAATTGACTAATTTGTTAAAAAATTACAATATTTTTTGTAAAAAAATGCCAATTTTGAGAAAATTTGGATCTTTTTTGGCTTGTACAATATTTTTAGATTCAATTTTATTGTATTAAAAAATAAATAATGGGGTTGTAAAGAACCCTAGTTATCCGTTAGAGGGTTAACATATTCGAAAGGGAAAGATATAAATTTTAATGATAAATAGCTCCGGTTCTTTGTATGTATACTATAAAAAATTGTTACCATTTTTTACAAGCCTCATTACAAGTGAGGCAGTTGGTGCAGAAACCGCACAAGTCCATAAATCGTAATTGTTCAGGAATCAATAAAAACTGTTTTTCTTGTAAATGTGAGAATTTTTTTTAATTCTACGTTTTGCATGATTTCCTACTAACCTATAAGTTTAAAAATTCAATATGATTCATTTATATTTTAATTAATATAGGGTATAAAAAAAATAAATTAACTTTTGGACTTGTGCGGTTTCTGCACAAAATGAAATGGAAAAAACAGAAAATGTATTAAATCAAGTGAAGTATCACAGTTTTAGTAAGTTTTTAGTAACATTTATTAAAAATTTTTAATTTGGATAATTTTTATTAGCACTTTATAAATAATAAACATTTTTTAAAAATCACTTTCCAACATTTTCTTAAAAATTATCACACAATTCACTATTATTGTTTTCTGCCTCGTTTTCAGTGCATTTTATTTATAATATAGACTGTTTCATATAAATTACACAACCCCACAAAAAAAAAAGTGTCATGTACTTTTGACCGGAATACCCTAGCCCTATGTATTTTGACGCGCTGAACACGAATCCGAAGTCAGTTTTGCTCCATCACGTCAGGATTTTTTCCTAACCTCAAAATCAATAAAATGACACTTTTTGTTCATTAGCATGTGAACCCGACTTAACATTAATACATGCCTAGGGCGAATAGAAAGCTTGGATTGTGACCTTTAAAACGCTTTTTTGAAAATTGTTCTACGATGATTTTTAACGAAGTTATGATGTTTTATTTTAAATAATTTTTTTCCATTACACCATACCACATCAATAATTGAAGTGTTATTTACATTTGGAAAAAATTTATATTTTAAATAAAACATCATAACTTCGTTAAAAATCATCGTAGAACAATTTTTAAAAAGGCGCTTTAAAGGTCACAATCCAAGCTTTCTATTCGCCCGAGGCATGTATTAATGTTAAGTCGGGTTCACATGCTAATGAACAAAAAGTGTCATTTTATTGATTTTGAGGTTAGAAAAAAATCCTGACGTGATGGAGCAAAATGGACTTCGGATTCGTGTTCAGCTCGTCAAAGAACATAGGGCTAAGGTATTCCGGTCAAAAGTACACGACACTTTTTTTTTTGTGGGGCTGTGTTATTTAACAACGTCTAAAACACTTTAAAAATATGACAAATAAATATTATTTCATCCATTGCGCATCTTTGTGCGCAGCTTGGAATCATGGACTTGTGCTGTTTCTGCACGAAACGAAAATTTGTTTATTTATTTTAAAGGGTTTAGACTTTAGTAACATATGTAATATTTTACTTGATCGTAGAGCTTCATTTAAAGATAAATTTTCCATAAAAAAGTAATTTTCGAAAAAAATGGACTTGTGCGGTTTCTGCACCAACTGCCTCAAGTAGATTCTGTAACATAATTTTAAATTTTGTTTTTCTCATTGCTTAAGATTCTGAAGAGGATATAGAGGAACAAATAAGTAATAGCACTAAAAGAGCAAGGAAACCTACAATGAGGGCAAGAGAATCTGAAGCACAAATTAATGCAGAAAAAATTTAAAAAAACGCTAAGGTAAATTTAAATTTATTAATAATTCTATTCGTCCTATTTTGACTGTTGGGAAAAGGAGCGTTAAAAATATTTTCTGTTATCGAAAGTATGGGGCCATTTATAAATTATGTAAGGTTACAATTTCAGAGCAATAAACTATCTATTTACAGAACATGAAAAAGGAACAATGCAAGAATTCCAGTAGTGACATTCTAAAAACGTACAGAGAGAATCAGGTACTTTTACTCCCTCATAACTTATAAAATAATGTTTTATAATAATGTTTTCTAAACACATTTTTTACAACTAAGGCTTTTCAAAGGATCGATTTCTCAGATGTTCGTAAGATGGCTTAAAATTTAAAAATTTCATCCCTGGAAACTCCAACAGATTTTCCGAAAGAGGGCTATGCTTTGAAACTATTTGTGAAGAGAGGATTATAAAAAATATTTGTTTTTGAAAATTTTAGTTCTCCTGACACGTCAATTCCTTGAGAAGTTTACAGAACCAACTGCCAAAGTAGCAGTTACAAATAATCTTCCAAATATGCTGTTAAGCGAGCTGTTAAGTCGCACCTTTTTCAGGTCTTAAGGACATGTGCTACGGAGTGAAATTTTTCCACTGAACTTTCGTGCAAATAAATTACTCCGCAGCACATGGCCTTATGGAAGGTTCTATCGTATGACGATACTAGTCAAAACAGAGACCATTATTTTGAGGTTAGGTTTAAATTTAGTTTTACTAATATATAATTAAACAATTGTATTTATTAACTTTATTTACTATTTAAATATGACTATTTTTCATGTGCGATAAAAATCAACATTTTAAAATGTCAGAACGTCTGAACTGTATCATGGAATACGTGAAATATTTTTACAAATTAATTTATTACAACTCTCACAGAAACCTGTTGTCCTTTTTTTTAGAAACTTTATCTAGCAGTACACCAAGTTTTATCAAAATCTGATTGATTATTCGATTTACGGTAGAACTTCCTTAAAAGCTTCTGATGGAGTATGGCGATCGTCATGACTTTCTCTAAAATAATATTTTAATTTTTATAATTTCGTTACTTATTATTATTATTAATTTAATTATTTAAAAAACACTAAATTTAATTGTAATAAACTAACTCCATTTGAATGTGGATAAATTGACATTTTTGTTAATTTTTTGTTTCTTCATTGAGAGTAAGAAACGTCAGCATTAAAATCAAGTGACAGTATTAGACAGTTCATATTGGCTTGATCAGCTTTATCGAGAAAAATACGCTTATGCTTTTTCTAGGTTCCAGGAAAAGAAATAAAATTTTCTTCTGTAACGCTGCCATCACACAAACAAATATCATTACAGTCAAGAACTTCGTTAGTGCCGGCATCAAGTAATGATATGAAAGTACAAGATCCATTGGAACAACGTGTAGATGACGTAGTGGTCGAAAATTAAAGAGATCAAAATGAGACTCAATCATGCAGTGCCCAACAACTTAAAAGACAGTCGACAGGAGAAGAAAATCCAGAAGACAAGAGACAAAAGATAAATGAAGAAAATGTTACGATGGAGTTTCCAATTGTGGACGGACTGGTAAAAACGGATTGTTTACAAATTGCAGTTACTTAAAAATTTTATTTCAATCGAGTCTGTCACACCGTGTCAAGTGACACTGGTCCCAATAAAAACAATATTTTAATCGTTCTTTTTAATTATAAGGTCTACATCAATGAAGAGGTTTCATTGCACCCAGATGTTTGGTTAAGACTAGAGAAGAATAGGAAGCCTGCAATGTATACCAAAGCTTCGGCCTTCGCCATTTGGAATGAAGAATTAAAAAATAAATGTCTGGACCTCAAAGCTGGGCCAAGGAGTGAGGGACAGAGTAGGAGTTTGTGTTCTCCTAAAAAATTAGAAGCTATCTATGGTAATATTTGAAATTAAAGATTTCTTACATCGTGTTTTCATTGTTACGAAATTTTGAACGTAATCTCCTTTTAATGAATCACTCGAGCTAAAGTTGACCTGTCGCCCCTTATTTTGTCAATTTTTAAATGTTAATCAATAATGAAATTTCCAGATAATTTTAAAAATTTTAAGAAGTTTTAAAGTAGCAAATAATAAATAATATTATTAAGTATTTTTTCTGATAACAATTAACACCCTGTATTAATGTGGACCTTATTTGGGCGATGCTCTCAAATCTTCTGTCCCCACCCGCAAAATTAATCTAAGTTTAAAAAAAAATTCCTGTCAGTTTGAGATAAAGTAAGCAGTATTAATGCGTGCCTCTAGGCAATTGATTCTTTCCGTTTATTTTTTAATGACAAAAATCCCATTTTCGAAATGCACAAACGAAATTTTTCTTCATAAATATTAAAAAGATGAAATTCTAATACTTATCTATCACAAACATTGTATAAAATATTTTTTGCAGGACCGCAAATAATCCCCAAGATATAAAAAAAAGATTAGTTGGCGTCACTGTAAAAATGTAAATTATTTTAATTAATAATAATTATACGATACAGATATATTAATTAAACATATCTGAAGAGAGAAATTAATAGCCCTTTGAAATAGTACATTATGCACACTGAGAAAAATGGATGTTAACCCTTAACATCTAGATGTTAACGCTTAACATTTTTATCATTTAACATAGCGACAGCTATCTAGATGTTCAAGGTTAACATCTAGATGTTAACCTTTAATATCTTAGATGTTAAACTTTAATATTTAGATATTAAGGGTTACTTTCTTTTCTTAAACATCTAATTTTGAACATCAAGTTTTCTCAGTGCACGGGTGGAAAACCTGAGTTTTTTGACGAGCACAATGTTCGACAAACGTGTGCGAAGATGAATTCGGAGAACATTGTATGAGTCAATAAACGAGGTCCACCCCCGGTTCATACGTTATTTTCTTTCACAAATGCAGAAAAACTTAAGTTTGTACGAGTGAAGCGGTTGAAGTCAAAGTTTTAGGCGAGATGACGTCAGAGAGGAAAAAAGACTCAGGGTAGTAAAAAAAAAGATTCAGGGTAGTAAAAAAAAGATGATGCGTTTTCCTCTCTGAAGTCATCTAACCTTCAAACTTTGATTGTCAACCATGCTTCACACGTACAAAAACGCAAGTTTTTGTGCATGATATAAAGAAAATATTTTTTTATACCACAGGCACAAACATGGCGCTTTTAAATGTCTGTAGGCAGCGTCAAAACCATGAAGTAGGATAAGGAGATGAAACGCCTGTAGTTTGTCGCGGGAAAACTTGACACCAATCAGGGGGGTCCCAGTAGTACAGGTCTTTTTTTCCCTGTTGACAAAAGCACTTGCTGTGGTGATTTTTGTAACTATAATTTATCACGTGACCATATCACATGTACATAAGACACAGCCACGCACACAACGAAAATTAATTCTACTTTTCTCCTGAAGGGGCGCATAGTCGGCAGGGAAAAAGCGAAGCTGTCTACTGTGACCCCCCTATATGGGGGCCAGTAAAAATACGTCGTTTCATCTCCTTATCCTACTTCATGGTCAAAACGCATTCATTTGTTCGACCGGGTAAAAATGGCTTTAGGGAAAAAATGAACAGCTGATCCATGTATTTTTTTCACCACAGGGCAAAAATAGACGCCATTTTTATACGGTCAAACAAGTGAATGCATTTGGACCCTAACCTACAAACATTTAAAAGCACCAAGTTTGTGCTTTTGAAATAAAAAGTATCGTAAGCAACACGGGTTTAAAGTCAGTCCAATTTGTCTACAATGATGTTTGTGTACGAGTGACAGTCGAGGGCGAAGCCCTCAAATGGCTACATTTAACCCCTTGTTGCTTAATATACTATTTTTCGTCGATTAATTATAACAAACAGTGTATTTAATAAAAAAATTTTAATTGAAAGAACTCAAAAATTATCTTTTAGCATAAAAAAATGAAAATTAATTTTTTCCGAGATAGTTCCCTTCTCTCCCGGAGCTTCACATTTATATAATTATTAATGTTTTATCTGTTTGGGTTACAAATTGTTAATTTACGTTAAATAATATTTTTGAAAATTTTTTTGAAATTCTTTAAATTGTGCATCTATTTTAAATATGCAACAGTTCTATGAATATCTTATGCGCCTTAAAATTTGCTGATTATTAAAAATGTAATTACAGAAATGGTCGGACGAAAATTCAAAAATAATAAGAAGCAATTATTTGTTTTAAAAGAGGATATAATTCAATTTGTTAGAGCCAATATATCCGCTAAGATATCCGACTTAAACACCAAGAGGCCTAATGCTGCGGAATTAAGAGAATTACGAAGAGTTTCTGAGGAGCATAAAAAGGTACATTTTTATATATGAACAATTACGACTGATTTTTAGTATACAGAGATTATAATGTTTGAATTGCATTATTAAATATGATAGAAATGTTAAAATACTGCATTCTTCATTCTTTGGAATTGCAAACCGCCGAACAAAAGCTTAATTTTCGCTCATTAAAATCTCTTTAATAGTACTTATCTTTGCATCATATTGTTTTTGGAAGTTTTAAACATATTTGACAGTATCATCCACTGCAGCAACAAGTTAAATATTTTATTTATGATGGAAATTGTATTTTGATTCTTGGCGAGAAATTTAAAATAAACATTTTTCAATTATTTTTTATTACTCATAATTAATTATTAAATAATAATTTGCACTACTAACAATGTATGTTAAATAATTTTACTTATGATATTTCATCGAACTTTCAAAATTTATTTTATTTTAATATCCCACCAAGAGAATTGTCACACAACTTTCATTATAGAAATAAAATATTTTAGTTTTTTCTGAAGTGAAATATATTATCAAATATGTTGTACAACTTCCCAGATCAAATATGATATAAAAATAAATTAAATTAAATAAATTTTAATGTGCGAAAATTAAGTTTTTGTGTGTTTTTCCAATAATTTCAATTAAATTCCATCTATTGAATAGTCAGCGCCACTGTCGAACACTTTCAACATATGCGTTCATCTTAACATATTGGTGTCATCGAAACAAATAAAGTTTTGGACAAATAATGTTTCGGTGAAATGTAAATTCTAACATTTTAAACTGCGACTTACCTTAATATCTATTCAACAAGAATTCTGCTAATTAAAAATAGAGTTAAATTGGAATTCATGTAAGCAAAGAAAGAGAAATTGCGAGTAAAATGAACTCTTGATTAAATATGAATTCGGTTATCTAAAAGAAAATTCTATGTTATAAAAGCCTGTCAAAGAAAAATTGCAACTAATTAGCCAAGAAATATCCGGTTTAATAATAACTTTCCTAGTTCTTCCGGGGCGCATGAAACTTCTACAAATCTCATTTGTCATAATGCACAATTTATCTAAATATATTGCATGGGACCAGTAGTTGTTATAATTTTTATTTACTTTAATTATTATTAAGTCTAATTTTGATTCTACTGTCTATTCTTTAACTAGGTAGCTTTAATTTTCTTTTCGCAGAAGAGAAATTTTCTCTCTTGAATTGAAAACATTAAAATTTCACTTAGACAAGAATTGAGCGGTTCTATATTCGGTTAAAGTCGTTTGAAATATGCTTTGCAAAAGATTTTTATTAATTATGACGTATGTTCTTGTTTTTCTTTTATATTATAAAGTAATTTTATATACATTTAAGAATGTAATAAAACTAATACTAGTTTCAAACAACGCTGTTATTGATTTAAATCATTGGGACATTTGCATTAAAATCATGATTAAAGTAAAAAAAAAATTTACAATTCTCCGAATGTTTAATACTGCATGTTAAACATCGCAAACCATAAACAAAACCCATAAATTTATAAATAAATCTTAAAAATCTTAAAAATTTAATTTTTAATTTTTTAATCTTTATAAAATTTAAGAGACCGTGCTCATACAGATGATAAAATCATCTACGATTTACAAATTTTTGGTATGAAGATAGCATAAAATAGTATTAAAGTTTTATATCTCTTAATCATTATAATTTTAATAAATTCCAAACGTCAATTAACTCATATTCCAATTTGTTTCAACTTTTAAATTTCAATTAATTGAAAGAGTCTCCCTGGTTAAGAAAGACAAAATGCCCCTGTCCATGGATTTTTGATTTTCCCAAAAAAAGACTATTGAAAAAAAAGGTATTCACAGCCCATTTGGTCAAATCCCCCCTAACACCCCCCAGAGGGTCGAAAAATGGTTTTTTTTTAAATTTTTTTTTACTTTATGAAAGAGTGGCTTAAGAATTCTGAAAAAAATCATATAAATCAATTCATATTAAAAAGAATGTTCAAATATCAAAATATTCCATTTTCGTTTTCAAGTTATTAAGTTTAAAAATTTTTACTTTGTATAATAATTTTCAAATCACATAGCCTTTTAAAAGTGTGATATATACATTTATAGACACGTTGATCTCAGTACTGAAAACTAAAATTTGACTAAATTTTTACTATAATAATTTATAAGATTAACAAACGTTGATCTCAGTATTCATAACTCAACTATTTATTTTTTGAAAATATTAATTTCCTAATAAAACCTATATTACTTTGCTCCTCAAAGTGGAATTCTAAATTAAAATTACAGTTTTAATTTTATTTTTTAAACTGTTCAAAACAAAGTATTTGTGTTAATCAGAACAAAGAGTATATGTATGTTACAGTTTTATGTATAAATTCGTTGTTTCAATAATATAATATAATTTAAATTTAAATAACTCTTCTGTGCGTTTTCTTTATTCAATTTATAATAAAATAAAATAATAATTAAAGCATAAAACCAAATTAAAAAATCATAAAAACGAATATTCTCGTTAATTCTTATAAATTCTCGTCTTCTCGGTAATTTACCGCAATTTTCTTTCCTTTCTTCTCAGATTATATATTACCGAGAATTTTAGAACACTAGCGGAGATACTTTTTTAGATGTCATGTTACGTTTATTGACCAATAGCCGCCATTGTAAATTTATGTCAATATACAATTTTTTTCATATTCTTGAAGAGTTGTTTTATTGATTCATATATTATTTGTTTATGTTTATTCAAAAATGTGCTAAAAAAAATGTCAAAAAGTTTTTTTTTCAAACCTTCAAAAGGTATAACCCCTTAAATTTTCCAAAATTGTATTCATTCTTATTTTATTCAATTTATAAAATAATTCTCTAATTTTTCGAATTTTAAAATTTTATTCTCTTTAGTAATATATTTAAACGTTTTGTTAATTATTATCTTCTTTATTATTTTAATTTAAAACAAATGTCCGAAAATAGTTTAACTTTTGAAAAGAGTTTTTACTTTTTTATATAATATGTATACTTTTAATTTACTGTTTCGTTCTTGTGTTGTTTTTTTATTTTTTTCTTTATTTTTTTAACCCTCCTGCGCACAAAGTCGAGTATACTTGCCCAAAATACGTGCGTTTCGTGGAAACTCATGCGCAGGAGGGTTAATAAACTACTTACGAATAAACATTTAGAGATTTTATATACTGATCATATTTTTAAAAAAATCATGATTTTTATCAGTCCTGCTTTTAAGAATAAAGCAAAATTTTATTTTATTTTAACTGTTTGTTTGATTGTTTATTACTTATAATAAAAATTTTATGTCAGGGAAATGTCAGAGAAATTTGTAAATTGATTTTTGTGGCCACCCTGTTTTAGTATTAGTAAATGTTTCCATTTTTTTATTTATCTAATTCATTACACAATCTCTTTTTAACCGCCTTTTTATTTAAATGGAAACGAAATTAACCGAATTTTAATTTAGCAAAATTGTAATTTTACATAGTTTTAGGTAAGTCAAATTTTTAAAAGACAAAACATCCAGTTTATCGAATTTTTATTTGTTCACATTTCTTATTACACAAATTAATATTAGATGGAATTTTGATAACGAAGAACTCCCATTTGTTCAAAATTGAAAATGGCGGAACACATATCCGGAAGAAAGATTTGGCGCCAATTTTAAAATTGGCTAATCAAAAATGATCCAGAAAATCGTGATTGATCAATTTCGAAATTCGCGTCAAATTTTTGTGTCGACTGTTTGCTAGGACATTTACAATTTCGGATAAATGTGAATTCAGTGTTCTAAGATCTCCATCAAATATCAATGTATGCAATTACGAATTCGGACAAATCAAGATTTGATGTAATTAATATTTATAGTAATTTAAATTTTTGACTTACTCAAAATTATGTGAAATGAGAATTCTGTTCAAATTAGTTTCGGTTTATTTCGTTTTCTTTGAATAAAAAGTCAGTTAAAAAGAAATTCTGTCCAATAAAAGCTCTGTTTAATATAAATTAGGTGACCTACAAAATCGGTTAATTAATATATTCTGGAAATAGAAATTAGAATAGATAAAAGCTTTGTTAATAAAACAAAAGTTAATTCAACCAATAAATTGGATAAATATAGAAAAATGAAAACGTTTACTTATGCTAAAACATTTTCTGAAAAATAACGTTTGTACAAGAGTACTGTTGGTTCGATGCAATATATTTAGATACATTGTGCATAATGTCAAATGCCAATCGCTATCCTGATTAAAAATCGCAAAATAGTGGGTCTTTCGACAAGAGAACTGTAAAACAATATTTTATCTAGTATATATTTTTAGGTATGTAGGGTAAAAGCGGGTTTAGTCGGACAGGTTAGGGACATCTTTATTTCTACACTGAAAGAAATTTTAAAATAAAATTTAATATAAGATTATTGAAAGGAGACTATTCAAGACCTACTGGAAAAAAGTAATTGGTTTACTTTTAAACTGTTACAGTGAAGAAAAGAGAATTTAATAGTGACTATATTAAACACTAAAACGAAATTTTGAATATTAATATAGTCACTATTAAGTTTTCTTTTCGTCAATGTAACATTTTAAAAGTAACCAAATTAGTTTTTTCTAGTAGGTCTGGATTAGTTTCCTTTCAATATATTTAATATTAAATTTTATAGTGTCATTTTGAAATATTATTTTATAATTTCTTTCTGAAATTATAGTGTAAAAATATTTTTCTTTAAAATATTATATAATATTATTTTATAATTTTTTTCTGAAATTAAGTGTAGAAATCTAAAAAATTATTCTCTAAATCCAAGTTAATTTATGTCATTCGAAAGCTTATCATTGCTACTATCAAAAGAAAAAAGAGTTTTTGATTGATCTTTTTTAGTTTCTCTTATAGATCATTTTTAATTCACATTAACAAATTTCAAAATCACAATTTTTCAGGGTAAATCGGATCACCCCTCGGGGTAAATCCGGTTACTTGATTTTTTCAAGAATTTAGGGTATCCTCGCCAGTTTTATTTTTTAAATATTAAGATACGCCTTATTCCTGTCTTAAGTATCATTTGATTTTGATTTCATGATTAATAAATTATCAGTTTTATAAACAGTAAATATTGACTTAATAAATAATAAATGTAGGTTTCATGAATTACAACTATGGATTTCTATAATGTTATATATTTTATTAAAAGAAAGTAAAATGTGAAATGTGGTTACAATTTTGGATCTAACGAGTTATAAACTGTATTATTTGTAAAATGTAATATGTGAAATGTGACCCCGACGTCACGTGACCGACTTTACCCTGAATGTTTCAGAATAAAGTTAATTAATTCTTTGTGAAATCAAACAAAACTATATATATGTACTTCGAAAAAGGACATCCAAAAGTATCGAAAAAACTTACCCAAATAAACTAATGTAAGACTCAAAAATAATGATCAAAAAACTTTACAAATCCGAAGGCCATTTTTTTTGTGTCACCTCTAAAAACACTTAACCGCCTCGGAATCCATGTTCATTTCATGAAATTAAACGAAAGTTCGTTAACATAAGATGAATGTTAAGTAGGTACTATTCACAGTACCGATATCTCTTTCTAAAGTAGAATTCATAGCGTCAAATCGCTATAGTGACCGGATTTACCCCGGTCTCCCCTACTTTTAATCCTATTTCGATAAATGGTTTGATATATATTTTTTCTCTTTACAGCATGCAGCAGAAACAGAAGGTTCGGAGGAGCAAAACTAACTGCTTTGGTGGAAGACAATTGAAAAAACTTCTTTTCCTGTTTCACGAGTTACATTTCATGTGTAGTCATCTACCTCTACCAATTGCAAATTAATTTTATTACTTTACTTTCTTTTTTATATCTATTTTTAATTTTATTACTTTACTTTCTTTTTTATATCTATTTTTGTTTTGTTTTCATAGTTAAAGGAGCCAAATGTTGGCTATCTGTGATAACATATGTGTTGATTAACTGTGTATGAATATTACGAAGGTTGGGGTGGTGGTGGGGGAAAAGCGGACACCGCTGTTGAAAATTTATGTGCCCTTATAGAATCCGGAGGCTCAATTTCCTCAAAATTTATTAAATATTTACTTGCAATATTCGAAATATGTGATTGCAAAATTTAGTGAAAATTTTGTAAAGATTTAAATGTCCCGATTAATTAAATGTTTAGCGTGAAAATTTCCTGAAACTTGCCTGAACATTTTCGCCTAATTATAATTATAATTATAATTAGGCGAAAATGTAATTAAAATGTTCATGAAATGTTCACGCTAAACATTTATTTAATCGGTACATTTAAGTCTTTACAAAATTTTCACTAAATTTTGCAATCACATATTTCGAATATTGCAAGTAAATATCTAATAAATTTTCAGGAAATTTTCGGTGCTGTGAGGGTAAGTCAACAAATTTAAATAAAGATCTTTCTTTAAGGAAATTAAAAAATATTGAGAGGTGATTGTATCTATTATTAAAAATTCAAATGACATATTTTCGTTTAATTTAAAAAATAAAAACTTTAATTATAAAATGAAAATTTTCCTTGATTGTTTTCCAAAATGTTAACCTATAAAACTGACACAAAGATTTATAAATATGTTGCAAAAAATGTTTTTTTAAATTTCTTCAAAGTTCACCTGTTAATAAATCAAAAATTTTTTGTCCATGCGTGTGAATAAAAAATTTTCAGTAACTTTATAAAGGAAACATTGAAGAAATTTGAAGAGAAACTTTCAGGAATACAAAAGTTCTCGCACGTGAACTCGTATGTGTTCGTGCACGTGAACTTGTACGGAATCTTACACGTGAACCCTCACAAGTTCACAAACATGAACATGTGCCAGTACACATGCATGAACCTATTCGATTCCACGTACACGAGGTTTCAAAAAGAATATTTGTATTACACATGACCCCATACATGTTCATGTACAGGTTCACCAACATATAGTTTCGAAATTCAGTTTGTGAACATGCACGTGAACACGTACATGAAATTTAAAAAAAATATTGCTTGAACGTGTCCATGCACGTGAACCTGTACATGTTATGTGCGTGTCCACGTACATGAAAATACTAGTAGAATGATACCGGCATGTGAACATGTGCATTAACATGTACGTGAACACGCGCATGAAATGTTTTGAGGAAGATTTCTGACATGTGTTCGTGTACGTGAACCTGTACATGAAGTTTCTAGTGGTGCTTTGCTGACACGTGAACAAGTGCATGAACACGTACGTGTTCACGAGCATGACAATTTGAAAAGAATATTGCTGACAAGCTTACATGTATGTTAACCTGTAAATGTTCATGTGTGTGTTCACGTACATAAAACCAGGAGCGGAATATCCCTGAAACATGTACGTGTTCATACACATGAACACGGGCGCAGAATATTTGCCGAATATTACTTATGAGTGTTCATGTGCGTGTTCCTGCATATGTAAACGTACATGAACAGGTAAATGAACACACACCCAAAAATGTAGTTTGAAACTACACCTGAACCGGCTCGTGAACATGTACATGTTCATGTGCATGTTCATGGCCAATACAAACAAACTACAAATATCCATGTGCATGTTCATGTCGAAGAACATGCATATGTTCATGTGTAAAAAGTTTTTCAAATACGAACATGTGCATGTTCATGTACACATTCATTGTTTCAATGCCGCATACGGGAACATGTACATGAGCACATATATGAACACGTGTATGATCACGCACATGAACACATGTATGTTCATGTACGTGTTCACGTACATGTTTTTTCAACCGGGCAAAAATCAAATGGAGAAACCTTCAACTTCTAAAAAGAAAAAATTGCAAATTTCTGATCCGAGAAAAATTGTAGATGATAGCACAATAGGAAAACGATTGCTACAAAGAAAAACGGAATCTTAACTAAAACGACCACTTCCAAATTATTGTGAAGAAAGTAGCAGCTCTGAAGCTGTTTACCCAAAAGTGCCCCTCCTCAAGTTCCTACAAATCCAAATGAAGATATATTTTTTCAGGAAATGTCAAAACCTCCAAAAGAAATAGAACATGCTATAAGACTAAGCCCACCTCATACAGATAGCGAAGATAGTTCTTCAGATGAACAAAATGTTGAAACCCTTGAAGAAACATCTCAAGAAAATTTTAACACCAATCAACAACTTCTGGAATCTATGAAACTTAATAATCCAAAGTTGTCCGAAAATCTTGATAATGTTCAATCAACTGAGTTCCAAGATTCTATTACCAAAAAGAGAATGACGCAAGGAGACTTACAAGATTCATTTTTTAAATTCGATCAGTCTTTAAAATCACATGATTATTGGTGGGATAATGAAATATCAGAAGACCAGGAGACGATCCCTAGAATAGTCACGGCCTTATCTGAAGGTGAAAATGATCAAGAATTATTAAAGAACATAGAAGAGATGGAACCCGACAGTGAAACGGAATTTGATCGTCGAGTGAGAGAGTTCATTAAATGGAATCGACAGGAACTAAGCAAGAAGCAAGATTTAGAAGAAGAAGAAGAAGAAGAAGAAGAAGAAGAAGAAGAAGAAGAACAGGAAGAACAAGAAGGAAGAGAAAACGACCAATTAACAAAAACATTACGACCTCGAAAAAGCGTAGTTTTTAATCCTAACATCAAAATGCAAACATTTCTATCGGAAACTGGCCCTTTTATCTATGATGAACCAAAAGCGGTTTTAACTCCATATTTAGAAAAAGATAAACAACTTAAATTGCGCCAAAAACAGTTAAATGCGACACCATGTAGCGGTTCATCTTTCTCTAAACAACTAAGTTCATCAGCACCAAAAAATGTACCAATTTCGACATCTTCTTATCAATCTACAATAGAAGTTTCAACTTTACCATATTATATCACTGAACAGCGACATAAACTAAACATTACTAGAGAAAATTAACATATATAAAAAATAATTATGTCCATTTTTTCTCAGCTGATTGTCAGTTTAATACTCCAATCAGTAGATTATTAATAGATATTGGAGTATTAGACCCTCAGGAAATTAAAGATGTAAAGCCAAAAATTGGTCAAATAATTGTAACTTCTAGAGGAAGCTATAAAAATTATACATTGATAATACAACAAAATTATTATGACGAATTAAGAAAAGAAAATTTAGAAATTGCTCTTAAAAATTTATTAGCAATACTACGGCATGACAAAATAAATTCTTTTAGAATTTCAAATCAAGGTGATTTAACTGATACATTACCGAGTGGAAAATTTTTAAACCTTTTATCTGAAATTTTCCCACCTTATAATATTGAAGTAATTGTTTGCTATGGCAGTATTGTTACTCCAAAAACAGAAGAGCAGCATCAAATTATAACTGAAAATCATGATAGTAAGTTTGGAGGTCACACATTGGTTCCAATTGCACAAAAAGCTGGCCAAAAATAAAAAAATCGACTTTCAATTTCAGCTTTTATTTCTACGTAGTTTTATAAAGGAGGCTTTGATGCGTATTTCTGCATACAGGGAACTGCTCAAGATCAAGTCCATTATTTTTAACATTAGCGCAAAGTTGATGCTTGCGAAATAGCTACGTTTACGAGTTTTGCAAAGCAATTTTGAACCCGTTGTAAAAGTTACAAGAAATGAATCGATTTAAAAATTTGCATCGGTCATTTAAGTGGGGTGTCCCCAAAGGTAAATTAATGATGTTAATTAAAATTAAAATTTAAAAATATTGGTTTTTTATGAGTATAATAGAATGCTGTTCTCAAAAGGTACATATTTGTAAATTTATAGAGCTACAAAAAAAGTAACGCGCGGTAACGTTTTAAATTCAACGAGTAAATGTTCCCTGTTGACTTTTGTAAGTAATATCAAAAATTCAGCTGCTACTATTTACTACTTTGATTTTTATGATTATTTTTGTATATCTCTGCACATTTTAAATTCAAAATGTTGAAATTAGAACCTCAATGGGATGAAATCAGTAACAGTTTTTGATATTCGTTTTTTTCTATATTTGACTAGTTCACTTACATTTGAATAAACTACACTGAAAAAAAAAACAATTTAAAGTTTACTTGAGTATTAAGTAATATTTACTTTTTTACTCAAGCAATGCAAATAAATTAAAAATTGCTGTGAATCCAGGTTCACTTTGTTTTCTTTAAAAAAAAAAAAAAAAAAAAAAAAAAAAAAAAAAAAAGACACTTTTAAAGCAAATTTGACGTTTTGTGTCAAACTCTTCAAAGTTAAATTTTAATTATATTTCGGAAGATTTAATAATGGTAGTATAAATACAAGTAGAAAAGTAATTTATCTAATACTTTATTATTTTTCTTTAATTACTTCAAATATTTGTTTTAAATACAAAACGTCAAATTTGATTCGAAAAGTGACATTTTTTTCTCCTTAGAAAACAAAATAAAAATTACCTGGTTTCGCAGAAATTTTTAATTTGTTTCCATTGCTTAAGTAAAAAAGTAAATAATACTTAAAACTCAAGTAACTTTTAGACTGTTTTTCTTTCAGTGTAATTTTTATCATTTATTATAAAAAAATTGTCTTGTCTTATTATTTAACCTTCATTTGGTTTTTAAAGTTAATGACTCATAAAACAACAGAGTAATCAGTGATCATAAAAACCCCTATGTAAAGATTTTTGTGAAAATGAAATAAAATTCTTATTTTTTTTTGTTAGCCATATTCGATCCGCCATTTTGAATTTTAAAAATCTGACAGCAGATTCATAATCAGTGACCCCAAAAACCCGTGACTAGAGATGTTTGTTGAGATAAAATTCTTTTTTACATGTTCAATCCGCCATATTGAATCCGCCATTTTGAATTTTAAAAATCTGACTTTACATTTGTAATCAGTGACCCCAAAAACGCCTGACTAGAGATTTTTTTTAAGATAAAATTACTTTTTACATATTTAATCCTCCATTTTAAATTTTAAAAATCTGAAATCGGATTTATAATCAGAGACACCAAAAACCTTTGAGAAGATATTTTTGTTGAAATGACATGATTTTGAAAAGTTTTTGTTCGCCATATTGGATCCGCCATTTTGAATTTGTAAAATCTGACTTTGAATTTGTAATCAGTGACCCCAAAAACGCCTGACTAGAGATTTTTTTTAAGATAAAATTACTTTTTACATATTTAATCCTCCATTTTAAATTTTAAAAATCTGAAATCGGATTTATAATCAGAGACACCAAAAACCTTTGAGAATATATTTTTGTTGAAATGACATGATTTTGAAAAGTTTTTGTTCGCCATATTGGATCCGCCATTTTGAATTTGTAAAATCTGAGGTTGAATTTGGAATCAGCGACCCCAAAAACCGCCGAGTAAGCAGTTTCAACTAAATCCTATGGAAATCTGATTTATAGCCAGCTTTTTGGACATTTGGGACCACTGTGGGTCATAAAGGTATAAACACAACATATAGAAGAATAAGAGAAAAATATTTTTGGTCAGGAATGAAAAATCAAATTACAGAATTTGTCAGAAAATGCATTATATGTCAGGAACAAAAATTAGTAAGAGCAAAAACGCATGAACCAATGTTAATTACAGATACGCCTTTAGATGTGTTCGAAAAAATATCGATAGACACCGTCGGTAAATTGCCAACTACCCCGGACGGAAATAAACACATTTTAACAATACAAGATAATGTATCCAAATATTGTATTGCTGTTCCCATACCAGGTATTACAGCAACGACAATAGCCCATGCATTGGCTACAAATTTGTTTTGTCAATTCGGATCTTCAAAAATTATTTTATCAGATCGAGGTACAGCATTTACAAGTCTATTAATAAAAAAATTAACAAAAATATTTGGAATTAAACAAGTAATGACATCAGGTTATAGACCGCAATCAAATGGATCTCTTGAAAGGAGCCATGCAGTTCTTATGGATTATATTAGATCTTACGCTGATACCTTTGACGATTGGGATAAACTATTGCCTTTTGCTATGTTTAGTTACAATACTTCTTTACATCAAGCTACTAAATTCACCCCTTTTGAATTAATTTACGGAAAACCTGCACGTACTCCAAATTCCTACCCAATAAATGAAAATTTAGAAACATATGGGTCTTATTTGCAAGAATTAATAATTAGGTTAAACGAACTAAAAATTTTAGCAGCTGAAAATTTAATTTCGCAAAAATATCTTTCTAAGTTAAATTATGACAAAAAAGTAAAACCTTTCCTAGGTAAAGTTGGGGATATGGTTTATGTTCAAAAAGAGGTTAAATTGCATAAAAAACTAGATTGTCACTATCACGGACCTTATAAAATTAATAAAATATTAGACAAACACAACGTTATTTTAGAGAACACAGAGACAAAACTGTTTCAAAAACACATGGATAAACTTAAACTTGCATATTTGTAAAATGAAATTAATATTATTTCTTTATTTAGGATAGCAATGGCCGAAACCATTGAGCCAACACCTCTGCATGGGGAAATTCAACCGTCTTGTATTCTTCCAAAAGGAAGAATAGAAGGCCTCGAATTTGCCAAGGCCCAACTTACGGAATTGGCAGTGGAGTATAATTTTTCCACGCCAGAGTTCACCTTGGATTGAGAAGAACAAACAAAAAACAAATTCAGATTATTCTATATGAAATGCGTGTTAGAAGATAAAATAAATGGCACCAGGTTTGTAGAAATTGGTGATGGAACCACTACAAAAAAATTGTCCATGCATTCTGCAGCCCGCAAAGTTTTAGCCAAGTTGCAAAACAACTATTACTTCAGTGAGCAGGAACGGACCAAAGAAAACCCAGAGAAAATATACGTATTCTGCCTGGACTGCCCTCGTAAGATCTTAAGGCTAAAATTATACAAATGGGACAATGCATGTCAACTATGCTACTCGAGAGGACACGTTAAGTATAACTGTTTTGGTACGGTAAGAAACAAAAAATTTACAATAGAAACATTAGAAACTGATATCAAGGGTATAAAATTCGAATTAGTATTGAGAAAATAAGAAAACTCAATTTAATTAACAAAATTAAAATCCAACATTTATTTACTGTCTAACATTATTGTATTTGGTTGTATCCATGCATGAATATATGCGTAAAGTATGTGTAAATGCATGGATATAATATTATGTACAGTTACAATAATTTGAATAATTCCATTTTGTAGTGATTCGATTGTTATGACTTTGATCATTATAGTTCAATAGAATTTTATATTGCTTAATAGTGTTAATGCATCAAGATACAAAAATCTCCATAAGAATACAATTTTTAAAAAAAATTTATTTTATTTCAATATCAATTAAATTCTCAATTTTACTAAATCTTAAAGTATATTTTCTTTCAAGAAATAAAGTGATTAAAATTAACATAATTTTATAAATAATACGCGGAACAATAGGACAATCCATCCCTAATATTGAACAACTTAAAATAATCAAGCTATAGTATCAAAATCATCCATATATATATCGACTCCAAGTGCCGCTTAATATAGTATATCGCGCACGTCTTGAAAAGAAAAAGTTCTCTTGTGGCAGTTAATCAAGCGAGTCCTCCTCTTCTGTGGCCGCTGAAGAAGAGTGAAAAATTGAATCCGCTCTATCTCCCAAACTAATAAACCAAAAAATATAATTTTTTCTGATCTATAATTAGAAAATTTTATATTAATTTTTCTACATCAAAATAAAATTTTTTTTTATTAAAACAAAATTTTATCAACTTTATATTAAAAATTTGTATTGTAATTGTTAGAATCAATTTTAAAGATTGAAATATTCTATTTTAATACAACAAATTTTCTATTTGAATTAAAATTCATTGTAGTATCCTGTTATAGTAAGATAACTCATATAAAATTTTATTCTTTTAACTTCAAATAAAAAATTTAATATTTAAAATAAATAAAATTTAGAATCGATTGTTTCAACTTCTAGATTATTGATGTAGAAGAAATATTTGAAAACGAAAATTATTATTGAACTTTAGTTTAGAAATAGAATAATAACATTTGCCTTAACCGCTTAATTTTCATATTCTTTTTGCAACAAATATGTTCGGTTCGAGCTTTTATTAACGGTAAATATCCTATTTCATTTATAATAATTATAACCACATCTAAAATAACCTAAAAATATAATCAGACTATTAAATAACATTTGCATCATGTTGCGTGAATGAAAGTACGAAAGAAATAAAGGCATCACATTTTAATATAAAATATGATGTTATTGTTATGATTACTATTTCTGACAATTAAATAAATAAAGACCTATGATTCCAATCAAAAGAAAGGAAAAGATCGCTTTACATTACCCTATTTAAAAACCTTACGTAGGATCTGATGTTGGATCTTAGGTAAGATCTTAGGTAAGATCTTAGGTAAGTTCTTATGTGATTTCTTATGTAAGAAATGACGTAAGATCTTACGTGTGCATTTGGCAAAAGATCTTACCCAAGTTCTTATGTAATTTCTTAGGTAAGTTCTTATGTAAGTTCATAGGTTCGGCCAAAAATAAAAAAATTTAATTTTCATATTTTTAATTTTAAAAAACTGTATATTCAAAAAATAAATTAAAGTTGAAAATCTAAATTCATTAAACTTAATTAATTAAAGTTAATTAAAATTAAATTTAAAATTAGAAGATAGAAAACTCTTTTTTTAAATTTAATTTTTACACATTTTTCAAAATGTCTGAAAAAAAATATTTAAAAAAATTATTAATCATAAGGTCATTCATAACCATTCATAATAGTTTGACGCACTTTTATTTTTTGTTAGAGGAAAGACATCTTGTGTCTTATCCTTTTAAAATGCTTATTTCTTGATCCATATATAATACCTAAGAGTTCGGTCTCATTTGTGAGGCAGAATGATGGCAGCCCTCTGGCGGCGAACCGAAGAAACAATGTCGCGGGATTACTCAGTTTCAAACCGTTTCACCTGTAAAGTGTATAAGTCACGATAGTTTGTTTACATTGTGCAATGCTTCAAGTAAAAGGTTAAAAATTGGTTAAATTAAAATTTTTTAAATAAAGTGTGGCGCATTAATAATTATAAGATGTGAGGAGGACGAGAAATTAGTGAATATGTACGTGACAGTTATAATATTGGTAAGTTTTTACAAGATAATTGTCTCTAAACATTTTAATAAAAGTAGGGTTATTGTTCTGAAATGTATTATATTCTATTTAAATAATAATACTAATTTGTTCAAATTACATATTGTTTATAATTAATTATTAATTTATTAATATAATTTCGAAATATCTATTTTAATATTAATTTAACTAGTTTTGTCAAAGTAAACCTAAAATTTATAACAAGCTTTTTTATTAAATAACAGTTTTGAATATAAATGTTTAAATATATGTGTTTAAATATTTTGTTATAAAATTTTTATTAATATAATTAAATAAAGAATTAAATGATATATTTTTAAAAATGTTTTGTACAATTCAAAATTTTCTTTATTTAAACTATATAATTTTAAAATAAAATTCATAAAATATCATCACCATTACTTTAACCATTAGGCTAAATTTAAATTTAAATATAAAATAATAAAATAAATATACTTAAATATAAAATAAAATATTTAGTGAATTTAATACTATCTTTATTAAATTTTAATTTTTAAATTTAATCAAATCTATCATTATAAAACATAATGTACTTAATAGTTCTTCAATTTATTTTTAAATTATAAATGATCTTATTGTTTATTACAATAAATAACATTATAAAATAACATAATAAATATGCTTGCTATTTACCCTACCCTAATATATAACAAATAAACATAAATAATTGATAAATAAAAGGATTTTATTGTTTTTTAATTAATAATAGTATTTTTATTTAACAGTTACAAATATTCAGGTTTTTACATTAAGCTTTATAATACTATAAATTACAAATTGTATTAAACTTAATACTAAAGAAGTCAACTGTACATAGTTGAATAATCTACAACTAGTTTTAATTTAACTATAAACTAAACAGTGTTTTATAAAACTATTTTATCACATTATTGGCGTTCCTAAAAATTTTATTGATTAATCCATTAATGCTAAAATATATTGAAATTGGAAAAAATTTTAATAAATAATAATTCTTATTTTTTCCAGAAATATTGTAATACAAAAAATTTCTATTCTAAAGAAATTCCTCAACAGATGCTGTAGACTTATCAATATTTTGAAAATAAAGCTCCAAATCATGTTGATATTACCTTCGGATTCCTATGTACACCTTCGTCTGTGTTAAAAGTTATAATACTTTGAAGTAATATTTGAAAAATAAAAAACATATTTTTAAAAAGGAAAAAATTAGCATTAAATATTAATGTAAATAATAATAATAATAACAATAATATAAGGCAACTAATATTTTTTGATTTTTTTGCAGGGAATCAACAACCAAAAAATATCCAAAGATGTTCGAATAACCAGCAGCCTTGATTTACAATTGATCCGTTATCAAGAGGCGACACCACCAGAGCAGCAAATCCAATACGAAAAAAAATCCATGGTTTCCAAAATAACAATTTAGTTCGTGAAGATACCACACTAAAAGAAAAATGTGATTGAGTCTTCTAAATTGAAAACTTACACCTTCAAACAGGTATTTTCGGTAATTTCAAAACACTTAACAATTATTCTCTGACCACTCAGACACAAATTGAAATTTTATTTTTAAAAACAACAAATTAATCACTTTTGTCTCTTTAAAAACATAATATTTAATCTTCTAACACAGAAATAAATGCCTTATTTTTCTCTAAGTGAAACTCTTCAATGTTCCTTTGAAAAGTTATACTGGACAGTAATTAATATTAAAAACACATGCTTCAATTTAATACATTACCATACTTTTTATGTAAAAATTTATTAACAATATTTCAATTTTTAAAATTATTCTTCCCGGTAAAATTTCTCACATACAAAACACCTCACCCGCTTCTAAGAAAAATTTTATTTAGAAACCCAATTTGCAAAATTATGCTGCCCAGTAATTAACTTTTTTCGTAATTGAAAACAACAAATTATTATTGACTTTTACTTCTTTAAAAAACATTTGAAAATTTCTAACACAGAAATAAGTTTCGTATTCTTCTCTAAGTAAAATTATTCAGAATTCCAATTTTAAAAAATTATACTGGACAGTAATTTATTTATTTATTTTAAACATAACTTTATTAATCATCTCTGGATATTAAAAACTCATTTTTTAATTTAATACATTACCAAATTTTCTTAATCTTTTCGACAGTAAAAGTTTTTGAAAAATTCCAAATTACAAAATTTTTTCATTTTAAAAAATTACTAATAATTCATTTTTGTCTCTTAGAAATACATAACTCATATTTTTACATAATAAAATTAAGAAGAAAGATATCTCACATCCCAATTTGAAAAATATAACTGCACAGAAATTAATTCTTTCTTTCTTCGAAAATTCCCGCATGGATCGTAATAATATTCATATTGTTATTCTATATTGTATATCTATATTCTTCTTTTAGTGAAACTCTTCAATATTTCAATTTTGAAAAATATTTCTCGTCAGTTACTATAATTACTATAATTATAGTATATAATTATAATAATATAATATAATAATATATAATTAATTTTTTTAAATCTTATTTGAATTTCTTGAATAAAATCTACCTTATGACCCTATTCTAAGTAAAATTTAATTTGCAAAATTATAATCCCCAGTAATACATTTTTTTCGTCTTTGAAAACAACTCATTAATCATTTTGTTTTTGAAAAAACCTATTTTAGCGTCGAACATACGAAGAAGTTTATGATTATTTTCTGAATAAGAATTTATTCAAAATTTCAATTTTACAAAATTATCCTGGACAGTAATGAATTTTTTTTTATTTTAAAAATAACTTATTTAATCATTGTGGATATTAAAAACACTTGCTTCAATATAATACATTCCCACAATTTTTATCTTTCTGACGGTGGTAATTTTTTAAAAATTCCAATTTTCAAAATTATTTGTCCCGGTATCTAATTTTTGTCGTTTTCAAAAATTCCTAATTAATAACTTGTTTAAATACAAACTAATTTCTTATTCTTTTCTGAATAAAAAATATCTCAGAATCCAACTTGCAAAATATATCTAGAGAGTAATGAACTTTTTTCGTTTGAATAAAAACGTAAATAAATATTTTTGAGTCTTTACAACAATTTCACACTCACAAATAAGTTTTAAATTCTTGCATTAGAAAAACTTTATTTAATATTCGAATCAAAAGAATTAAGCTGGCTCCCAGTTAATTTTTTAGATTTTCATAACATCTCATTAGTTATGTAAATTGTAAATTTAAATATATTTTTACTTAGGGAAGAATTACAAACTTGTTTGAAGAAGGGCAGGATTGAAAACTTGTTTGTCAGAAGAAATTGAATAACTTGTTTTTAAGTTGCGAAACAAATTATTTATATATTTTTAAAAACGAAAAAAGTTAACTACGGTCCAGTTAAATTTTGTAAATTGGAATGTGAGATAAATTTTTATTCAGAGAAGAAAAAGAAATTGATTTGTACGTATGAAATTGAATTATGTTTTTTTAAAAGCCAAAAGTGATTAATTTTTAATGTTAAAAGCGACAAACATTAGATACCTGGCTAAATAAATTTGTAAATTAAAATTTTTAAAAAATTACCACCGTCAGAAAGATAAAAATTGTGGAAATGTATTATATTGAAGCAAGTGTTTTTAATATCCAAAATGATTAAATAAGTTATTTTTAAAATAAAAAAAAATTCATTACTGTCCAGGATAATTTTGTAAAATTGAAATTTTGAATAAATTCATAATAAGAGACGAATAAGTAACTGGTTTGTATGTGAGAAATTTAATTATATTTTTCTAAGAAACAAAAAATATTAATTAGGTATTTTTAAAATCAGCAAAAATAAAATACATGAAAAAATAATCTTGTAAATTTGTAATTTTTAAAAATTTGCAATATCGGAAAAATAAAAAAATTAGCACCAAATTTGTTCGCTGTGGTATCAAATATATTAACTGTTTCAACAAATTTGCACAGCAAACATTAATTTACTGTTACAATATGAATATTATTACGATCCATGCGGGAATTTTCGAAGAAAGAAAGAATTAATTTCTGTGCAGTTATATTTTTCAAATTGGGATGTGAGATATCTTTCTTCTTAATTTTATTATGTAAAAATATGAGTTATGTATTTCTAAGAGACAAAAATGATTAATTAGTAATTTTTTAAAATGAAAAAATTTTGTAATTTGGAATTTTTCAAAAAATTTTACTGTCGAAAAGATTAAGAAAATTTGGTAATGTATTAAATTAAAATATGAGTTTTTAATATCCAGAGATGATTAATAAAGTTATGTTTAAAATAAATAAATAAATTACTGTCCAGTATAATTTTTTAAAATTGGAATTCTGAATAATTTTACTTAGAGAAGAATACGAAACTTATTTCTGTGTTAGAAATTTTAAAATGTTTTTTAAAAAAGTAAAAGTCAATAATAATTGTTGTTTTCAATTACGAAAAAAGTTAATTACTGGGCAGCATAATTTTGCAAATTGGGTTTCTAAATAAAATTTTTCTTAGAAGCGGGTGAGGTGTTTTGTATGTGAGAAATTTTACCGGGAAGAATAGTTTTAAAAATTGAAATATTGTTAATAAATTTTTACATAAAAAGTATGGTAATGTATTAAATTGAAGCATGTGTTTTTAATATTAATTACTGTCCAGTATAACTTTTCAAAGGAACATTGAAGAGTTTCACTTAGAGAAAAATAAGGCATTTATTTCTGTGTTAGAAGATTAAATATTATGTTTTTAAAGAGACAAAAGTGATTAATTTGTTGTTTTTAAAAATAAAATTTCAATTTGTGTCTGAGTGGTCAGAGAATAATTGTTAAGTGTTTTGAAATTACCGAAAATACCTGTTTGAAGGTGTAAGTTTTCAATTTAGAAGACTCAATCACATTTTTCTTTTAGTGTGGTATCTTCACGAACTAAATTGTTATTTTGGAAACCATGGATTTTTTTTCGTATTGGATTTGCTGCTCTGGTGGTGTCGCCTCTTGATAACGGATCAATTGTAAATCAAGGCTGCTGGTTATTCGAACATCTTTGGATATTTTTTGGTTGTTGATTCCCTGCAAAAAAATCAAAAAATATTAGTTGCCTTATATTATTGTTATTATTATTATTATTTACATTAATATTTAATGCTAATTTTTTCCTTTTTAAAAATATGTTTTTTATTTTTCAAATATTACTTCAAAGTATTATAACTTTTAACACAGACGAAGGTGTACATAGGAATCCGAAGGTAATATCAACATGATTTGGAGCTTTATTTTCAAAATATTGATAAGTCTACAGCATCTGTTGAGGAATTTCTTTAGAATAGAAATTTTTTGTATTACAATATTTCTGGAAAAAATAAGAATTATTATTTATTAAAATTTTTTCCAATTTCAATATATTTTAGCATTAATGGATTAATCAATAAAATTTTTAGGAACGCCAATAATGTGATAAAATAGTTTTATAAAACACTGTTTAGTTTATAGTTAAATTAAAACTAGTTGTAGATTATTCAACTATGTACAGTTGACTTCTTTAGTATTAAGTTTAATACAATTTGTAATTTATAGTATTATAAAGCTTAATGTAAAAACCTGAATATTTGTAACTGTTAAATAAAAATACTATTATTAATTAAAAAACAATAAAATCCTTTTATTTATCAATTATTTATGTTTATTTGTTATATATTAGGGTAGGGTAAATAGCAAGCATATTTATTATGTTATTTTATAATGTTATTTATTGTAATAAACAATAAGATCATTTATAATTTAAAAATAAATTGAAGAACTATTAAGTACATTATGTTTTATAATGATAGATTTGATTAAATTTAAAAATTAAAATTTAATAAAGATAGTATTAAATTCACTAAATATTTTATTTTATATTTAAGTATATTTATTTTATTATTTTATATTTAAATTTAAATTTAGCCTAATGGTTAAAGTAATGGTGATGATATTTTATGAATTTTATTTTAAAATTATATAGTTTAAATAAAGAAAAATTTGAATTGTACAAAACATTTTTAAAAATATATCATTTAATTCTTTATTTAATTATATTAATAAAAATTTTATAACAAAATATTTAAACACATATATTTAAACATTTATATTCAAAACTGTTATTTAATAAAAAAGCTTGTTATAAATTTTAGGTTTACTTTGACAAAACTAGTTAAATTAATATTAAAATAGATATTTCGAAATTATATTAATAAATTAATAATTAATTATAAACAATATGTAATTTGAACAAATTAGTATTATTATTTAAATAGAATATAATACATTTCAGAACAATAACCCTACTTTTATTAAAATGTTTAAAGACAATTATCTTGTAAAAACTTACCAATATTATAACTGTCACGTACATATTCACTAATTTCTCGTCCTCCTCACATCTTATAATTATTAATGCGCCACACTTTATTTAAAAAATTTTAATTTAACCAATTTTTAACCTTTTACTTGAAGCATTGCACAATGTAAACAAACTATCGTGACTTATACACTTTACAGGTGAAACGGTTTGAAACTGAGTAATCCCGCGACATTGTTTCTTCGGTTCGCCGCCAGACGGCTGCCATCATTCTGCCTCACAAATGAGACCGAACTCTTAGGTATTATATATGGATCAAGAAATAAGCATTTTAAAAGGATAAGACACAAGATGTCTTTCCTCTAACAAAAAATAAAAGTGCGTCAAACTATTATGAATGGTTATGAATGACCTTATGATTAATAATTTTTTTAAATATTTTTTTTCAGACATTTTGAAAAATGTGTAAAAATTAAATTTAAAAAAAGATTTTTCTATCTTCTAATTTTAAATTTAATTTTAATTAACTTTAATTAATTAAATTTAATGAATTTAGATTTTCAACTTTAATTTATTTTTTGAATATACAGTTTTTTAAAATTAAAAATATGAAAATTAAATTTTTTTATTTTTGGCCGAACCTATGAACTTACATAAGAACTTACCTAAGAAATTACATAAGTACTTGGGTAAGATCTTTTGCCAAATGCACACGTAAGATCTTACGTCATTTCTTACATAAGAAATCACATAAGAACTTACCTAAGATCTTACCTAAGATCTTACCTAAGATCTTACCTAAGATCTTACCTAAGATCTTACCTAAGATCCAACATCAGATCCTACGTAAGGTTTTTAAATAGGGTTATCTCATATTATAAAATACTACAATACTTAATATAATCAAGAAAAATAATAAAAACAAAAAAAAATGCTTTCACTATAATCAATTTTGCTATTTACTAAATATATACATTATGATATAATATTTTAATGAATCCAATTACTAATGTCATGTTCGCATTCTAGTTTGTAAGTTCCAGATAATGATTGATTAGACTCGGTTTAATACAATGTGTGTTGTTATCTATTTTATTTTATATTATAAACTACATAAAAAATAATCCAATTTTTTCTTAAAGTAGAATACTATCATTATAATTCGATAGTAGGAGTTTTAATTCTTTTAACTTTTATTACAATTATTATACAAATATAATCAACTAACATATGATAATCACTATATCAGATGACAGAAATTACTTAATTAATAATCTATAACATTCTATTCTACGTGAAATAAACATTTATTTTCTCTGCTTAAATATTCTAACTATAGTATGCGTTTGAAAAAGTAAATAAAGCACTTATTATCCAATAAATATAAACGGAATCATGTATTCACTTAAACTAAGAAAATATAATCACATCAAATATTTACAATATTAAACATTATTGCATTAATATAGGTAAATACATAAACATATACTTACTTGTATGTGTAGATGTATAAAATTATATATATAATCAATTACAGTTACATTTACATGATCCTATCTTAACCTATAAGTTTATGATTTTTACTGTGATTCGATTAATAATACATTACATTCAGGCAAATTCTTATAATGTTCTTGTAACGTTACAGGAATTTCGCTTGTATACGTTTACAGATTATTTCATAGCATTATTATATAATCTTGCATGCGTATTTTACATTTCATTATTATTACTATTATCATTACTATTTTAATTTTGATTTATTATTTGCATACATTTCTAATTGTCGGTTTTCTTTATTATTCATATTTTAAAACATTACTATATTAATTAATAACATCAACGTTATTCATTGACTATCTTATTAATCTCAAATATTAGTAACGAATATTATCACTGGGTAATATTAGTTATTAATGTTTAAATCAATAATTCGCTATTATTACCATTTTATTATGTATCACTAATCTTTATAATTTTGACATTTTAATATTAGTTATCGTTATTATCCATATTATTACAGTAAAAGCTAATAGCAATATTTTAATCATTTAAATAAGTGAACTTAGTTTTTTTTTGCATAACTATATCTTTTACACCGTGCTTATTCTTTATACAAATAAGATTTATTTTATCAAAATAATTACTTCACATATATAATTAAACAAAAACTATCATACATACAATGAGTCATATGGTAATATCATAATATCATATTAATATTAGTTATTTACGCTTTTGAAAGTAATTGCATGCCTAGAGTTAATTAACTATTTGCAATTGCAAGTAATTTTACATTATTATTTACCATTTTAAATTTTATTACTTAGAATTATATTTCTTCAAGAAGATTATTATATTATATTATTATTATGAATCTTATATCAATATTATACTTATTTTACCTTACTGAAACACATATTAATTGCATGTTTTAATTTTAATGAAAGCATAATATAGTAGCAGAAATCTGGTGGTGTGTGCACATACACATACGTGTATATGTGCATACATCTTATCAGGTATGCAATATGAGATGCTTAAATTTATTCTAACAATGATCACAATATATGAGTAAATATATTAAAGCAAAATAAAAAAAAAAAAATATATATCTACTCATCATTTCAACTAAATAATAAGAATGAAATCATAATCTATAAACAGAAAAAAGTTTTACAAAGAGTCTTTTGCAGATTTGTCTCTATCCTAATTAATAACAAATTTTATTTCAAAATAGATTATGGTTTTACGAGATTATATATTGGTACGCACACTGCTCACACAATTTCACTGTTTCAAAGAAAAGAATCAAATTACATAATTAAATAAATAAAAATAGGTCTACACATGTATACATGTGTGCACGTAAGAGTGTGATGTGTGCGCGCGAATATATAATATCTGAATTCTTTCATTTGGAAGGACGAGAAGAGAATTAAATAAACAAAAAATAAACAGACACATGTTAATATAATAACAACAATATTAACAAATTTTATACTTACCTTCTCGTCTGTCTAAATAAGAATAATGTCAAAAGAAAGAAAATAAATAAATAATTACATAAGTACTATTCAAGAAAAACTGAAATGTCATTAATTTCACAGATGGATAGTATGCTTCCGGATTGGGTAGTTAAAACTAAAAACAACATTGTAACTGGATTCCGCATCATGTTGGTGGTTGTCTTCCTCATCATCCTTCGATACATATATGCATGTTATAAGACTGCTCAACACCGTCGACAAAGAACTACGAACGTTCAAATGGGTTGAATCGCTTGGATAATAACCTTAATGCATATCACCATCAATGCAGCGAAATATAAACAAATGCCTAGCCACGTGTTTTGACGTAGTAAAGCCATCAGCAGTTGCATGAATCACCATCAAGAATGTCATGCGATAGAAAATAAATTAGAGGAAGAAAAGAAGATCGACGCCATCATGAACTTGACCAGCACAACAATAACAGCGATAAGGATTATGTATCGTCAAACGAAAAACTTTTACTTTTAACTTCCGGATAAAGATATTATAAGATCATATTGTCAAATCCCAAAATTATCTAGTTAAATTTATACAAGTGCAAGATAATATTACTAAAAAAAAAACAAATAAATAAAATTAATAAATAATTATGAAAATAAGTTAAATAATAATAACGATAGAAATCTACAAAAAGGAAAGAGAGTAGATTTATCACATAAGACATATTGGTATCTGACAAAATGATCTAATAAACAAAAACAAAAAATAATACCTACATGTCAAATTAAATTTAAACTCAAATTTATTTTAACAGCAATGTAATGAATTTTTTTTTAACAATTATTAATTGTTACGATTAACTAAAATTGTCTAATGGGAAACTATAAAACAGAATATTGGTTAGGTAGCTATTAAATGAACTTAAAATTTAAATTACTCACGAAATTATACTATTAGATTGCAAACAGTTACATCTCTTAATACAAAATTCCACACACGCACTACACTATTACACGAAGAGAAGTCAACACAGTTCTATGCGAGGGGATCGTCTAAAATTTCACTAAAGGATTCGTCTATCCACACTACCTCAAATTCTGGCAGATAAACGTCGAGAGGCTCGTCCTTAAAATCCATCGCAGATAATCTTGATGAATATTCCGATTCCGGGTATTCAGTCAAGATTGAGTCCGTGGAAACGTTTTCCACATCAACCTCCATTGACTCCGACGAAGAAAGTCCTAGCATATCTTCCATAGAGGTAGTTGAAATTGAAGAAGAAATACTCCCCACTAACAAGTCCATTGGAACGTCCTTGACATCTGAAAATACAAAGATACGTTTTCTTCTATTATTTCAATCTTAATATCTATATTATTGAAATACTTTAAACAACTACAGTTTCATAAATATTCTTACCTTCATTCACGACTTCTACGTCAATCTCAGTGGAAGTTGACTCCACCTCCAGAGATGAATTTTCAGATTCAGAAGACCCTGTGGAGCTAGATTCCGCCGAGGTACTTCCAATTTCAATTTCTACGGAATCAGAAAAGGACGAAGGTGATGAACTGAAGATCCTGTCTGCAACTATAAATAAAATGAAAATTGTTAATATGAATGAAAATCTTGAATATGAAGAAAATCTTAGATTAAAAATAATTTAAGTTTAAGATTTCTCACCTGCATGGAGTTTCGGCCTTTCATACCGACACGTTCCGCACCAACACGAACGAGGTTGACATGGTTTTCTAAACAAACAGTAAAGGAAACATTTAATACAATTTACGTCTAATATAATTATAATTTACATAAACATTACAAAATTGAGGAATACCAACCTTATTGCACTCACTAGATCATTCAGCTCAGCCGACAACTCAATGCATCCTTTTTGAGCTGCATCAAGTTCATCCTGGCCTACAACTTGGATGTCAGCCTCTACTCTGACGAAACCTTCTAGACGCTTCCACTTCCGGATGTTTTCATGGAGGAGCGCGGAGAGAGCCATCACCTTATCCAAAAATTCCTCCTTCTTACTAGGACATTTCGTTGGGATTCGTCCTAAGGAAAACAAACAGACAAGGATGTACTTTAGAAGAAAAGAAGATATTCAGAATGAAAATATTTTTTTTAAAAAAGAAAAGAAATTACAAACCTAGAAGAAACTCAATTCGGTCAATTGTCGTTGCTGCCGACGAAACACTCTCCATAATGATAAATTGAAAACTAAAGGATAATTGAATTCCATAATTACCCCTACCACGCTAAAGGAAATTTGACTCCTCTTTTGTGAGACAACAATTGCAAGAAGCAGATGAATTCATACTTACTAGGATAGAGATCATTGCTCCGGAGGAATCGCTGATAACACACATACACACACATTACACTAGACACTATATTAAACACTTTCATTATATAAAGGCTTCCTATCAATGCGACGTTTTATTTCCATAAACATCAATTATCATTTTTGTAAAAATTGAATGGAATGAGTGGACAAATTTTATTACCGATTTCTCACGTTTGCAATTCAAAATTTTGCGATATAGTCAGGTTCAATCGGGACGATGAACAATTTAAGGAGGGAGGACTGTTACATCCGGGTAACAAAAATCTTTTCTTGAGTTAGAGAATATGTGCGTTATTTGAACTTAAATCTTAGAACAATAAAATATTAAAGTTAGCAAGTGATTCATTACATGCAGAATCTTTTACATTCTTTTTCACGCACATCTTCTCTTAAAAAATAGATCGGCTGCAAAACAGATCTTGTTTCTATAATTTCTCATGAATTTTATTGCAGCTGCAAACTTATAAAACGTTTAGATAATTTTCTATAATCGCGTCTCATAGATGGATGGAGTTTATAAAAATCATAAGGGAAATTGAAGATCTTTTGTTCTCGTCAAGTCCATCTATGAAACTCGATATTAGCGAGAGCCAATAAATTGAAATAAAATTGAAATAAAAGTAATCTTTGAACTACGAGTAGACTTGAAAATATTCTAAGGCGTCAGCACCGATATCTAGCCTCGTGTGCTCATAGGAAATTTGCAGTCACACAATATGATACCCATGATAGCCAAACTCTTGGAATCTTCTCGATTCCTAGGATGACCTAAGGATCAAGCTTAGAATATACTTGAACTATGATCTGATTTTCTCCCACTAGGGTAGATTTTTGCCTATAAAAGCAAGCGCGTTTTCATTTTCAATTGTCATTTACTCCGGTACAAAATCATAGTTCGCAAGTGCTTCGACGCGTGAATCGAAATTGTTATCGTGAGCTTGGCCCTTCGGTTATTATAAATTTTGTGACCGTAACTCTTGCTTGATCGAACAGTATAGTTTACTCGTTGTCCAAATTCGGGCTGGTAATCTCATCGCCAGACTTGTGAGCTGGTCAAGAAAGCAAAATTGTAATTTACCGTCGTATTTAGTCAAATCTCAAAGAGAAAATTGCAAACGTGACGTGAGTGCTTTTTCGAGATTATGAACTAATAACAGTGAGAAGTATCGACCGTTCTTTTTCAAGAGAAGAAAAAATCACTGTGCGTCAACAACTATTTATTTGTTTCTGCCCTCAAAACTGAGGTAAATGTAAGTACTTCAACTGTTAATAAAAATCTTGTCACTTTCATTCAATAAACATTCGTTCAATAAATTATATTCATACAACAATCATCCTTTTATTTCAATTCAATTAAAGGGCAATTATATAGATAAATCAATTATAAGATTCAAAGATAGACGACCCCCGTAGGATCGATAGAAATCAACGTACCCACAACAAAAATAAATATTAAATCAGCCTACCTTCCTCCAAAATTACTAGAAATAGTTAAATATTTTATCTAGCCTTTCGCTCGGGATGTAACATTATTATTATTTCTTTATTATTAAAAATTAAATTATAGAAAAATGATAACTTAAAAAAAGTTTATTAATAAATGATTATTAATAAAATTGAATTTAAGTTAGAAAAATAAAAAAAAACAATTTAAAAAATTGCTTTCCAAAATTTTTTTTGAGTTCAAGATCCACTCTTCTAATCCAATATCCACTGACCATACCGTGAACCTTTGCTCACACTCTGTCATAGTTTAAAATAACAGGCGATAATGGATCTACAGCATCATTGAAAAAATATCTGTAAGATCGTCTGGCTAATCCAGTGGTGCACAGTTCTTTGAAGGATTCAATGTTGCTATCTTCCAGCCATTTTCAAAACGTTTTATAAACAATGTAATAAATTAAGTATTTTTAATAAATTACACAGGTCTACAAAATCAAACTTTTTTTTTTTATTAGATATCGGAGTGGTTTCCGATGTATTTTTGTGCGCTGAACACGATGCCGGGTTCCAAAATTGCGCATCACGTCATGATTTTGAGAAAAGTGGGGGTAAAGACCCCAAAAAACGTGTTTTTGGGGTTTTTCAATATTTTTTTTCTCTTTAACCTGACGTGCTAGAGACTTTAATAAGGTCTTAAATGAAAGCTTAAAATGTGCACTTTAGGACTCTAACACCTAAAATTAAGGAAAAAAAAAATTGGAAAATCCCAAACAGACGTTTTTTTGAGATATTTAGTAAGAAAATTATAAAATAGTATTTAAAAAAGGCAATGAAAAAACTAAAAAAAAGATAAAAAAGTTTTCAAAAACTTTAATGAAACTAAAAATTTTTTTTAATAAGGATTTATTAAACTAGTGAAATCAATAAAAAGTTTTATCATACATTTAAAAAAAACCAAAATAAATTTAAAAAAGTTTAAATAAAATATATTTTTTTTATAAATTAGAAAACAATTTTATTTTGTACAATATTATTTTTTTAAATTGATTAAAAATGTTTTTAATTAATTAAAAATTGTTAATACTTTTACTCACTTTTTTCACTAAAATTGAAAAAGACATCACCACAATACACCGCAATATGCTAGTGTCAATGATTCAATAAAGAGGTCACTTTTAATTAATATGAGCCTCCCATAGAGCTATCCGCTTTTTATTGCCGGTCCCATAGTTTACAAATTAAGGAACAAGGATGGAAGTATATATTGAAAGAAGAGGGGAAAGAGTGTTACCGCACACATCAAAGCATAGTGCTGACTAAAATAAAGACACTATAAGAAATAGAAGTAGAGAGAAAAAGAAGAAGGATATTATGATGTATCTAAATCGTTCTTTTTACTTCTTAAAAATCAAGAAAACCTTTTCAATTATTTGACTTAAACATAAACACACATATTTTCTCTCTGGATTACAAAAGTGAGTCTAATTGTACAGTACAATAGTCTTTTTATTATTAACTTTTTTTAATAAAAATAGTTTTAATTTTGAAGTTTCCATCATATTATAATTATCTAATTAGCAGAATTTATTTATTAAATCATGCACTTACACGCAGAGAAAACCATGAACGCGGGAAAAATTCCAAAAACACTGCGGGATCCCGCGGGATTGTTACCGGATCCCGCAAATGATTCCGCGGGATTGAAAACTGTGCGGGATTGCAATCCCTAATTAATATAATATGTTTTTTGAGATCATATTTTCAGTTAAATAAATAAAAAAACTACAGATTATAATTATAATTTCCAATCTCAATAAATACCTATTACTTAAACCTAAACACACATATTTTCTCTCTTGATTACAAAAGTGAGTCTAATTGTACAGTACAATAGTCTTTTTATTATTAACTTTTTTTAATAAAAATAGTTTTAATTTTGAAGTTGCCATCATATTATAATTATCTAATTAGCAGAATTTATTTATTAAATCATGCACTTACACGCAGAAAAAACCATGAACGCGGGAAAAATTCCAAAAACACTGCGTGATCCCGCGGGATCCCGCGGGATTGTAATCCCTAGTAACTCTAAGGAAGAGTATCTGTACCTTTTGGTAAAAGAAGGTGTTTATTGACAAACCAGCTTAAAGCTTTTTTTCTTTGTTGCACAGTGTAAACTTGATGTTTTTCACTGCTAATTAAATATTGAAATGTGACGCCGCGCGAGAAAAGGGACCTATCGCCTGAAACGTTAGTTTTACAGGGCGAGCGTTAGAAGTTGCAGCAATGCATTGCGACCAATATAAATTCTTACGCTTCATGCTTAATAACTCAAAAAGTAATTGATGAAAACAATTTCTGATTTTTTCAAATGAAAGAGCGACTAAAAAGCTACCTTTTGGCATAAAAAAATGAAAATTGATTTTTTCGCGATAGGTTTTTTTGTGTTAGAAGTTGCGTTAGTGCATGGCGACCAATGTAAATTCTTACGATTCATGCTTAATAACTCAAAAAGTAACTAATGGAAACAATTTTTGATTCTTTTAAATGAAAGAGAGACTAAAAAGCTACCTTTTGGCATAAAAAAATGAAAATTGATATTTTTTGCGATAGGTCCCTTTTCTCGCGCGGCGTCACATATTCTACTAAGTTTTTGTATGAAAAAATGGTTTTTTATAGTTCTCCAAAGTAATTTCTTTTAATGTTAAAGATCTCACCCCTTTAGCTCTTTTCTTCTCGCGATCTTCGTTTAATATTTTATAGGAATATAATTTTGATCTTAATCTAATAAATTCAGTAATAATTGTTCCATCGCATTCGTCTTTCATTAAACCCAGCACTTTTTTGTTTTTTAATTGTATACCGTAACAATTATTTTTTGGATAATTAGAAGTATCGAGAAATTGCGATTCTCATTTAATATAATCGTTTTAAAATATATATAATATATACAATATATATATAATCTGGCAACGCCGTCACGTAGACTGTCACCCTTTCAAATCGGTCCGGTTACTTTATTGTTTTTGGAACATTATTAATAGTTTGTTTTTGTGTTGAGTGATACCAAAATTATCCTTAATTTCACTACTATCGGAAGGTGTTATAACTATAAGGTTGATAAAAAATTACAAAAATTATGACTGTTTCTCTAAAATTTCTTTAGTTTCTATGGATTCGGAGTTGCAGTTGTGATAATATATGTATACAAGTTGAATAGTATACAAAGTGCTTTTTCGGATATCTTGCACGTACTCATTCGCTTTACCTCTGACTTTAGTTGTGTGTTATCACCTCTAGGAACTCAAGGTTTTGTTTACTTTTTTGAACTGTATAGTGTGATCTGTTTGAGTCATGGCTGGTAACAAACAGGAAGTATCTGAATAATTTCTCAGTGTTCAAATCCTTGCTGGGTTCTGTGCATATAGTGAATGCCAAAAACCACTGTCAGGCTGTGGTTTATCAAGACTGTGCCAGTAAATTAAAGGTGAATGCTGATGGAGTTTTATCGAAGTGTTGTGGCTTCAGATCTGCATCCTCTGTTGATGAACAACGATCGTTTGACACTGGCCTCAATATTAATGTCTTAAAGAAAGTTATTAGCGAAATTATTGGTTCTCATATGAATTCTGTCACTGATAAAATGGACAAGCATAACATTGAGATGAAAATTGATTTTCAGAGTGTTAAGACCTCTGTTGAGAATTTATCTTCAAAATGTAATACATTATCCAACACATTTAATGTATTAGAAACTTGTGTTAATAGTCATGAAACTTTAGCAGACAAATAGGCCTGAAGGATGAGACTTTATCTACAGGTTTGTCTCCTTTCCTTAGGAGCACTAGCTTCTGTCTTTTCCAGTCGCGTAAGAACTCTCCTTTTTTCAAGCAGTTGTTAAAGCAGTCTAGGAGAATTTGGGGTAAAGCAACGATCACTTCTTTAAGGATCTCGTTGCTTATCCCATCAAATCCCGGTGCTTTGCCTGGCTTTAACATATTGCCTGCTTTTTTATAATTCTGTAAGAGTGAAGAGTTCATTCTCACCGACATGACAGTTAATCTAGTCCATTATAGGCCATGGTTCTGATGGAGGAAACAAAGCCCTTATAATTTTCCGTACCCAATCGGGATTGTCTAGACCGGGGGTCTTTTGTCACGTTATCAATTTCTTGCTAACGATTTTATAAGCCAGACCCCATGGATCGTTTTCGACTTTCCCGATTAGGTCTTTCCAGCTATTTCTTATCGCTGCGCGTATCTTTCTGAGGATTCTCTTGCCCTCTGCAATCTGTATATGCCTCTTTCAGCAGAGGATCTCCGTTAGAACGGTCAAATCTCCTTGCTTTGAGGCATGCCTTTCTCAAAGAGATCAATTCCCCTGACCACCAGTATACGTTTCTTCTTCTTGAGGTTGTGCTTCTACGACGCGGAAATTTTCTTGTGTTGATATTGTTTTTAGCCAGATTCTGACATTTCAGAAAATTAATTTGCTTGGTCTTAAAATTTGTATTATTGATGTTACTATTGTAATTATTGCTATATAGGGTAAACCAAACCGTTGTTGGCGGCTTACCTATAGTTGTCGGCCACCTTACAGAAAAATGTAAATACTGTTGTAAAATTTAAAACAAAATATTTTTTTTCTTAAAAATTCTGGTAATTACATGATTTCTCGTTGGAAATGGGTTGGATTTATTATTGGTGTTCAAAAATTGTCGAGTTTACAGTGAAAACAAAAAGTAGTGTTAAATGCGAGTGGAAAAGGCGGTAAAAGTTATTAAGAGCACTCTTTAGAATAGTCCTCGAAATAGTCTTCCACTGATGTAGCTATAAAAAGAAAATTTTTAAAGATATTAAAATTTATTTTTAATATTTAAGTTCCTAAAATCTCAATGAAGAAGTTCAAGGTTGAGTAGTTAAGTAAAAAATTAATAGATATTTTAAAAAGGCCGACTATTGTCTAGAAGGAGGCCGATAATTGTTAGTTTGCTGGCCGACAACTGTCTTTTTATTGCTTGTAAACAACCCAATATTTTAAGCACTAAAATACATTTTCTCTAAAAGTTTTTGAATAGACAGTTTAAGGCAGTCCTAAAAAACAATTATGTTTTTTAAAAATGAATATACAATGCTCAATACATTTTTTATACCGTTTTTAGTGAAAGGATGCGCTTAACTGGCCGACAACTGTCTGGTTTACCCTACATAACTCCAGCATTATCTGTTGATTATTTCGATGAGTTTTTGAGATTCTTAACTCTTATAACAAAAATGTGGTCTTATAAAACAATTGTTATTGGCGATTTTAATATTCCTACGTTTAAGTTATCATTCGAAGACAATTCTGTTATTAATAGTAAAATTTTACTTTTTAATTCGTTTTTACTGACGTTAGAACTTAAACAAGTAAAAAATATACCAAATTTATTTATTTTTTTATTTTTTTTTTTTGCGTAGGATGTGAAAACCTGCTCTCAGGTTTCCCCGTACTACAGGGTTATACGGGGGTGGCGATGTTCTGCCGACCCGCTAAAAACACACCCTTATTTGGGGACCTTAAGACCACTCCCAGGTAGAGCCAGTTTACTGACGTATCGCCTTCAGGAGTGGTCTTATGTCCCGACTCTATCGCCTAAGCGATATCTTCCCTCGACCTGCGGGAATTTTCTTGAAGACAATTCCCGCAGGTCGAAGGAAGATATCGCTTAGGCGATAGACTTTTTTTTCTTGAAGACAAACATTAACCATCTTTAATCGTTTGTTTCACATTATTGTCCAATAATAAAGCCACTAATTAAATTATTAATCAAGCTTCTTTCCGTTACAACTGGAAGCTTTATAACTAGAATTTACTTCATATGTCATTGTTTCATACTATTTGGACTATATAATTTATTTACTTATCCCTTACGGGTTCGATGGCCTCTGCTCCCTTTACATTCAAATACAAATTAAGTACAACAACGCTTACATTTATCCTCCCTTAAACTTTACTCTAAATACATAATCAACTTAGTCTAATCGTCGCTCTTCTAATATTTTACTTAACTAACTGACAAGTGCCTGGGCTTCCGTTTCCTGTTCCTTTTACCCTTTCAGGGTTTATCCACCTCATCGCCCAGCCTTTGATTAAACTCTATTTTCTCTCTTTCCTTAATCAGTCATATCACAGATTCTAATCATAACCATTCATTCATTTCTCTCGATGTATTTCATCATTCTAACCTATTTCAAATCCCACTTTGATAACCCCTTCTGTATCCTTTTTCACCAGCCATTCCATTCCACTCCATCCACCTAAACATTTTCTCTATTCACTTTCACTACCCTTCCGTTTCTTCTTTCTAACCACGCTTTTTGTTCCAGCAGCCATTTTATTCTTCTCTCTCTCTCCAGGTTCTTTTAATATCTATTCTCTCTACACTTCCTTTCAACCTACATTTTAATCTTATTACTTTCATCGTAGCATTCTTATCTTCTAATTCCACAATCCACAATTTCGGTTTTTCTACATCCTCTCCTCTTACTTCCTTAACGTTCTTGAACCTAACTTTCGCTCCAATCCTGGACAACAGTTTTTCTACTTTCTCTTTGCCTTTTCTCCACTCTACCTTCATACCTTTAAACACAATATTTCTTTTCCTTTTCTCCTTCTCCATAACTTCTACTCTCATCGATAATGCCCCCATTTTGATTTTTATATCGTCGTCTGCTTTTTCTCTACTCCCCACCCTTTCTTCTACTCCTTCATTTAATGTTACCCTTTCCTTTTCTACGAATTCTCTCTTCCTCCTCTCCTTACTATCTTTATCTAACTCCTCCATTCTCTTCCACATATTTTCCGTCTCCTTATCCCAATTTGCCTCCCACTGTTCAACCCTCTCTAAAATTCCTTTCACTGCCTTTCGTAATCCCTCAATTTGTTTAAACCTCTTTTTCTTCAGTTTCCTAATTTCCTCCATTTTATCCCAAGCTTCATCAAACTGCTTATCATTCTCCTTCACTGTTCTTTTGATTAGACTTAGAAAAACTTGACAATCTTTGCATTCAAAACTTTTCCTGTCCAATCCCTTTTTAAATTTTCGCGCCTCAGACTCACTCCTACCCTTACCACTTGCGTCATTGCTTTCCTCTTTATTTGACATTGTCAAGTTCTCCCTTATTTACTCATAAGCACTACCTTTTATCTTTTTCACTCTCTCACTCTCTCACTCTCACTCAACACGCTATTATCTTATTCTTAACCTCATAATTTGGCCTCCTTTCTCACGTTTTTTACCATTCATTTCACACTTACTTTTACATACACTTTTTCCATTCAACTCACAACCATTTACTTTATACTCACCAATTACTCCACTACCCACCTTTCATTTAGTATTAACAGATTTTAAAAAAACTATTTCCCTTTCACGAAACGCGTCAACTACACGTCGGTACAGGAAACGGAAGCCTACTAAGTGGACTATATTAACAGAATGTAATAGTATTAATGAGGTATGTTATATTTTTTATAAAATATTGAATGCATCGATAATTAAAAAAATGGAAATATATATCACCAGAAAAATTACAAACAAATTTATAATCCATCGTTAATAAGATCGAGCGTCGCGAGAACCCAAAGTTTTTTAGCTTAATATTACATGTGTATGTTTTTTTTGCATTGGCGGATTTTAATTCAATTCGTGTGAGTTTAGGCAAGTTTGGACATCATTTTATGTGTATGTATAATTTACAATTTTTATTGAAACTAGGAATATATATTTTTTTTTAGTTTTATCTTTTTCGGATAATCAGGAAGGACGGAACAATTCTTTCCTGGTGAGATGGAACCGATATAAAAAACAAAAATATCAAGCTTCTAACCAAATGTGTTTGTTTACGTTTATGTTTTACGGATTAAAATTAAATTAAGTCAAATTTTACGGATAAGTAATAAATTACAAATAAGTTTAATGAGTAATTTAAATTCTAAGTGTGTTTTCATAACTTTATTGACGAAACTAAATTAAATTTCTACGCGTAAATTAAAAAAATATTATCTAAAATAAAAATAATTAAGTTTATTTTTTAGTATTGGACTTTTATTTGTCAATTTTCCATCGTATGTAGTCTGTTATAACAAGCAAAAACCCTGTTTCATCTCTCCCGAACAATTTCATTTCTCCTGGAATAGTCTTCTTTTTTGAAATATTTTTTTTTAAACTTAGAAAAAATGAAAGAAAATTAAAACGGCTTCACGAGTCAATGTATAAATGTTAATATTAATGTATTTTACAAGATTTAGATTTTTTTTAATCAATTCCTTAGAATTTACAGTGGTTTAAAAAAAGGTGTTCCAACTCTCCCGGATTTACCCTGGATAAGCTTCTTTCTTTTGATTTACCGGATAATTTTCTACTCTTAATTAGGTCTTACCTATTTGATAGATCAAATTTTGTTCAATACATATGTTTCCTCTCCATTTACACCTTCATCTAGAGTTCTTCAAGGGTCTAACCTTGTCCCTTACTTTTTACAAGCTATATAAATGAAGTCTCTCTTTTCTTAATTTGCTATCATCTTCTGTATGCTGATGATGCTAAACTTTACCTTCAGATTTCAAATCTTGACTCATTTCAAGTACTTTAAGACAATGTTAATATTTTTAATACATGGTGTAAAGATAATACCCACACAGCACCAGAAATTCCCTGAATTTCCCCTGAATATTGGTCCACATTTCCCGAATATTCGAACCTAATATTCAGGGAAGTTTCGTGGAAACATCAAAATGTCCGCCATAAAGAATATTGGACGCTAAATTTCCCTGAAAATGTATTTCTAATTTTCAGGGAATTTCCGCATCTAATATTCCTAGAATATTCAGGGAAAGTTAAAAAAAATTTCCAAAATTTTTTTGATCTGGTAATTGATAAAAATTGTATGTCATATTTGGCACCCGTAGGATTCTAGAACATTAAAAAATACTGCGCAGCCGTAAGTGTCACAGAAACCAAGTTCGACCATTGCGCATCATGTACAGAAGATTTACGAATACTGTGAATATTGAAGGGATATTAGATGCGGAAATTCCCTGAAAATTAGAAATACATTTTCAGGGAAATTTAGCGTCCAATATTCTTTATGGCGGACATTTTGATGCTTCCACGAAACTTCCCTGAATATTAGGTTCGAATATTCGGGAAATGTGGGCCAATATTCAGGGGAAATTCAGGGAATTTCTGGTGCTGTGTGGGTAAGCTAAATCTAAATGTAAATAAGTGTAAAGTTATGACATTTGTTAAAGGTAAATCTATTATCTCCTTATCAGTATTCTATTAAGGATTTTGTCCTGGAAAGGGTAAATAAAATTAAAGATCTTAGAGTAACCTTTTCATCTAGTTTAAACTTCAAAGATCACATTAGTGATATAATTAACAGTGCTAGTAAAACAATCGCATTTTTAAAGAATATATATTTTCAGAAATATACAGATGCAATTGAGAATTGTCATAAACAATTTTTAAAATTCTTGGCCTGGAGGGAGGACAAGGTTTATCCTCCAAGAGGTATTGAATTTAATATATTATAAGCAAGATTTAGAGTACGGTCACTGGAGGACAGACGCAAATTCTTTGATGTATTATTTCTTTTCAAAATTATTAAAGGATTAATGGACTGCCGTTGTATTTTACAAATGATTCCTACTAATAGCCCAATTTATTTAACTTAAAGCAATGCTCCTTTTTACATACCATCAGCTCTTAATAATCATTCTCGTTTGTATCGTATGTGTACGATTGTCAATAATATGTTCAGTCAATCAGAAAATATTAATTTGGATTAATTCAGTATGTCATTGAGCGAATTTACCACTGCAACGCACAAATTTATAAAACAAGCTTCGTAGATTACTGACTTCGTAAATAATTGTGAATCTACAGATGGTAGTCTGCTTTCAGCAATTATATGACTTATATTTTTGTAGCCCTGTAATTGGTTTTAACTGTTGGCTTTATTACTTCAAAAAATAAATAAATAAATAAATAAATATATGTTTGGAATTTTAATATGATAAATTAAACAATCAGTGTCTGTATACATTAATTTTGATTTATCAGCAAAAGTTTTTTTAATATACCTAAATAGCATAAGGTTGCAGTAAGCTTACAGTAAGCTTACAGTGGAAAGTTGTGATATGTAACCTTACAGTGTAAGTTTGTTGTAAGCTTACAGCCACCTTACGATGTAAAGTTATTATTTTTAAATAAAATATAATTAATTAACGGCTTTTTGCGGGATGCCGTTGAGGATATGTTCACTAAACGTATTGACGAAGACATTAATTATAATATTAAAAATCTTGACACCAACGAGTTTTAAACCTATCTAACCCTAACTATCGAACCTAAACGCGAGCGCATTAAACCCTACAGCCATCAAGGACTTAGAATACATTTTAGAAAATGTAAATCATCTGTTACCAGAGAAACTTCCAAGGTAAAACATCATTTAAATTTTCTGGGATATATTCCAAGTCCTCGATAGCCGTGGGGTTTAATGCGCTCGCGCTTAGGTTCGGTAGCTAAGATTAGATAGATTTGAAACTCATTAGCGTCAAGATTTTTAATATTATAATTAATGTCTTCGTCAATATGTTTAGTGAACATACCCTCAACGGTGTTCCATAAAAATACGTTAATTAATTTTATTTTATTTAAAATGGATAACTTTACACCGTAAGCTTAACACGACCTTACTTTTTAAGTTTACTGTGAGGCGGAAATTTTAAATCCACTATATGCTTACTACTGGCTTACTTTGTAACCTTACAACCTTTACGGATAATCCTTACAGTGGCTTTGCAGTAAACTATAGTGCTATTTGGGTAGTTATAATGAAAATCATAAAGAAAGAGTTTTGATGTATCAAGAATATATATCCAACGTAAATCGGTTTATTAAATTTAATTTAAACTTTATTCATTTCAGTTATAACTAAATTTTCGTCAAAAATATAACAACTGTTGCAATGTGGTTTACTGTGTTACGTCTCAGAATGTAACATTCAAAGGCGGCGGTTTTAGTTCAGTCGTCCGGGAGGCGTGCGGGGTTAAAAAATGTTTTACCTTAAGTCCTAAGGGCAGCGCTTGTCACCACTTTTCGATAGGTTTAAAGTCGGTCGAAAAGTCCGACTGTCTAAACTAATTATATAAATTCCAAGTTTTAAGTTTCTTGCTAATTTCCGGAAATACGAGAATTAAGAGCGGGAATTACAATTTGAATAAACTGCTAACTAAAATCTAATATTGTAATTATTTGAGGATGTTCTAAAAGTTTCTGAAGATTTTATAGGCGATATTTATATGCATATATATATTTTCAAATGAAGTTTCGAATCACGATTTTGATATTTATCAAATTTCCTACTTTTAAGCTTTCGTGTTTTAGATGAGCTGAGTAAAAGGAAACTGAATGTCTCCTAATAAAGTCGCACAACTCAAACTATAGGGATTAAATCTATAAAATTATTAAAATTTTAAAGATCCTTATGGTTTAGGAAGGGTGTAATTTGAACCGATTATGAATTAGAAGTTCGAAACATCCAGTCATCAAAGATTTTTAAATTCCGAATTTATTAAATAAAAGAAATTAAACTAAAATGGAATAATTTCTCCAATTACGAATTCGAAACTTACAAAATTCTTGATGCTTAAATATTTTTTGTTCCATCCAAATCAATTCAAAGAAATGTATTGTTTTCCCCTATTAAAATTTAGAAGTTTAAAGCATCCAAATATCCAAGATTTTTAAATTTCAAATTTGTTAAACAAAAGAAATTAAACTGGAATGGAATAATTTCTCTAATTATGAATCCAAAACTTATAAAATTACTAATGTTCAAATGCCTTTCGTTCCAAACGAATTATTTTCCCAAATTAAGATTTAGAAGTTCCTGGAGTTCTTGAAATTTTTATGTACTTACGTGTTTATATTTATAATTTTTTGAAAGTTTCAAATTTTGGAATTTTTGAGTTAATAAATTCAGAATTTTCAGAAACAATAAAATTATAATGAAATTAATTTTTAGATTATTAAAATTTTAAACTTGGAAATTATTTAGTTTTGTTTTTTTTAAATATAGAATTTTGAATTGGTTCAATGAAGCTTTTGAAATCAAAGTTTTAACAAATAAAGACTCAAACAAGATAAACTGAAATTCCAAATAATGTAATATTTTAAATTCTCAAAAAAAATGACTCAGATATTTAAGATCTTTAAAGTTCTTGAAATTCTTGAAGTTCTTGAAGTTCTTGAAGTTTTTATGTACTTACGTGTTTATATTTATATTTTTTGAAAGTTTTAAATTTTAAAATTTTAAGTTAATAAATTCAGAATTTTCAGAAACAATAAAATTATAATGAAACTATTATTTTAGATTATTAAAATTTTAAATTTGGAAATTATTTAGTTTTATTTTTAAATTATAGAAATTTGAATTGGTTCAACGGAACTTTGAAATCTAAATTCAAATAGATAAAGGTTCAAACAAAATAAACTGAAATTCCAAATAATGTAATATTTTAAATTCTCAAAAAAATGACTCAAATGTTTAAGATCTCTGAAGTTCTCGAAGTTCTCGAAGTTTTCGTACTTATGGGTTTATATTTATGTTTTAAAGGTTTTAGGGTATGGATTTTATAAATTAATAAATTTATAAATTTTAGAAGTAATGGAATATAATGAAATTATTCTTTGAATTATTAAATTTTAGTTTTAGATTCGAAAATTGGATAAATTCATTTAAACAAGAAAATCATAAATTCAAAAACAAGGATTAACTAAATTTTAAAGAATCGAAATTTCAAACAATTTGAAAAAAAAAGTTTGAAAGTTTTAAAGTTTTAAAATTGAAAGTTGAATAAATTCAAAAAAGTGGTAAAAATTATAAATTCAAAAAATAGGAATTATTTAAATATCAAAGAAATTTAGTTTTTTAAACAATTTAAATAAAAAAGGAGAAATTTGAATAGTGTGAAATTCGAAAATTGAATAAATTTAAATGAACAAGAAAATCATAAATGGGTAAGAATTCCTGAAGTGGGACCCTAAATTTTTTTGGGTCTGTGAATTTTTTTCATTCTTATATGTTTCGATAGCCAATGATGGTATAATAAAAACCTGTAAATAGTTTTTCGAAATTCGAATATTTGCAAAAGTTATTAAAGGTCAAAGTTTTTTGCAGCGTTTTAGTAAATAACCAATTACTCGCGAGTGGATGAACCGATTTTAATAAAAATTGGAAGGAAGCTTCATGAGGAGTTGTACTTACGATAAATGATCAAAATTTTAATTAAAAATAATAATTTGTTTAAATAAATTAAGTTTTTAATTTTTGAGGTTAAAAAACAATGTGTTCTCCCTCTTTTTTTTAATTTGTTTTTTAAGAATCAAATAGAGAATAGTTTTAAGATTTTATTTGAACAATAAAAAAGTAGGATTCTCAATAACTTAATAAAATACAATATTTTATAATAAAGTTTGAACAGCCTTTTTATGTAGGTTTTAAACTATCGCGCGTCTTTTGTTTTCTTGTGTATTGTAAAAAGTTTCTATAACACATTTAAAGTCTTCAGAGTATAACATGCAAATCATTTCATTTTTGATTAGTGGAGCGTAGAAATGATATTTTCTTTTATTTTTAATCAATTGCGCTTTCAAAACGAATAATTGGCCGCGAAAACATTAAAACAATTATGTATTTTTCTGACGGTTGTGGAACGCAGTACAAAAACAAATTTTATTTAGTCAATTTAATCGAACATGAAAAATGAATTTAATGTGAAAGCTGGGTGGAATTTTTTTTGCTACCGGAGACGGTATAGGTGCACCTTTACATACACATATTTTTTACATATTAATTTTTTTGCGAAAAGTCGCAAAAAAATTCTACCCAGTTTTCACACCAAATTCATTTTCATGTTCGATTAAATTGACAAAATTATATTTGTTTTTGTACTGCGTTCCACAACCGTCAGAAAAATACATGATTGTTTTAATGTTTTCGCGGCCAATTATTCGTTTTGAAAGCGCAATTGATTAAAAATAAAAGAAAATATCATTTCTACGCTCCACTAATCAAAAATGAAATGATTTGCATGTTATACTCTGAAGACTTAAAATGTGTTGTAGAAACTTTTTACAATACACAAGAAAACAAAAGACGCGCGATAGTTTAAAACCTACATAAAAAGGCTGTGCAAACTTTATTATAAAATATTGTATTTTATTAAGTTATTGAGAATCCTACTTTTTTATTGTTCAAATAAAATCTTAAAAGTATTCTCTATTTGATTCTTAAAAACCAAATTAAAAAAAAAGAGGGAGAACACATTGTTTTTTAACCTCAAAAATTAAAAACTTAATTTATTTAAACAAATTATTATTTTTAATTAAAATTTTGATCATTTATCGTAAGTACAACTCCTCATGAAGCTTCCTTCCAATTTTTATTAAAATCGGTTCATCCACTCGCGAGTAATTAGTTATTTACTAAAACGCTGCAAAAAACTTTGACCTTTTATAACTTTTGCAAATATTCGAATTTCGGAAAACTATTTGCAGGTTTTTATTATACCATCATTGGCTATCGAAACATATAAGAATGAAAAAAATTCACAGACCCAAAAAAATTTAGGGGCCCACTTCAGGAATTCTTACCCAAATTCAGAAACAAGTTAATATTGAAAGTTGAATAAATTCAAATAAATGGTAAAATTTATAAATTCAAAAATTTAAAATCAATCAAGTTTCAAAGAAATTTTGATTTTCGAACAATTTAAATGAAAGAAATTTAAAAGTATAATGTTTTAGATTATTTAAATAAAAAATTTAAAACTGGAAATGCCAAGTAATACAAAATAATCTTCAAATTATAAATTATACATTTAGAAAGGTTTAAAATTTCAAAGTCAAAAGTTTAAAATTTGTTAAATAAAAGTTAAATTGAGAAAATCGAATGAAATAGAAATAAGTTTCGAATAATAATCGTAAAATTTATAAATGTTTAAATTTCAGAAGTTTAGAGTTTTAGATTATTTAAATAAAATTCAAAACTGAAAATGTCAAATAATACAAGAATAATTCCCGAATTATTAATTCTACTTTCGAAAAGTGTTAAAATTTCAGAATCATGAGTTTCAAAATTAATTAAATGATGTTTAATTTAAGATTGTTAAATAAGGGTGTCTTTTGGTGTTTTCCTTTTTCTGTTCGTCGGTGCTGTGTTGTGCGCCATTGGTGGGTTTTCATTTTTTGATCTCTCGCCCTACTTATTCCTGTAATTGTTTGTGCTTGTGCCTGCGTCGGCCCTTCCTCCTCTTATCCTTCGGGTCTTCTTCCCCTCATTTCGTCGGCGGAGCTATCTGATTGGATGTAGCTGGTACCCTTGCCAACAGAACGCTGTGATTAGATGTAGCTGATACCCTTGGCGAAGAAACGCGGCAACGTGGCACTCACCTTTCCTTGGACTCGGCAGTTGTGTTTCAGCATTCGTCACTAAAGGACCTCTCGGATGGATTCACATCGATGAGTTTACCTATTCAAGGGCCTTTCAACATTGACTAGCATTCACGTGTGCCAATTCAAAGGATATGTAAGTTTTTCCAATTATATTGAATCAGTAATGTTGACCAGAGATCGTGTGGCCTACCGTTTGAATGGTTCCCACCTCCCCACTTTTGATTAAGAGTCTTACACATCCAGCTGGGTACTTCCAATATGGTTGAATTACAAGGAAATCCTTTCTTATCAATGATTTGGTCGATCATCTCCGGGTCTGTGTGAGACAACTCTGACATTCACATGTGCTATTTGGGTTCCATACATGTTAGACCATAGTGGATCACCGTCTCACACTTGTATCATTCAGAGATGATTAGACACCCCCCGCAAACTGGAATTGCCGCATTTTTATAGAAGACAGTAAGTCGCAGGATTCTGGACTCGACTCTATAAATTAACTTCAACTGACCGTGAATCTCTCAACAATTTATGTACTTTATTCAGGTTAATCAATGCAACGGCTGCACTATATGCCAGCCACAGTTCGATCAGGCAGTTCAGTCCACACTCCTCACCAGCCTTGACATCTTCGGGAACTGTGAACCCAATTTAAATGTAGAGTTTGTGTTCTTAATTATATCTTTCTATCGTTCATGTTTATTAGTTGTTTCTTTCTTCTTGTATTTATGTCTTAAGTGTTTTTCATCCATAAAGTAATCTTCCGTTATTCTTGAAGTCTTCTTTCTTTGTTCTCCTTGACCACCTTCTAACAAAGATAATCGGATAAAAAGAAGTAATGTTTTTAATAATGATTTTGGAATTTATAATTATTTAAATTTGCAAGGATTAAAATTTTAAATTATTTAAATAAGATTTTAAAATTGAAAATATCGATTAATGTAGTCAGGCATATTTTCTTACTCACTCGATATTTGGTTAATCCAATCGTTTCTAAAATTCTCTTTCTCGATGTTCTTGCAGATATGGGGTTGAAGAGGGGTAAAGTTCCCCTTTTTTTATAACTCAATTACAGAATATTACAAATAATAAATTTTAGTATAAGTAATAAATTAATAATTTGTGTTTCTCGTAATGTAAATTATCAGATGCTATAAACACTACTTAGAGTTCTTAAAGACTGTTCATAGTCTTTTTAGAATTTGTAATGTGGTGTTAAGGTCACTGATACACTATCACTACACTAAACTTCGAAAATTTTATCTTAATTCGAATTTCTTTATTTAAAAGGGATTAAGGAACAAGTTTTAAGAGAGGAAAAAACTTTTATTCAGAAGAAGAGCACATTATTAAAAAATCCTTTTGGATTCGAATAAAATTTAATCAATGATTCAATTAAAGGAATTTTACTTGTAAAAATTTTGATCCGGAATGCTAATTTGTTTCACGTCTGCCTTCTAGGACAGGAGTTAAGAGACTGACTTCTTAACGTGTGACGGTTACATGGACCGATTTTTTGTTCTCACGCACAGGAGGATGTTTTGTCTTACGGATTTGTATTTAGTAGAATCAGAAGAGATAAGCTACCCTTATCCACAGGTTAAAATTACAAATGGCGACGTTTAGTCGGCAAAAAATATAATATGATTTCCTCTGAATATCGAGTAACGTTTTGATATAACTTTTTATTTATTGTTACTAAAAATGAAAAAATTTTATTTTAATAATTTTAATTTGTTCCTTAATTACTTTGGCATTCTATTGTATAGGGGAGAGTGGCCATCAATGTACCAGTTTTTTCAATAAACCATTTCAATTTTCTCAGAAACAATTAAATAAAAATTCTCCTAATTTTAAATATAAATGAAGTTTGCGTAAACACACTACGTCCATAAATTTAAAAAATGTAGATTTATTCTTTACAGAGAAAACTAAAAAAACTGTTTTTGATGCATTGAAGAAAAAATTTACCTAAAATACAAACACGTTTTTTAATTGAAATAAGACAATTTAAAAATAAATGTACTTACGATTTATTTTGTATACGATTTATTTTGTATACAAATATTTTGTATTTGTATTTTGTATAGATTTATTATGTATACATTATTTTGTATTTTGTAACTACAATATTCTAATGAGATAAAGATTTTGGAATATTGGATTAAGTTATAAACAACCATTTTTGTTGCAAATGTCATGTTGATTCAATGTACCGGGGAACAATGAACCACCTAAAATTTCAGTGTATTTTCGATTTTCAGAGTGGTATGCCTGATTAAAAAACTAGGCATGCGTACAGCATGTTACAGCGATTGTTGTCAGTACTCTTATCAACATAGTAAAACTAAAATGCCATTTTAGCTAGTTAACTTAAATTTGAGGTATATTTATGTTATACATTATCAATTAAAAAGTGTTAAGTAATAATCTTTTATAGTATTTGATAGAAAATAAGTTTTTTACAAAGTAAAAATTGAAATATTAATATTGTTGAACATTTTTAGTGTTTTTATAGAGGTGGTTCATTGTGTACCCAGGTTGTTGAAAATGAAAATAGCTTGTTAGTTTAGAAAAATCCTAAATTTTATTATTTAATTAAAATAAATCGTGTATAATATGTGTGCATTACCTAGAGAAGTGTTGTAGTTTTATATTGATGCAAAGAAGTGCTTGAAATTGGTGAAATTAAATAAGTACTATGACCTCGAAAAAAACCCGGTACATTGATGGCCACTCTCCCCTAAATTGTTCAATAACTGGGTCGTAAAATTTTTTGAAGTGTCAAAACAAATAGGTTTGACATTTTACCATGTTGTTTATTAAAATTTGTAGTACTGTTTAGTTAATATTACTATATCGTTTGTAAGTTTTTAAATTTTACAAAATTACTATTTTAAGTTTATTAGTGACAATAGATTGGCAAAAATAATATAAATTTAAATGTTTATAAAAATCGGTCCATAATCTATTTCTATATTAATAAAATTAGAGTTTTGTCTGTACATTGCTTAGAACTTTAAATTTTATGCATAATTTTTCGTTTTGAGTATCAAGAATTCCAAATATACCAATAAAAAATTTCATGTATGTATGTATGTATGTATGTATGTATGTATGTATGTATGTATGTATGTATGTATGTATGTATGTCACAGACCCTTTGTTCGCGCATCACTTAGAAACGGCTGAACCGTTTGAAACCAAATTTGGCAGAGTGGTAGGTCTTGACCCAAGTTAGGTTTATAAACTTACGGACTTAAAAAATATTGATAAGAACGGAAGATATACATTTTTTTCAAAAAATTAAAAAAATCGAAAATTTTAAATTATGCATTTTTTTATGGACTGCTGATAAACTTTCTATAACTGAGTATTACATGTTATTTCGTCATATTTTAGAATAATTTAACAAAAAATATCGTATAACTGAGATATGTAAGTATAAAATTGGTTTCTGGATCAAAAAAATTAAAAGCAGAAAATCTAATAGATTAAATTTAAATCCTATTTACCTAAATCCCATTTAAGCTAAAATGCATTCTGCTTAAAACCCATTAAACATAATAAATCTTATTTAACCTAAACTACATTTAACCAAAATCCCATTTAAACTAAAATGCATTCAGTCTAAAACACATTAGACCTAAAACTTATTTAATCTATATTCCAATTAACCTAAAAAGCATTCTGCCTAAAACCCATTAAACATAATAAATCTTATTTAACCTAATTTTCGTTTAGCCTAAATCCCATTAAACCTAAAATGCATTAAGCCTAAATCCCATTTAACCTAAATCTCATTTAACCTAAAATGCATTCAGACTATGACCCATTAAATCCAAAAAGGCATTCAGCCTAAAACTATTTGACCTAAATCCCGTTTAGCCTAAATTTTACATTATAAATTTCGTTCCATGGGATTTAGGCCAAATTTTTTTAAGCTATATGCATATTAGGTAAAAAAGAATTTAAGCTGATTGCATTTTAGGTTAAATTGGATTTAGGCGGAATGCATTTTTGGTGAAATGGGATTTAGGCTGAATGCATTTTAGGTTAAATGGGATGTAGGTTGAATGCATTTAAGGTTAAATAGGATTTAAGTTTAATGGAATTAAGGTTAAATGGGATTTAGGATGAATGCATTTGAGATTAAATAGAATTTGGGCTAAATGCATTTTAGGTTAAAAGGGTTTTAAAATAAAATCATTTTTGTATAGATGGGATTTAGGCTGATTGCTTTTTAGGTTAAATGGGGTTTATGATGGTTCCATGTTGGGTTAAATGAGATTGAGGATGAATGCATATGAGGTTAAAAGAGTTTTAGGTTGAATACAATTGAAGTTAAAAAGGAATTAGTTTAAATAAGAGTTAGGTTAAATGGTTTTCAGGTTAAATAAGATTTAGGTTAAATGAGATTTATACTGAATCCATTTTAGGTTAAATGAGATGTAGGATTAATGCTTTTAAGGATAAATGGGATTTAGGCTATATGCATTTTAGGATAAATGGGTTTTAATCTGTGAATGCATTTTAGTTTAAATGGGATTTAGGATGTATGCATTTTAAGTTTAATGGCATTATAGTTAAATGGGTTTTAGGCTGAATGCATTTTAGTTTAAGTGGGATTTAGGCTGAATGCATTTTAGGTTAAATGGGTTTCTTGCTAAATGCATTTTAGGTTAAAGGGATTTAGGCTTAATACAATTTAGGGTAAATGGGATTAGGCTGAATGCATTTTAGGCAAGATGGTTTTAGGATGAATGGGATTCAGGCTAATTTGGTTATAGGTTTTTCTCGATAAATATTTATTTTGATGAAAAAAAATTTTATAACATGACATGCGTATTTTTATCAGATCAACAACTTGGCAAGGTTGAGGCAAAGTAAAAATTCCTTGCCTCAACCTTGCCAATATGGCTGGAACATCCGGTGCTGTTCGGGTATGTGCTTATGGTAAGTATATCTAATAAAATATATTAGAATTTAATAATTTTTAGAAGAGAATTATGTTGCATTAAGAAAATTCTTTTTTAAATAATTTCTGTCAGAAAATACTTATTGGCAAAAAATACTTTCTGTCAGAAAATCTTTTTTGTCAAAAAATACTATCTGTAAGAAAATACGTTTTAACAAAAAATTCTTTCTGTCAGAAAATACTTTTTGTTAAAAAATACTGTTGATGGCACGCAACTAGATGTCGTGCCCGCCGAAGGCGGGCTCGAAAGCTAGTTTATAAATATATTCGGCTTTATAAATTTCAGAAAGTATCAGGAAAGCAGGAGGTAACCGGGAAATTCGTCTGACCTAATTAACGTATCGTTACTTATAAAGTTGTGCTACTGAAAATCTTCTACTTTGATGGTCGGACTCTAAAGTAGTTTTTGTTTCAATTCTTTGCACCTCCTGTTATCCGGATAAAATTGATGCTTGACATGAAGTCTAATTTATTTATTATTATTAATAATAGATATTGAATGAGAACTTGACATGTTTATTTAAATATAAAATATGTCAAATATGAATTAGTATAAAACTTTGAGCATAAAATTCGCATTATTTTGTAAATCGTCTTTTGTTATAAACGATTTTCCATATAAACTAATTATGTAAACATAATTTATATGTTCGTAAAACGTTTTCAAAATTTGCGAAAATTTTTAGAACGTTACAACTAATGAGAGCTTTAGCTCCAAATCTACCTTTACATTTGTAATAATTCTACTATCTCTATGCTTTCTTATATTTTCCATGGTTTTGACGAAAACAGAATTCTTCATTAACTTGTAGAATTTCTTTTGAAATATATTATCAGCCTTTTTCGGAATTCTGTATTTAAGTCAATATATTTTTTTAACCATTGTGTTTGAGCAGAAAGCACAAAACACACATATTTGTAGTGGACTGTAATTCTAGGTTTCGATAAATGATTCAAGACACGTAAAATACACAGGAAAATTAGTTTATTCAAATTCTTTGATTTCACAGGAAGTTTTCTTCGCAGCAGTCGCGGCACAAACAAAGAAATGCGTTATTAGAAAATACATTGTAGAAAAGGTTAAAAATGCTTAAATCTCAAAAAAGGACTGAAAAGTGTGGATCTTGAGAGACCCTCGGTAAGAATGCGGAAAAAGAGGGGACCTGCGTCCCGAGGATGGAAAATTTGGACACATATGTTCGCAACATGATTATATAATTGCAAGCAACTATTGATCTAAATCCACTTCTAAAATATATCCATAACGAGAATCATCCTCAATTTTATTTACATCAAATCCTGATAAATTAGTTTCCCATTGAAAATCAGAATAGCGTAAAAAATTACTCATCGCTGCGTTATACAAATTATTTGTGCCAAAATATATTATATATGATTCTTTAAATTATATGCTGATAGGCATGTTTTTCAAAAATTTTCAAAAAACCAGCTAACAGTAAAACGTCCGTTTTTGAATATAAATCTGAATATTCCCCCAAGTTAATATATTCCATACTTGACAAGCATGCTCATAATCTTCATGTGATGTTTGAATTATTTAACTTTGAAAAAAATGCTTCTATTAGTGGCAACTTATTTTCCTTCAATTTTTGACAACTATCTTTATATTCATACGGGAAAATCCCCTTTTTGACCAGTAAATTAAATTCATTAATATTATTGCAATATTTTGCAGTCATTTTTTTTCGTCATTTCTTAAAAAACCTGCTAATTTATCTAAACTACTAGTCATAAACCTAAAAAGAATCTAAAAACGTAAAACATACACTTTTACCATCTGCATATTTAGTAAATGAGATATATTTTTCTTTATTTATAGGCAAAAGTTTCACAGATCCCTCAAAACTAGTTCACAATTCTCTTTAAAATGTTTAAAGTTATAAGGAGGATTTATTGCAGGATTTAAATGGGTGGTTTATAACTTTCTGTGGGCTTTGTGAAACAATGCTTAATCTGTTCTAAAATTTTCAATTGAGTTTAAGGTTTCTATTGAGGTGGGAGTTCCCCTCTTTTGCCTGCCCCCCTTCTACCTCTCAAGGATGGAGCTCGGATTGTTGGTGGGAGCTCTCTCACTCTTTTGGCCAGTCAGCGTGGGCCTGATGTCATGAGGTGAGTCAGTTCCGCCTTGAGCTTTGGAAGTTCAGTTGCGTTACGACCTTAATACCGTCCACATTAAGCGCGTCTTCCCGTGCTTTTTTCGGTTTCTCAATTTGTGTTCATAACGGTTGTACTAACTGTGACGTGTTTATATCATCACAATAAGAATAAACTATTCTTTGAAAGATCGAAATATGCTGTGACTTTTTTTGTGAATCACCAACCACCAATTCTAACAAATTCTTTGATAAAAAAAGAAGCATCGTAACCTGACAAATTGTAAAACGCTACAGAAATCGTATGTGAATTCTTATAATTAATATTACAATTGAATGAAAATTGCGGAAGTTATGAATTTTTTAAATTTAACGTTTTTTGAAATAGAGCATTTTTAACCTTTGTTTTTCTCCGTTATTATTAGTAAATTGAAAATAATGCCCTACATAAAATTTGTTCAATTTTTCTTAGACTTTTTAGACGTGTAGTAAAAAATAATGAATTTGCAACAAAAATACATGAAAAATTGAATTTCTGACTAAAAAGTGTCTTTTCTTAAAACCGAAGGTCTCCATTTTCGATTTTTTTCTTTCCATGTTGATAATGATTAATAAAGAAATTTTTCTTGTAAGTCTAAAAGTGGTGCTTTTTAATGTTTCAATGATATTTATAATAATTCCTAGTTGCAAAAAGTTTAAATTATGAATAATTATAGAAATGAAACAACTTCAACTTACAAATACCTGTATGTAACAGTTCTTTTGTTTTGTAACAGAAGGTTAAAATTTAAAAAAATGTTAAAGTAAACTATATAAATGCAAATATGATTAAAACGCTAAAGAGCACCACTTTTAGACTTACGAGAAAAATTTCTTTATTAATCAGTAACTGCATTGAAAGAAAAAAATCGAAAATCAACACCTTCGGTTTTGAGAAAAGTATCTTTTTAGGCGTAAATTCAATTTTTTATGTATTTTGTTGCAAATTCATTATTTTTTACTACATGTCTAAAAAATCTGGCAAGAACGAGTTACACTCGTACCAAGTCGAAGGGTTCCGTACCGCTCTAATGTTTTTCAATTATATGAGGCAGAGATTAAAAATTTTTCTCCAGGAAACCATTTTTAAAAATAATTTTTATTATTCACTAAATAAAACTTTATTGGTACAAATTTTTAGCACTATAAGCCAAAAATTTTGCAGCTGAAGGGTCAAGGCCGTTTTTAGGGTTTCGTGGTTCGGGACCGAAACCCTTATAGTGAGAATTTCTTGTGCGTCCGTCCATCCGTCGTTCACAGCTAATAGCTGTCAATTTGAGGTTGTGTGCGAGAGAGAGAGGGAGATAGTAAAAGACAAAAACAGAAACATCCGAATGGTTTCGGTAACATCCGAATGATTCCGGAAACATCCGAATGATTCCGGAAACACCCAAATGGTTCTGGAAACAGCCGAATGGTTACAGACACACTCGAATGGTTACGGAAACACCCGAATGGTTAAGGAAACACCCGAATGGTTAAGGAAACACCTGAATAATTCCGGAAACATCCAAATGGTTCTGGAACCAGCCGAATGGTTACGGAAACACTCGAATGGTTACGGAAACACCCGAATGGTTCCGGTAACATCCAAATGGTTACGGAAACACCCGAATGGTTACCGAAACACCCGAATGGTTACGGAAACACCAGAATGGTTACGGAAACACCCGAATGGTTAAGAAAACACCCGAATGGTTAAGGAAACACCTGAATGATTCCGGAAACATCCAAATGGTTCTGGAAACACCTGAAGGATTCCGGAAACATCCGAATGATTTCGGCAACACTCGAATGGTTACGAAAACACCCGAATGGTTCCGGTAACATCAGAATGGTTACGGAAAAACCCGAATGGTTACCGAAACACCCGAATGGTTACGGAAACACCTGAATAGTTACGGAAGCACACGAATGGTTTCGGAAGCAACCGAATGCTTAAGGAAACACCTGAATGATTCCGGAAACATCCGAATGATTTCGGAAACACCCGAATGGTTCCGGAAACAGCCGAATGGTGCCGGGAACACCCACAAGGTTACGGAAACACCCGAATGGTTACTGAAACTTTTGAATGGTTACGGAAACACCTAAATGGTTACTGAAACACCTGAGTGGTTCCGGAAACATAATATATTATACAAGAGAAACAGAATTAGAGACTGAGAATGAAAGGAGACTAGTTTTTTACATTTTTTCTGGTTGTTTGTGAGAGGGAGGTTAGTAGAGATTAAGAGAAAGCGACGACACCCAAAATTGTAGGGGAATTGCGCCTGCTTTTTGTACTGTTTATTTGAATATGTTTTCAACAAATAAGGAATGAACCAATTATTATTTAAACTTTTTTTAAAAAAACACGAATTTTGGATAGTACATTCTATGAAGACGAACATTAACAAACTTCTGTATATTTTTCCCGTAATCTACACGTAAATCTACATACATGTATCAAATTGCAGCATCCTAAGTCAAATAGTTTTGATGATTAGAGAGGGGGGGGGGGACATGGTCATTTTTCGAATTTTTTTCAAAAAATCGTACTTTTTGGCTGGTTAACACTATGAAGACCGCCTTTACGAAAATTCTCTATAATTTTTCTGTAATCTACACGTAAATCTGCATATGTGTACTAAATTGCAGAATCCTAAGTCAAATAGTTTGAAAGATTAGCGGGGGGGGGGGGACATTGTCCTTTTTTCGAATCTTTTTCAAAAAATCGTACTTTTTGGCTGGTTAACACTATGAAGACCGCCATTACGAAAGTTCTCTATAATTTTTCTGTATTCTACACGTAAATCTCCATATGTGTACCAAATTGCAGCATCCTAAGTCAAATAGTTTGGAAGATTGGTGGGGGGGCATGGTAATTTTTTCGAATTTTGTTTAAAAAATCGTACTTTTTGGCTGGTTAACACTATGAAGACTGCCATTACGAAAGTTCTCTATAATTTTCCTGTAATGTATCCGTGAATCAGCATATGTGTACCAAATTGCAGCATCCTAAGTCAAATAGTTTGGAAGATTAGGGGGGGGGCATTGTCATTTTTTCCAATTTTTTTCAAAAAATCGTATTTTTGGCTATTAAACACTATGAAGACCGTCTTTACGAAAGTTCTCTATAATTTTCCTGTAATCTACACGTAAATCTGCATATGTGTACCAAATTGCAGCATTCTAAGTCAAATAGTTTGGAAGATTAGGGGGGGGGGGCATGGTCATTTTTTACATTTGTTTTCAAAAAATCGTACTTTTTGGCCAGTAAACACTATGAAGACCGCCTTTACGAAAGTTCTCTATAATTTTCCTGTAATTTACACGTAAATTTACATATGTGTACCAAATTGCAGTATTCTAAGTGAAATAGTTTAAAAGATTATGGGGGGGAACATGGCCATTTTTTTGCATTTTAGGGCAAAAAAAGTGGTTTTGGCTGGATTTCGGCATGTTTATGAGCTTGAATCGCGTTTTTCATATTATTTTTGTAAAGCCAAGGTGAAATTACATATGTGTACCAAATTGGAAGTCTCTAGCTCATATAGTTTAGAAGTTAGAGGGGGTGCGAGAACGGACACAAATTGTGATTTTAATAGGGTTCCGTTTTACGGTACGGAACCCTAAAAATCTAAGAAAAATTAAACAAACTTTATGTAGGGTATTATTTTTAATTTACTAATAATAACGGTGAAAAACGAAGGTTAAAAATGCTTTATTTCAAAAAACGTTAAATTTCAAAAATTCATAACTTTTGCAATTTTCCTTACATAAAAAAATAGAAATATACGTGTTTCGTTATTCTTCATATAGGATCAGAAAAAAATTATTCCAAGCAAAAAAAATTTTGAATGAAAATGTCACGTGGGATGCCCCATATAGCTTAGTGATTATTAATGTACGCTGATGTCAGTATTAATCTAACTTCTATAGGGGTGAAAATTCGTGAAGTGAGCCTCGGATTTTCGAAGGGTTGTAATTTCTAAAGTACACTTCATGAAAATAAAGTACTAATATATAAACAATCTTCAAGTTTTGTTGAAAAATATTCATTTGTTTATTTTTTATAAACAATTGAATTTTAATGCACCATATTTTTTAAACTTTTATTTCTCAGCAATGAATTATCCGATCTTGATGAATTTCATACACGCAATTAATGAAGGTTAGATGTTTTAAACATTTTTTTTCATTGTTGACCAACAATATTTTTTGTAAAAAATAATTATTTATAATAAACAAATGAATAATTGAGTGTGTTCTGGATGTCTTTTGTAAATTTTATTTTTAGAAACTCAAAATATATATATCAAGGATTAGTTATCCGAAATAAAAAGTTGGTAGATTGAAATAGTTTATTAACTATGAATTTTTTTGTGAGCGCTGTCGCGTCGATCCGTGCGATACTCTCAGCCGCATGGCTGCACGAGTTCGTTTGACGCTCTTGGCGAATATGGCGTAATATAATTATAAAAACGAAAATTTGAAATAAGGGTTAAAAATGCAAAATTCATAGATAGTTTTTTGTTTATTACTTATTATTATTCATAATAATATATTTATCAAGACTTTTATTTTTTCATATAATATAAATATCACATAATTAACTCAGTAGTTTTTTTAATATGCTCAGAAATTTTTTGACATGTTATTTCGTCCTTTTCACTAGGTTTAAGCCAATGAAACTAAGTAATTTTTTTAATAGTTTTTTCCTTTGAATTTAAAGTATTAAAACATTTAGTTGTTACTGGGATTTTAATAAATTATCTAAATTGTTACTGAAGTTTAATATATTGCAATAAACACGCACTGTTAAAAACTTTAAGTACAAATGTTTTTTTGGTTATTTTTATATACGAATTTAGTTGAAAATTATATAAATAAGACTTTGCCAGTTAAACGCTAACAAAGTAACCTTTCTTTTTATAAAAATAAATTATATTTTTTATAAATACCTAAATATAAACATATTATTGTCACTGATAATAAATTATATTAAACAAAAATTTTGTAAACTAATCCTGCTACTAAAGTCTCTCTCTAAATCTGCAATTTTGAAAAATAACTATTTGATGGTGATATTTTACTAATTGAAAAAGAGAAAACTCGTTGAACCTTGAAGTAGTAAAAACTTACTAATTGAATTGGTAATTTTGAGTGAAAGAATTTCTCTGAAAAAGGATATTTACATTTTAATTAAAAAAATATTATATCAAAAGTCGTAGTAATTATATTTTTAGCTTTAAATTTATCTTAATGTCCATGTACTTAATGCACTAATTTATTTTCCTTAATATTGTGTCCATAGTTGAAAATTGAACAAATGTTAAAAGTAAATTTCAGGTTAGTTACACATTTTCGATTTTTGTTAACAATTCTCTATAACTCCACGTTTGAAGCATATTCATATGAAACTGCTGTAAAGGTTGGATTATTTATTTATATATATACATAAGGGAACAATATCGTTTTATATACAAAAAAACAAGAATTTAGAATTTTTTTCTGATTAAGTGAATCAATCATTTTAAATTAATAACTATTTCTATTAGTTAAAAAGGAATAAACTATATTAATACTGCATTACTAATTAAATGTGTCAAAATTCTACTATTTCGGATTTAGAGAGTGTATTTGTAACATTTATTTTAATTTTTCATTTTTATAATAAAACTATCTTTTTATGAAAATAAATTATATTTCTTATGAATATCTAAATAACAAACATATAATTTTTACTGATAATACATTATAAAAAACAGTGGCGTACCGAGCATTTTTGGCGTTCGGGGCAAAAGGCAATTTTTGCCGCCCCTTATTGAAAATTATTTCATCGATTTGCCGCCCTCAAATGCATTGGGCTCCAGGTTGGCGCCCGGGGCGACCGCCCCCTCTGCCCTCCTCTAGATACGCTACTGCAATAATATTCTAAAATATTAAAAAAACTACTGAGTTAATTATGTGATATTTATATTATATGAAAAAATAAAAGTCTTGATAAATATATTATTATGAATAATAATAAGTAATAAATAATAAACTATCTATGAATTTTGCATTTTTAAACCTTATTTCAAATTTTCGTTTTTATAATTATATTACGCGATATTCGCCAAGAGCGTCGAACGAACTCGTGCAGCCATGCGGCTGAGAGTATCGCACGGATCGACGCGACCGCGCTCACAAAAAAATTCATATTTAATAAACTATTTCGATCTACCAACTTTTTATTTCGGATAACTAATCCTTGATATATATATTTTGAGTTTCTAAAAATAAAATTTACAAAAGACATCCAGAACACACTCAATTATTCATTTGTTTATTATAAAAAATAATTTTTTACAATAAATAATATTGGTCAACAATGAAAAAATTTTTTTTTAAACATCTAACCTTCATTAATTGCGTGTATGAAATTCATCAAGATCGGATAATTCATTGCTGAGAAATAAAAGTTTAAAAAATATGGTGCATTAAAATTCAATTGTTTATAAAAAATAAACAAATGAATATTTTTCAACAAAACTTGGTGATTGTTTATATCTATATTAGTACTTTATTTTCATGAAGTGTACTTTAGAAATTGCAACCCTTGGAAAATCCGAGGCCCACTTCACGAATGTTCACCCATAGACTGTTTCTTTTCTTTGTGAGAATCTTGAATTCAAAATTAGAGCTCAACTATTATTTTTGTAATATTAATTAAATGTAAAATAAAAAGCTCAATAACGAAATTTTTTCAAACGTTGTATTTTATTAATAACATTGCTCTTTGTAGTTTTATTTTTTTTTTATTACGAGGTTTGGAAAATGCATTTACGCAGCATAAAGAACACCTTACCATGAATGATGCACGCATCATTTAAGGAGGGTGCTCTCCGTGTGTGGGACTCGAGCCCAGAGAATAGTTTACTTGAGAATATAAATATTCCCCAGCAAGTTTATCTCTGGGTAATACCCACTAAACCTTCCTCGCTTCATAGGAGTACTTAACACTTAGCGGAACGATTGAGCTAAGCAACCAACATCACCGAATGCTAACTTCACCCATACCCATAGATCCCTCAGCCCAGCATCAGATCACGATCAGCCGACAAACCGTTGGGGGTAAGGACACCCACCGATCAACGGCGGGCTTCGAACTGATGACAGGTGGAGGATTCTATACGGATTTCTTTCCTACCTTCTTACTTTCCTTTGTCTCCAGCTTAACCCTGGTTTCTTCCCCTGCGACCATTGATGTCTTTGGTTTTCATTACCTGGATAATGAAGGATTCAATGTGCTGCCACGAGTCCACATTCCTTAACATAAGGTCAATCATGTTTTCGGGGGTGACTTCAGTACCCACCACCCGAAACATATATTGCCTTTTCTCCTCCCAATATCTACAAACAAAGAGGGTGTATTCCGCGGTGTCCACGGGGGCGTTGCAATACGAGCACGATCCCTCTCTTCTTAATTTAAAACGTTTCAAATACTCGTTGAAACAACCATGACCTGTCAGCGCTTGTGTTAAGTAGTAGCTAACTTCTCCGTGCCCTCTTTCTATCCATTTAGCGAGGTGGGGAATAACGCGGTAAGTCTACCTTCCTGTAGATTCCCCATTCCATCTCACCTGCCACTCCTCAACTAATCTAATCCTCGACTAATCTACTCCTCGCGATTCTACGAATCTGGGCCTTTAGACGCTGCCTGTCCTCTTCTGGGAGCAAGCTTGCCCGATTTTTGGTGAGGAAATAGACATATTGTCTTTCCTTAGCCAATAGATCTATCGGCGGAACGCTTGCTAGGACTTGCACAGCGCTAGTAGGTATAGTCCGGTAGGCTGAGACTATTCTCAACAATACTATTCTTTGGGCTGAAAGTAGTCTCATAGAGATGGTGTGTTTTTCTAGGGCTGATGCCCACACTGGAGCTGCGTAAAGCAATCTCGAGTGTACCACGCTCGCTACTAATCTCCTCTTTGCTTCCTTGGGACCACCAATGTTAGGCATAAGCCTGGAAATATTTCCTCCACATTGTATGGCTTTGATTGTTGCGGATGTTAAATGTTGGTTGAAGCTTAGCTTCTTATCCAACTCAACGCCCAGGTACTTTATGGTGTAACTCCATTTTACTTCAGTCCCATCAATCTCAATAGGTGGGGCAACAAAGGATCTCCGGTTCGTGACAAGCAGTGCTTCATCCTTTCCAACGCCATTTCCAGACCATTGGCGTTCATCCAGCGCTTGACTCGTCGCAGAGTTTCATTGACCCTTATGCCAAGGATTTCTGTAGTTTGCGCACCGCATACGATAATTTTGTCGTCCGCGAAGCCGAATGATTTGGTGTCCGTAGGTAGTTTCATCCGAAGGGAAGCATCATACATGACGTTCCACACGAATGGCCCTACCTTCGACCCTTGGGGGACTACACAAGTCATCTCCTCGCGAATCTGAAATGTTTTGCCCTTATACTCAATCCACCGATCGCTAAGATAGTTATCCATCATTCGCAACAGGTAGGTCGGTATCCCTTTCCTCTTCATCGACTCGATGCAGATGTTCCATCGCGCGGAATTAAACGCATTACGTACGTCTATTGATATTCATGCGCAAAATCCTTTCTTTTTCCCCTTGCCTTCTTTGCCTCTTCTACCACCGCCGAAATAGCGTCGACGGTGGATCGGCCTTTGCGAAAACCGTACTGGTTTTCTGATAGGTCATTTTCGCCAGTCAGAAGACCCTGAATTTTCTGACAAACCATACCCTCTAGAAGTACTAGCCTCTTCGCTCCGTACTAGGCAAAAAGAATAATCCTCTCGAGACCATGGTTCCGCATACGAGAATAAGGCTCTGATGATCTGTCGGACCCAATCAGGTTTGTCTAGACCAGGGGTCTGTTGTTTAATAACCAATTTCTTGGTCACAATCTTAAACGCCAGTCCCCATGGATCGTTTTCAACGTCGCTGATTAGGTCTTTCCAGCACTTCCGTTGGCTACGTCTTATTCCCTGTTTAAAAGCCTTTCTGGCTTTGTGCCATTCCTGCTCTAGCGAGGAATTCCCCTTTGAGAGGGTATATCTCCGTCTCGTTTTATTGCACTCTGTTTTTAGCTTTGCCAATTCGTCGTTCCACCAATAATTTGAGCTCTTCCTGGAGTAATCGCGTCTACGTCGGGGCATGGAGTGGTTGCAAGCTGCAATCACCTCACGTCTCGCGGCACGCACCCTCTCCTCAACCGTTTTCGGTTCCTTTATCCAGCCAAGTTCGGAGATCAGCTTGGCTTCTTTTAAGTACTTTCTTGCCTTATCCTGATCTAGCTTCCCGACGTTCCATGAGGGGTTCTTACTAAGACTACCGGGTCTTTTGCCCCTCAAAAGCTCTTCCATCGAGATAACGAACTCAATATACTGGTGATCGCTCAAGGTTGTTTCATCGAGCACCTCCCACTCCACTCCCTGATTTTCCGTGCCAAGCTAGGCGAGACAATTGTGAGATCCAAAATTGATCCCGATTTGCCTCGCCGAAATGTAAACTCCTGGCCCCGGTTCGCTACGACCAGGTCATTTCTGGCCACCATTTCGCTTATCAAAGTGCCCCTCCTGTCTCAACGGGTTTCTCCCCATTCGGGACACTTACCGTTGAGGTCTCCCGTTATGAGGGTCCTCCTGCCGAAAGCTTTTATGCTTTCTTCAAGAGATTGCATTTCGGCCTCGAAACCTTTAAGGCGATCGTTCGGAGAGAAGTAGCAGCTATACATACGTATAACTGCCACCTCTATCTAAACGGACCCCTTGTCGGTTTCCAGGAAATCGCTGACGCTCAGATCCGGATTGCACACTTGAATTCCAGATCTACATGTTTTGTCCTGGTACCAGACAGAGTGGTTCGGTTTCTTATACTGTTCACTGAAAAACAGTATATCAACCCCCCTCTGAATGGCCGTCAAAAACATGAGATCTTTCGCTAGCTTCCCCTTGCCAAGGTTAATCTGAAGACACCTTAGCTCCATCTTTTCAACTTGTTAAGTTCTGCTCTATAAATAGGGCAGGACCCGCTCCCTGGACGGTGATTGACGTCCGTCATTCCTTTGTCAGAGCAAGCAGTGCAGTGGAACTCGGCACTGCAGCTCTTGCTTTGATGGTCGGGACCTCCACACTTTCAGCAGGTTTTACTCCTATCCGTGCCCTTGCAGGTCCTTGTCAGGTGGCCGTAGCCCAGGCACTTAAAGCACCTCTCTACTTCCAACCTGGCCCGGATTCTGCAGTTGATCCAGCCAACCTTCACCTTGCCAGCTTTCAACAAAGCTTCAGCGCATGCTTCATGGAGTTGGAGCACCGCTAGCCTGTTTCCAGCTCGAAGAGTGAAGAGCCGGCATGACACCTCTAAATTGGTCCTGCCTAATGCCTTCCCACTGCTTCTACTACTTCTTCCACCTCAGTGGTCTCGTCTAGGTCCCTGATTTCCAAGGACCTTTTCGATACCACTGTGGTGACCTCTCCTTTTTCCTCGAAGGCGGCAGTCAAGGCCCTGCTTAGACCCGATCGATCCTCCCTTCCCTTGAGGACAAAAAGTATATCGTTCCTCATTGTCCTCCGGATCGTCAGAACCTCCGTCTTTGTCTGGGCAGGGTTGACTACCGACTTCATATGCTTCAGGGCGTCGGCAAAGGACACGTTATCCTTTAACGTCACCCTGATAGCGTCATTTTTCCTCAGTTTCTTGTCGTTGGAGGCCTTCCTTTGGGCCGCCAACTCCGCCTTCTTTTTAGCGGCTTCCGCTTTTGCCTCCATCTTTTTCTTCTTTTTCCTCTGAGTGGCTTGATCTTCCTGACACTCCTTGTTCAAATCCACCACAACGTTATTTAGCCCGCGAATTGCCCCAGCAAAGGATTTTCCAATCCCACCCTGGATTTTCTCGGGCTTCTTCTCTTTCTTCGAGGACCTCTCTTCAGGGGTACTCGAAGCTTCTCTCTTCTCTCCTCGTTTTTCGCCTTTTCTTTGAGATGCTGGCGTCCCCAACTCATCGGGTTTTGGGCGAAGGGGGACCTTGACCTTTCCCTTTGGTTTGGAGGCGCCTTTTAGTTTCTTTATCATCTCGTCTTTTAAGTCCTTTGTGGACTCTTCGAGGCAGCTACTCCATTCCACTACCTTGTCGATAGTTTCCTTCAATGGGTCGGATTGTTCTCCAGTCGCTTCGACTGCACGAACAATAACGACTTCGTCATCTCCTTAGTGACGAGCACTTGCTTTTCTAAAAGCCGAATAATGACTTCCCATCCCTCGAGTTTCGGAAATGCAGCGCTCCCCTCTCTACTCGGGGTCTCCGTTGTCCGGGCAGTAGAAGCGGATGTTGATGGGGCATTCGTCGACTTATCTGTCTCAGTCTCCAAGCTCCCACTGTTTCCATTTTTATTAAGCTTTAAAAAATCCATTTAATTAAGGTTACCAGCGCATCGTGTGGAGAGGGGGGGTCGCCTAGGTTGAGAGCGGGTGTAACCTCGGACACGACGGTCCTACCCCAGTTCCCTGAGGTCCAACCCTTACGCTTAGCCATTCCCGGTACAACACGGACGAAACGGACTCCACCGTAGCAGTACAGGCTCCGACACCTGTACCCACTGCACACTATTTGATCAAAATCCTGAAGGGGCTGGCTCCTGACTTCGCACTACAGAAACACCTCGGCAGAACAAGCTCACATCAGACGGGACCCCCATATGGCCTGGAAAAAACCATATAAGGACACGTCACTCCCAGTGCCCTGCAGTACGTCCCCGATCGCAAGTATTTGTTCCGCGTGAATATGTGATGCTCCCATTGAGATCCTTATTTACTATTCATAAATGCACTTTCATTCTAGTTCCATTTTACGTCATTCACACTGATCTCTTTGGATCAGTCAGTCCTTCCTACTAAGGGGGCGTGCCCCACATGCATACAGGCGAATGAACCTTCCTAAAGGTTCCTCTCTCGTACCTCATTCATAGCGTTACTCCTAGAAAGAGTAAGCTATCAAATCAAGGAAGGAGACGTTTATAGTCTGCACTTCCACATTTATACTAGTCTCTTATACCCAAGAAAGCCGCACACTTGGGAAAACGAGTTTTTGCTCGTCTTTTCCGGTGCTTCCTCGGCACGTGCAATCATGTTTTCGGCCCGCCTTCCACGGTGAGCCGCGGCAATCCTATGGCAAAGAGACTACTGATACAAGGAATAGGCCATTTATAGGCTACTCTTATTCCACATTTATACTCTTAAACGAACCCACTTTTTGCTTTCCCTTAAAAAAGTTATAAAAAAATATAAAATATAAAGGAGGCCATCCAGACAGGAAATGAGCCGTTTATAGGCTTCACCTTCTTCTTTCATACTCCTGACATGCTGAACCCTTTGGTTCTGGCTCTCCTTTTCCAAACATTGGGACAACGCCTTTATAGCGCGCCCAGGATTCACCTCATTCATTCGAGACATCACTCAACGCATAAGCCTTCCCACCACGTAAACTTTATCTAATTAAAATTTTAATTAATCAATATCATAACTTTTAAATTACAATTATGAGTTATTTTGTATCTTTGATTAATTCTACAAACAATACATCGATTTCTTAACCTTTTTCTGTGCATTAAAGCGCTGATCCCGTTTGCAAGAGCACCTGTGTATGTACCTGAGATTCGTTCTCATGTGCTCGAGTTAAAAAATTCAAATAATTGCCCTCATAGGGTAACAGAACCAGTTAAGAAACAAATTTCATTAATATTATATTAATGCATAAAATACAGATTGTTGTAGAAAAATTTTCACAAATGTTGTAAAATTAAGTTGAAAACTTATTTTTATGGATATTTTCTGGAATAAGTACCCTAAAATAACCTTGTAAGTGTTTAACCACTTCTAGCCAATTTGTTTGTTTGTTTTGATTAGTTGCAATGTCAAATATTATGTCATTTGTCAGCTACTTTACACCGTTCTTTTGCATGCAAATAAATGATATTCCTTCACTGGAAACTGGTCAAATGCAAACCCAACAGAGGGATTTGCATTTTAAGTCTGATGCTTTGTCATATACAAGATTTAGAAGTAATTAGGTTTATAAAAACATATGAACTACCATAATAGAAACTGTAATTTTCAAATTATTATGGAAATTGATCGATATGTGCTTTCACTGGTGTCAGTTCTTTCACTGGTGCCACTACCCTACAGGAAAACCAGGTAAAAGGAAAGATTATTGCTTCCTATTGGTGGAACAATACGTTTGGACTTTAATGTCTTTCGTGTGATGATTTATTTTTAATCAATGACTTTTTAATGCAATTAATTTATCTGGCTTTCCTTTTACTTAATTGAATTGTTTATTGAACTTAATTGGGGCTTATGCTTCTGTGGAACTATGCTTCTGTGGAAACACAGACTTTCTTTCCGTCTTCCGAAAAGGAAACGGAAGTGCTTTCTAAGCCCTCCACGGTTGAAGGAAAATACGCCTCTGTGAAAACACAGACTTTCTTTCCGTCTTCCGAAAAGGAAGCGGAAGTGTGTTATAAGCCCTCCAAGGTTGAGGGGAACGATGTTTCTAATGAAACACAAATTTTCTTTTCGGATTCCATTGCGGAAACGGAAGTGCGTACTTCGCCCTCCCACATGGAGGGGAAGTTTTTCTTTAGTGAAGTGCACACTTCAAATGTCCTTCCACCCTCCACGATGGAGGTGGAAGCTGCCCTTCCGCCTTCAGATGTTTAAGGGGAAGTGGAACTTGAAAGATTACAGATTTCTGTTTCACTCTCCAACTTGGAGAGGAAAGCTGTCCCTGTGGAAACACAGGCTTCACCTTCACCTTCCAACATGGAAGGGAAGGATATATCTGTGGATCAAGAAGACTTCTGTGGGAAAATTGACACCACAGACAAAGTCATTAGAGTGTATGTAGAATTCCGATTAAGTTCACAACCGGTCTGTGCACTCCTTGAATGTGGCTCTACACGGTCATTCATAACTCAGGAATTGGGAAGAGAACTTCTCAATCTAAAAAACCGTGACCTGACAGACCTTAAGTCTAGTTATTTAATAACTGTGAACGGATCAACATCAGCAATCTTAGGTCATGTCCTCTTGCCAGTCGAAATAGATGGAGTCGAGGATAATTTTACATTCCGAGTGACTGATAATATAATGCACCCATGCATTATAGGGCGAGACTTTATACGATACTTTGGTATCGTCGATAATGGGTACGAAGATTGCTGGTACTTAGCTAGACCACCTGGTCAAGTCCAAATTAAACATTATAGTGATGGTTCTACAAGAAAGAAAAAGTTGGACTCAAAAGATGAGCCCTCTATGGAAGCCTGCCATGGCATTGCAGAGCTCAGTGACCTTGAAAAAGAAAGGCTAAATAGTTTTTTATCCTCCTCTATACCGGAAAAAACGAAAATAGAGAAAACGACTCTAATAAATCACCGGATTGCAGTGCAAGGCCCTGCAATCAAACAAAGACACTACCGAGTGTCTCCGGTAGTACAGGCCGCCATGCACAAAGAAGTAGATAAGCTATTAAAGGAAAACATTATAGAGCCATCTACTTCAGAGTGGGCAAGTCCAGTAGTGATGGTCAAAAAACAAAATGGCATCGACTACCGGATGTGTATCTACTACCGGAAAGTGAATGAGGTCTCAAAAGGAGATGCTTACCCCCTCCCTTTCATGGAGGATATTCTGGACAGACTGCAGGCAGCCAAATATATTTCCACATTAGATTTAAATTTGGCTTACCACCAGGTACCACTGGAAGCCGGTAGTAAGGAAATTACGGCCTTTACCGTCCCAGGCAGGGGCCTTTTTCAGTACCGGAGAATGCCATTCGGCCTTTCCGGAGCCCCGGCCACCTTCCAACGGCTGATCGACAAGATCATTGGACCTGAGATGCGCCCTCATTGTTTTGCGTACTTAGACGATATTATTATCGTTACGAAAACATTTGAGGAGCATCTCTATTGGTTGGAAAAGGTGCTTAAGGCAATATTTGAGGCTGGCGTGACAATTAGTAAAGGAAAAAGTTTTTTCTGTCAAGAACAGGTGCGGTACCTCGGTTATCGCATAAATAACAATGGCATGCAGCCTGATACCGAACGAGTCGCTCCCGTGCTGGAATACCCCGCTCCTAAAAATTTGAAGCAACTGAGACGCTTCCTGGGTATGGCCAGCTGGTACAGGAGATTTATTGAAAATTTTGCATCGATCTCAGAACCGCTAAATAGACTTCTTAGGAAAAGTTACATTTGGGAATGGTCTAATGACCAGCAAATAGCTTTTGAAACGCTAAAAACCGCCCTAGCATCTAGTCCGATTATAGCTTACCCCAACTTTAAAGTTCCTTTTGTCTTGCAAACCGATGCAAGTAGCTTTGGTTTAGGGGCTGTGCTCACACAAGAGCAAGATGGTAAAGAACGGGTAATAGCCTACGCTAGCCGTACTATGAATGACGCGGAAAGGAGATACTCCACTACCGAGCAAGAATGCTTAGCAGTCCATTGGTCCATTAAAAAGTTTCGTCACTATCTGGAAGGGTTTCATTTCACTGTGGTTTCAGATCACAGTAGCCTGCGTTGGCTTGACAATTTAAGCAACCCTACAGGTAGATTGGCACGATGGGCCCTGGACCTTTCAGAGTACTCCTACACCGTAATTCATAGAAAAGGCGCTCTACATCACGTCCCGGACGCTCTGTCACGGATGTATGAGGATCTAGGGGTGGAGGGGGTCTGTGCTATCGATGTCAGCACAGATCTGTGGTATAACAAAAGAATGACAGAAGTTCAAGAATTCCCACGTAAGTTCCATGGCTGGAAGGTATCCAGCGGAAGACTATATTATTACCGTCCCAATCCCGTAATAGATCCAATTGTGGAAGACGAAGATGATTGGAAATTAGTCCTTCCATTAGAAAAAAGGCTAGAAGTACTGCAAGAATCGCATAATGAGGCACAAGCCGGCCATCTTGGGGTAGAAAAGACCTACCAAAGGGTAGCACTTTTGTACTACTGGCCAGAAATATTTCGCGATACGGCGAATTTTGTAAAGAAATGCGATATTTGTCAGAGAATTAAACCATCCCAACAAGCACGTCCTGGTCTAATGGGCAAAAGAATAGTCGACCAACCCTGGTCTTTCGTTTCGATTGATTGTGTAGGTCCATTACCACCGAGAAAATCTAGGAACGAGTACGCTATTGTTTTTCATGATTATTTTACAAAGTGGATAGAGTTTTATCCGACTCGAAAAGCAACAGCGAAAAATGTCATTAGAGCGCTGGATGATTTAATTTTGTCGCGATGGGGTAAACCGGCTGTCATTCACACAGATAATGGAACCGAGTTCTGTAATAAGTTAGTAAAAGAGGTTACAGAGTTTTTCGGGATTCATCATTCGACAAACCCGGCATACCACCCACAAGCGAATCCGACTGAGCGGATGAACCGCGTAATAGAGACGATGGTTAGGGCATTTGTAGATTCAAATCATAACGAATGGGACGTCCATTTACATGAGTTCAGGTTCGCGTACAATTCGGCTGTTAATTCAACCACAAAGGTTAGTCCAGCCTTCCTAAATTTGGGGCGAGAGTTGCGTCCCAAAGTAAATTTGCGTCGGGAGGAAGAAGGACAGTCCGAAATTCCAGAGTTAAATCGAGAATTATGGGTCGAGAGAATGGAGCGGTTACGAGAACTTCGAGATTTGGTAACGCTTCACCTGGAAGAAGCTCAGGTGAAACAGACGCGGCATTATGATAAAAATCGCCGCCATTGTAAATATGAAATAGGTGATAAGGTTTTGAAACGCTTAGTGCGTTTGTCGTCGAAGGAAAAGGGGAGGTCCTCGAAATTGGATCCAAAGTTTCACGGACCCTTTCGCGTAATCGGCATACGTTCCTGGTTAGTATATGAATTAGCAAATGACAACGGCCGTTCTTTAGGTACTTTCCACGTGAAAGATTTGAAACCGTACCACGAGTAATACCCCCAAGCAAGTTACGAAAGTTAAGAATAACGTTTTTCTACAGATCACGACATGAGCGACAGTTCCTCCTCAGATTACCGATCGGCGACATCCGAAATCACCACACAGGACCCAGTAGAGTATATTGGACGTCAGACAGCATCATGGTGGACAGAGGCTTGGATCGGTGACCTAATGGATGAAAAAGAGTTCACGGAGACAATGGAGGCATTGTATTTGTGGAACCATGGCCATCCTATTAGTGAGACAGGAGAGAGTGGACGCTCAGCCGAATCGATTCCGGGGCAAGAAGAGCTAGGCACAGTAGGAGGTTCGCTCGACCCCCTGCCACGACCGGGAAAACAAGAGAATGTGGTGGTTGGACGTAAGCTGACATTGCAGGAAGTGTTATATAATCTTCCACCCGGAACAGCGCTGGAGGAATTCGCACGCATGGTGGGCATATTACGATTCGGGGGTCAAATAGAACTCCCCGGGGGCCAACTACCCAATCTACAGGAAATTTGGGAGCGGTGGACCGGCACTTTCCGACCACCAAACGAGGAAATAGGAGAGAGTGGTGCCAACCCTCTAACTTTATGCTTTAATTGTCTACTGAGTGGACACCTATGGCCGGAATGCCCAGCCCCACTTCGCCTGTTCTGTGAGAGACGTGGAAGACCGGAGGTGCATTACCTGGATTGTCGAGGATGTGGCAGAGGGCGAAATATAGGACAAGGACCTCGTCCAAAAAATTCCCGAGAGACAAAGGCCAGCTACCAACAGAGTATGTCCTACGTACCTTGTTATAACTGCCACAAATATGGTCACATGTGGATGTGGTGCCCCCTACCACTGACTTTGTTTTGTACAAAGTGCGGGGAGGAGGAGGTACATCGCCGCGACTGTCTCGCGTGTAAGAGAAGCAGTGGTTACCGCCACAAACGTTACTAATAACCATGGGACATTAGTGAATCGGAGTTGGTGGTACACTTTCGTACTTCCATCTGAGTATTTTCTTTTTTTGTTGGGATACCTCCCTTTAGTTTAATCCTCCATCCCAGTTCACTGAGATTGTTATAACTCTTTAAGTACCATAAGATAATCCTAGAAAGTAAATCCTACAACTCCCCAACATTTGACCTATATACCTTCCCCCCCCTCCACAGTCACCGTAAGTTTTTTTTTTTTCGGAGTACACTCCGCTTGTTTTTTATTTTCTTTTTCTCTCTGGGTGGATTCTCTTTGCTTTGTTTCTTTGAGGGAGGAGAGGTATCTGGACTCCTAAGATATATGTTTTTTTTTATTACTGTAAACTGGGGAGTAAAGAGTGCTGTGATAAATAGCCAAGTAGGTAATCGAGTATAATGTTAACGCCATGAGCAAATAAATATGATGTTCTCAATAATTCGTGTTAATCACTTATTTGCGAACCAACCCTGAAAGAAACTATTGTGGTAATTTGGCTGGGATATTCAACAGCCCATCTCGAGATCAATTAAATTCCCTTGGAGTTTAGAAGTTAATTTTGATTAAGTTTTGTTTATCGACCTACGAGCATGGAATTTGGAACAAGAGCCTGTTAGAGTAGAAGCGCCCGGTAACAGTGTAAAGCCAGCCGCTTGCTAGGAGTAAGGACTCCAAAATTTGTCACCCATAAGCTCCTTCTAGGGGGGGAGGTGTTATAACGTGGCAGATTGAACTGACACGTTATTTATCCTCTTATCAACTCTCGAAGAAGCCCGTCGCGGATTCGCACAACCAGGGAGCAAAAGCTTCGCATTTTAGAGAGAAATTATTGTTATTATTTGCTCCTCTTTGAGGGGTGGGCGAATTGTTCGAGTTTCCATGCTCTTCCGGGGTCGTTTTGGTTGGAAAACCGTTTACTAAAAATGTGTATTTTTATTATTTTTACCGCAATATGTCGTCCAACACCTGGTGAGGTGGTCCAAGGAAGGTTGCCAGTGTCGCGCCAGTTTTCGCCAAGAGCGCGGCCGAGGGCTGTACAACGAGGGCGTTGAGCGGATGAGATTCCCGCTCTTCGAGACACTCTTGGCGAAAAGCAAAGGGGCCAAATCACACAGCAAAGGACATCTATCGCAATCAAAATAAGTTTGATTGTCGATTACCGATTAGAAGGAAGGATGAGTCAAGGGGAAAGAAGGGGGAAGGCACGTGACGAGCCCCCGAATGATCGCCATCATCTTCCTTCTTGGTTGTGCCTTCGTCTTGAGTGGTTGTGGATTTAAGTCCACGTAGTTTTATTTGTTTTAAGTTTTAACCGTCCTGATGGCGGACTTTTATAGAAAGTATATTTTATAAAATTAGTATTGAAAATTATTGGTGATTGCCACTGCGAGTCGTCGATCTAATGGTAAGCGGCTCGCTATTATTTTACTTTTAAAAAAGAATTGGAATTGCCATGTGCTTCTGCCCGACTCAGGTCGGATCATATTAATCTCAAACTAATTTATTAAGTAAACTATTTCCTTACAAAACGATCTCGAGATGAGAAATGAGAATTCGAATATTAAAGTAACCTCCCTCTGAGGATTATTATTTGTTAATTGGATGGATTATTTTGTAAACTATTTTCTTAAACTCCTTCAATGTTTCTTTTAATAAAGATTATTCATATTGTTTTATACTTAAAAGCAAGGAGTTAATTTATTTCGAGCCTATATATCGTTTTCCCTCAAGAGGGTAGAAAAAGTTCCAGGAAGCATGGCAAGAGTTCCAAGAATTTGTTCGTTCCTCGACTCACGCCCCTCTCCGCATCAGACGAGCTAGCTGGTGGTGTTTTCCTAGATTATGTCTAAGAAATTCGTGGCGACAGTGATTGAATCTATTTAATCATCGTCTGGCGCACTCGGGTAGCACGAGTAAAGTCGTGAATTTGTATAAAATGATTAAATCTTCCAATTTTGAAAACATCGAGACACGTTGTAAGCCGTGAAAGAATTATAACAAGGTTTTATTCTAAAATTGATACTTGGAGAAAAATATTAGAGATAATTTGATTAAATAATTAATTAGTTAAAAATTAATTAAAAATCTCGTTATAGCACTTACCTGAAAATTAATTAAATGATTAATTAAATAAACGGATTTTTATTAACTTTAATATTAGAATATATAAATTTATTCTTTTAAATACATATATTTATACATTTATTACATGTTTTGCGTATACATATAAAAATATATAGTAATATCTATTATTACAAATCAATCAATGAAACAGAATAGTTGTGACGGTTAAACGAGACCTTACAAACCACAGATAATTAGCCACTAATTGTAAGTCTGCATCATACTCATTAAAAACTCTCCTCCTCATCTGTTGAGAATCTAACGTTTGCCCTATTGAATAGAGAATGAAGAAACATTTCTCTCGATGAACTCTTGTAACTAACAGGCATATCGACTTCAATCTGTAGAAATGAATTATTGTTTAATATATCAAGTAAATTAATTACAGCGGGAAAAATGAGTTTGCTATATATTATTGGTTGCTAATTATTAGTTATATTAGCTAACAGAAATTGCTATCCACATAATAGCAATTGAGGTTAGCTAGAGACATTTTTGAACCATACGAAGGCTAATCTTTTTGCTATAAGCGTTTTAAACAACGTTTATTAACAATTACATGTCGTGAAAAACATTAGTGTCCTTAGATAACAATTAGCTGGCTCAGATAAACTAAAAAAACAACCTGGTCAGAATATCCAGAACCTTCTTACAAATACTCTAATCAGAATTTATATGTGAGTAAATTTAAATGCTATTAATTGGTTATAGAAATTGAGGCTTTGGATCAAAGAACCAGCTCTCCGCTCGGACGGAAGTCCCTGGATCGGCGCGTACGCGCCATACTAGGGGAATCCTCTCTAATGCCGAGAGCTGGTTCTTTGATCCCAAGCATCAATTGTCTGAAATACGCTATCATCAATTTTCAAATTTAAGTGACATATAGAGTTCGTCAACATCAAAATACCCCTTGTAATCATTATCAGCCTAATTCCAAAATTTTGAAAATTCTCCGTCTTAAATCCTATAATTTGTATTTTTAAAAATCAATTCTATAAGACATTTGCAAATCAAACGAACATAAAAACTACCGAGGCTTTAAGCGAAATTTCAAAATCATTAAAAATCCAAACGCTATAAATCCGGTACCTATTTAAAATTTTCTAATTTAATACCATAATCGAATTAGGCGTTTCCAAAAACCTCTTGAGTAACCATTATCAGAACAATTTAAATTTTTTAAAATTAATTACTAATTATCCGGTTCCTAGAACTGAGCTAAATTAAAAACCACAATAGTTCCTTATCTATTGTAGACCGTCCTAGTTCCGCCACGCGTGTGACTATCGCTTAGGAATGCAATTAGGCCTTATCGTGCCCTATTTTTATTAGATAAGCCCCTATCTGGCTGATTAGGATATTCCTAGAACTGAGCCTATGATAAGCCGTTCTAGTTCATTCACGAGCGGGCCTGCCTCTGTGGTATACGATTAGGCGTTATCGTGCCCTATTTTCATTAGATAACCCCCATTTTGTATTCCGCCTAGTAGTAGGAGAATCTTATATAAGCAGTGTACCACAGACAGCAGCTCATCTATTCGTCTATTCGTTTTTCCGTCTTTTGCGTTTATTGACTAGTTTTTGTAAACTTGTACAACTAGCAATCGCGGATAGATCCTTTAGTTTCGATATTCAACATTACTTTGGTTTGCCTTCACTGGTTTATGTTAAATAAAAATAACAATAGCTCGGCACGTAACAGCTGATTGGTGGCAGCGGTGGGATTCCTTTAATTGATACATAGATTGATTAATATTTGATTTATTAATTGATTGTTATTGATTGAATAGGTACTTTTGTTACATTATAATATTTAAATTTAATAATAATACAGAAAAGAAATTATTCTTTGATAAAGGTTAAAAAAAAAGAAATTTAAATTGTAAGGTGTCAAATATTACGTTTTGTTCTTGCTTTAGTCGGTAAAAGTGCTACGCGACTATTGTGCAAGTTGTTAATTTTTAACACTTAGAATTTTCAGTTTCTGCTCGCGGTTTAGGAGTTGTACGAAACCCAATTCTTTCCGATTGTGTACACGATCTAATGGTGCAAGTTAAAAGTTCCAACACTTAGGACAGAATAACAATTACTGACATCTTCACATAAATAAATTTTCACTTTTATTAAGTAATTTCAAAAACTGTTTCCTTGTTTAATTCATACATATTTCAATGTTCATGTTAAAAATTTTTAAAACTAAAAACCAATGTACAAAATAATGAAAGGTTTGATATGTCATCTCGTAATTGAATATTGTTAAATTACCAATTTATTTATTTTTTTATTAGAAATATATGTCTTTTGTTATTTTCAAATAAATGAGTTATCACAGACTTTAATAAATATTTTGAAATCTATATAACTTGTTCAGTATTTAAAAAGATAAATAAAGTGAAGTCAAATGAGCAATTATTTTGCAAATACAGTAAACAATCATCATAATTATTCGTATGTTGAACTGATTTCCGGTTATCTTATCATTATTGGAATTTTAGGAGCATCATTTCTTGATCAGATTTTTGAAACTAATTATTTTAATAAAGTAGCAATAGAATACGAAAGGACCATTTTTAGACGCGAATATTCTCTTAAAGACCGAATTGTTCGTCGCCTTTTAAAAATTGTGAGTTATTGTTGTTATCAAAAAACATTTTGATTATATTCATGACTAATCAATCTAATGAGATAATTTTTAACACAGAATTTTATCCTAATATTCACTTATCTTTCAAAGATTTAAAAGATTCTAAAGGTTTCTTCTTAGTAAATACAGCTATAAATATTAATTTAATTAAAGAAAGTCACTTAGCCAACAATATAATAATTAATAAAGTTGAAAATTTCACAACAAGTTCAGAGAAGATCAACATAACAGGAACTGTTTATATCACAATTGCCAACAAACCAATTAAATTTCATACGTGGAAAAGTAATAGTCAGCCAGAAATAATAGGGATTTTAGGATTGTCATTCCTTAATACGAACCTTAACGAGTTTCAGTTTTCAAAATAATTTTAAGCAATAAAAGTCAAAAAGTTCGTCCTACAATTATAATTGTAAATTACGAAACATTTTATTTCGACAGTACAATATAATATTTTATAAATTCCTATTTTAATTTTATAGAAAAATATTGTAATCTCTACCCAAGTATTTATATCAAATCCAAATTTTTTAAAAGCTTTAAAGAAAAATTTATTATAGACCCGTCATTACCTATAAATTTAATAAAAGAAAACGAGCTAATTTCACTAGTAGGAATAAATCACCAAATTAAATTTTCACTTAGAGACAGTACTATTGAAACAATAGGTCAGGCTGAAACTTATATTAATTATTCTGTTGTTAAGTTTCAAACTATTGCATATAAAGGGTTTACCAACATAATCGGTATTCTAGGTTTGCCCTTTTCAATAGACATTGTGAACGAGTATATAGAAACTTATTAAAAAAATATTCTAATTGATGAAAATTGGTCCTGCTCTAAGCAAAATGACTGAAGGAAATAATTTGACTGGCACCATTAATCGAACACTTAATGACGCCATGATTACATCAATGGCGGAATGTTTCGCGTTACAGCAAGGAGTAATGCATACTCCTTTTTTTAATGGCAAAAATATTCGTGTAAAAGATTTCATTCGAGATATAATAAATGGTAAATCAAGTATTCCTTCAAATTGCGAGGAACAATTTATAAAAGCAGTTCTATCTAAATTGAAGGGAGCTGCTCGCGATAGCACATATGGTTAAACTTTTGAGTCCATAGCAGATCTTATACAACATCTGAAACAACGATTTGCATCTCGCATATCCTATTCGTGGTTTCTTCACGAAATATCCACAATTCGTATGGGTCGTGGTGATAATGTAAGCGAATTTTACAATAGGTCAATTCTTCTAGAAGCAGGAGCAAGAGCCGCCCTTAAAGATAAATATGCAGCAGTGAAAGTCGAAACAATGCTAGAACCTCTAACAGACTGCGCTTTAGAAGCATTTATAAGAGGTTTACCAGACGCAATTTCAAACATGGTCTAAGCAAGAAACCCTATATCCATCGAAGAAGCATTAAAATTCGCATTAGAGTATGAGGCTAGATATCAACATCAACTACCTACTCAAAGCAACAATTATCATGTATCTCGATACCAGCATTCCAATGAGTTTGGGACTAGAGGCAGAAGCCCTAGTCCTAGAGTACGCTTTGCACCCCCAGAAGAACCACAAAAACCAGGTCACCAATTTCCTAGGAGGACAGGAATTTTAAGACAACCACTCTCAACTCACCAACCATCCTCCAGCTATTACACAGGTCTACAAAATCAGACTTTTTTTTTTTATTAGATATCGGAGTGGTTTCCGATGTATTTTTGTGCGCTGAACACGATGCCGGGTTCCAAAATTGCGCATCACGTAATTATTTTGAGAAAAGTGGGGGTAAAGACCCCCAAAAACGTGTTTTTGGGGTTTTTCAATATTTTTTTTCTCTTTAACCTGACGTGCTAGAGACTTTAATAAGGTCTTAAATGAAAGCTTAAAATGTGCACTTTAGGACTCTAACACCTAAAATTAGGGAAAAAAAAATATTGGAAAATCCCAAACAGACGTTTTTTGGAGATATTTACCCCCACTTTTCTCTAAAGCCTCTATTTTTTTTGGTCTTTTAAATATGGATCATAAAGTGCACATTTTAAGCTTTCATTTAAGACCACCGAATGTTGACAATAACAAACCTTATGGAGAACACAGGACACCCCCGCGTTCTCAATCTCCAGTTTTAACTAATGACAAGAATTTAAACTTCAACCAAGCTCGACGGACCGACGCGACGACAAGCACCGAAACACAAGAGCATCAAGCCAATGTAAGAATATTAAAACAACAAAATCTATCTTGCAAACCCGAATAAATAAAGAATCACCCGTAGTTTATTTAGAGTCACCAGATTTCCTACATTCAAATGCCCTACTATTAATAGATACAAGAGCAGACGTTAATTTGATTAAATTAGATACGTTACGACTAGAATTGGTAGTGAAGCAAGACGAAGCTATTTTAATATCAGGAATAACCCCCATAAAAATTTCAACCTTAGGAACTGTTCAATTAACAATTAATAAAAGTATAGTAACATTTCAGGTCGTACCTTCAGATTTTCCCATAGAATTTGACGGTATCTTAGGTAAAGAATAACTTAGGCAAGAGAAAGTAGAGATTTCCTTTTGGCATAATACCATTGTTACCCATTCTGACCCCATAAAACCAATATTTTTCATAGATAATGAATCTATTCAACATAAAGAAAAATTAGTGGAAAATAAGTCGAACAAACAAAGTAGCAATCTAATCAAGGCTAGAACTAGACAAGTAATACCAATAGAAATTTCGAATGATGAAATAAAAGAAGGATACTTACCTTTAGTAAAAACAGTGAAAGGATTATTGATAGGAGAAAGAGTTGTGACAAATAATAACGGAGTATGTCATGTTCTTGCTATAAACACGACTAATGAGGATTTAAACATAGAAATACCACCTCAAGAATTGATTCCTTTTGAGTATTATCAATTACCTGGCGAAGAATTTGATAATGATTTAATAGATGAAGATTATGAACCTCCCAAAGATAGAATATTATCTATTTTTAAAAGTTTAAGATTAGAACATCTTAATGAAGAAGAAAAACAACATGTCAAAGAAATCATAAAAGAATTTCCTGAAAATTTCCACCTTCCAGGAGAACCACTCACCTCAACACCCTTAGTAAAACATAAAATCACAACTATCGATGAAATACCTATTCACACTAGACAATATCGATTTTTCCCTACTCAAAAGAAAAGAAATTGATAAGGTCATAGATAGAATGATATCGGAAGGAGCTATAGGTCCTTCAACATCACCATATAATTCACCATTGCTTATAATCCCTAAGAAAATAGATGGTAGCGGAAAGAAGAAATGGCGGATTGTTATAGATTTTAGGGCCCTTAATGACAAAACTGTGGGAGATTTTTACCCCCTTCCTTTGATATCTTCAATTCTAGATTACATTGGACAAGCGCAATATTTTTCGATCTACGATCTAGTAAGTGGATTTCATCAAATAGAACTAGATCCATTAGACAGACTTAAAACTGCTTTTTCAACGACACATGGACATTACGAGTATATTAGAATGCCAATGGGACTAAAAAATTCACCTGCGACCTTTCAAAGATTAATGGATCAAGTTTTAATTGGATTGCAAGGTGTAGAGTTATTTGTTTACTTAGATGACATAGTCATTTATGCAAAAGATCTTGAAGAACATGGAAAAAAGGTAAGAAGATTATTTGAAAGACTAAAAGAAGCTAATTTAACGTTGCAGCCAGAAAAATGTTTCTTTACTTCCCAACTCCAAAAACACCTCGAAATGTAAAACAATTCCTAGGATTGGCCGGATATTATAGAAGGTTTATCAAGGAATTTTCAGCACAAGCAAAACCACTTTCTAATTTACTGAAGAAAGAAACAAAATTTGCATGGGGACCAGAGCAGGACAAGAGTTTTAAGGATTTAAGAACAGCATTGTGTAATAGTCCCATATTACAGTACCCTGATTTTGAAAAACAATTCACTATAACAACTGATGCATCGGATTATGCAGTAGGAGCAGTTTTAATCAAAGAAAAAGATGGAATGGATTTGGCAATAGCTTATCTTTGTCGAGTGTTAAATGCACCCGAACAAAATTATTCAACAACAGAAAAAGAATGTTTATGTGTATTGTATGCAGTCAATCATTTTAGGCCTTATATATACGGAAAAAGATGTATGCTTGTGAGTGATCATGAGCCTTTAAGATGGATAGATTTGATAAAGGATGAAATACAAAGATTAGTAAGATGTCTCCAGTAAGAAATGAATGCTTGAATCGACGTCGAACAAACGTCGATTTATCGGTCGATATTCCATCGATGTGTCTAATCGTTTCGATGTAAATCTGACACAGAAATCGATGCATTTTCGGTATCGACGAAAAATCGATGATAAATGAAAAACATTGTATTGATGTCGATTCGACCTCGATTCGATCTCGATTTATCGAACAGTGATCGAAATGCGATCGACGGTCAGATTCATTTAAGCCCCTCTTATATTATATTTATGCATAGACTATTACAGTATCTACGCAAAAATTCCGCGAAATTATTTTCTGCGAAAATTGTCTTAGTTTTTTTTAATTTATTTTTTTTTTGAAACATCGAATGTTTATTTGACTGAAGTTGCAAATGACCGAACAAAATGAAGGTTGCTTGTGCAAAATTTAAAATTAAGGGGGGTTTTTAATGGAAAAGTCGAAAAATGAACATTTTTGATTTTATTTCATTATTGATTTATTTTTATAAATATCTATCTAAACCTAACATATTAAACATTAAAACATATTAAAATGGAAGTATTTTGAAAGAGAAAAAAATTATTGTTACATCTAAAATGTTATATTAAACGTTTATCTTAATGTCATGAAGTTGACTCTAAAAAAGAAGGCGTTTTGCGGTAGATGCGGATTCCGCCATTTTGAATCACCGGAAACCTAAAAATCCAAAAGAATCTTAAATATACATGTGTGGGCAGTCAATATACCAGGAGTTTTACTTAAAACCAAAAAACTCTGTTAAGTAAAAATTCGGATTTATCTGAATTTGATCGAAAACACGAAAAAATATTTAAAGAAAAATATTAACGTTGAACATATGGATATAAAACTTTAATATCTAGATGTTAAGAATTAGATGCTAGATAATAACGTCTAACATCTAAATTTTTGATATCTAGATAGCTGTCCCTATGTTAAATGATAAATATGTTACGCGTTAACATCTAGATGTTACGTGTGAACATCCATTTTTCTCAGTGAATTATGCAAAAAAATCGGCCTGTGGAGGTGCATATAATGCTATTATAATTTTGAGGAATTATTATGTAATAAACTAATAATGTGTTAGTTAATGTCAATTATGAAAATAAACTTAATTTTTTGTTTTTACCTAAAATAAATATAAAACAGTTTTTAGAAGATGATACGTACCTCTAACATCATTAAAAAAAACCAAAAAAATTATAAAAGATGGAAAATATCATGTAGAAGCGATCAGGGTTGCGCAGTTACGCCTAACTCCTAGTTTTTGACAATATATTCGTAAGGAATGTAGAAAATGTAAAAAACTAAGCCAAAATGACTTCAGTGCAAAAAGCAAGTTTGCCAGGAAAACTTTTATCGATTCGACTTCGCTTCGACATCTATTGAAATATTTAAAAAATGTTCTATGACTGGAGAAAAAAAAATTTATCGATTCGATTTCGGTTCGACGTCGATTTACATATTTTGGAAATTTGGTGAATTCAGTGTCCAAATTATTAAAAATTAATCGTGCTCTGCTTTTTTGGTAAAAAACAGTACATACAGCGCCTCTTAATGTAACATCTATTTTACATCAAAATCATATTGCATTTCGATCATTGATGATTTGTCGATGGAATCGATATCGAATCGACATCGAATCGAGCAACTATTTCTTACTGGGTCGGTTAAAACTTCGAGATTACGAATACGAATTTAAATATAAACCAGGAAAATTGAATTCTAATGCAGACGCTTTATCAAGGAATCCCATTATTCTTGCACAAAAAGAACCACAAATTGCCGAAGATATTAAAGAAGCTAAAATACTAGTCCAAACTAAAAAAGATACAAAATCTAAAAAGGTAAATGTAAAGGAACCTTCTGCAAGCTCAACATCAAGCAGTAAACCTTCGATACAATCAAAAATGCAAACTCGTAGTAAAACCAAAACTGATATTTCAACAAAACCAACTACCTCAAAACCCATACACATTAAAACATCAGTGAAGCCAAGTACTTCCAAAGCCAGCCTTGAAGAAAGCACAATAGGAAAACGTTTATTAAGAAGAAAGCAAATAGACCCAAAACCAAGAAAAACTTTACAAGAAGATAGCGAATCCTCAAGTTCAGACTCTGCAGTAGAAAAGCCTAACCCAACTATACAAAAGAAAAGTCGAAGTGTTCTACCAACCTTGAATATACCATCACCAGTATTATATGATCCACATGCACCAAAAAGCGCACCCCCCGAAATACCATTCGATCCTAATGAAATATTTCAAGAAGCAAAAGAAATGGAAACACATTTTTCCAAAAAGTTCCAGTAGAATCTGTCAGCCCACCTTTAAGCGGAACTGATGATAGTTCTTTAGAAGAATAAAATGATCACGCTAAAACAAGAGAAGAAATAGCTAAGGAACTCGAAAAATCTATAGCTAGTTTCAATCAATCGTTAGCTCAACATGAAGATTGGCTACAGGAAGCGGAGTTGGAGCCCAGAGATTAGCATAATGTTTCAACTGGAAATGAGGACCCTGCTCTTCATGAAGCAGCTATTGAATATCTCCTAGAAAGCAACAAAGAATTTTCTGAAAAATTAACCTCTATTTTAGAAAACACCAGAAAAGAGCTCAAAGACAAAGAAGAAAAAGAAGAAGAGGAAGAAGTGAAAACATCAACAACTACAAAAAAGTAAAAATGTAACTTTCAGCACTCGACCCCAAAGAGAAAGCACTCCAATAAATTTTGACAAACCTATAGCCATGTCAACTCCACTCCACGTCATAATGGAAGAATCATACATAGAATCTGATAAAGAAGAAGAAAAAGAGGAAGAAGAAGAAGAAGAAGAAGAAGAAGAAGAAGAAACTATTGATGAAAGTGAAATAGAAACATCTGAAGAAACGACGCCACAAATTCAGAAAAAGTCAAAAATGCCCATATCAATTACTAGTATTCCTCCTGAAATACCTGTTACAAAATTAAAAAGAAACAAAGAATCAAATATTATAGGATATCGAGAAAATTTGACATACTACAGGAATAACTATGCCCATTTCTTATCAGCAGATTGCGAATTTACTACTTCAATAAGAAGGCTTTTAATTGACATAGATGCTATTGATCCTCAAGAAATTAAATTAATAAGACCAATTAAAGGACAAATATTAGTAACACCAAGAGGAAAATATAACATTTACACTATAATAGTTAAACATAATCATTTCGATCAATTATTATTAAAAGAAGATATTAGAATAGGCATCCAGAACTTAAAAATCCTACTGAATAAGGAAGGAAAAAGTGAATTAAGAATGTCACGCTAGGGTGACATCACCGATGAATTGTTGAGAGGAGAACTTTTACAAATTTTAACTTCAACCTTTCAAAATAGTAAAATTAAAGTTACTCTATGTTATGGACATATTACAGTACCACCAGAAAATATCCAAGAAGACATAATAAAGGAATTCCACAATAGTAAATTTGGCGGACACAAGGGAGTAACAAAAACATATAGAAGAATCCGAGAAAAATTTATATGGCCAGGAATAAAAAATCAAGTCACAGAATTTATTAGAAAATGTCCTTTCTGTCAAAAACAAAAATTGGTGAGAGTGAAAACCCGAGAACCGATGCTGATTACAGACACACCTCTAGATACTTTTGACAAAATTTCACTAGACACAGTTGGCAAATTACCAACAACACCTGATGGAAATTGTCATATTCTCACTATGCAGAATCATCTTTTTAAATATTGCATAGCAATAGCCATTCCTAATATTTCAGCAACAACAATAGCGCATGTAGTGGCATCGGAATTATTTTCAAAATTTGGAGCACCAAAAGTTATATTAACAGACAGAGGCACCAGCTTCATCAGTAAATTGATGAGAAAATTTTCGAAAATTATTGGAGTTCAACAAGTCACGACATCTGGATACAGACCACAAACTAATGGAGCATTGGAGCGAAGTCACGCCGTGTTAACAGAATATATAAAAAATTATTCTAACCAATATGACGACTGGGATAAATTACTACCGTTCGCTATGTTTGCTTACAATACTTCAGTACATGAAGCTACAAATTTTACACCTTTCGAATTAATTTATGGAAAAACTGCACGCACCCCTAGTTCCTTTCCACCTATAGACAAACTAGAAAATTATGGATCTTATCTAACTGAACTAATCACTAGGCTAAACGAAATTAAAATCAGCATCCAAAAAATTATTGAATTCAAAATTAAAATCCAAAGAACAATATGATAAGAAATTAAAACTATTTTTAAGAAAAATAGGAGACAAGGCTTACGTATAAAAAGAAGTAAAAGGTAATAAGTTCGAGCCCTATTACCACGGTCCTTACGAAATTGTGGATATACTAGAAAAACACAACGCTATTTTAATTACTGAGAATTGACAAAGATTTTAAAAACATATAGATAAGTTAAAATTAGCTCATGAATAAAAACACTAACAAAATTTTAATTTTACAGATGACCGAATTAGTACTTCACACGCCACCTCTTCAAGGACAGTTAATCAACATAAACATATTACCAAAAGGAAATATTGAAGATATTCTTCACCCAAAAAGCATTTTGGAAGAACTGACCGCGGAATATAATTTAAATAAACCCATATATGTCATTAAGAATGTAGGGGGCCCTTCACATAGCAGACGTTACGATATAAAATGCATAGTAAAAGACAATACGCACGGTAATGTCTTTACAGCAGTAGGAAGGGGTGAAACAAGAATTAAAGATGCAGAAAATGTAGCTGCGCAAAAAATATTGAAAATGCTAGAAAACACGTACTATTTCAGCGAACAAGAAAAAGAGTCAAAATCAAAAAACTTAATTTATGTTATGTGTTTAGAAAATCCAAGTGTTTTAAAAATAAAACTTTTCAAATGGGAAAATTGCTGTGAACTGTGCTATTTGAGGGATCACACTAAAAACAATTGTTATGGTTTATTGAGAAATAAAAAATTAATTCGTCAAAATAAAATTGAACAAAATAATGATGACGATTTCTAGGACATACCGGGAACTTCAATGCCATAATAATTGTTCAATTATCCGTACTAACAAATTTTAAAATGTTATCCTAAAATACTATTATAGTTGTTATTATTAATGACTATTATTATAATTATTGATTAATTATTATTATAAATAAATTTATGTTCCATAAATAGTATTTAAATTTTTATTAATATTGCAATTTAGAGATATTTATTTTAATGGTATAAATAATTTAATTATTAATTTAATTATAATTATTATAAGTTTAATTAATTTAGCTTTTTAACTATATTGGAGCGTAAACTTAATTTTTTTTTTTTTACAAAACAAGTTTAGGAGTGCTGCCGAACCAGATTGCTGCCGAACCAGATTAAGAGAGGTCAAAAGGACTTCCTTCTGCATGCGAACCGCCAATGCAGAAGGAACAGGTGTTAAGACAAGCTATCGGTCTATAATTTATTTGATTAGACAAATCTCCTGATTTTGGTAAGAGTACCGTTTGACCTTCCACCAACCACTGTGGCACGGGATGTTCTCCACAAAGAAAGGTTGAAAAGATGCGGGTCAAATGTCGGTGAGTTGAAGTATACTTCTTCCACCATAGATTATTAATCTTATCTGGTCCGGGTGCTGAAAAGTTCTTAGTTTTAGCAATTATATTTCTAACCTCTTGCTCAGTAATTGGCGGACATGCCTCACTAGGATGGTCAAGCCCCTGTTCAAGACAGAAGCTTCTGAAGAGTGGTAAAGATGCATCCTCATCGTTGACAGTATAGGACGTCCCATAGATGTTTCTCTAGAAAGTTTCAACCTCTTCACGACATGGGGGATTAACAACGACTGATGTTGGTGGACTGAACAGGCGGGAGGGATAGTAGCAAAGATATTATTTTGCTTAATCCAGTCAATCCGCCGTTCTAAACGTTCTCTTATGACTACAAGAGAACGTATCTTCTTAATCCAATGTTGCTTGATGGTCTGCAATTTTGATTTTTTCAAAGTGTGATGCAATCTTTTTAGAGTTTTGGCAATTTCCAAAACTCTTGGTGTAAAACTTTTATTCAATTCTAGATACGCTATCACACTCTGTAATTGAGAAGCATGTCGTCGAGCCACCCCTATCTTGAACTGTACTTGTTTGATTCGTTTGCAGGTCTTCGCCACTCGCTCTGAAACAAACTTCCTGTTACTTTCACGAAGCAAGGACACTGCTTTATCATACACCGCACAGTTCAATGTCCAGAGATCTACATTTTCAGGGAGTAATGAGAGTTCTTGATTTCCTTCAGTCATTTTGTCCATTTTTATGGAAACCTTAAGATGAATTTTTGTTTCCCTTGATCTCATGTTCCCATCTTCGACCGTTGGTGTTGGTGGGTCGAGAAATTGTATGTTCTCTGAAGGATGTTCTTCTTCTCGTAGAAAAGCCTCATGTCCCTTTTTCCTCAGCGAGGATACCTGGTCTCTTAGATACTGAGGCGTCATTTCTGCGTATTGGGGGTACATTTCGACCCATCGCATATGCAGCCTTAGCATATATCCTCTTCTGTCTGGAGAACTGTTTTGCCAACACAACAAGATGTCCTTTCGAAGTTGGCCCGTCCATTTGAAAAATGTCCATTTGGAGCGTAAACTTAATTTTTTTTTTTTTTTACAAAACAAGTTTAGGAGAGGAAAAAATGCATTTACGCACTTGTTCGTGTGGGACTAAACCACACCCTGTGGCAATACCGCACTAAAACAACCTCTCCCAATTCTTGCTTTACATACTCTTATCAACTTTTGCTCCTTCCGTCCTGGAAGGTGAGCAAAAGCATCATTTTTCTTTACTCTGTACAGTTTCAGCATTCTGTTCTTTGGGTCTTCATGTCTATTGCCGCCGATGTTCCTATGCGGCCGACATGAAATTGTGGGATGCTTTTTTAGAGCTACCTTTAAAGATTTTTTTTTACAAGGAACAGTGCTGTCAGACCAGAAGAAGAGAGTTCAAAAGAACTGCTTTCTGCATTCTACCTGCTAACAAATTGGCTTGACGTTCGCAGGTTGGAATCTTCTTCAGTTGGCTCACAAATCAACCACATAAATGATCTTACTTTTATGATCTTGGAGGACCATATCAGGCTTGATGTCACTGATATGATGAGTGGTGGGGAAAGAAAAATTCCAGTAGATCTTGCACTGGTCATTTTCTACAACGGACTCTTGATCCATTTGGGCATACGGTAGAATGGGCTCCTTATCTATACGGTACTGGTGACGAAGGTGGTAATACAAAACCTTCAGTGCAGCATTGTGTCTTTCTATATATCTGTTACATGCATAAATCGGACAGGCACTTAATATATGACTAAGTGTCTCCGGGTATTGTTTGCATGCACGACAGTTGGAATCGTCAACAGGTATATGCATTACACGGCTGCGGTACACCAAAGTATTAATCACTCCATCCTGACAAGCGAACAAAAATCCCTCTGTTTCCGATTTTAATCCAGCCGATTTAAGGAATGCTAAAGACAAACCTACAGACAATCCCATTTCTCTGACGATATTATAAAATTGTCCGTGAACAGGCTTAATAACATGTTTTTCTAAAAGAAGTACATGTTCTGCATCCTTTACATGTTTTTTGAGCATCAAAGGTGGTAATGACGCTATTCCATGTTCGGTATTATTTGTATCAAATCGAAGATTAAGTTCTTTTGCCGCTCTATTTCCCGCTTGATATAAAAATGCCCCATTATTTGCAACTTTATGATGATGGACAAATTGCATTAAAGGATCCGTACTATTCATCACTGAGCATGCCGCAGCCAGTACAATACGGCGATGAAGACATTCTAAACTTAGTAACCCTCTTCCTCCCTGATCTCGCGGAAGGTAAATTCGAGTTACGGAAGACCTTGGATGATGGCATCGATGTACTGTCATCATCTTGCGCGTTTGTCTATCCAGTATCTTCAGCTCATCCACATTCCATTTAACAGCCCCAAATGTGTAGAGTATTAAAGGAATGGCTAATACATTTGTGGCCTGTATCTTATTCTTCCCTGATAATTCGGATGACCAAATTTTTCTGAGAAGACCTCGATATTTAATTTGGAGATGATCTTTAAGCCCACGCACGTCTTGAGTTTCCGATTGTGAAATTTCAAGATATGCGTAAGTTTCTCCTTCACCAAGATGATGAATGGTGTTGCCACCAATAAGCTGAAGATCGTCTAAATCGCCTGATGTTTCAGATGTTTCCAGTCTTCCTCTATTCATATGGACAACAGCACATTTATCAAGTCCAAAGCTCATTCATTATTATCATTATTATTATTATTATTATTATTATTATTATAATTATTATAAATATTACTATGATCATTATTATTATTTTTATTACTCAATTATATAGATTTAATGAATTATTATAATATATTCTATTCTTAGAATTAATAATTCTTAAAAATAAATAAATAAATCAAAATCATTATTATTATCACTTTATTCTTATTTTATTAATTATTATTATTATTATTTACTATTTTATTTTATCAAACTATTATTTTAATTATTTATCAAAATAATCTTAATTAATAATATCAATCCGGCAAAGTCATAATAGTAATAATAATAATAATATAAACTTTTGTACAAAGTCAAGTATTATTTAGTTTATAATAAATTATTAGAATGAATAATTATATTCACTATATGTATATATACATCCTGAAACGAAAAAATTAAGTAATTAGGAAAGACGATGTAGAAATCAGTATAATATAATATAATAAAACTGATTATATGTATATGTGTGCATCCTGAAACAAAACAAAATAAAACATTCAAGCAAAATGATAATGAAAAGAAAAAAAAATTAAATAGAAATTAATACAGCAATGATAATGGTGTGAAATAGGCGGTTTTCTTTAGGGTTGTCACGAGGCTATTAAGGACCAGTCCCACGTGTATCGCCGGAGGGGCCCAATTTGCGCGAGTCGAATCAACACCGTCACACCTTACCGGCAATGATTTTAATCTTCAGTTGATGCGTGCCTGCGGGCCGCCTGAGACCAGTCGATGGCTAGGTGCCTCAGTTTGCACCCGCCGTCGGCATGATCCAGGCCGCCCGCAGGGCCACCTGTCGCAGGGTGTCATGACGTTGCCAAGGGACTGTTCTGTCGACCAAGGGGTAATTCAGGGAAAGCTGATCTTATGTCCGGCTGCGTCGCTGGGGTGGCCCACTTAGCGTGAGTTTAAACACACGTGAATTGAGCGTTCCCGGAGGCGCCTTGGGAATGAGCATCGAAAATGGAAATCCTGTGGTTCCCCTGCGGTAACTTGCATTAAGTGTACGAAAATTGACGAAGCCCCCGGGAAGACAGAAATAGAAATATATATTGGAAAAACAAAACATATACAAAACTGAAAGAAACAAAACATATATGCAAAAAAAAAGGGGGGGGGGGGAATATTCATAGTTGAGTATATTACTTATTTAGAATTCGAGTGATGGTTTCTTCGGGATGTCACTGAGCTGATTGCGATTTGTCTCGGAATGCGTCGCTGGGATTGCACAACTGGCACGGTCAATGCTAAATTGCGACTTGTGCCGCCCTAGGGACGCCCCAGAGCGGAACATCTATGGACGCATCCAGTATTGAATATTTGACGAGTATTCTGGGGGAGGTGTCCGCGGAGCAGGGCTGAGACGTCCATCGAAACTTAAGGAGAACCCAGTCCCCGACGCGGGTCCCCCCTGGGGGCCTCCCTCCCAAAGTAAAGTTATCACTGATTGACTTAAACAACTTTATTCATGATTACAAAATACATTAAGAAAAAAAAAATGGAAGAAATGTGAGTCTTTCCCGGGCAGTTAGGTTGACCAGTCCTCCGAGCCCTCTACCCGGGGATAATAATTGCGAGCTTCGGGATTGGTCCCTCGAGTCCACTAAAATCAGAATATATATAATGAAACGGAAAAAGGAGAAAATATATATGTATATCCCTCCCCTTCCCCGGCCACTCTCCGTTTACCTACCACTTCCCAATAAAATCCTGTCCGCGGGGCCATCCCACCACTGCGCCAGGACTCCTGGATGAAAACCAGCCACCTGGCTTCACTCCGGAGCCAGATCCCGTCCTGAGGAGGGAAGCGAGGAAGGCTCTCGTGATGGCTGAAGAACCGAAAAACAGAGAGAATTTTTGCAATATTGGACAGGGAGAATGGTCACTAAGGCCTCCTAGGGCCAAGCACATCGGAACTAAAACTACTCACACGGTCCGTTCTCCATCAGTCATTCGGACCTCTAGGGCGAGGGGCCTCACGCGGCGAGGGTTCATGTAGCCTTCCTAAAAGAAAGGCGCACTTGATTAAAAACTGGGAGCAACAGAGGAACCTCCCATTGATTCCAACCGATAATTACCGGACACCAAAAATAGCGTCCTATCCAGGCTCCCTCGAGGGCGCAGAATCGAAATTTCATCCTCCAATGGAATGAGGGGCCGGGTTTTGATGGGAATCCTCCTTCAAAGAAGAGGGAGTGGTGCCAAAGCCCCATCCCGCCCCCTGGTGCTACGGGGACCCACTCCGTGTCATCCAGCGATAGGCTGAAACAGAATGGGTGGTGAGGCTGGGAAAATTTGATTTCATCCCCCTGAAATCTTCCGCACCTGTATAATTGATAAAGTTTGTAAAATTCCGGTTGGGTCAATTTGAATCACCCCAAAAAAAAGGGGAGATCCGGAAATGGCATACCTTAATGAGAGGTGCCTACGCAGTGCCAGGTGTTGTCAAGACTTTGTGGACCGGATCGTATCGCTTTCATTATTGTTGAAAATTTGATTGGCTGACCAATCACTTGAAGTTTCTCATACTTTATTGCAAAATATTTAGATGAATATAACCAAACATTCTACATTCAATTAAAATTTAAATAAAACAATATTAATATGTACAGAAGTACGACCTGGTTCGTATTTCAGAATTTTTTTTTACAACTTAGATTTAATATTTATTTAAACAAAATTTATTTTCTTTTTTTTACATGAAATTAAGTTATTCCTAAATCTTTGAGTAAATTAAATATCGTTTCTTCTTCTTAATTTAGAAAATCTAACATTTCTATGAAATTTCATAAGTGAGTCGAAGATACGAAATAATAAAATTTTATTATCATTATTCATTCATTCAGTCTTTGATTTTATTGACATATGTTTCGAGCTTTTAATTATCTCTAAAAAGAAAATTAAAATAAAAATAGTAATGAGTATTTTTATCTTAAGATTATTATTTTATTGCGTGAGAAAATTATTAAATTGATTTAATTTTTGATTAACTTACACTCACAAAAGTATTCATTAACCTTTAGAGGATTTCTTTTTCTGACAAGAGGTAAATCCTTTAAAGCAAATCCTTTAATAGTAAGAGGATTTTGTTTTGCCAAGGAAAGTATAGATTTCAACAAAACCTTATTAAGGATATTTGAACGGTAAGATGGTATATTGAATTGCGTATAATCTTGACATATAACTAGTAAATTTAATTTGTGGAAGGCCACAAAGCATCCTTATAATTTTATTAGTAAATTTATAAATAAGTTTAAATAATATTAAAATGATATTATCATGTGAATATTTTAGATAATGCAATTTAAAGTGTGAGCCAGATGCATGAATAAAAGAAAAAAAAAATTAACTAATATTGGAATATTAACAGTTATTTTTACATATTAGCTGCAATATCTTGAATTATAAGCTTAACGTTCAACTTTTTCTTCTTTTCTGGAAGTAAATTAATATTTGAAATTTCACGCACATATTAACCTATTAAAGTAAAATAGAAAAATAAGTAAAATAAGAGAAGAAACATCACTTTTATTGATTCAAAATTCCCGAGTGCTTCCGTTCTAATTTCAATGTACTAACTTGAATATGTCAAATGTCGTTAATAACGTATCCACATTGACAAGTGAGGGTCTTACTGAAATTAAACGATTTAATTTGTAGACGAAAAGGAATCCTTTAGAATTCAAATTATTAATTTTTATTAAAAGACTGTCAATAATCCTATAAGTTAAATGATGCAGGTTACATTTAAAATAATTCTTTAAGGAATAAAGGATTCAATTTTAAAGGACACACAATTTTAGAATTAATGGATTAATTTTGTGAGTGTACCCAAGTGCGAAAAATGATATGGCTCAGTATTGGCCCAGTATTGGCAAAACATTTGCCGAAGTTCGGCCACCAGTACTGGCGCAGTACTGTTTTGTTAACCACGGGCTTCACTTTACGGCTTAAATTTTGCCAGGACTTGGCAGCCAATATTGGCCCTGACTTGGACCAAACTTGTCTTTCAGAAGTAAAATTACTGTCTAGTTCGAATATTCAGACCTAATCAAAAAGTTTTTTTTTAAATAAAAAAAAAATCTTCTAACTACGTGAACAAAACTATTGTAGGTATTAAATCATTTTTAAATTTGTTTAAATCACTTTTTCTTTATCTCTCTATAGTTATTATTATGGCTATTATTATTTATTTGAGTTAATAAAAAACATTCTTAAATATTATTGATAAAAATTAAATATTAAAAATAAAAATTATATGAAAACTATTTAGCCACAAATCGAAACTTTTAACCATCAATACATCTACAAATTAAATAGAAATTTGTTATAATAATGTTATTGTGGAAATTATAAAGCAAATGAAAATAATTAAAAATTAAAGAAAATAATCGAACTTTTAGAAAAATATTTTATAATTTCAAAAAATGAGGAAAATAAGTAATAATCGAGGAAAATAATTGAAAAAAAAGTAAAATTAATTTTTAAAATTAAAGAAAATAATTGTATTGTGATAAAAACAATGATAAGTAAAAAAACATGAAATTTGAAATAAATAAATGAGAAGTTACAGAATTTTGTTTAAATTAAAAGAATTATTGAAATTTGAGAAAAGCACATACTTGAAAATCTGAGAAAGTAATTGAAAAAAACCAAGAAAATTAAAAATTGAGGAAAAGAATTGAAGATAAAAGCGAAAAATAATTGAAATTTAAGATAATTTATTACCTCTTTATTTATGATGCAAATAATAATTGTAATAATAATAATAATAACCGCGTAAGAACAACAGCGGCAAGGGACAGGGACACCTACAGAACAGTGAACTGAAAACACCTCGAGCAAAAGAATCGCGCTCTTGCTTACCTTTCAGGACGGAAGGAGCAAAAGCGGATAAGAGTACGTAAGGCAAGAATGGGAGAGGTTGTTTTAGTGCGGTATTACCACAGCACGTGGTTGAGTCCCACACGAACAAGTGCGTAAAAGCATTTTTTCCTCTCCTAAACTTGTTTTGTAACAAACAAAAAAAAAAAATAATAATAATAATAATAATAATAATAAAACCCGAAATGGGTTGCTTGGTGCTTCCGTTACCAAGCAGCTCAAAGATACTGGTCCTACTTGGCTCAGTACTAAAATGACCATTGCAGAACATCGTATAGGTGTTTGATCGTGTTGGTAAGGGAGTTGTGGTACCCTTTACTGGATATCACAGAATTTCTGAGCTGACTGGGTCAAGTACTTGAATGGCATTTGAGATGGGGTTTTTGACACCCCAATCGGGCGCCTCCCCAGGTGGCGGATAGGGGAAGGCCTCTCAGATATGGGAGCTACCGAGGAAATTAAAATACCCGGGGCGGACCAAAAGTCAAATAGGGGTGGGCACCCGATATAATTGTCCACTCTGTGTTGGGATAACCTTCCACACAGAGTATTTGCGGTTACGACGACTGTAACGCGCAGTGCCACCCACAATAGGTCTCTCTCGGATGGAGATCAGGGTTCAGTTGGGCGTGGCAATAGGATAGAACCCAGGCGACGACTAAGCAACGACCAGGGACAAGCTCGATTAAGGTTAAAGTGGACAGACCAACTTCGGAGGGACATTTTGTTGTGTTGGCAAAATAGTTCCCCTAACAGAAGAGGATACATGCAGAGGTTACATGCGCGATGGATCAATATGCACCCACAATACGCGGAAATGACGCCTCAGTACTTAAGAGATCAGGTATCCTCTCTGAGAAAAAGGGGATATGAAGCTCTTCTCCAAGACCAGGAAGACCCCTCAGAGAATACACAAATTTTGTGTGAAACACCAACGCCCGCAGCCGAAGATGGAAACATGAGTTCGAGGGAAACCAAAATTCATCTCAAGGTTTCTATTAAAATGGATATAAAATCCGATTAATTGTTCTCATACTAGGCTGTTTGGGAGGGATTAAAGCTTCATTTATAAGCCAATTGAAAAAGATACCAAACTGCGAACGTCAAGCTGAAGCATTGACGGTTCGTATGCAAAAGGCTGTCCTTCTGGGTTCACTTAATCTGGTCCGACAGCACTGTTCTTCATAATATAATATAACGAAGGTAGCTCTAAAAAAGCATCCAATAGCGTTTCTGGCCACCGCGTAAGAACAACAGCGGCAAGGGACAGGGACACCTACAGAACAGTGAACTTAAAACACCTCGAGCAAAAGAATCGCGCTCTTGCTTACCTTTCAGGACGGAAGGAGCAAAAGCGGATAAGAGTACGTAAGGCAAGAATGGGAGAGGTTGTTTTAGTGCGGTATTACCACAGCACGTGGTTGAGTCCCACACGAACAAGTGCGTAAAGGCATTTTTTCCTCTCCTAAACTTGTTTTGTAAAAAAAGAAAAAAAAATGAAGCCTTATAATGTATGTATTTACTTGCAATGTACTTTAAATATGTATACAACCCGTATATGTATTCTAAATTATTAAATAATTAAGTAATTAATAAAAGATTTTGTAAATTATGAAAAAAAATGAAAGTAATTAAAAATTGAAGGACATAATTGAAAAATAATAAAAGTAATTTAAAGTTGAAAAAATAATTGATCTATAATGAAAATAATTAAGAATTAAAAAAAAAAATTATGATGAAAGGATAAAATTTCAGATAAATAATTGAAATTTTTGAAAAACTATGCCAATATAATGAAAATAATAATTGCGAATGGACAAAAATAATGGTAAACTAAAAGAATTTATTTAAATTTGCGATATTGCGATGAGTAATATACAATCTAGGAATGAATAATTTGATTGATTTAATGTCACGGAGAAATAATTAAAACTGAAGAAGTGATTGAAAAAACTATACAAAATAAATGGAATTCGAAACAGATAAATTTAAAATTTAGGACATATTAAAAATAATTGAAAATTGCAGAAAGTAATTGAGAAAATATAAAAATAGTACAAAATTGTAGTTTAAGTAATTGAAATCATAGTAGAAAGAAATTAAAGAAATTTTCAAATTACTTCAAATTTAATATATTTTAAGCGTGGATTAATTAAATTTTTAATCAATGCAGGTTCACATTAACTGAAATATCAAGAAAAAGAAGTTGATATAAATATTAAATTTGTAAACATTTTATAAAGGTGAAATATGATCTAAAATTTTAAAGAATAAAGCAACTAGTGAAATTGGCAATAATATATTTTAACCAACAAGAAATTGTTAAAATTTTTTTGGACTGTGTGATGATAATAATAATTATTATTATTATTATGATTCTTATTATTATTGAATCATATGATTCAGAATAAGTTAGCAGTTTTTACAACTCCGATACGAAATACAATTTTTCACTTAGTAATGAGATGGAAATATTTGGTTTTATATAAAATTATGTGATCAATTCAAAAAATTAATATCATTGAACATAATCTGAAATATTATTGCTTATAATATATAGCAGCTGTCGGGCTACGGGTAATCGTGATTTTTGTAGTTGTCAAAGTGTTATAAATTATTTGTAAAAACATTAATTATGGTTAAAAAGAATGTACATAGTTATTTTAAATTTAAGATTTCCTATTACAAAACTGAAGTTGGGCCAAGAAGGTGCCGTCACTGGCCCGAGATTCGGTTATTGTTTGTCTGAGAAAATTCTCCAATATAGAATCGATGTTGGCTGATTTAATGGGCCGTTACTGGCCCGAGATTCGTCCGAAGGTTGATAAATTTGGATAATTAAGACTGGTAGTCACTATTGTCGCAGTCAAGGGCCGTCAATAATGCCAATGTTGTTCTAGTATAATTTGCCGAATTTCGGCTATAATTGCTGGGCCAAGGTTGACCCTTGTTATTAGTTCTGGCATTTCGCACTTGGGTATACACTTGAAATTGGAGACAACTATAATTTTAATCGTAAAAATTGGATTGACAGAGGATGAGATTGAACGAGGTACAGTTTTCACTCTAAAATAACTAGACAAATTCTAAGTCGTTTATTACCCGAGGAAGAAATAAAACCAACGTCATAACAGTAATTGCCACTATCATGAATCATGAATTCTAAGAATATCTAAAGGAGTTAATGAAATATAAAGTTATTAAACGAAAATTAGTTATAAATGTCTGTAAAATTGTCATAAATGATGAAAAAAAAATATATTATTAAACATTACATTATTAAATGACAAATAATGATTTAACCTAACCTCAATAAAACCTTAAAAATTTATTGCGTTTGATAGAAATAATAAAAATTAAAGAAATTTAAATATTTACTGATCTAACTGCAAAATACTAAACTTTTGCAGCTTTTGTTTTTTTTACTAAAGAAATTTTTGTCACATTCTTAAAATGCTTAAAAGTAATAACAAAAAAAAATTCCTTCTAATAAGGGCACCTACTTTTGGCCCCTCGTGACCTGGGACGGACGAGGCCGGGTGTCCTCGGGCGGGCCTCTTCGATGTTCGGAAGGCAGGTATGTCCGACTGCCATGGGACGTCCTCCGTATGAGTGGCTGGAAGCGAAGCTCGTCCTCGTCATCACTCTCCGGTTCCCGATTTTCATCATCGGACCACCGGAAGTCCGGTCGAAGGCGGATAGAAAGTCCGTCAACCGGTCTCTCCTCTTCGTCCTCTGATGAATAGAGGACCCAGATGCCGAGCACAACATCTTCATCCGGCACAACACTTCCACCCCCGGCGACACTTTCACCTGTCGCGACACTTCCCGCGGCGCCCCTTGCGCTTTCGGCACCCGTGCTCGAACCTCCCGAGCAGCTCATTTTTAATTGAGATCAATGGAGATGTGGCTAACAAGGTACTGAGGGTCCGGCGTCTTCATGGTCGCGTCATCGGCATCCCTCCCTCATTACCATTTAAAGGGGAAGGCAATGTACGCACATTGGCTGGAGATGCAAGGCGCTAGTCAGGCCCACCCACAATGTGACTATTTGGCCAAGCGGACTCAATCAACCACCACACCAAGAATCGTAAATAATCAAAATGCAAAAGGATTTAAACGTTCCTTGCATTTTGATTAATTCATTGGACCCTCACTCCCTGTTTCTTTTAAGGTTTAGCATGGCCCAGTGTTGGTCCGGTACTGGCAATATAAGCTGCCAGGGTTCGGTCACCAGCACTAGCGCGGTGCCGTTTTGTTTGCCACCGATCTCGATCGTCAGCCTAAATTTGTACAGGGCTTGTCAGCCAGTATCAGCCCTGACTTGGCCCGACTCGTCCGTCATGAACCAATATATAAAAACTTTTGATTATACATAAAAAAAAAGGTGAATTTGTCATTGTAGGTATATTAAAGCTTCAATCAGTCCAAACCTTGAAAATAATAATTCCGACTATAATTTGAATCAGCGAGGGTTGGGATTACTAAAATATGAAATCAAGAAAAACTTCTTTTTATTGTGACCAGTTTAAATATTCAACTGTTAATATTTAGGATAATAAAGAGACAATGATTGATTAAAATTCAGATTATTAATGCCGTGACTAATAAAGATTTAAAAGGAGTCTTATATGCATCAAAGAATGCATACAGAAATTGATTGATATTATAATAAAATAAAGGTACGTTTAATTGAAGAAAGTATAGATAAAACTTTTATTTATCAACTGCAATTAAAATTTAGGTCTAACAATAATAAATTAAAACTTAAATATATAAATTCTTAACTATTAATTTAGGTTTCTAAAAAAAAAATATATATATATATAGTTATTTTTGAAATTTTAAATCTCATCAAAGTAGATTCTAATTTTAATTAATCCCCTTAATCTAAATTTTAATTAAAAATTGAATAAGTTTGATAATAATTTGTTCGTGCAATAATTTAAAAGTATTTTGAGATCAAAAACAGAAAATTTATTGAAGAAATTTAATCTTGTAATTCATTTTTTTTTTAATAAAAAGTAAGATTAGGAAATAAAAGTTAGCTGTGAAAGTTATTTCCAATTATTATCAATCACTTTCTTCTAATTTTAATTTCATTTCTCCATTTTTAATATATTTTCTCCATTTTCAAATTATTTTTCTTAATATTTAATACTTCTCGCCTTCTCCAATTATCAATTTTATTGTCAAATTTCAATACAATTCTTGAATTATTTTCTTCAATTTTCATACATTTCCTACAATTGTTTATAGTTTTCTTTAGTTTACACTTGACAATTTAATTCTATTTTTCAATTTTTATTTCATTATTTCTTAAATAATTATTAAAGTAATTATTAAAAGAAAAAAAAATATTTTAATGGTCGATTCGAATTTCGAACTGTGCTGATTCGAAATCTTCGAATAGTTTGAAATCGAGCATTTGTGATTCGAGTCCAAGTCGAATTCGAATCATTCGCACCTCTCGACTTCAAATGTGGACAGAATGAAATGAAACATGAGAAAGGAAAGAATCTTATTGTGGGCTATTATTCTAGATTTTGTAAAGATGATTAAAATAGAATAGTAACTTTCAAATTGGTACCTTTCTTGTGAACACAACTTGAAAACAGTTTCGCAGATTTGAATAACATGTGTTCTTTACAAAAGAATCTGTTTCCCAAAAGAAGATTTATATTTTTTCAAAATTTTATGGAATATTTGCAATTTTCAAATTTTAAGAAATTATAATTATTATTATTTTTTTATTCATTGTTTCCTTCGTGAAGACTTTAAATTTAAAAAAAAATTTTTTTTTTAAATTTTAAAATCTAAAATTTTAAATGTTCAAACCTACTAATTATACAGCATACGCATTAATAAGTTTAATGCCATTAATAATTAATGAATTCCTCCATTGAGGAAAATGGGATTTCCTTTTCCAGACCGGGCCGAGTCGGGGGTCGCGATAACCGGGGACCAGAAATGGATTTTCGCGGTGGATTGTTATGGGAGAATTATTAATTCAGTCTCAGCTCAATAAAATAATTATTTTGTAGAGCTGATACTGGCCAAGGCTAGGCAAGAAATACCTGGTGGCGACGGGAATCTGACACCCTGATAAGCTAGCTGTGTCAGCTTCCTGTGGCGAGACCCACGACTTGGCCTCGGTCGAAATAGGAAAGTATAATTCTAGCCGAGAGTAATTATTCTCGGTTTGAATTTAGAAAATTTGATGTGCCCTTAGGTGAATTGCGCGAGGGTTGTCTGCGGTAGCGAATATTTCGCTGCCGCGGCCAACTCTCCTCTCTTATGGCTTGATGACAGCCCTGGGATTGCTGTTAACTAGTGTTTTTCTTGTATTATTATGAACAATTGCTATTGAAGTAAATAGCAATTGAATATGTTACTTTCTTTTCTTTCCAAAATGGCAATAAGCGTGCTGTCGTTTTCTAATTTTATTATTGGCGAGTGCTCTTGATGTGTTATTGAACACTGTCAGGACCGACATTTTCGGTTCAAATCAATTGCGGGACGGCTGCAATCGATGTCAGGAGGATCGATCGTTGTGATTACGATCGATCAAACAGAATTAAAATTTATAATAATTATAAATGATTTAGCATTCGTTCCCAGGCTTGAGCGGATGTTAAAAATCCGTCTCAGCAGAATTCAACCTTGCAACGCCCCTTGATGAAATCCTAACCCGCTTCCTATTTCCATAATTCAACAAAATTTTCCCACCCAAGATTCCTACCGAAGCAGAAGTTACGAGATCGAAGAACATCAAAACTGCAGTACAACTTTCCAGTTCTTCTGATCAACACCTCTCCTGGTCCTTACCTGGCAGAGCTGTTGATTTTTAAATTCGGAAACGACGCGACAAAGCCCGTCTGCGAGTCGGAACCCGGCTTCCATACTTGTGAAAAATACAAGGGAGGTACGGGCGGACGATAAATTAAATTGAATCTTCAAGCCGACGGAGTACCTAGGGAAGCTGATCTGGAGAATTTAGGCAAACTTCAAATTTTGCCAACGTTGTCCCAGGACCGGCCAGTCCGTACGAGGGAGTACCTGCGCCGCGCCAGACCAGTGGTTTGCCCCCACATCATTAAGGACAATCTAAGCACACAGGTGCTTAACCGTGAAATCTCGCCCGTCGGAAGGTGCACCGTATGCAACTGTTTCCGACGGTAAGTGTAAGTGTGAGTGGTTATTATTATAAGGATTACTTTTTCAAGGTCACGGTAGGGTGAGTTAAATTAAACTTAGTAATTAAATTTCATTCTCTGTAAACGTAGATTCAAATTTTAATGTTAATAAATTTTATAAATTTAGAGAAAAAGAAAATTATTGCAGTGTTTTATTAAAAGAAAATTGGAATCTTTTATTTCAAGTTAAAAAAAAAAATTCAAATTCAACTCAATCCACTTCGACTGGCTGACAGCTCAATCGAGATAACGGTCCCGCAATTTTTAAACAGATTTGAAATTCCGATTTCAAATCTGGCAGCTTGGTGCCTTCAGGACCGGAAAAACAGCAACAAGACATTTCGAGGTTCGGATCCCTAAAAGACCGTTCTTCTCGAATTGGAATTTTGGCACACTACCCCCCTCAATAATAAAACATTTCATTCTATTTAATTTGGGATTTTTCTGGTTTGTAACAAATAGTATTAGTAAATTGTTAAATGGGTTGTGTAATAATTATAGTGAGGATAGTAATATTAGAAAATAATTAAATGATTTAACAATGATAATACTCAATTGTGCATTTTTGTCCAAAGTCTCATTTATTTTGACTTGGTTCATTCTTTATGAGAGATACCTATGTCCGTTTGAACTCTGAATTGTTATTTAGAATGTCATTATTTTCAGTCATCATTATTAGGTGTTATCCCAGTTTATTATTTATGTTTATAATTAAGTTATTTGGTTACTTAATAATAATAAATTAATAAATTGTTTTTCGATAATTCGTAGTAAAATATTTAGAGGTTGGGTGAAATCAATAGATTTCTGAGAATCTAATAGTATGCAAAAACATGCTCTGAACTGTAGCAATTGCTTAATCACTATTATATTTGAAGCTGATGTTATAATAAGCGGATAATGATAATATTAAATTTTTACGGCTAACATCGTAATTAAAAGTTGATTATTTAATTATGAGACATTATTATTCTAGCGTTAATTTTATAATCTAGTGGATATTCAATATCTAGTGGATATTTTTATTTCTTAAAGATATTTATTTAATTAAATAAAAGAAAGGAACTCAATCAGATTTAATTAATTTTTAATTAATTTTGATTCTAGATAATTGTGCGAATAATACTTATGCACACACAATTGGTTTCATTAATTTCGGTTAATTAGGTAAAAAGAGACAGCCGATTTATTTTACTCTTGATCATCATTATTTATTAATGCTAATGGAAGTATTGTTATAATGATATCAATATTTCCATTAATATACCATAATAACAGATTGAAATTAACTACAGGGCAGCGCTAATGACATAATAATTTTTTGATAATTTTAATAAAATGTTAATTATGTAAGATTAATAATTACGATTGATTTGATTTAATTAAAGTACTTTCTAGTTTTAACATTGAATTATGTATTGATTATTATATTTTAATAAAATTATTTTGAATAATATTTTAAGTTAATATAATATAGTGATCATTAATATATGAAAGTTAATAATATTTTAACAATAAGGAAATGGTAAAATAATAATTTAATGAAAAGTAAATATATATTAATGATAATAATAAACAATAGTTATAACTGGTAATAATAATGTTTCTGATTACTCATTGTAATATACTGCTTGCCTATGATTGTTATTTATTGAGTTCCATATTAAAGAATTAATGGATACTTGGATAGTAATTTTAAATTCTCGCGATTAAATTAAAATATGCCAATATAATATTAAAATAACATAATATACCAATACAATTTGATAATAAAGTTGATTATCGATTGTATTCTAGATGGTAGTTGTATTTCAAAGTTAAAGCCTTAAATTTTTGTAGAAAGAGTGATGGGCAAGAGTATTGAAGAGGGAGCTTCTTCTTCCTCCTCAGATCCCAACTCGTCTCTTTCTTCTTTTTCATATACTGGTAATCGAGCTTCTTCTTCCAACTCCGTTAAACCAATACTGGCCCAGTCAAATAAATCAAGTTTCTTTGCAAACTCTTTATTGGTTCCTGTAACGATGGAATTCGCTGCTTCATGAACGTCAGGATCATCATCTCCATCCGAATGTACCGGCCAATCCCTAGGCTCTAATTCTGGATCCTGCATCCAATCTTGATGCTGAGATATGGATTGATTTAACTTGGTGAATGCCTCTTCCAGTTCGGTGGCAAGTTCTTTCCTTGGCTTTGGTTCTGGGCTCTTCAGGTGTTGTAGGACATTTTCTTCTTCTTCTTCTTCTTCTTCTTCTTCTTCTTCTTCTTCTTCTCCTCCTTCTGAGCTTTTATCACTCTCACTCATGGGTGGACTTATCATTACTTCTTGTTGATTTGTTCCTAAATTAGGCCCCTCTTCTTGTGGCTCAAATAACTCTGCTTGAGTTGTTGATACATCTGGAGGCGCGCTTTTGGGTGCCCTAAAGTGTGATAAAGATAGTGGAGCAGATTTAGACTGGGAAGTACGCTTCTGCGTTTCCTCAGTAGTGGGGGATTAAAATCTGCATCTGTCTCGTGATCTAAACCATATTCTTCATCATCCTCTTCTATTATTGCTGGTTTAGGTTTGTTTTCTAGTTTCCTTCTTTGAAGCAATCTTCCTCCTATTAAACTTTCTTCTAGTTTTTCTTTTGAGGTTGAGGCCTTTATAACAGGTTTTAATGTTGTTGGTTTTGATGTTGCAGATGTTGCCAGAAGATCCAGACAGTGATTTGCTCCTCGTTAGACGACTAACTGCAGGTTTATTCACGGGTAATTTAGATTTTGTAGATTGTCTACTGTGCATTAGGATGTTGATTATTTTTTCTTCTGAATCTTGATCTACAAGGTCTAGAGTTGCAGGTTCGAAGTCCTCTGTGGCTTCAACAGGATTTCTGGATAATGCATCCGGGTTCGAGTTTAATTTACCCGGTTTATGCTTGAATTCATACTCATAATCTCTTAACTTTAAACGCCATCTTACTAATCTCTGTCCTGGATCCTTAATGGTTGCAATCCATCGAAGAGTCTCATGATCACTCACTAGAGTGAATTTCTTTCCATATATATATGGTCGAAAATGTTGTACTGCTTGTAATACAGCTAAACACTCTTGTATGTATAGGTACCTCGTTTATTGTTGGTATTGTGTGCTTCACTAAAGGGGTAGAAGTGAGAGCTTTTCCAGGAAGATGAACATTTTTCGGAAAATCTTTTACTAGTTGTATGACATGATCTTTTTCTTCCGGTAATAAATGCTTTAGATGTAATTTTTCAATAATAGCCGATGTTCTATCAACAGGAGGAGTAGCAGGATCTTCTGAATATTCTTCATCTGAATCTTCACCTGGCAGATTGTAATATTTAAAAGGTATTAATTCTTGGGATGGTACATCCAAACTGACGTCATCTGAAGTCGTATTTATAGCTAAAACATGGCAAACACCATTTTGGTTAGTGAATGCCCCTTCTCCAACAAAAACTCCTTTTACTGTTCTTATTAAAGGTAAATATCCTTCCTTGATTTCTTTGTTGAGATTTTCTATCGGAACGACCTGTCTTGTCCTGGCCTTAATAAGTAATTTGTTTTTCTGGTTAGCCTTATTTTCGACCAAGACATCCCTTGCCCTTACTGACTCGCTATCTGCGAAAAATATTGGTTTAATAGGGTCGGAATAAGTGACTATGGAATTGTGCCAGAATGAAATTTCTACTCTTTCTTTTCGAACATAATCCCTACCTAATATTCCATCCGAATTAATCGGAAAATTCGATGAAACTACTTGAAAAGTAATCAATGAATTTCCTAGGGTTATTTGTACAGTCCCTAGGGTTGAAATTGTGAACGGGGATAATCCAGCGATTTTAATGGCTTCGTCTTCTAATACCAGTAATTCAGGATCAAGCATACATATTTTGACAACATTTACGTCGGCTCCTGTATCGATGAGGAAATTAGCTTTAGAGTTTATGAAACAAGGGGAGGATAATTCTATCACTGGTGATTCTTGATTAGTTCTTGCGACGAGAATTTTTCTTGTCTCTTGAGTATTCTCACATTTGCTTGACGCTGGCCTGTTTTGTCTAAACTCGTCGTCGCGTCGGCACGAGGAGCAGAATTTAAGTTTAAATTCTTATCATTGTTTGGAACTGGGGATTGAGAACGGGGAGGTGTCCTGTTTCCTGGATAGGAATATCCTTGATAAGGTTGTTGAGGTTGAGGTGGTTGGTGATAAGGATATGGATTATAAGGTGGATGATATGGGTAATATTGATGAGGTTGGTAATACCCTGAAGTTGAAGGGGGTGGTCTATAAGGATGTTTTAAAATACCCGAGGGGGTTTGGAGATTGCGAATAATCTCTAGGAGCTGGAACAGGGGGTGAAAATCTCACATGAGAACTAGGACTTCTATCTCGGGATCCAATTTTATTAGTTTGTTGATAACGTGAAAAATGATAAGCATTGTTGTAGTTTACCGGTCGATAATGATGTCTGTATTCAAACTCTAGCGCGTGTTTCAACGCTCCTTCAAGAGTTTTAGCTCCTCTAGCTTCTACTACACTCGAAATTCCATTTGAAAGACCTCTAATGAACGCCTCCAATGCACAATCAGTTAAAGGTTCCGTCATCCCTTTCGCCTTCTACATCCCATATTTATCTTCTAAAGCCGCTCGTGCTCCTGACATCAATAAAGTTAGTTTGTCATAAAACTCATTGGCACTCTCATTACGACCTATTCGAATTGTAGACTTCTCGTGCAAATACCAAGAATAGGATTTGCGTAGGGCAAATCGTTGTTTCAAATGTTGAATAATTTGTTCAGTATTGTTGAAAATTTTGCCATGGGTACTATCTCGGGCTGCACCTTTTAATTTGGATAGCACAGCTTTGGTGAATTGAGCTTCACAATTCGCGGGTATACTGGACTCTCCGTTTATGATGTCCTGAATAAAATCTCTCACGGGTATGTTTTTCCCGTCATAAAAGTGGATATTCATAACGCCTTGTTGTAAAGCGAAACATTCAGCCATAGACGTGACCATTCACAGTGGTTTAAAACTGGAATTTACTGTTCATAATCAACTACAGATCACAATTTTTAACCGATTTTCAATCTTTTTTTTTGTAAATTGGACATTTTAACAAGATATCGATTTATTTCTGCAGAAAAAGCTAAAATAAACTATATATCACTCAGAAATGTTACAACTACACTCATAGAAAAAGGTAATGCAAATTGGACATTAGATTCGTAATCAGAGATCCCGAAAACTCCCAAGTAACAAGTTTCAAGCAGATGCTAACAATTTTTAAAAATTCGTCCGCCATATTGGATCCGCCATTTTGAATTTTTAAAATTGGATATCAGATTCGTAATCAGAGACCCAGAAAACCCCCGAGTAACAAGTTTCAAGCCTAGTATCTTCATACAGCAGCATGTACGATAATTTGTTTAAAACAATTGTTCATTAGGTCTTTTTTATTTATTGTATAATGTCTTGTTGTATGTATTTGCATTACCTTTTTCTATGAGTGTAGTTGTAACATTTCTGAGTGATATATAGTTTATTTTAGCTTTTTCTGCAGAAATAAATCGATATCTTGTTAAAATGTTCAGTTTACATTGTATATTTGTTTATTTAACAATTAAACAACAACAAAAATAAAAAATTGAAAACCACAGTTCTCTTACGAATTTTCTTCTGACTAATTTAAAAAAAAAGATTGAAAATCGGTTAAAAATTGTGATCTGTAGTTGATTATGAACAGTAAATTCCAGTTTTAAACCACTGTGCCATTGCGTCATTTAATGTTCGGTCAATGGTTCCACTAAAGGAACCATCCTTGCCTGGATTCCTGGTTTCCGTCATTATTATAGGAAAAGAAAATAAATGTGTTTATTTTAAATTTAATCAATCGCTGTATCTTAATTAACAATCAACAAAATAAGCTTGCAGATAGGGTTAAGTTAATGTAAATAAATGCCGCGACCAAACAAAATTTTAATAAATTAATAATATAATTATTTCTTAATTATCAATCAGGAGGATTAAGTACTCTCCGCTGAAAAAGTATTTGCGTCCTTATAATCGGCAGACTTAGAAAGAGACGTAGCTATTATCCCCTACTTCTTTGCACTCTCTTAACCACGCATTGAAGTCTCTGGCGTGTGACCGTCTCGTTAACCGGGGAAGTCCCGTGGCTCTTCCGCGGTTGCTGTGGCCGCTCTCCTTAAGAAGATGACTCACTCGCTCGCACTGTAGCTTATATATGCTGTTCGAGCATCTGATAACAAGCCTCAATGGTATTATTATTAACAATAATTATTTATTTAAAATTTTTCAAATTTATTAATTTTTACTAAAATTTTTATAAACAAAATTGATAATTGATTGTAATTTTTCTAACGAATCAACAATTTACACTTTTAACAAGGAATATCTAAAATTCACTTCACTTTTATTATTTCTCACTTGATAATAACTTACTTATTCGTCACAAAATAAACCAATGAATAGGTTTAAATGAAAATCACTCAGATCTTAAACTTAAATTAAGTAGAACTCTATGTAAATATAATAAGGAAAATGCTCCTATAATTATATAAATCCAAACTATTAGGAACCAAATCAACAAATATTGATCACGCAATAATTGAACAGTAGGAATCATGTCGAATTTATATTATTTAGATAATTTCTAAACGAATTTTGATGAAGTTTAATTTTAATTTTACAATGTAAAATTATCTGGATTTGTTCCCAAAAACGGTATTCCCAATATTCCAGTTATTTCAGATGGTTCCGATTTAACTGTATGAAAGATTACGTAATGATTAGCGATCAAAATTCGCACTGTTCCTGTCATGGAAAAGGTATCTTGATCTAAAAAGAGGGACTCGGATTTATTGATTTTCACGTGTTTTGCTAATTTCTTCTCGTCGATTAAATTTATGGTGGCAACTGGGCTTGCTATGAATAAATTTCTTGATTCTTTAAAATCGGGTGAACTCAAGCGTACTTTGGGATGCAGGTCCTTTTTGAACGGTAGGTTCGCAAAAACATACATTCCTTGAACAAGCTGCTTTGCTAGATTTTAGTTCTTTAATGCGTTAAGCAAACGCATTAACACAATTGTTCCAAATATTCAATAGGTCCAAAATGTGATACACCAAAGAGCCGCACAAAAGTACTCGTTTTCTAACAAATCAACGACCGAGTTCATTTCAATGAACAAACATAAATTGTAAACAAACACGTTATTGATATTATGCAGATTTATAAGACGATACTTTTACAGGTTAAACCCGTTCATAAAAGGGCATCCTACGACTCCAGCTTTTTTTAAATCTTGCCCTGTGCAAACAACGTTAAAATCCACGGTTTCGTCTAATATAGGGATTTGTACAATACCGTTTGTTGTTATTTGTTTTTTGTTGATTATGTAAATTTTTGTGTGATCTATTTTCATAAATTCTCTCAAACTTTCCTTTTCTATCAAGTTGACATTTAGCGTGGGGTCATAGATGAAATTACCGAAATTATTCGTTAAACAATCTGAGTATATTGCGACTATTGGTTTCTGCTGATGGTTAATCGACAAATTTGACGTCATAAATACAAAGTGTTAGAGATTTTGTTTGACACTTAAAATTTTACCCCCATAAATATCAACCATCATTTTCCCTTTTAAATGGTGAAATGGTATTTGTCTTAATATTTAACAAAATAACGGAATTTATTCGATTAAACTCGCAAACACTAAGATTTAAAATGTCCGCAACTAAATAATTTACCCTTTTATTCCATAATATTAATACATATGTTATACTTAGGAATTGAAATTCAATTGAACTTTTTATCAGTAATTTGTAGGTTATGATAGGTAATTTATAGTTCTAAGGTATGGTGATCCTAGAATCCTTATGAACTCACTTAAACCCTTGAATGGCGTGACTTGAAACTTAATGACTGAATTGTTATAATATAATTAAACTAAACTTTTAATCCTAAAAATTTTCAAATTAATGGAAAGTACAGATTTCGAATATCATATTTTAACTTTTTAGAACGGGGGCCAATGAAATTCAAAACTATCACGAATTAGGAAAATCCTAGAGTGTCCTAGCTTTAAAAGAAAAGCATCTGAAAGCAATGCGCATTTTAATAAATCATAAGAATTTGTTTGACGTGAAATTTATGTTTACAAAAAATTACATTAATCTTTAGTTTAATTGTGCTAGAATCTTACAGATAATTGGCTGAGTTAAACCTCCAAAATAAATGGAAAACACAACTTACAAGTATCAAATCTTAACTCTAGGATCAAATGACGCCTATTATTATTAAAAGATAGTGAAATATGAAAATTACTTTAATGAAATTAGATTAATTGTTAAACAAAATGTGTTTATCAAAATTTAAATGAATTAAGGAGTTAAGTTAAAAGACTGATTTAATTTTCCAATCTGTAATTAAAATGGAAAGCTTGATTTGTTAAATCAAACAAAATAGAAGCCCAAACTAGTATCAACTTTACTTATTTTTCAAGTATTACAATTGATTAATCCCAGCGAAACTTTAGTAAAAATAATTATATCTTCTTTTACTTCAATAATTGAATTTTATCATTCTCAAGTAAATAATCATTTCATAACAAATTCATGAATCTAAAACAACTATTATAAATTGTAGCAAATAAAACACATTAGAATTTGAATCAAAATTAGATCCAATTTAAAACCATTGCAATAAAAGTACATAAAAGCTGAAATGAAAAGTTTCAATACTGCATCAATTTTTTAAAAGATACTGTTTTGACTACACCTATTATTAATTGAATTAACAAATAATGAAAACTATTTTAACGAATATCAATTGTTTATTCAACAAAAAGTGTTATCCCACTTCTGACACCAAATCAAGCTGTTACGTTCGGACAAAGGACCGAACATATCCGGAATTGTAACAGCTTAATCAACTAAGTAGAACCTAGTCTTTATATATATTTTTGGGGTTGTTCACTTTATAAAACCTATGGGGTTTTCGTTGCATAATTCTTTGTGTACTTACTATTATTCTTGTAATATCAAATCTCGAAGTGAATATGCTCAATATCAGAATTTTAGTAGTGAAGTAGGTAATTCTTTATAAGACGGCGGCTAGCCAATAATGGGTAAACTCCATAAGCAAGAAAACTCACAATATAATCTGAATTTAAACTTATTTATTCAGCAACAAATTAAAGTTTATAAAATTACAAGGTTAAGGTAAATTACAATTGATACTCGTTATTGATTGTTCGTTATTTGTTATTATACAATATTATTCTTCCGCTATTGATTACTCATTAAATGCTTGCCTTTCGGTATACGCTTTTATTTTGGGTTTTCAATGTTCAATATTATGAATGAAATAATAACTTACATTTAGTTCTTAAATGTCCTTTTGAAAGTTGAACAGGATGTTAAATCGCTCGATTAGCGCAGCAATCGATAACACAACGATTTGGAATACTGCTATGTTGCTGCTTGACAATTTGACGAATAACACTTCACAGTTCGTTTAACAATTGTTTTGTATTTTTACGACGGACACCAACAATTTTAGACGATACTCTAGAAATCGATTTTCAAGCACATGTTCAATTCAATTAAATTATAAAGTTCTAGATTTTTTCAGTCCGATGAATTACACTTCACAATTTATTTAACAATAATTAGGAAATTTTTTACGACGGACACTGACAATTCAAGACAATACTCTTAAATTTGACACTTAAACACGCGTTTGACTCAATTCAGATGTAAAGTTTTATAATTTTGGCAATCCGACGGGCCGTACGATAATCTATGCTCACTCGACGGAGGTTCTGGCGTATTCGACCCCTTCCACTTAGCGTCGCTTTCTTTTAAAGACAATTTCCACCCATTGTGAAGGATTATTGTTGAATTTTTGATCACGTTCTCATGCAAAAATGTTTTTGTCACGTACTCATGTAAAAGTGTACAATATTATGAAAACAATGTAAAAGTGTACTATGTTATGAAAACAATGTTCATCCGCGCCGTTTGTAACTTGAGATCATTCCTCGACTGATGGTTTATTTGTCGAGGCAATAGTTTATAATTAATTGTTACTAAAATCATAAATTTTGATTTCATTAATCAGTCGAAGAACGATATCATTATTTTGAATTCAATTTAAATCTGAGTAATTAACTAATTTTCAGCCCTAAACGCACGCAGACGTACTGTGACAATATTGTCGGGTGAACCCTTCAACCATTACCATAGTTACTACTTTTGTTGAATAATTGGAAGCTTGTAATTATTTACATTTCCGTCATTCGTTATTGGTATCTCATATTGTAATTTTCGACTATTTGGTTATTTATGTTAATTATCTTCTTTACCTATGTCAAGATGATCAAATTTTTAGTTTTATGGTAATGTTTTCTCTGTTAACCCTATGGTAATTAAATAATTATGCTAAATGCTTCTTTTTACCGTATAGAGGTAAGTTGTACCTTATCACAAGACAGCGAAGCACAATTACTATTCTATTTTATCTTGCTCTGGTTTCTATTTTTATTATCTCTTGAGATTTAGAATTAATTACCATGAGTACGGTTGCCTACGTTCAGGCGCATTTAAGATCGATCTTATATGGATTTTATATCCATGCCATCTATCCAATCTACCAAAATATCAATACTTTTGCCATTTTTGATATTCCATTATAATTTTGCAATTCCTATCTACTTCCGTTTTCACAGGATTTTACTGTGGATTAATGTATATATATATATATTTGTAATAGAATTTAAAAGTAACGTAAACTGGTTTGGAACTGCTAACGGAAATAATGATGTTCATTTATAATTATTTATTCGATATAGAAATATTAATTCGCTTTAATAAATTGTTATAATGCAAATTTACATCACCATAATTATGTTGTCAAAACCAACAATATAATAAAACCAATAAATCAAATGTAACTAAGTAAACACATGTAAACCAATAAACTATTAAATAATAAACAAATTTAATATTATTATTATTTATTTATTTAAATAGTTAAAGTATTTATTTTGCAAATCTAAAACAAAATAATGATTATGATCACTTAATTTACTCAATTATAATGAAATAAAATAAATTTCCTTACCTTGGAAAACTTCTCAAAGTCAGACCATGATGCAGATAAAAATCCAACTTCCTCGTAAAATGAATTCACTAACTCAACTATCACTATCACTGTCAACTTTCAAAATTGATTTATCGAAAACAATGAACACATTATCACTGTTTGCTAGTTTGGTAAACTTTGAAAATTTATTTTAGGAACAAATAAAGTTTGGTAAAAGTTCTTTTCATAATCACTCCCGATTTTATTATTTCACCAATATTAATGAAATAATCTTAACATTATTACACCAATTGTAATTAAATAATCATTAAATGCACAACTTATTATTATTTCATTGTTTAATATCAAATTTAAATTCTATATAATAATTCTTAACTCTAAAAAAATGTTACAATTCTACAAGACATAAGAAAGTAAAAGAATGGAAGGGGAATTAGTCCCACCTGAATGAGTGTGAAAGAGGAAGCTTGGGAGCTTCCTCTAATGATAACGAATAGGTATAGTCAGTTCTATCTCGCCGCTCTTATCTTTAAGATTAGATTGTAATTTTCTTTCTTTAATTAAGAATTCCGAAAGTTAAGAATTCACGCTTTTTATAAATAAAGTACCAAATAATTAGTGTTTTCGTGTTTGTAAAACGATTTATTCGAAATTCTGAGGATTTACGGAGTATTAAGTTAAAAAATTGTTAAGTGACTGTTAAACTGATAATTTTGATTTTGATTTTAGTGATTAATAAACGTTATGTTTAAAGTGTAAAATGTTGGTGTTGTGAATTTTACATTTCAAAAGCCCCTTCCGTCCGATTCTGATGATTAATTCGAACCAAAGGATCTATAGAGGTATAAGACTATTATAAAAGAACTTTGATATTTAAGTGACAAGAAAAAGAAAACTTTAAAGATAAAAAGAAAAAGAGAGAAAAATATAGTTTTTTTTAATTCAATGAAAAAGAACAGTTTTATTAATTTTCCATTTTGACTTGGTTAAGATTCAAGAAAACACTTTATTAGATTTAAATATATATATATATATATATATATATATTTATATATATTCAGTTATATATATATATATATATATATATATATATATTTATATATATTCAGTTATATATATATATATAACTGAAACAAATATCAACGAGAAGGAGGAACTTCGAATACCGATAGACTCGAGCCGTTGCAGCCAATTGGATTACACATTGTACGAGTAACCAAGGCCAACAATCAAAAGTAAGTGAAAATATAAGTCGATCTTTCCTTCGACTTAAAACCCAGAAAAGTGGTGACCGCGCTGCCATTTAGCTTTTAAATTCGAGAATTTTTAGTTTTTCTTTAAAATCTTCAAAATTCATTATATCTAGATTTCTTTATGTACAAATCTCACAGTAACTTTGCACGTCCGACGGACCACTAAAACCTGCCTTTTCAGAAGTCTTGGAATCTGCCCGAGACCTAACATAGTTTTGGTGACAGCGCATGTGGTATTTCGCCCATTTTTCTCATTTGTTTTTTTTTATAAACCATAAATGCTCTATTACGTACGAATTTTCAGATCTAAATAAGAAAAATAAAATTGGATAATATTTCGAAAACTTTAACGATCAAGTAAAAGAATAATTACAAAAATGACGGAATCTAGTATCGAAGCCAAACTCGCAGAAATTAAAGCTCGAGAAGAACGATTAATACAAGCGGAACGCGAAATCAATCAAAGAATAGAAGATGCAAAATTACAAGAGAATATTAATGAACTAACTAAAACACACAATGCCTTATTACAAAAAGAACTCGAACTTAAAATAAAAAACGACGAAAGTCACTACCAAAATCTAACAGAAATCGCGCATTCGACACCAAAAATAAAAAATCAATCATTTACGAAACCCAATTTACATTTGAATTTCTTTAATGACACTAAGACTCCCAATAGCCAAGGAAATGATTTCAATGACTCGTTAAACCCTTTTAATAATACCGCTCCGTTAATACTAAGGTATTTAAATTTATCCGAACGGTAAGAAGGATAAAAACCCAATTCCCTCCATGCGTAGAAAACGAAATAGTCCGATTACTAAAATTCAAACTAACTGTTACAGCATATATTGCAATAGGAAATGAAGAATTTAATACTATTGAAGAATTCCTTACTAAGCTTAAAACTACTTTTGCTACACATCGCTCCTCAAATCATTATAGGGGACAATTAGCTAATCTGGCTAAAGCCTACAATGAACCTGTTTTAGAATTTATAGAAAGATTTGATAACATTCAAACCGCAATAACCGACTGTCTTTGTTTAAAACAAAATAGAGAATTTTTGACGAAATTTGAAACTGACAAATTAGAAGGAGAATTCGTACAGGAATTCTTTTACGCTCTCCCACTACATTTCCGTAACTATGTAAATCAGAATGTTATATATAATATAATATATATATAATACCCTAGAAAAAACTTTAACTTAAGCGAAAATCGACAGCCGCAAAATTATGATAACTCACAAGGTCCGAGAAGACAAGGGAATTTTAATTATCCTAACCCAAGATTTGGAAATAGAAACCCAAATCCACAGAATTCACGCTTCCAAAATCCTTACTTTTAAAATAACAGACAACATGAAAGTGCATATCATGTACAAACCGCTCCCTTTGAAAATCCAAATCAATATTTTTTAAAATCCTGACACCCAAAGATCACCAATTTACCCACAAAACCCAAGATATTAGAACCCCAGATTCGCAGAAAATCAACACAACCCAAACTTCCAAAATCCAGGAAATTTTCCTAATTAATCTTACAGACCCCAAAACCAACCACCTTATCAAGGTCCTAGATACCCTGAAAATCGAAATTATCAAAATCCAGGAAACCCCTACAATGACTCTAGAAATTATGAAAATTTGAATCCTCAAACGCAACAAAATAAGAATAATTTATGTAGTAAATCTCTGTTCTCTTGACTATTCACTTAGGAAAATCCCCGTTATTAAATTGGCTTCAAATGACATCCTTGGCGAAATAACGGATTATATGCTCGACACAGGTGCACAACCAAATGTAATAAAAATCGGCAATTTAAAACCCTTTTCAAAAATTGATTTTTCACACGCCCCGAGAATTGCTGGTGTGGGCCAAGGACTTGCGCCAACAATTGGTATAACTAGAATCCGAATTTCGAATTTAAACGTATCCGCGAATTTTGTTGTTGTCACAAACGATTTTCCTATTCGAACAGGAACTCTTCTAGGTTCCGAATTCTGTAATAAAAACGAATCCATAAACGACTGCAAAAATGAAATTTTTTCACACCAAAATAGCCATGTGCCATTTGAAAAGGAAAAAATCTGTAATTTCTTGCCCAAAGAATGTAGGTCGATCTCAAAGCACAAACACTAGTAATGGGATTGTACACATCCCTATTAATAACACCACTCCTTTAAAAGCAAAAATTAGAATTCCCGTAGCACCATTCATTGAAACGACAAGCTCTGAGTTTACACAACCCATAGGAAATTCTGAAACGACGAATGAAACAGATGAAAATCCATGCGAAATTTCCGAATCAGAAATATTAGATAATAGCTACAAAAACGAAATTGGAAATTATAACTTGAGAGATAAAATTGATAACAGGCCGCGAATGGAAGATGAGACCGAAATAAATTTTTTAGAACAAGAAACAAAAACCTTTGTTATTCCAAAAGGTCTCAAAACGACCATAGATTATAGTAACAAAACAAATAATCCTATATTTGAATTAAAAAACGAAACCAAGCTTAAAGAAACCGATTTAGAAAATGTAAGTAAAATCGCAGATAATAATTTAAGTTTAGAAAGTATAGGTGAAATTAATGCTAGAGATTTTAAACATGAGATTTCAAACTAAAATGAAATCAGTACTTTTAAGTTAGAAACTAAAAATGAAATTGAAACTAACGCGATTATTTCAATAACTACGGAAGATAATGATAATAATAAATTTAGGTCAAATAAAGTAAATAAAATAGAAAAAGAAGAAATTAAGCGCGAAATTTCTAACGAAAGTGAAATCGATAGATTTAAGTTAACAATTGATAACAAAATTGAACTAGAAAGTACAACTAACGCGATTACTTCAATAACTACGGAAGACAACGATAATAATAAATTTAAGTCTGATAAAGTAAATAAAATAGAAAAGGAAGAAATTAAGTGCGAAATAAAATGATAGATTTAAGTTAGCAATTAATTACGAAATTGAATTAGAAAATACAAAAGCAGAAAATATGAGAAAAATTGAGAAAACTTGAGGTTAGTGACCTTAAGTCTGGATCCGACTATACTAAAATAGAGATTAGAAATGAATTTAGCGATGAAAACAGATTCAATTTTATGAATAAAATCGAAACCGGAAAAGAAAACGAAAATGACGATCAATTTAATAAATTCAATACAAAAAAAAACATCTATTAGTAAAAGTTAAAATTTTGATTTCGAAACTGAACAAATTTCCACAAATCAAAACGAAATTATTAATCTGGAAATAAAAAACAATGCTAAAACCGACGAAATTAAAGTAGAAATGACAGACGAAACAAGAATTAACAGACACGAAACTGAAACGAAAATCGAAATTGAATCCGATACAATTGAAAATAAATTTGACAATAAAAATAAAATCGAAAATCATGAAACCGAAATATCTGAATACTTAGAACTATTTGAATCACTTTTCAAAAATCATAAACCTGACGAAACAAAGTTAATAAACGACGATGTAGACGAAACGACACTTGAAAACGACGAAGCTGAAAACGAAAACGGATTTCCTAACGATATCGAATAAACAATTTTTAATATGAATGAAAATTTAAATTTTAATCGGTCAATAATATATTCGTATGAACCGGAAATTGGAAATAATAAAACAGATCCACCCATCTCAACTACCGAAAATAAACAAATACGTTCCGATATAGTAAAAAATTTGATAAATTTAGAAAATTATGACACAGAAAATAAAATTAGGACAGCTAAGATTTTCGAAGAGTACGCTGATGTATTTCAACTACCCAGCGAAAAACTTGCAAAAACGAACATGACATCACATATAATCGAACTAAACGATAGTATTCCGGTAAACGTTAAGCAATACCGTTATCCACAGATGTTGAAAGGAGAAATAGAAAAACAAATTTAAAAAATGATTAATGATGGTATAATCGAACCATTAAATTCTCCTTACAACAGCCCCCAATGTGGATTGTTTCCAAAAAATCAGACAGTTTGGGAAAAAAAAATGGAGATTGGTTATCGATTATCGTGAGTTAAATAAAAAAACAATTAGCGATGCTTATCCGATTCCCAACATCAGTGAGGTCATTGACCAATTGCCAGGTTCAAAATATTTCAGTGTGCTCGATTTAGCTTCAGGTTTACACCAAATTCCGATGCGTGAATGTGACAAGACGAAAACTGCTTTTTCAACGCCATTTGGGCATTACCACTTTACGAGAATGCCGTTTGGACTAAAAAATTCTCCCGCTACCTTCCAAAGGCAAATGGACGTGCTCTTCTACGGCTTGCAAAATAAAGAGATTTGCGTTTATATCGATGACTGTATTGTTCATGGCGAGACAATAGAAGAGCATGACCGAAAACTAGCCAAAGTTATTGAAAGACTTAGGAATGCGAACATGAAATTTCAACCGGATAAATGTAAATTCTACCAAAACAAGGTAGTTTATTTAGACCATGAAATTAGTCCAGACGGAATTCGCCCCGATAAAGAAAAAATAGTAGCAATCTTAAATTTCCCTAGACCTAAAAATCAAAAGAATATAAAACAACTTTTGGGTCTAGCTAGGTATTACAGGAAGTTCATACCGAATTTTGCGAAAGAAGCAAAACCATTAACTTACTTATTAAAAAAGGATGTAAATTTTATATGGACTGAAGCACAAGAAAAGGCCTTAAATTATTAAAAAAATTATCTAACTTCCGAATCACTCCTGAAATACCCAAATTTCGAAAAAGATTTTGTAGTCACAACTGACGCGTCGCAATTTGCGATAGGTGCGGTCCTTAGCCAAGATTATGAGGGTAACGACCTTCCGTTAGCATTTTACTCTCGGAGCTTGAATGACACAGAGCAAAGGTATTCAACTATCGAGAAGGAACTTTTGGCCATGATGAAAGCCGCCTTTCAGTTTAGATATTGCCTCTTCGGGCGAAAGTTCATTTTTGTCACTGATCATCAACCATTGATTTGGGTTGACAGATTGAAGGATCCGACCTCGAGATTAAAGAGGTTCTATTTAAAACTCCGAGACTTTGAATTTACCGTCATCTGCAAGGAAGGAAAAACCAACTACGTTGCTGATGCCCTTTCCCGAAATCCACCCGAAATTAACCCTGTTTTCATCTTTACCGACTCCTCATCCTCAAATTCCTCGGACAATTTCTTCAGACCAAGGAATCAAGAAACCATACAAGTAGACGTACATGCAGAAAACGACCCATCAAACAATCCCGATAACCAATCAAATAATATGGATAACGGAGAAAGAAGAAATGAAGATAATGACGAAAATAGGAATAACGTAGTTACATTAGATTCATCCTCAGGTTCCGACATATTTTCTAGGTCAAGAGGTCGAAGAATAGCATCAGAGAATTCGCCCGAGGAAAACGATTCTTTAAATTATTCAAATAACTCAGTAAATGACATCGACAATAACAACGGAAATAACGAAGGAAATATTGAAAATAACGATGAGATAATTAGATTACATAATAATTGCGATAATATTGATAATTTGGAAGAAATTCAAGAATATGAACAAGAGACAAATCCAACTCCGCCCGACGCCAGGATTATTGAAGATGATTTAAGTGGAAACTATGAGGCCTTTAATTTTAAAAATAATTTGGAAAATCAAGATATGGAAATCAATGGAAGCTCCGAAAGGAATTATATTTTTGACAACCCAAGCACCTTAAATTCTAATTCATCAAATATCTTTGATTTAGACGACGTAGAATATGATTTAAATAGCAGAAACCAGCCTTTAAAAAACGTCATCGAAGTCAGAGATAAATTATTAACATTTAATGATAATAATTTATGTTTCGTCGATTCCAAAAGTGAACCACTTTGCACAGGTGCTAATGAACTGTCAACTGCCGGACATCTCTTACCTGCTGTTCACATCGACGTTGGTAATATAAATTCTAGAATTTTTTTTAAAGAAAATTCATATCTTAGCTTGTCTAAAAAAAGACAACAACATTAGAGCACACCAAGATACCCTTAAATTAGTTTTCGAAAACTTAAATACATTCCTAAATAATCAAAATATAAAAACTTTGAGAATAGCTGTAACAAAATATCTCGATGATATTCCATGGAGTTCAGTAATGAAATATATGGAAGAAACTGCTAACAACTTTCCCAACACCAAATTTATCATATGTAATGGACTTATACAACTACCAAACGAAGAAGACAGGATAGGTATCATCGCCTCAACCACGAAAGCCTGCCAATTAAAGAAACTTGTCCGAAGAAAAATACACCAACCGATGATTCTTACCGATACACCTGGTTCTACTTTCGATAAAGTTTCTATGGATATCGTCGAACTGCCTGAAACACCAAATAAAAACAAGTATATTTTAACGATGCAATGTTTGCTCTCCAAATATGTAATTGCCATTCCTTTAATACAAGCCACCTCTATAAACATTGCGACAGCTTTCTTGAACAATTTAGTCTTTATTTATGGATGTCCAAAAATCATTTTTACTGATCAAGAATCGAATTTCACTTCCGCTCTGATGAAAAATGTCTCCAAAATTTGTAAAATAAATCAGTGCACAACAACTGCCTATAGCCCGCAGAGCAATGGCTCAATTGAAAGGATGCACCAAGTGTTAAAAGAGTATTTTAAATGTTACGTGAACTCTGACCCTAACTGGGACCAATGGATCCAATGTGCTGCCTTCGCTTACAACTCCAGCGTACACGAAGGAACAAGACTCACACCTTTCAAATGTGTCTTTGCCAAGCTTGCGAGCGTCCCTACAGATAAAATAACCTTAGAAGGTATTTAAGGTATTTGAGGTCGGTGACTATGTTTTATTATTAAAAGAGCCCAGAAAAGGTGTATTTGATTTACAATACACCGGGCCATACAAAATCCTCAGAACAATGGACAATAATAACGTCGAAATAACGTATAGAAATAAAACTAGGATAGTACATACAAATAAATTAAGACTGACAATTTTAAGATCCCTAAGCGAGTGTGAAAACAAAAAAAAAAAAATTTTTTTATAAAACTATATGCAAATAATTACAAGTGAAAATTTAAATCATCTAAATAAAGATCAATATATATACATATACATGAAACAAAATTTTAATCATAAAATTCCTATTATATATTCTTTTTAAAATTGTTTTCCAGAAAATGTGGGCCCTTTTATTCCTCATGAACTTGGTGGGAGTATATGCTTTATTGGGTTACGACTGTGGTGCGAAGACCCCACCCAACATTACTACAATTTCTTTGAGACACGTTGGAGATTGTGATTTTGGCTCAACGGAATTTCAAACCGATGTAGTATACGTTAACCTTTTGCAGTCGGTAGAATTCGGCTCAGTCTTTATTAAACAATGTAGAGTCAAAGTTAATACTAGGAATTTTCATTGTGGCATGCACTCACATTTATCTCTTTCTTCAAATAATATTTCTGTGTTTTGGCTAAAAATTTCAAGAAATGCATGTGACGAACTGCACCGTTATGGCCAATTCAAATTTTATGACGAAATTATTAGATCCCTTGAAGTAAATGTAACCAATTTTATAACACAAGACGACAAATCAAATTGTAATGGTGGTAGTTATAAATCAAAATCAAATCAACTAATCGAAGCCAATTTAGAAATTTCTTTATTTTCGTCTGAAGCGCCAACCAAAATCGATGAAAATTCCATAATTTTACCGTCAAACACAAAATGTGACCTCTCTCTTAATAAATGCGTAGACAGAGAAAATTTTTTTTCTTTCTGGAATAAACCAGAAACGTCTTTATGTAGTTTTAATTCTTTCGCAATACTATATCAAGGCTATGCCACGAAGACTCAGGAGAATAAAACAAAGCTCCCAACTATATAATTCACTAACTTAACAGAAAATGTTAAATTTCGATATACGGATAATGTTTTTCAACAAGTATGCGGTCTCACAGTCAGGAAGACAGAACTTGCGAAAATGTATATTTTTGAAACGTCTTTAAATAACCCTTTTCCCACTAATGTTTACAAAATCAACATAAAAGATTTTTGCTCTCAGCCTATTTTCATACGAAAATCATTTACGTTGCACACCATTTAAAAAACGAAAGTAACTCTTTATATAAGGATATCATCACACAGCGTTGTTTATTGGAACGTAAAGTGATCCAAAACTCCTTGTCACAATCTTCCTTAAATCCTGACGAATTTGCCTTTACAATTATGAATTATTTGGCTGTTTTCTCCGGTCACGTAGCCCAAATAATTCAATGTCAAGCTGTCCCGGTGAAAATTCAATTTACAAATTCAACCTGTTATTCTGAAATCCCGGTAACTTACAAAAATCAATAGTTATTCTTAACTTCAAAATCCTTAATTTTAACCTCAAAAGGAAATCAGGTGAAATGCAATAAATTCCTACCCGTTACTTTTGAAATTGATAATAAATGGTACGAATTTTCGCCGAGACTGGTAAGAGCTGAAATCTCCCAGATTCTCCAACCACTAAGCAAACCCACTTGGAGATACAATGACCCTGGCGATCTTGCCAATGGTATTTACGCACAAGAAGATATGGACACATATATGCAAACCGTTATGTTTCCATTATTAAATTTAGCGGTTTTGAGTCAGGTGTTAAGAGGCGCCATGGGCGAAGATATCACAAGTGACCATTTGGATATTATGAATTTAATAGATGAAAAATCATTAGAAAAATTTGCAGAAAGCGCCATGACAAAAATATGGTCGTATTTTATTACATTCGGATCTGTAAGTGCGGGCATGATTGGTGTCGCAATTATTTTCGGCATTGTCAAATATGCCGTAGATGTATTGTTGCACGGATATGCCCTCTATTCAATATACGGATGGAGTGTAAGGTTGTTGGGGCACTCTTAATCGTGAAGAAAGGAGAATGCAACAAAATAACAGAAACGAAAACGACAATAACGGACGAATAGATAACCTAGAATTGACTGAAATTATAGTTAACCCAACCAGAGTAAATGACGAACCTCAAATTCCAAGAACAACACAAACTAACGAAAATCCTGTAACTACATCTACCAGACTCCCTGATGTACCTCCTAGAAATCTATCCGTGGCCACTTTACCTCGACGAATACGTTGAAAAATATATTAAATGTACAAATATTAATAAAAGTTGTCACAAAGCCATTACAAAACCTCTATTTTATTAAGTAAAATAGTCGGTTTTGTTCTTAAGCGGTGGGGGGGGGGGGGGGGTGTTACGTCTGGCAAAAATTTTTCCTTAAAAATTTATGCCAAACTAAAATTTTTAACACGCGATTTGAAGTTCAATAGGCGACGAAGTAAAAATATCCTTATCGGATATACTAAATATTCCAAGTAAATTTTAGTAAGTTAAAAAAAAGAGAATTTTGTTAGAAACAACCTCTCCGATTTAAAGAATTAAAATTATGACTGTTAATCCAATTTGGTATGTATGTATGTATTTAATATGTAAAATAAATTAGAGTTTTAGTAAACCATATATTGTCCATTGTAGAGGAAACTATTTTATAATTAATCTATTACTAGAAATTGTAAATCCATAAAGTCAAAAGGTACGAACGATTTATGAATGAGAAAAATTACCAATTTCAAGAAAGTAGAACAATAATTAATTAAGTCAAGAATAAGGAAGTAAATTTCAACAAGTGCAGGCTAAGATAAACGCAGTTTTAATCTGAGAGCCGTGTCGCGTACCGCTAAGTCGATAAGATAAAATTCCCGACATATGTTACCTTCGCACGATCGACCGACTACAATTACAATCTTAGACTCAAGTCGCGTGCCACCATATCAACAACGAATATAAGATAAAATGCTCGAGGTATGTTTATCTCTGTATACTTTCAACTGATTAATATTGTAATGACACACTCGAGTCGCGTCTTATTTCATTTCAAACAAACAAGCTTTAGATTACAATGAATCCTAAAATAAATTCTCACCCTTTAAATTAAAATTTGTTATATGTGTGTCTGTTGTATATGTAATATATATATATATATTTGTAATAGAATTTAAAAGTAACGTAAACTGGTTCGGAACTGCTAACGGAAATAATGATGTTCATTTATAATTATTTATTCGATATAGAAATATTAATTGGCTTTAATAAATTGTTATAATGCTAACTTACATCACCAGAATTAAGTAGTCAAAACCAACAATATAATAAAACCAATAAATAAACAAATTTTAGTAATTCAAATTTTCCCAGAATTTTGATGTAGAACCAAATTCGCCAATCATAAGTAAGCTCTTGCACAATTCGTGCCTTCAAGAAACCTACTATATCGACTCTTAGTTCGTAAATTCAGGAAGATTTTTTCGATATTTAAATCACATTGAGAGCGAAAATTCAAAGAATTTTTCACTATTTTCAAGAATTAATTATTGAAACTAAGAAATTCTGTGAAAAAATATCGGACATTTAGCTCCACCGGGATTCGAACTCGGGTCTTTCAATTGGCGCTTGAATGCTCTAACCACTAAGCTACATGGGCCTCTGTAGCTTAGTGGTTAGAGCATTCAAGCGCCAATTGAAAGACCCGAGTTCGAATCCCGGTGGAGCTAAATGTCCGATATTTTTTCACAGAATTTCTTAGTTTCAATAATTAATTCTTGAAAATAGTGAAAAATTCTTTGAATTTTTGCTCTCAATGTGATTTAAATATCGAAAAAATCTTCCTGAATTTACGAAATAAGAGTCGATATAGTAGGTTTTTTGAAGGCACGAATTGTGCAAGTGCTTACTTATGATTGGCGAATTTGGTTCTACATCAAAATTCTGGGAAAATTTGAATTACTAAAATTAAATTCTCTAAAATATATATGTGTCTATATATATCATGGCCGAATGAGGCGATAAATCTGTGAAATTGTATCTGACATGGGCCTCTGTAGCTTAATGGTTAGAGCATTCAAGCGCCAATTAAAAGACCCGAGTTTGAATCCCGGTGGAGCTAAATGTCCGATATTTTTTCACAGAATTTTTTAGTTTAAATAAACAAATTATTAAAGTTATTTATTTATTATAAAATTATAAACAATTAAAATTTAAATTGACTATTATCCTTTTTTTGCTAAATTAATAAAACCAAATGTAATTAATCAAACATAGTTAAACATAAATAAATTATCAATAAATAAACAAATTATTAAAGTTATTTATTTATTATAATAAAATAATTAATAAAATAAAAGTTAGTTAATCGAACATAATTAAACATAAATAAATTATTAAATAATAAACAGACTTATTATCAATTAACATTTTATAAATTAATAATAACTATTAATAAATAAATTAAAAGGTTGGAGTATTTTTTCTGTAAATCTAAATCAGAAATTATTTAGATATTCTCATTGAAGACTTCAACTGCTTTACAAAAGCAGTGCACCTGCACCGGAAGTCGTCTCAGATAACACGTTCCTGAGACAACGACTGCAAGTCGGTCGCTGAATAAAACGAAATAAATAATGATTCCATTCGGAATATAAAATATTCAATTTTAGAATCAAATCTTAAATGCTTATGTTAACATTAAAAAAATATAATAATAATAAATTATTAACAACCAAATTAACAACAATTAATTAATTACATATTTTTCAATATTTAACATTCTAAATAATTTATAATAGGAAAAACTTCAATACCGACAATAAAATAAAACCAATAAATAAACAAATTATTAAAGTTATTTATTTATTATAAAATTATAAACAATTAAAATTTAAATTGACTATTATCCTTTTTTTCGCTAAATTAATTGTAACGAACTGTTACAATTATTCCAGCAGGGAACGAATTTTATAAAATTTTAAGATTTTAAAATCTCTTCGTGATTTTCTAAGACGCGTACCAGTGACCTTGCAACAAGGCATCAAATTTCCCTGCTGACTAATGGTTACGACATCCGGCGTGTTTGTAATTGCTCTGCACGGAGACGACAATTTCATTCTCCCAAAATTGAAAGAAGAAAAATTAAATTAATACATGTAGTGATATATAATTATGTAATAATTATATTATGATGTGGCATCGTATTTTACTACAATATCACGTGTAAAAAAATTGATGTCATATATTGTCAAATTATTCATGTAGGTTGTATGTTAATATAAAATTAAACTAAGGAGTCAAGGGGATAAATTGCCAACCGCCAATTAATAATTACATAGGAAATACCCCTAAGACTGAGACTGAAAAGGATCAAACTAAAGGTGAGACATAGAATTTCAATACGAATCGCGAAGTAATTCTTACTCCTTAGGTTCCAGCCTCTTAATTCCCCTTCCATTCCACGCAAAGCACGTGCTGCGGGTATCCACGCAGAGCACGTGCTCCATTGACAGCTTGCATCTAAACAAGAAAAACCATACTAAGTCTAACACTCCATATGAATTCCCAACGAAAAGAAAATCACTAAATTATCCTTGAAAATTAGTTGTTCTGCACATCATGCGTGCCACGAATTATGTTATATTTATAACATTAATGGAACATACGCATGAGTATGTAGGACAATTGAGCTGCTCAGGTGTTTGTGCATTATTACAATGCCTCCAAATGGCTGCAGTGTCAATGAAACTATCTTACAAAATTATGTGAATAAAAGATTCATATATGTTTATATTGAAAATTAAAAATGCTGCGATGTTAATTAACAGCACTAGTATTCGCTTCAGCTATGGCGAAATAAGCGAACAGAATTGAGTTTGATTGCAAAAGCAAGTCAAACAAAAATTCTTAAAAACATAATTGAAAGTCACACCTAAGCAGTTCAATGGCCGCAGTGCACACGACCCTTTTCTTTTCTTTTTACAAGCTCATCAATTTCACCATAATTTTAGCCACAATATTTCCTACGTCGGAAATGGTTGCATACTCGCTAAATTAATGAGATTACAGTAATTAACTTATTCTTTTCCCAAATTACGCGTAACAGTGTAAAACGTCCTTTTCTGTTTTGATTGCGGATTTGGTTATATTGACGTTAAATGAACGTCAATATAATTAATTAATAAAGCCAATGGTCTAATTAATTTATTGAATGTTAACTGCTGCGAACGTTTACTAAGTAAACACCATTCGTGAGGACAATTGCCACACGGATAAATAACAAGATTTCCAATTTAGTGAAAAATTGGAAAATTCAATTTCTTTTGGCCCATTCACAACTCAGTCTTAGGAAAATCCCTTAACTGACTTCCTGAATGGTAGTGGTAATCATCTACCCCTGCAATAGTAAGTAGAAATGTAACTTGTATCGTTCCAATTGATATTTGTATATTAGAGTTAGAGAGAGGGAGAGAAAATTTTTAATAAATACATAGAGTTTGATAAAAATACAAAGAAGGGAAAAACAGTGTTATTTTCTACCAGATAACTCTGGGCAAAACCCACCCCAAGCAGAGAATTCCGTCCCATAAATTTATAAACGGATTCGAGAGAGTCCGGTTTACTGTTGTTCCAGAATTTAAATTATCTGATTTGTTTTGTAACATTTGGCTAGCAACATAATTATAATTCATTGAAATCTAATAAATAAATTCTTCCGCTTGTAACAGTAAAATGGTGGCAGCGGTGGGATAATTCTCGCGTTTTGCCACCCTTCTAAAAAAATAATTTTTTTTCTCTGGAATTTTGGTTAGAGCTTTAATTAGCTCAACCTCAAATTCATTCCATGGAAATTAGAGCTTTAATTAGCCCAATTTCCTCCCTTTCTTAAATTGAAATTATTGTTTGAGCTTTAATTAGCTCTACTTCAATTTGATTCTCTTTTTATTCTGAATTTTGGTTAGAGCTTTAATTAGCTCAACCTCAAATTCATCCCTGGGAAATTAGAGCTTTAATTAGCCAAATTTCCTCCCTTTCTTAAATTTAAATTATTGTTGAGCTTTAATTAACTTTACTTCAATTTGATTTTCCAGAAAATCAGAGCTTTAATTAAGTCTATTTCGACTGTGCGTTCCCAGAAAATCAGAGCTTTAGCTAGCCTGATTCTCCTAGGAAAATTCGTAACACCTTAATTCTAAAATTTGAATGATCAATTGAAGATGGTAAATGTTTAGCAAAATAATTTTACTTATTTATTAAATAAGCAAATAAGTAAAATTCTTTTGAATCGTAGAATGCTGTCACTTTTCATAAAGGAATTTAAGTCATCTAATTTCATAATGAATGCAAAGCTGTGTAAGTGAATTTACTTCCTGTTTTTTTTGTGTGTACACTTACCATCACCTGTATTGAAATAGATACCGTGTCATATTCCATATACAACTTCCGTGGTCATATGAAGTATACAAATGACTACCTTTGGGTCAAACTCTGCAAAGTAATTGAATTCAGTATTTAAAACTTGTTCTAATTCTACTTACCTGAACAAAGATATTTTTATATTGTGAAAAACCTGTATTCCGTCGTTTTTCTAATAATGCTTTATCATGTGTAAACTCCTGATGAAATTTCTCTGTGTGAGTGAAGAAGCACCTTTGCCAATTTTCACAACTATCCCCCCCCCCCCCGTACCTAGAGGAATTCCCATAGCCGAATTTTTAAACAGGCGCGCAATTAACAACAACGATAATAATAATAACGCTTATGACACCGATGATAGCGACGTCACTGACGCCACAACCATACTGTACCATTCAGACGACAGTGACGTGGAGATGCTCGATTATATTGCAAGTAGAATATGAATAAAGTACGTAAGGTTAGGCGCGCCGGTAATAAGATCCAATTACTACGGGAAAAGACGAATCCTGCTCTCAGTCCAAAGGAAGTGTTACTAGACGAAAAAGTTATTCAGGCTACTGCCCAAATCAAAAAATCAAAAAGCTTCGAGGATTTCAGTCGTTTCTTTGAGTCAGTCCTGGATCAGACCCAGGCCATTATTGATAAAAACAAAAAATAAGAATTCGCATGTCAATCCGTTCTCTATAGCAAATAAGAAGATAGAAAAATTTTATATTTCTTTAATTCTCCACCTGATACCAAGAATGGTACTAAATACTATTTTCCCTTAGGACCAATGGGTAGAATTAACCAATAAATTAAACGAGGCTGAGGAACATTGCAATCAAATTTCTTTCTGCCACTTTGTATTAAAGCAACAGGTAACAGACTTAGAAAAACGTGTAAAATTTTTGTCCTCGCGATTAACTGTAGTTTCTTAATCAAATAGTGAGTTGCTCCAAATTGTTGATAAATTAAATGACAAAATTGATAATGCAATTGACCATATTTCTAATAATCTAAAGAACCTTAAATTAGAATAAGCAATGCCGTCGGACATTGTCTCTGAAATTTCCTCTTTACAATCAGACCCATTAAATAGTCGGTTTAATGCCCTATTAGATAAACTGGAGCAAATTGGCGCGGATTGTCTCGAGCTAGGAAAGAAAACTAAAGAATTACGAAAAGAAGAAAAATCTGTTTATTTCATAAGAACAGGGGCTGAAAATCAAACCACATTATTACAAGAAGCCATTACGAAACTCGAACAGAAGGTAAAGAAATTGAAATTAGACTAGACCCACCCCACCTTAGGAACCAAGGACGAAAATTGATCCTCAAAGAAATAAACTATACCTATATATATATATATTAGGGTGGTCCTTAAAATGGAAAGTTGCGAATTTGAAAGGTCTCACCCCCTGATTTTGTTACTTATCGAAAAATAAGAGATACGTATTTTTTTATTTTTTTTTATTTTAATATTTGATGGTGCCTCATCGACCTTGAAATTTCCCATGCATTTTGCATGGGGAAAAAACTTTTTTTCGTAGATTTGCAATAAAATCATGAAAAATCAACATTTTTTAACCGGATTACTCTATTTCTCTTGGGAAATGTTCAAACAATGACATCCAATAATTTATTTAAGAATTTTTTATTATTAACTATTTTTTACAGGGTCGTGAAAAAACCCCATAAATTGCAAAATTATGGAAAAATCGTTAAAAAATATTTATTGCTATTATTTCTGGTATTTATTGCTAAAATTTTTATTTACAACTAAAACAAATATTATTAATAATATTTTCAGGTAATTCGCAATTTGTTTAAACAATTTGTTGTTGTTATTGTTAAATTATTTTTAAATACATGTAGAAAAGTATGGTTTTTTGTATTATTTTACAATTGACTTTGATATTAATCATACAAAATAATGATTAATTGTTAAAAATTATAAAAATGATTGTTTAAACAATTTATTGTTGCTATTTGAAAAATAATCTTTAAATATATCTACGGAGTAGCAGTTTTTTCTTAATTTTGCAAGTAGTTGTGCTGTAAGGGACTGTAAAAAAGAATTAAATATGAAACATAATTTTCAACAATTGTTTAAACAATTAATTGTTGCTATTTGGAAGTTTGTCTTTGAATGTATTTACAAACTTGCAGTTTTTCCTTAATTTTTTAAGTAGTCCTACTGTAAGGAACTGTTAACGAGTAATAAATATAAAACATAATTTCAACAATTGTTTAAACAAATTATTGTTGCTATTTGGAAATTTGTCTTTAAATACATCCACAATCTGGCAGGTTTTCCTTTATTTTTCAAGTAGCCCTGCGTATATTTGACTCGGGGTGATCCATATATTTTAGAAAGTTTGAAAAACATTAAGTTTATAGAATTATTATAAATAAGATTAACTATGAAATATAATGTTAATAATCATTTGAAGATTTTATTTGGTTTACAAATTTACTAGTGTTGATGTTTGTTAAGAGCTATTAAGTGTCTTATAATGTTATAAGACATACATTACACAAAGACACTTAACATTTTTAGCCAACTTCAAAAGTGGTAAATTATTAAACGAAGTTAAATCTTTAAATAATTATTAAAATTATATTTGATAGTTAGTTTTAATTAATAATCACTCTATAATCTTAATCTTTTTCAAACTTTGTAAAATATATGCACCATTGTAGAGACGCGGTCATACATGCGTAACGCGTATAAACTTGTCATAGCGCGAAAAAACGCGCTTATTTCTTATAACATTATAAAACACTTAATATCTCTTGACAAACATCAAAACTAGTAAATTTGTAAACCAAATAAAATCTTCAACTGAATATTAAAATTATATTTGATAGTTAGTCTTATTTATAATCACTCTATAATCTTAATCTTTTTCAAACTTTGCAAAATATATGAACCATTGTACAGACGCGGTCATACATGCGTAACGCGTATAAACTTGTCATAGCGCGAAAAAACACGCGTATGTCTTATAACATTATAAGACACTTAATAGCTCTTAACAAACATCAACACTAGTAAATTTGTAAACCAAATAAAATCTTCAAATGATTATTAACATTATATTTCATAGTTAATCTTATTTATAATAATTCTATAAAATTAATGTTTTTCAAACTTTCTAAAATATATGGATCACCCCGAGTCAAATATACGCAGGGCTACTTGAAAAATAAAGGAAAACCTGCCAGATTGTGGATGTATTTAAAGACAAATTTCCAAATAGCAACAATAATTTGTTTAAACAATTGTTGAAATTATGTTTTATATTTAATACTCGTTAACAGTTCCTTACAGTAGGAATACTTAAAAAATTAAGAAAAAACTGCAAGTTTGTAAATACATTCAAAGACAAACTTTCAAATAGCAACAATTAATTGTTTAAACAATTGTTGAAAATTATGTTTCATATTTAATTCTTTTTTACAGTCCCTTACAGCACAACTACTTGCAAAATTAAGAAAAAACTGCTACTCCGTAGATATATTTAAAGATTATTTTTCAAATAGCAACAAAAAATTGTTTAAACAATTATTTTTATAATTTTTAACAATTAATCATTATTTTGTATGATTAATGTCAAAGTCAATTGTAAAATAATACAAAAAACCATACTTTTCTACATGTATTTAAAAATAATTTAACAATAACAACAACAAATTGTTTAAACAAATTGCGAATTACCTGAAAATATTATTAATAATATTTGTTTTAGTTGTAAATAAAAATTTTAGCAATAAATACCAGAAATAATAGTAATAAATATTTTTTAACGATTTTTCCATAATTTTGCAATTTATGGGGTTTTTTCACGACCCTGTAAAAAATAGTTAATAATAAAAAATTCTTAAATAAATTATTGGATGTCATTGTTTGAACATTTCCCAAGAGAAATAGAGTAATCCGGTTAAAAAATGTTGATTTTTCATGATTTTATTGCAAATCTACGAAAAAAAGTTTTTTCCCCATGCAAAATGCATGGGAAATTTCAAGGTCGATGAGGCACCATCAAATATTAAAATAAAAAAAAATAAAAAAATACGTATCTCTTATTTTTCGATAAGTGACAAAATCAGGGGGTGAGAATGTACTTGCATGCACATATGTGAAAATGCATATAGATGTGTATCTTGTGCAGATATGTTCCATGTATTGTACATTATGTTATTGTTTTGTAGAAATTTTATATTATTAATAATTTGCGCCTTACAATAGGCAGCCTTATCAGCATCATTATCAGGATATTTAGGTAAAAACATCTCTGACTATGCAGCGTTTTGAAAGTGCCTCGACTCAATAGCAGAACCAGAATTTAGTTGAAAAGTGAACTTTCCATTAGGTTTATAAATAATAAAGTTTTATAAAAGATAATTGTCACAGATCTAGAATCAATGTATCATTATACCGAGCGTTCAACCGAAGGTAACGATTCTAATGATAACACAGCCACACAAAATTAAAGTATTAAAGTTAAGTCGAGTTCAAATTCGAATGTTCAAAAAGTGTCATTTTATTAATTTTGAGGTTAGGGTCAAAACTTGACCTGATGGACCAATTCTGAGAACGGATTCGGATTCAGCGCATCAAAATACATAAGGAATGGATAGTCTCATTCCCCAACTCGGGTACTTTTTTTTGTGTGGCTGTGTAATGAGTCGTTGTCTCATGTTGATAACGAAGTCAGACTCTGCCCACGATAAAGTAGAGCAGCTGCGATATATTATCATAAAGAGATATGTCATCTAGTTACCACAGCTAGTTATTAACGACTGAAGAAAGGTATCCATAGGTAACATGTATAGAAGCGCAACACTTTGTCGCGGCGCATGTAAAATCATCTTTTTGCATGATCTTACTCCCATAATCACGCAGCCAACTCCCACATTCGACTTCACAATGGGAAGATTTGTCTTTAAATACTAGCGACGCGCTACATCTGGTCGTCAAAAGTTCTATAAGCAGAATATAGTGAGGATAGTAAGTAGACCCGTCGTTCGTCGTCAAGTTTTTAACTACGGTATTGCCAGTATTGGCTAAAAAGTTTTGAGCGCGTCTATCGATATTTAGGCCTGACAATAAATCTGTTTCTGCGCAAGTTTGGCAGTTGAAAAAACGAGATTTTAGGGCAAAGTACGAAAAACCAAGCAAACACCGTGGATTTAAATGACACGACAACGACGTTAATTTCCGAGTCGTGAAGTGTGCTATCCTTTAGACGACCTAAACTCACTGTTCTTTAAACTCATCGTCATTGTCGCTTTGTATGTTTATGGTATCGTCGGTACTGGTCTATAGTCTGACAAGTTTGTTAATTTTACGCATAATAATAACCCAGTTTCTGCGCAAGTTGGCAGTTGAAAAAACTAAACCTTTAATAATAAAGTAACGATAATAAACGAATAAATAATAATTTTCCTGTACCAGTGTTGGGCCAGCGTACATACATTATCACGCCAGTATCAGCGAAGCTTAGCGTGTTTCAACCGTAATTACCAGCTGTAACTTTCTAAAAGTAAGTTTTAATTGTATTCTCTTTTGTTATTTATAAACAAAAAGTAAATTGTTAAATAATCTTTGTTCAAACGGATAGTTCCATAGAATCTAATGAATTCTATATTATACCCGACCTTGCATATACACGGATAATGAATTTGTATAACCTTGTACAACTTTAAATTGTTATAAATAAACAACTATATCCTCTAAAGGAAGCATTTTATCATTTATTTAACACAAGCCCCATAGGCTTGATATTATACACGATCCCCATTAATAAAAAATATAAAGATTAGATCTCAGGTCTAGTTGTTTAGCTGTTATTCACTTGATTGTGTTAAGTTTATACTTAACACTTTGATTAGAATAGCCTCGCTCTGCTCGGACATAACAGCTAAAATGGTGTCAGAAGTGGGATTGTAATTTGTTAAATAAATAACTGAAAGTCCTTAAGAATAAAGTGTTCACAATAGCTTATGAAGTTTATTTTCATTTGTATTTGAGTTCTATTGTTACCAAGTAACTTATAATAATGCTGTTAAACAGAAAATAAGGATTTTCTTTAAAATTTATCTCAAATTTTAAAGTAATTTTTAGAGATTTTGGGAAACGCCTTTCGGCAGATATCTTAAAAATTTCGAAACAATCTGTATCAGTAATGGTAATTGGTTATAAGTTCTAATTATTAGTTAATAGAAACATAAGAAGTTATTTTACCAAAGTAACTTCTAGAACTTTTAAGAAACGCCTGTCGGCAGATATCTACAAAAGTTCGAAACTCTCTATTACCAATAGTAAGAACAATAACAAAGTAGAATCAAAGAAAATTGTAATATTGTATTACTGTTAAACAGAAAAATAAGATGTTGCTTTTGTTACGTTCTAGCAAAAAGACAGAACATAATTTGAATTTGCATCGAAATTATTCAGGAATTGTAACAGCATAATCAACTAAGTAAAACCAAGTCTTTATATTTATTTTTAGGGGTTGTTCACCTTATAAAACCTATGGGGTTTTTGTTAAATAAATCTTTGTATACTTACTATTAATATCGTGGTTTCAAACCCCGATGTCAATGTGCTCAATATTAGAATTTAAAAGTAAAATAAGTAAACCTTCATGAAGTAGTGGGTAGCCAGTACTGGGTAATTATCAGAAGCAAGAAAACTTACAGTGATTTCTGGACTTTAACTTATTTATTCAGTAAACAGATTAAGGTTTATGAAAATTACAATATTAAAATAAGTAACATTTGATATTCGTCATTGATCATTCGTTATTTGATAATTATTATTATTTTCCGTCATTCATTAGTCATTATTAGCTTGCCTTTCGGTATACGTTTTTGGGTTTTCTATGTGCAATATTAGCTATGAAATAATAACTTACATGTAAATTTCAGTTTTTCTTGGAATATGAATAGGATGTAGAATCGTTCGATTCACGCAGCAACCAATGGCATACACAATTTGGAGTACTGCTATGTTGCTGCTAACAGTTCGACGAATCACTCTTCACAGTTCTTTTAACAATTGTTTTGTATTTTTACGTCGGACACCAACAATTTTTGGACGATACTCTAGAAACCGATCTTTAAACACATGTTCAATTCAATTCAATTGTAAAGTTCTAGAATTTTGACAGTCCGACGAATTACACTTCACAATTTGTTTAACAATAGTTAAGAGATTTTTACGACGTGCTCCAACAATTTAAGACGATACTATTAAAATTTGACACTTAAACACACGTTCAACTCAATTTAGATGTAAGATTTATAATTTTGGCAATCCGACGGGCCGTATAATCATCAACGCTCACTCGACGGAGGTTCTGGCGTATTCGACCCCCTCCATTTAGCGTCGCGTGCTTTTAAAGACTATTTTCGCTATTTGCGGGGATTAGTTTATGTTATTTTAGCACGTTTTCATCCAAAAGTGTCAACTGACACGTTCTCATGCAAAAGTGTCAATAGTCACGTACTGTTGTCATATAAGACCGTTCGTAGACTCGCGCTTTTGCTCCATTTTATGTTAATTTTCAAAAAATCAATTAAACAAATGATTTATCGATTTATTCGATCAATCACATTAATTTATGCCATTGTGGATAGGGGTGTCTAAGAACGATCTCAATATTTTATACTTATAGCAATATTCTATCGATTAATTTACAGAATCCATCACTTACGCCAGTACTGGACTTATACTTGGCCCTTGTACTGAGCAATTATCATGGTTTCATCCCTTATTTTATATGTTATTTTCTATTATCTGTTATATCCTATAATGATTTTAGAATTTTATTGTGGTAATTAAGTCTTCTTACCCATAATGAGATTGTAATATTTAAACTTATGATAACTAATTAACTCATGATAATTGCTCCTTCAGCCCACTTATGATAATTAATTCGTTTATTTCATGATGGTAACTCATATTTATGTCTTTAAGAAAGTAATTGCAATGCTCTATTTTACCGTGATTCGAATGTTAATTTGTTACCATTAAGGAAAGTAATTAATTACCATCAGAGTCTTTATCTATAGTCGAGCGCTCGTCAACGTGATTTTACATTGATTTTTGTATCGAATTATTCAGAACCATTTTATCATTGATTTCTCATCACAGATAACTTAAAATCCTTTCATTCAATTATCTTTGGAACACCACTAATTTTATAAAGGGGAAAACACATAGAATAATTAATAAAATTCATACTGGAATTTTTAATGTATTTTATAATTGAGATATACTGAATAATTTAGAGAGAGACAGATAATTTCGGATTTTTATGTAAATCAAATCCAACATTAAGCATCTGACCTAATTTATTGCAAATAATTTATATTTAATTTCAACTGCGTATTATGAAAACATAGTTGCATGTGTGGTTGCCTAGCTTCATGCGTCCCGGTTTATAGTTAACACCGTTCTTACTATCATCAACAATATCAAAAAAAAGTTATGGATGGTTCGGACTTAACAGTCCTCCCTCCTTAAATTGTTCACAGTCCTCTGTGGACTTAAAATAAATTAAATTTTCTTTTCGTTGAATATATGTGCACAGGAGTTCATATGCCAGGTGTGCACACATATTCAATTTAGTTTGTTAAACTTTTTATTATTTTCTTTTTCTTTGTTGATATTTCTAATAAATACAGTGCATTAGTAACTGCAATGTATAAATTCAAATAATGCCCTTGCTCATGGGCGAGTGTTGTCCCGGTGACACATATGAGAGTTGATAATTTGTTTATCTCGTTCTTCATCTCTTTTTCTGAGGTCAGTGATTTTCATAAGATGTGCTGGCGTTGGGATGACGTCCTTCTTGACGGATTGTTAGTATAGCCGTGTCCATGAGTGGAGAATCAGTTTTAAGTGACACCACGACAATGATGTTTGAGGAGGATCTCAACGAAGTTTACCCCCTCCCACTGGTTGTGTATTCCCGTGAATCTGGTAAGTTTCATTTTAATTTAGTGTAGTGCTCGTGAATTAGTGCGCTAATTAGTTCAGTTTGTTAAACATGACGGAGAGTGATAATTTTAATCAAAGTTTTTCTGACTGTATTAACTCCTTTGATCTTGATTTATTGTGCGGTTCGGATCCTCCAGAAGTTGAAATTGCAAGTGATAACCACCCCTTGAATCCTCCAGAAGGTAAAAGTTCAAGAGTGGTCTCTAAATCCGTCGCAACACAACGAAGAATAAGCGAAATAGAAGAGCGCTTAGAAATTTTTAAAGTGGCAATTAGGCCTGTGAATGCAAAAAATTCAGTGGAAATTTTGCGTCCTTTGTGTGCGGAGCTTACCACGGGGGTTTTTTCAAGCAACGACTTTTCTGTGGTTCATGAACTCGATTGGCGACGTAGAGGCGTGTTGATCCGTGTTTCTTCCTTAATATTAAAGCAATTAATTATTAATAATAAAAATTTCTTTGTGCGTCGGGGGTACAATGTCGATATTGCGTGACGTGAATGGTGCGTTATGTTCTTGTTTTATTAATGGTGTTATGCATAATTTTTGTCTGTTTCTTTCTAGATGGAGACCAAGTACCACGTAGAGAGCGCATCCTCCAGTGCTTGACACAAGGACGTAGAAGGAGACGGCAACCTTCCGTCAACTTTTTGGCCAGGGTGTTTATGTCCATCATGGCCTGGTGCATTCACGCGAAATTTGCGGAATGTCTCAGGAAAAATCTGGAGAGAGCGGCAGAGCAACGGCCCATTGTGAAGCGTGGGAGAGGAAGGCCCAAAAAATTAGTTCAGCCTCTTAGAATTGCCAGGGTCCCTGACACCTCGACCTGGATGCCTCGTGACGTCCTCGATGAATCAGTTTGGCGGCAGGACCTAGTTATTCATAAAGAGAGGGCGGCCGTGACTAGGGATATGTTGTATAACCTCGTTCGGAGCTTCCTAGTAGACACCTCTTCGCCGATTGGATCTTTCAATCAGAGTTCTTCGTAAGTTTTATTTTTCTTCCCGCTTTTATTATTGTTTCATCATGATAGTATGATTAATTTCGATGTAAGAATTCGAGTGCTATATTCTGTATATAGCCCTACTACTTTTAACATCCTTTTACAATCAACTTGCTTCTCTAATTTCTTCTTCTTATCTTGTTTGCAGGGATAAAGCCGACCTTGAACAGAACTTCTGTTTGAGTGACAAATTCCTGGGCGTGCGTACGTATCTTCATAGATGCAGCTGCGGCGCGCCACGGCGGTTATCCTCGGAAGCCGACGAGATCATTGTTGTCAGCGACTGATCAAACATAATTTAAAGTTTCATTTTTTTTATTTTTCATTTATATTAATGCTCATGCGCATACTTCTCGTGCGCACCTGGATACACCGACCCATGTGCAAATGCATACTATACGATTTTTATAAAAGGCCTGAGTCTGTTGCTCAATATGATTTCATGTGTTTTATTTGTCTCCTTTTATTTTGATTGTTGTTTAAAATTTTTCTTTTTTTTTTGTTATTAATTTGGTGACAATTTAAATGGATTTTAACTTTAATGTTTTGGGCTTTCCCTTAATTCTAGTAGTTTTTCCCCTTTATTGTAATTGTTCCGAAGAAAAATTTTGTGACTGATACCACTTAGATGCATGATATAAAACAAAATTTATTTACAATAGAACATTTAATGTTTTGAGATTTTTGCGCATGCTAACGCAATTCTTTATATGGACATAAACATCATAAGCAGTGTCGTTTCAACGTGACGTTTAAGTGATCTACTTGAGACACGTGAATATATTTTAATCTTACACAACATTTCTAACGTATTTTAACTAAATGAAATCCCACAAATTAGACTTTGCGTGACTTCGATCGGCCATCTTTACGCAGTAGTAAGGTAAATATTCTGTCAGACGAGATTTTTAGTGTGGAATCCGTTCAAATACATTTTGGCGCTGTGGATGGATGCGGATAATACACATCTTCGCATATGTATGAGTGTACACACGCAATTTGATGACAAGGTGCATCCAACCGTATTATGTTTCATAGTATTACTTTTTAGAAGTGAATTTTGATGGAAAACTGTTTAAAATTTTCTCTCCTTTTTGTTTGTTAGTAATTTATTGATATTATGCAAGTTTTAAGTTGTTATGAGAGCATAATTAAATATATAAGAGATAGTATTTAACCTTTTATTAATTATTTTTGTCAATTGTGATTATAGTTTTGCAAGTTTTAATCTATTACTATTTTATTCTAAATTAACGAACTATGATCACTAAAGCAGATATTCAATTAATGTATATAAAATTTTTCTATTTTTAAAACTCTTTAGATAGTAATTAAACGTATAGTTAAACATGAAATAATTAATAATAATTACTATGACTTGCCATAAGAATGGGATAGAATTAATAATATTGACTTTCAAACATTTTTTCTTGTTCATTATTTTTATTAAATAATGATTCGTAATTTAAATGATTAGTCTAGCGCATGCTCGATATATTGTGTTAAACAACTTATTGGTGGTCGTTTTTAAACGATATAATGTTTAAACATCAAAATTATTCGTTTCGATATCCCGTGATTAAACCACAAGGGCAGTATAAAAGCGAGCGAGACACCCATATTCGTACCCATAAGTCCGTTTCTCTCGCCTTACGCCTGGCCAGGGATGCAAAATCACGCGCAACTCGGAATCTCCCACGTACATTACGTTGGATTTTTACAAAAATAAAATACATATTTTACGTTTATTCTACCTAATATAATTATATAAGTAATTCTGGATGTGAGCTGTCTATGGGATACAGATAATAACTCAAGGCAATTTATTTGAATTAAATCACCTTTACCTCCCTGGATCTGACCTCACATCGGCCATTTGCACCTTACTTCATACATGAGTATTCCCATGCGTGTATATGTTCGTGTACACGCATTCAAATAGATGCATGCATTCACCCACTCTGATGTTCAACCAACACAATCAACCTAAAGGCAATCGCAGGAGACCGCGCGGAAACGAGTGAGACGCACATAGACGCGCGCATAAGTGCGTCTCTCTCATTCTCGTGGACTAAACGTATATACACATAAAGAGATATCGTGCTCCTAAAAGAAAACTCGATTGATCGATATTCGAGAGACTTTGTGAATTTTACCACTGACCATTATTAATACAATTAGTAATAATCTTTCGCTATTATTATCTTTTCCAATATTATGTAACAACATTCATCTGACGTTCTGCTCAATAATAGCAATTTACATTATGTGTTATGAATGTTCAATCACACAATCAACTTAAGGGTAGTCGCAAAGATCGCACGAAAGCGAGTGAGACGCACATAGACGCGCGCATAAGTGAGTCTCTCTCTTCTCACGGACTGACCAGACATCGGTCGAACTCAATGCACCCGTGTATTTACACTTAGTTACGTTCGAGGCGGAATCCAACCGCGTATTACGATCAATTGCACGTTAATTGATTAGCTTGTTTAGTGATTACTTAAAATGTGTCAGATTCAAATATTTATTTATTATATTAAGAACCTTTATTATCAAGTATTTGGCACTTGATCATTAATAATGCGATTAGATTCCTCCCGGACAATAAAGTGAATAGGAATCATATTCTCATGCCGATTTTTAACACTTGAAGGATTTGTTAAACAAATTTATTTAAATTTTTAATAGTTTTAAACTATTTATTTAAATAAATTTATTTATTTTTAGATAATTATTAATTTTACTTGACAGTGTTTGTTAGGTGGTGCTTTCAGTTTTCTTGCGTGATGGTCGTCGAAGGAACCAAATTCTCGGAGTTTTGGGTATTTTTGTTAATTTCTGGATGTTGTTATTAACTTTTGGTCTTTCTTTTATTAGTAGTTGTTCATAGATTAGTTGATAAAGCAATACTACATAGTCCTTAGCTGAGAAGACCCATCCAATTAGTGATTTTCCCATGTTATGTCTTCTTACATGTAGTTTTTGCCCTGTTTTAGTACTTTGGATTGTTGTAGATATCCATAAATTCGAAATTTGATATTTAAAAAATTTTTAGATTTTGGTGTCTCTCCTCCCTCCTTAAACATTCGTTGTCCTCAATGAAAACTTGGAACGGAAAGGAATATTAAAACCAATTATACGTTGTTGCTTCGTCGTCGTCGTCGTTTTTTTAATATCATGTATCAAGTTAATACATATTTTCCTACTATGGCGATGAGTAAAAGCAATATTATTTCTAAAAAGGTCCAAACATATTCCTTGGCACTGATTATCCAGCCGATGAGTGGAATACCTATGATGTATTATCTGAAAACATTTGTTTTATTTTAGTATTATTTAATGGAATTTAGAAACAAAATGCTATTTTGTTCATTTTCTTCTTCCAATGGGTTATCTTTCTCCATCAATGCGGATTCAATTGACCTTGGGGCCACGTATAGAGTGGATACTGCGGTCAGAGGATGGAAACTAAAGGGTGTTTCCAACTGTTTTGTAGAATGGTCGAAAGTCACACTTTTTCTTCCTCTTGCTGTGAGCGATGGAGTCAAAGAAGGCAAGAGTATTGAAGAGGAAGCTTCTTCCTCCTCCTCAGATCCCAACTCGTCTCTTTCTTCTTCTTCATATACAGGTAATCGAGCTTCTTCTTCCAACTCCGTTAAACCAATACTGGCCCAGTCCAGTAAATCATCAAGTTTCTTTGCAAACTCTTTATTGGTTCCTGTAACGATGGAATTTGCTGCTTCATGAACGTCTTCTTCTTCTTCTTCTTCTTCTTCTTCTTCTTCTTCTTCTAAGCTTTCATCACTCTCACTCATGGGTGGACTTATCATTACTTTTTGTTGATTTGTTCCTAAATTGGGCCCCTCTTCTTGTGGCTCAAATAACTCTGCTTGAGTTGTTGATACATCTGGAGGCGCGCTTTTGGGTCCCCTAAAGAGTGATAAAGATAGTGGAGGCAGATTTAGACTGGGCAGTACGTATTTATAGCTAAAGCATGGCAAACCCCATTTTGGTTAGTGACTGCCCCTTCTCCAACAAAAACTCCTTTTACTGTTCTTATTAAAGGTAAATATCCCTCCTTGATTTCTTTGTTAAGAACTTCTATCGGAACGACCTGTCTTGTCCTGGCCTTAATAAGTAATTTGTTCTTATGGTTAGCTTTATTTTCAACCAAGACATCCCTTGCCCTTACTGAGTCGGAACAAGTGACTATGGAATTGTGCCAGAACGAAATTTTAACTCTTTCTTGTCTGAGATAATCCCTACCTAATATTCTATCCGAATTTATCGGAAAATTCGATAAAACTACTTGAAAAGTAATCAATGAATTTCCTAGGGTTATTTGTACAGTCCCTAAGGTTGAAATGGTGATCGGGGATAATCCAGCGATTTGAATGGCTTTGTCTTCTGATACTAGTAATTCAGGATCAAGCATACATACTTTGATAACATTTACGTCAGCTCCTGTGTCAATAAGAAAATTTGCTTTAGAATTTATGAAGCAAGGGGAGGATAATTCTATCACTGGTGATTCTTGATTAGTTCTTGCGACGAGAATTTTTCTTGTCTCTTGAGTATTCTCACATTTGCTTGACGCTGGTCTGTTTTGTCTAAACTCGTCGTCGCGTCGGCACGAGGAGCAGAATTTAAGTTTAAATTCTTATCATTGTTTGGAACTGGTGATTGAGAACGGGGAGGTGTCCTATTTCCTGGATAGAAATATCTTTGATAAGGTTGTTGAGGTTGAGGTGGTTGGTGGTAAGGATATGGATTATATGGTGGATGATATGGGTAATATTGATGAGGTTGGTAATACCCTGAAGTGGAAGGGGGTGGTCCATAAGGATGTTTTCAAATACCCGAGGGGGTTGGTGATTAAGAATAATCTCTAGGAGCTAGAACAGGGGGCGAAAATCTCACATGAGGACTAGGACTTCTATCTCGGGATCCATTTTCATTAGTTTGTTGATAACGTGAAAAATGATAAGCATTGTTGTAGTTTACCGGTCGATAATGATGTCTGTATTCAAACTCTAGCGAGTGTTTCAATGCTCCTTTAAGAGTTTTAGCTCCTCTAGCTTCTACTACACTAGAAATTCCATCTGGAAGACCTCTAATGAACGCCTCTAGTGCACAATCAGTTAAAGGTTCCATCATCCCTTTCGCCTTTTCCATCCCATATTTATCTTCTAAAGCCGCTTGTGCTCCTGACATCAATAGAGTTAGTTTGTCATAAAATTCACTAGCACTCTCATTACGACCTATTCGAATTGTAGACATCTCGTGTAAATACCAAGAATAGGATTTGCGTGGTGCAAATCGTTGTTTTAAATGTTGAATAATTTGTTCAGTATTGTTGAAAATTTTGCCATGGGTACTATCTTGAGCTGCACCTTTTAATTTGGATAGCACAGCTTTGGTGAATTGAGCTTCACAATTCGCGGGTACACTAGATTCTCCATTTATGATGTCTTGTATAAAATCTCTTACGGGAATATTTTTTCCGTCATAAAATGGAATGTTCATAACCCCTTGTTGTAAGGCAAAACATTCCGCCATGGATGTAACCATCGCATCATTTAATGTTCGATCTATTGTTCCGGAAAAGGAACCATCCTTGTTCAGTTTGTGCTGATTAGACCCGTCTCCAGGCATTTTTATTTGTAATTTATTCAAGTCTTAGTTGAATTTTAATTTAACTACAATAAAACTTGCGAAATTTTATATTATAGTATTCCACTTTAATTGAAAGAATGAATTTTTAATTATTTATTCTTGCGTAATTAAAATTATAATTGCGAAATATTATTTTAATTGAATTAATACACTCCGTTGAGAAGATGTATTTGCTTCCTTATTTGCAGTAGATTTAGAAAGAGATGCAACTATTATCCCTACTACTTTGCACTCTCTTAACCACCCATTGAAGTCTCTAGCGCGTGACCCTCTCTTTCAACGGGGAAGTCCCGTGGCTCTTCCGCGGTTGCTGTGGCCGCTCTCCTTAAGAAGATGACTCGCTCGCTCACACTGTAGCTTATATATGCCGTTCGAGCTACTGATAACAAGCCTCAATGGTACAGTGGTCAACCCGCTGGACTTGCAATCCGAGCGTCTCGGGATCGAATCCTAGGGGGCGTAAGATTTTTTTTTCTTTTTATTTACCGAATTGTTGGTTAATAACAATGATTATTTATTTAAAATTTTTCAAATTTATCAATTTTCTAAAATTATTATAATCAAAATTATTTATTTGTTACAATTTTCTGATGAATCAATAATTAGACTTTTAAATGGGTAGCAAAATGTGCTTTGAGATCAATTCTAGAATATCGTTAATAATTGTTGTGTGTCCAACGAAAAATAAACTAATGTTACTTGAAAAACAACGGCTGTCTATTCGTCGCAAAATAAATTAGTGAAAATAAAATCATTCAGACCTTAAACTTAAGTTAAGCAGGACTCTATGTAAATACAATAAGGAAAATGCTCCTAGGATTATGTAAATCCAAACTATTAGGAACCAGATCAATAAATATTGATCACGCAATAATTGAGTAGGATGAATCATGTAAAATTTTTATTATTTAGATATTTTCTAAACGAATTTCAATGAATTTTCTTTTAAGTTTACAATGTAAAATTGTCTGGATTTGTTCCCAAAAATGGTATTCCCAATACTCCAGTTATTTCGGACGGTTCTGATTTAACTGTATGAAAGATTACGTAATGATTAGCAATAAAAATCCGCACTGTTTCTGTCGTAGAAAAGGTATCTTGATCCAAAAAGAGAGACGCGGATTTATCGATTTTCACGTGTTTCGCTAATTTCTTCCCGTCGATTAGATTTATGGTGGCAACTGGGCTTGCTATGAATAAATTTCTTGATTCTTTAAAATCGTGTGAACTCAAGCGTACTTTGGGATGTAGGTCCTTTTTAAATGGCAAGTTCGCAAAAACATACATTCCTTGAACAAGTGTATTACTAACTTTTTAGTTTTCTAGTGCGTTAAGCAACTGCATTAGCACAATTGTTCCAAATATTAAATAGGTCCAAAATGTGATACACCAAAGTGCAGCACAAAAGTACTCGTTTTCTAGCAAATTAATAAACGAGTTCATTACAATGAACAAACATAAATTGTAAACAAAACACCTTATTGTCGTCGCTTGGATTTATCAGGCTAGATTCTTACAGGTTAAACCCGTTCATGAAAGGGTACCCTACGACTCCAGCTACCCTTAATTCTTGTCCTGTACTAACAACGTTAAAAGGCACGGTTTTGTCTAATATTGGGATTAGAACAACACCACTTGTTGTCAGCGGTTTTTGCTGTATTATACACAATTTTGAATAATTTATTTTCATAAAACTTTCTAAACAGTCCTTTTCTACTAAATTTATGGTTAAAGTTGGGTCATAAACAAAATCCCCCAATTTATTCTTCAAATAATCTGAGTATATAGTGACTATAGTTTTCTTTTGATGTTTGATAGACAAATTAGATGACAGTAGTACAACAACTTTTAATTTTATTACTGGGTTGTGTTTTACGCATATTTGTCAATTTTTTCATTCAATTATTAAAAGTGATATTATTTTTATTAATTAAAACATTAAGGAAGTTAGTTCAATTGAAATTTAAAACAAAAACTTCCACAAATAAACAATTTACTTTCTATTCGATTAAGTGGAGAATAGAAAGGTTTTAATTGTTGGAATCACAACCCTTCGGGTTTGTGTAATATTTTAACCCTGGAGGATCAGGATACAATATATATGTAATACTTAGGAATTCAAATTTTTTTTTTATCTCACTCAAACCTCCAAATGGTGTGACTTAAAACTGATTTGTTATAATATAATTCCACTAAACCTTTGGTCCCACAAGTTTTCAAATTAATGGAAAGTACACATTACGAATACCATATTTTAATTCTCTAGAACAGGGGCCAATGAAATTCAAAACTATCACGGATTAGGGAAATCCTAAAGTATCTTAGATTTAAAAGAAAAGCTTCTGAAAGCAATGCGCATTTTAATAAACCATAATAATTTGTTTGACTTGAAATTTATGGTTACTAAAAATTACATTAATCTGTAGTTGAATTGTGCTAGAGTCTTCCAGATAACTGGCTGAGTTAAACCTCCAAACTAATGGAAAACACAACTTACAAGTATCAAATCTTAACTTTAGGATATAGCGTCAAATGACGTCTAATATTATATCAAGATAGTGAAATATGAAAATTACTTTAATGAAATTAGATTAATTATTCAATAAGATATCAAGCAATAAGATATTCAATTTTTTTTTAAATGAATAAGAAGTTAAGTTGAATTGATAACTGCCCTTAACTTCAATTTTACGATAATTTTAGAAAATTTAGAGCATTAATGTATTCACTCAACCGTAGAAGATTAAACGAAATGATATCTAAAGTTATTAAAGAAAGTAATACTATTATTTTAATGAGACGAGATTATTCACTCGACAGGATTTTATTTATAAATGAAATTCGATTTTAGAACTCACATGATATAAATTTTTATTGATTTTCTTAATTAAAACATTAGTGAATTTTATTCAATATTTTATAAATATCACTATTCACAAATTCAGACAATAAGCTAATTATTGTTAAAACTGTCAAGCGATCTTTTTACACGCTTCCTCGAGGTTTTTAATTAAATCGTCAAAACATTCTTTTACTTCTAATTGATTTTTTAATATTTTTATTTCTAATTCTCCCGGGTTTTTTGGAGGGTTGTTTAGCCTTTTTGCTGCTTTTTTCCTCCCCTCGATCGATTTCTCTTCTTAGCAGGATTTGGCATACTGCAAAAACATTACTTTTGTAAACTCGGCCATTCTGACTAACTTTAAGTTTAATAATACAAAAAAAAAAAAAAAATTCAGATTACAATCAACTTATGTAATGAATTTTACGGTTAAATTTGTAAAAAAAAAGTTACAATGTTGAATAATTGATTATTGAAATCTTCGAATTGTTGAGAGATCTGCCGAAAGGCGTTTCTCATCAATTCTAAAGGATGGATAGATCTGCCGAAAGGCGTTTATCAATCCTTTATTTTTTCAATAATTATTAAACACAATTTTGAGGTTAAACTCTTACAGTAACTCATGTTAATATCGAATAAAATGATTATTCAGTATTAATGATAAAATCAAATATTGAGTTTTACGAATCGTTGAGAGATCTGCCGAAAGGCGTTTTTCGTCAATTTTAGAGGATGGATAGATCTGCCGAAAGGCGTTTATCGATCCTGTGTTTCTCAATAATTAACAATCATTCAAACACTATTCTTGTTTTTATTGAAATTGGAGCTTTTCAAACTTGTAAGCAATCTGCCGAAAGGCGTTCCTTAAAAGTTCTAGAGATTACTCTATCGTGCCGAAAGGCGTTTAGCAATCTCTTATTTTTCCAATTTTCAATAAACACAAGTAATCAATAAATTTTCTCAAGGTTAAAATATATAATTACACTCTTTTAAATCACTAGCGTTTACTCGTAAATGACGATTAGTATATGAAAGTAAGATTTTAAGATAGGCAGGCTTATATTGTTTTTGACACCTTTATTAAATAAATAATTCCAGTTTTCTTAATTCTAAAACATTTGGTTTGCAAGTATTTTACAATTAACAGAATGTTTTGAATGCTTGATTTATTGAGTCAAACAAAATAGAAATTTAAACAAGTATCAACTTTATTGATTTTTCAAGTACTACAATTGATTAATTCCAGCAAAAATTTAATAAACATAATTAGGGTATTTTCTAATTGAATTATATCATTCTCAAATAAATGATTAGGTTATACTTATGTAAAGATATAATCGAATGAAAATGGCATTTAGGTAATTCTATTAACTATTAGCAATAAGTAAATATGAGTGTTTTGCCACACAAAATATGTAAAGAAACTACCACAATTTGTAGCAAAAAAACTTTAGAAATTAAATCAGCAATAAATTCAATTTATTACCATTGTAATAAAAATGCATAAGAGCAAAATGAAAAGTTTCAGAAATGCACTTCTGACACCAAATCAAGCTGTTACGTTCTGGCAAAAAGACAGAACATAACTTGAATTTGCTTTGAAATTATTCAGGAATTGTAACAGCTTAATCAACTAAGTAAAACCTAGTCTTTATATTTATTTTTAGGGGTTGTTCACCTTATAAAACCTATGGGGTTTTTGTTAAATAAATTTTTGTATACTTACTATTAATCTCGTGGTTTCAAACCTCGATGTCAATGTGCTCAATATTAGAATTTAAAAGTAAAATAAGTAAATCTTTATGAAGTAGTGGGTAGCCAGTACTGGGTAATTATCAGTAGCAAGAAAACTCACAGTGATTTCTGGACTTTAACTTATTTATTCAGTAAACAGATTAAGGTTTATGAAAATTACAATTTAAAAATAAGTAACATTTGATATTCGTCATTGATCATTCGTTATTTGATAATTATTATTATTTTCCGTCATTCATTAGTCATTAATTGCTTGCCTTTCGGTATACGTTTTTGGGTTTTCTATGTGCAATATTAGCAATGAAATAATAACTTACATGTAAATTTCAGTTTTTCTTGGAATATGAATAGGATGTAGAATCGTTCGATTCACGCAGCAACCAATGGCATACACAATTTGGAGTACTGCTATGTTGCTGCTAACAGTTCGACGAATCACACTTCACAGTTCTTTTAACAATTGTTTGGTATTTTTACGTCAATTCAATTGTAAAGTTCTAGAATTTTGACAGTCCGACGAATTACACTCCACAATTTGTTTAACAATAGTTAAGAGATTTTTACGACGGGCTCCAACAATTTAAGACGATACTCTTAAAATTTGACACTTAAACACACGTTCAACTCAATTTAGATGTAAGATTAATAATATTGGCAATCCGACGGGCCGCATGATAATCAACGCTCACTCGACGGAGGTTCTGGCGTATTTATGTTAATTTTCAATTAATCAATTAAACAAATGATTTATCGATTTATTCGATCAATCACATTAATTTATGCCATTGTGGATAGGGGTGTCTAAGAACGATCTCAACATTTTATACTTATAGCAATATTCTATCGATTAATTTACAGAATCCATCACTTACGCCAGTACTGGACTTATACTTGGCCCTTGTACTGAGCAATCATCATGGTTTCATCCCTTATTTTATATGTTATTTTCTATTATCTGTTATATCCTATAATGATTTTAGAATTTTATTGTGGTAATTAAGTCTTCTTACCCATAATGAGATTGTAATATTTAAACTTATGATAACTAATTAACTCATGATAATTGCTCCTTGAGCCCACTTATGATAATTAATTCGTTTATTTCATGATGGTAACTCATATTTATGTCTTTAAGAAAGTAATTGCAATGCTCTATTTTACCGTGATTCGACTGTTAATCTGTTACCATTAAGGAAAGTAATTAATTACCATCAGAGTCTTTATCTATAGTCGAGCGCTCGTCAACGTGATTTTACATTGATTTTTGTATCGAATTATTCAGAACCATTTTATCATTGATTTCTCATCCCAGATAACTTAAAATCCTTTCATTCAATTATCTTTGGAACACCACTAATTTTATAAAGGGGAAAACACATAGAATAGTTAATAGAATTCATACTGGAATTTTTAATGTATTTTATAATTGAGATATACTGAATAATTTAAAGAGAGACAGATAATTTCGGATTTTTATGTAAATCAAATCCAACATTAAGCATCTGACTCAATTTATTGCAAATAATTTATATTTAATTTCAACTGCGTATATTATGAAAACATAGTTGCATGTGTGGTTGCCTAGCGTCCCGGTTTATAGTTTACACCGTTCTTACTATCATCAACAATATCAAAAAAAAGTTATGGATAGTTCGGACATAACAGCTTTTGAAATTTTATTCAAATTTTAAAGTAACTCCTAGAAATTTTGAGAAACGCCTTTCGGCAGATATCTTCAAAATTTCGAAGCAATCTGTTATCAGTGACTACATTTGGTTGCAGTTCTGACTATACTCGTTAGTAGAAAAGTAAGAGGTTATTTTGACAAAAATAACTTCTTAACACCTTAAAGAAACGACTGTCGGCAGATAGCTTTAAAAGTTCCAAACATTCTATTGGCAGTAATAAGAACAGTAACAGAGTAAAGTATATTCTCAATAGAAAACATTCCAATCATTCTTAAAAGGTAAATTTTCAATAGATTTTAAACAAAATTTCGATAAATCAAGTAATTTTAAAGTAGCAAATGAAATATTCTTTGAAAAATCGATTATTGGCTGCAGTAGAATCAAATAAAAATAGGATTAATATGTTGTTACAGTACTATGCCCGAGCAGAAGAATAAAAGGGTCAGATCTCGCGGGGGTAAAAAGGCTGTAGACAGGATACTCAAATCCATTAAAGAAATAAATTACCACAGGCAGGGTCTAGCTAATGAGGCAGAGTTCTCAAAACTCTTCGACAAATTGATAAAAGAAGCTGAAAACGCGATTGCTAGTAGAAAATTGAAATAGTGAACCAAGTATTCTAAATTGTAAATTGTGTAAATGTTGAAAAGCTAAAGTAGCAAGAATTGAATAAATACAGTTATATCGTTCAAATTAACGTTGTGTCATTATTCATGAGTTCACATTTTGTAATCAATCACGAAAACAAAACATTAATCTCTATCTATTCAAACTGTTTAAAAAATAAAGTTGGAGATTTCATTTATGACCCTACTACAAACATAAATTTAATAGAGAAATCCAGTTTAGCAACTTTCGTTCAGATAAATCATACAAAAATCTTTGGAATAAACCAGAAAAATCTATCAACATCAGGTGTAGTAAAAATTCCTATACTGGACAAGAATATTCCCTTTAATGTTATTTCTACTGTGGAAAACTCCGAGATAAGTGGAATAATCGGAGCCTCTTTTGTAAAAGAATTAGCCCTACCCCTCTGAAAATTAAAGATTCTTTTCTCACGGGAAACTCGAAAATTGCTCATTGCAGAAATTGTAGGTGTCGTCATCATATATGATTTCACCAGTATATTACGTTAAACCTTATTCTGGCTGTAATCAACAACAGCTAGGCTTTTATTAACTCTCTATTTCTTAATGAAATAAGATATCATTCACTATTGATCTTTAAAATTTACAATATGATATTTGAATGCTGTGTTTTCCATTCTAGTTGTATTACGGAAGGTTAAGTCAGCTATTTGTTCCATACAGTGCCTTCCATTTGGAGGTTAAGGAGCGTAAAACTATCACCAACCTTCAAAAGCTCTCAGACATATCCAAAAAATTCACACCTTCTATCAACATGATTGATGTCTTCGGATGCCTTTCTTTTTAAATCTAAGATATCCTATTATTTGCAAATTGCGCAAAAATATTGGGTGTAATTTCGTCTTGTTTTTCTAGCATTAAAATAGGAAAACTACGTTGTAGGCTTCCATTCTTGAGTTTAAAGACTAAAAAGACCTATCACTTAATGAACTGCACTTGTGAGTCATAATACATGACTTCGTATTTTTCTAAAATAGAAAAGAATAGACACAAGTATTCCTCTACAAAACTAGTTTCTATATTCCTGAAGTATCCGGAAGGAAAATTCTTTATTGACCCCTATCTAGCAATTAACATAATAAAGGAAAGGGAGCTATCATCAATAATAGAAATATATCGCACAATGATCTATTGTTTGAGAAACAAATCCATAATAACTAGAGGTCAGGTTGAGTTATATTTTAATAACTCCACTATTAATCACCAAGTGACTTCCTTTGAAGGTTCCACTGACATCGTGGGCATCCTTGAAGGACCTTATTTAGAAACTACTGTATTTTCCTAAAACATTAGATAAGCAAAATTTTCTAACAAGACATTCATAAAATGAATACAAAGAATGTTAGGATTTGCTAATAACTTCTTTAAAGAAAAATTTTACCCAAAGGTATTTTTGGTTTCATTAGATATCGTTGAATCAAGTGGATGGTTTTTTGCTAATCCAGGATTGTCCATTAATCTTATTAATAAAAACAAATTGTACAAATCGGTAAAAATCAATAGATCTAGCCCCTTTGTATTAGAGACAGCGCCGTTAGTTGTAACCGGGGAAATCGTAATACCAATCGCTGGTAAGCTTATTAAGTTTTACACAGTAAAAGACGATAGTCAATCTGAAATCGTTGGAATTTTAGGAATTCCATTTTTAGAAATTTCACCTGACGAATTTGACTTGTAACAACTATTACGTTTTATAACGTTTTGTTACGTTTTATTTTATAAATAGAAATTGTTGTTGATAGAATATTATCAACACTATCAAACAAATAATAGAATTCACTATACCTCATATAGAAGTATCCCATACCGTGACCAATAATCTAGATATAGTTGTGAACACACTCTTAACATGTAAATTTGACTTTTATTAGTTGAGAAAGCATAGCGATTAATATCTAAACGTGCTTGATTATTCTTAAAGTTGCTACTCCTCCTTGGAACAGTAATGAATGTTACAAGCCGTAATTTGTTGGTCAATCATTATAATCGTAGTAGATTTAATCGTTTTAGGGTTTACGGCCTTACATCTCAATTATCGAATCAATAAGCTCATTTCCATTGAAAGTTTTTATTAAATAAATATCACGATGCCTAAGGACAATGTAAGTGCTTCCTTTAGTGGGACCATTAATAGGACATTAAGTGACGCTATGGTGACATCCATGGCGGAATGTTTTGTAAACACTGTTTTGTCTAAACTAAAAGGTGCTGCAAGAGATAGCACTCACGGTAAAAACTTTAAAAAGATCGATGATTTGATAGAACACTTAAAACAAAGATTTGCCCGACTTAAATCATACTCGTGGTACTTACACGAGCTGTCCACTGTTCGTAAGGGTCGTGGTGACAGTGCGAGCGAATTTTACGACAAAATAACCTTGTTAGTGTCAGGAGCCCGAGCGGCGCTCGAAGATAAATACGGAGTACATAGGGCAAAGGACATGATTGCTCCATTAACAGATTGTGCTTTGGAAACCTTCATTAGAGGACTTCCAGATGGAGTGTCTAGCGCAGTAGAAGCTAGAGGTGCGAAAACAATAGAAGGAGCTTTAAAACATGCACTCGAGTTCGAGTCTAGACACCAATACCAATCAAATAATAATTTCAATAACACTTATCATCTATCGCGCTACAACCAATGAAGTGAATACGGTTCTCGGGATAGAAGTCCTAGTTCTCATGTTCGTTTCTCACCTCCTGTTGCAGCACCTAGATATTCAGGTCAATCACAACTGCCACCAGGAATTCTCAGACAGCCCTACCCACCCCAACCATCTTCTTCTAGCCAGCCTCCACCACAATCCTATTATCCGTATTTCCCTTATGCTCCATACCCTTATTTTCCGATGCCTAATCAGTCTGGTCACATAAATACGCCTTATGGAAGCCGGGCGACCCTCGTTCACCATTACCAGCCCCTCCTCAAGAGAAAAATTTAAACTTGAACAGCGCTCGTCGAGAAGGTTCCACGACGAGCGTGGAACAAACGGAACATCGACAAGCCAATGTGATGATGCTAAGGCAACAAGAACAATCCTGCAAGCAGGAAAAAACGGCAAATCTCCTGTAGTGCAATTAACCTCAACTAGCCTTATAGATTCAAAAGCTTTGTTAATAATAGACACAGGCGCTGATGTTAACTTAATCAAGTTATGTGTTTTACAACCGGAACTTATGGTCACAGAAAATGAAGCTATCCACATATCTGGAATCACTCCTACAAAGATTGCAACTCTAGGAACAGTGCTGATCCACTTAGGAAATAGCCCAGTAATCTTCCAAGTAGTACCTTCGGACTTTCCAATAAATTCCGATGGAATACTGGGTCGCGAATACTTGAGGCAAGAGAAAGTGGAAATTTCTTTCAGGCATAATACGATGGTGACTCACTCTGATCCCATCAAGCCGATTTTTTTTAAAGATCAAGAATCAATATTAGCTAGAGAAGCTTTAGAAGGTAGTAAGAAGAATGCAAAGAGAAAAATTGTTGTAAAAGCAAGAACAAAACAGGTGATACCCGTCGAAATTGTAAATAAAGAACTTAAAGAAGGTTATCTACCTATAATAAAAGCAGTGGAAGGAGTCATCATCGGAGAAGGAGTGGTCACCAATGACAATGGAAATTGTCAAATTCTTGCTATAAATACCACCATCGATGACATAGAATTAGACATTCCACCTCAAGAATTAATCCCCTTCGAATATTACAATCTACCTGATGAAGAATCAGATGACGAATCAATAGACAAAGGCAATGATTCACCAATAGATCGAACTTCCGCTATTGTAGAAAACTTGCGATTAGATCATCTAAACCCAGAAGAGAGAGAGCATGTTATAAAACTAGTAAAAGAGTTTCCAGAAAGCTTCCATTTGGCTGGAGAACCTCTAACCGCCACTCATCTTGTAAAGCACAAGATTCCGACTATAAACGAAGTGCGGATTCATACAAAACAATACCGATTTTTCCCTTCACAAAAAGAAGAAATTGATAAAGTGATAAGTAGAATGAAATCAGAAGGAGCTATAGGTCCATCCTTCTCTCCATACAATTCTCCATTGTTAATCATTCCAAAAAGGTTGATGCTACCGGGAAAAAGAAATGGAGGATAATTATTGATTTCAGGGCCCTTAATGAAAAAACAATAGGGGATGCTTACCCCTTGCCATGTATTTCTAGCATCTTTGACTGTTTAGGAAAAGCTCAATATTTTTTAGTTTTCGATCTTGCCAGTGGGTTTCATCAAATAGAATTAGACCCAGCTGACAGAGCAAAAACCGCATTTTCCACCATAAATGGACACTATGAATATATAAGAATATCCATGGGGTTGAAAAACTCTCCAGCGACGTTTCAAAGACTCATGGATTTAGTATTGTTAGGTTTACAAAGAGTAGAACTCTTTGTATACCTAGATGATATAGTCGTCTTCGCAAAAGACCTTGAAGAACATGGAAAGAAAGTGAGAAGACTATTACAAAGATTAAGTGAAGCTAATCTTACTTTGCAACCAGAGAAATGTGAGTTTTTGCATAAAGAAGTAATGTATTTAGGACATGTAATCAATCAAGAAGGCGTCAAAGCTGATCCTAAAAAGTTGGAAGCAGTAAATCAATTTCCAAGGCCTAAAACTCCCAGAAACATCAAACAGTTTCTAGGTCTCGTAGGTTATTATCGACGATTTATAAGAGATTTCTCGGCCAGAGCCAAACCTCTAACCAACCTCCTAAAGAAAGAAGAAAAATTCACCTGGGGAACCGAGCAGGAAAAGAGTTTTGTAGATCGGAGAAGAGCTCTTTGCAAAAGTCCAATCTTACAACGGCCTGACTACGAAAAGCCATTTACTCTGACTACAGATGCCTCTAACTATGCAGTAGGAGCTGTTTTGAGCCAAGAACACGATGGAATAGACTTACCAGTGGCGTACTACTCTCAGGTTATGAGTGCTCCAGAAATAAACTACACTACCACGGAAAAAGAGTGCTTAGCTGTACTATATGCAGTGAAACACTTCAGACCTTACATTTATGGAAAAAAGTTCACACTGGTTAGCGATCATGAGCCATTAAAATGGATTGACTCCATAAAAGACCCAGGACAGAGGTTAGTGAGATGGCGTTTGAAACTATGTAATTATGAGTACGAGTTCAAGTATAAGCCCGGGAAGTTATATTCCAATGCTGATGCTTTATCAAGAAATCCTGTGATCAACCCAACGAGCCCTGGAGAATCCAAAATCGAACAAGAAGTAGCTAGAATACTGATGCAGACAAGATCTTCAACAAAACTCCCAGACAAACCATCAACCTCTACTTCGGCGTCGGCTCAACCACCTCCTAAGACCAAAAAGAAGAATTTTGTGATGGCAAACAAAATCATAAAACCTAGGATCACCAGATCTGCAAGTTTAAAAACGACAGATAAGCCTAAGCTTTCAAGTCCTAATTTGGAAGAAAGCTCCATAGGAAAGAGGTTTCTACAACGAAAAAAAACCAATAGTAAAGAGAGGCCTTCATTAAGAGAAGAAGATGAAGATGATGAATATAATTCAAGTACTGATTCAGACACAGATCAGAATCCACCCATTCTACGAAAACGTAAAAGCGTTTTTCCAAGCTTAAAGCTTCCGCTAACAGCCTTAACTTATGATTGAGCCCCTAAAAGTGCACCTCCAGAAGCCCCAATTGCTCAGAAAGAATTTTTCGAAGATAAGGAAGAATACGGAACTGAACCAATCATCAGCCAACCAATGATCATAGTAAGTCCTCCAATAACCGAAGGTGAAGAAAGTTCAGAAGAAGAAGCGGAAAAGGACGAAGAAAAGAAAGACAAAATGTCCAAACTCAAAAGTCCAGAACCCAGACCTCGAAAAGAATTAGCAAGTGAACTTGAAAAATCATTTGCCAAATTCAATCAATCGTTATCTCATCACAAAGAATGGCTGTAAGAAGAAAAATTATCAGACAGAGAATGGCCTGTAAATTCCAAGGGAGATGACGATCCAGAGGTTTATGAAACAGCGCATTCAATTATTCCAGGAACTGATAAAGAGTTCTCCAACAAGATTATTAATTTATTAAATTGGTCAAATCAGGAACTAAAAGAATTGGAAGAAGAGTCTCAATCTAATAAGGAGGATGAAGAAGAAGATGATCCCATTGGGATAGAAGACCAGACCGAAGAGGAAGAAGATCTGGTCTCATCCATGTCTTTACCTCTATTAACACCAGCAAAAACCAGTAATAAAAAGCGAAAAAGTGTTACTTTTGAATTGCAACCAAAGCCTCCAACCACACCTTTCAGTTTCACTCGACCCACAGCTATGTCTACACCTCATCCCCGTGAAACGGAAACTAATTCCAAATTCAGCAAAATGAAAGAAGATGCTGACGTAGAAAGTTTGTTTCCGATTGAAGAAGAAAGACTAAATATAAGCGAAAAATCAAGGGGACACATTCCGATCACTAGTATACCTCCAGAATTACCAAAAATCACCTCGCAATCATACGTGAAAGAACCAGACATAACCTCAAATCTATTAGGATGTAGAGAAAATTTAACCTATCACAATAGGTCCTCACGAATTCAAGGACAAGTAACCAAAAATTGGGCAGATAATGATTACACCTAGAGGTCGATTTAATGTCTATACCTTGAAAATAAAGGGCAATCGTTTTGACGAGTTACGCAAAGAAGATTTAAGAATCTCCTTACACAATTTAAAAATGTTATTTCAACGCGAAAATATAATAAATTTTCGTGTTTCTAGACGAGGAGATTTTACTGACTCACTTCCAAAAGGAGAATTTTTGAACACACTTAATTCATGCTTCCAGGACAGTAAAATCAAAGTAACCATATGTTATGGACAAGTAACTGTTCCTCCTGAAGATATTAGGATGAATATAATTCAAGAATTTCACGGTAGCAAATTTAGCGGACATAAAGGTGTATTAAAAACATATCGTCGAATCAGAGAGAAGTTCATGTGGCCAGGAATCAAAGATCAGGTAACCGAATTCATAAGAAAGTGTCCTTCTTGTCAAGAGCAAAAATTGGTGAGAGTTAGAACCCGTGAGTCAATGCTTATAACTGATACTCCGCTTGAAGTTTTTGACAAAGTGTCATTAGACACAGTAGGAAAACTCCCAACAACCCCTGACGGAAATTGCCACATATTGACAATGCAGGACCACCTCTTAAAATATTGCATTGCAGTTCCAGTTCCAGATGTCTCAACAACAACCATAGCTCACATGGTAGCTAGGGAATTGTACTCAACATACGGTGCACCAAAAGTTATTTTAACAGACAAAGGTGGATGTTTTATGAGCAAAATCATGAGGAAGTTATCAAAAATTTTCGGGGTACAGAGCCTTAGAACGGAGTCATTCGGTGTTAGTGGAATATATCAAACAATATGTAGATTCATACGATGATTGGGATAAATTGTTACCCTTCGCGATGTGCTCATACAACACCTCGGTTCACGCATCCACAAATTTTACCCCTTTCGAGTTAGTTTTCGGAAAAACTGCCCGAACGCCAAACTCTTTTCCATCAGAAGAAAAACTCGAAACATACAATTCATACTTAGCTGAATTAATAACGCGGTTGTCGGAAATTCAAAAAATAGCCGCAGCAAATCTTATGCAATCAAAATCGAAGTCCAAAGAAACGTATGACAAGAATATAAAACCCTTTAAAGGAAAAATCGGAGAAAAGGCATACGTGCTACGTGAAGTTAAACGATCTAAATTCGAGCCCTGTTACCATGGTCCTTACGAAACAGTGGATCTATTAGACAAACACAATGCTATTCTAGAAACTAATGAAGGTCTTAGATTTCAGAAGCACGTGGATAAGTTAAAGTTAGCCTATGAATAAAACCACTAATATATTTTTCCTGTTTTAGGATGGCAGAATCAACAATCTATAATCCTTCGCTAAAAGGAGAGAAGGTCGAGATAGACAACTATCCTAAGGGACCACTGGAAGAACTAGAACATCCAAAGGGTCCGTTGGATGAACTTTCAGCAGAAAACGATTTCACAAAGCGTATATATACTGTGCAGTGGTGAAATAGGACAATCTCACAATAAAACTTTTGTTATGAAGTGCGTAGTAAAAGATAAGGTTACAGGCAATGTCTTCTCTGATCTAGGAGAAGGTAAGCACACGAAAAGAGAGGCAGAGCACAGTGCGGCTAGAAAAATATTAAAGGCCCTTTATGGTACCTACTTCTTTAGCGAAGAAGAATATTCTGTGAACCAGGACGAAGAAATATACGTATTAAGCCGAGATAATCCAAGTAAACTGCGTTTAAAACTTTTAAAATGGAAAAATTGCTGCGAATTATGTTATCGCACAGGACACACCAAAATATAATGCCGAGGAGAAATAAAAAACAAAAGATTCCGCCCAAAAGACAAGGCCGAACCTACAGAAGATGACTTTTGGGGCCCTCCTACAAATTTTTCATTCCTATAAAATCCCAAACAATCCCTAAACATAAAATACTTTATGGTCTACCGTTATAGTTAACTCAGCATACAATGATGCATTATTCTAAAAATCATTTTGAAATTCGCGAATTATATTCCATAAAGCTTTATGTTTCCCAATTTTATCCTTAAGACAAAACTATCAGTGCTCAGTGGAGGTTTTCCGTAGTTTCCTCTACTCTGAAAAACAGGCAAATGCGAGTACTTTAAAAGAAGTCGGCTGCGGACGCACTAAAAGATTTATTAATACATACAATTATTCAATAAATATAATTAACAAAAATAAAATAAAATATTCAATCTATCTCTCTCAAGCATAAGGAATACAATATATACACATAAATATACAAATTAATATTTTAATAATCTAGTATGTATATATTAATAAAACAAAATAAATATATAATTTAACTAGGGACCATCCATAAACCACGTAGCCTGCTTTAGGGGGGAGGAGGGGGTTCGGTAATGTGCTACGTTAGACCACATGGGGGGAAGGAGGGTTTTGAGTCTGAGCAACGTAGCTTTGTGTTTTTATTTGACATAGATTTTTTTGAAATTACGCGGGCAGCTCGAAAGTCAATTCGAGAAAATCGAGTTAAATCGAAAAGTAATACCCCTCTCGTTCACTATCAGCGCTGCTATCTATCGTCCATTCATTTTTGTTTACAAATACCACAAGTTTGAACGAGTTTAGCCGGTTTAATAAATGTGCTCTTTATATTGATAAAAATATATAGTGATAAAAATATATAAATATATATATATATATATATATATATATATCTATTGATTAAAATTAAGAATTAGTCTTGTAACAAACTCTTACTTGTCAAAGAAAAATATAAACTGTGATTTAAAAACATTTTTATCCCACAGGCACAAAAATGGCGCTTTTAGATGCCTGCAGGCAGGGTCTAAACGCATTCATTTGTTCGGCCGTGTGAAAATGGAGTCCATTTTTTCCCTAGGGAAAAAATGAACAGCTGATCCATGCATTTTTTTCACCTTAGGGAAAAAATGGTCGCCATTTTCATACGGTCAAACAAATGAACGCATTTCGTCCCTACCCTACAAGCATTTAAAAGCACCTCTTTTGTGCCTTTGGAATAAAAAGTATCGTAAGCAACACGGGATTAAAGTCAGTCCAATTTGTTGACAATGATGTTTGTGTACTCGTTTTGTCTCGGGCTTCGCCCTCGACTATCACTCGTACACAAACATCAGCGTAAACAAATGGCTGCCTTTAAGGGGGGGGGGGTATGGTTTAAATAGCAAAAAAAAAATAGCAAAAAAAAAACACATTTTAAACATTCTTTTTTGACGAAACTACTAAATATTTTTTAATCCTTTTATTACTACATTACAGGCTTGGGTCCGTAAATAGTCTACTTCACTATAGAATTTACTTTTATAGTGAATCAGACTATTTACGGACACAAGCCTGCTACATTATTTAGTAACTTTTAAAGTAACTTTTTGAATTTTTTAAGAAAAAAATGTCAAAAAAACAACGGAGTTGCAGCCACTTCCAGTAGGCCATGTCGAAAATTTTTCATTTTACGGTGTCCCGGATTTAAAATCGTAGAATCATCTGAAACACATGGGATTAAGAAAAATTAGTTTTTTGGAAGTATACCTCCCAGTCAACGTTGCCCTTTTATTAAAAAATTTTTTTTTCTATTTTTTTACGGTCGTTTAATGTCAAAGTACGTTTTTTAGCCTAAAAAAGGCGTCATTTTTTAAAAAAAAGGCTGCACAATCGATCAGAAGCAAAAAAAAAATAAAAGGGCAACGTTGACTGGGAGGTATACTTCCAAATAACTAATTTTTCTTAATCCCATGTGTTTCAGATGACTCTACGATTTTAAATCCGGGACACCGTAAAATTTGACATGGCCTACGGGAAGTGGCTGCAACTCCGTTGTTTCTGGACATTTTTTCCTTAAAAAATTCAAAAAGTTACTTTAAAAGTTACTAAATAAATGTAGTAATAAAAGGATTAAAAAATATTTAGTAGTTTCGTAAAAAAAAAAAAAAAATGTTTAAAAAGGGTTTTTTTGATATTTAAACCATACCCCCCCCCTTAACCCCTTGTTGCTAAATATACTATTAATATTGTTTACTATGTTTCAATGGCAGAGAGCCCTTCTGCAAATAATCGGTCGATTTTGAGTACTTTAATTTTAGTTTAACTCAATTCAAATTACGATTTTATTGATTATTTTTAGAAAAGAGATTTTAATATAGAAAAAAAAAGCTACGTTCCATTAGGAAGGGGGGGGGGAAGGGGTTTGGTAATATGCTACGTTAAGCTACGTGGGGGAGGGGTCTAAAAGTTCAAAAATCGGAGCTACGTGGTTTATGGATGGTCCCCTACTAAACTCTATCATTATTATATTATGCAAATAAAAATAAATTAGACTAGTTTTTGCTAAATACGTTAATCCAATAAGTACTAAAATAGCACTAACTACAAAGAATTTAAATAATTTATTATTAGTTATTGAAGACAAAATATGCAAAATAATCATGTGAAAGTTGCTGAGAATTAGACTTAGAAAATATAAAATGAAAACTCAAAAAAAAAAAAAATAATAATAAAATAAATAAAATAAGATAAAACAAATAAATAAAATAAAACATGACTATAAAAATATTCTTTAGAAGCTAAATATATAATTTTACCAAGATTAACCCTATTATTCAATATTATATCATTAATGTTATTGTTACCTAAAAACATTATTATCTAATAATCAATAGGTTAAAAAGGTGTAACCGTTACATTCTGTAATATTTACGTATATTAAAGTAAGAATTAACGCAAAGGAAAAGAAAACAATGAGTCCTGTCATAATTTTCAATGTCGTAATTATATCAATAATCAAAATAACTTACACTCCTATTAAACTAAGCTAAGTAAATATTAGACATATTGTTATTATTATATTTAATTATTATACCAAGTTTATTACTTTACTATAATCAAAACAAAAAGAAAACAAAAAAATATATATAAATAAATAAATAAACAAATGAATTAATTAGTTAATAATCGAATAAATAACCAAAATAAAAATAAAGTAGGAAGACGAAAGAAATGAAGGGAGAGGAATCGGTGATTGCCTTGTTCTTTCCTCTTTCTAATAAAATTTATACTAAATAATCCGAGATAAAATCCGTATCCAAAACGATTTCCATTAAGCATTTTGGCATCCTAATACCAATAAACCCCTAACCAAGCCTTCTCAAACACTTCAACCCCATTAGATCTCAACCACTGCCAAATCAGTTGATGTAGACTACATAATAAACCAATATAGACTACACTGAAAAAGAAAAATTCTTATAGTAGATCCTACTACAGACCTTTAGTAGAATAAAAATATTTAAATTTACTACAAGTTGTACTTGTTCCATCCATTGTTATGTGGTTAAAATTACTAATTTCTTTTAATGAAAACAACTACAGCACATGGTTTCTTTGAATTCCAAAAATAATGATATAATTGAGCTCATAGAAATGGTAAATGCTACTAAACAAGGTATCAAAATAAAAACATAATAACTAATAAAAACAATATATCTTATGAAATTTAAACGATAGTAATACCAAAATTTACCACAGAATAAAATACCCTGAATCATTTTACTACTTTGAAAAGTAAATTAAAATACAAAAAATTTACTAGATTTATAACTTGAAAAATTGTTGTAACAATTATATCATTATTTCATTTAAACACTTAAGCAACAGATAATACAAATGCACAAAATTATATTAAGAATTAAATAAACTGATCACAGTAGTAGAGTACACTAGGAAATTTTTTCGGTGTAGTGGCACAAACCTGGCTCGGTACTACCTGCCAGTATTGGATAAAAATTGCTAGAATTATCAAACAGAATTGGCCTAACATCTAGACAATAATCGGTTTTCCAATCAAAAAGAATCATATAACTACCATTGGAATGAATAAAACTCTTGTCTTAAATGAAAATCAACCAATCTAAGAGTTCAAAACACTAAGTGTGATCCAATTCAAAGGGGTTACCTAAAATATAAGAATAATCCAAAAATTAAATAACTCGTTTAAGACCTTAATTTTCCATAGTAAAATTTTAAAAATTATGCAACTAAAACCTAGAAGTAGTTTAACAAATTCACGGAGTAATAGCATTAAATTTACAATCACTATTTCAATTAGTAAACATGCACTCAAATGCCAAACGCATGTATTCGTTTAAAACAATTAAAGTCTTAAAATATTAAAACCAATTAACAACATTAATTGGTAGAACAAAAGCTTTTTGTTCTATCAAATTAATAAAATTTACTAAAAAGAAAAAAATGTTTTTTGAAAAAGGATGGAAATCCCGTTCATCGGATGGATAATCACCGCAAAAGAATACATCTGGACATTTTTGGAAATATTATTACTACTGCTAGCAGCAATAGTAATCAAATATCTATGGGTCATTCCATACGAAAAGGCAAATGGCTGAGTCCACTCGTAGTTTTAACCAATTTTAAAGATATATAGCTCAAAATCTAGCATTTTTTATAAGGAATCGAATGCCGTGTGGTACTTTTTGAAATATTCAAAATGGCGACTACCACAGCTGGATATATAACCAAACTTTTTGAATTTCTGGGTTTAAGCGTTTATTACTTTTATTATCTCGGATTAAAATTGCTCAAAACAAATTTTTCTTATGTTTTTGAGATCCCCGAGACAAAAAAATATGACTAAATAATCATAAATAAAAAATTCAAGATGGCGGATCCAAAATGGCGGTCAAATTTTTAAAATGCTATTGGATTTAACTGAAACTTGTTACTCGGGGGTTTTTGAGGTCGCTGATTACGAATATGATCTCAAAATTTAAAAATTCAAAATGGCGGATCCAATATGGCGGACAATATTTTGAAAATTGATCGGATTTCTATGAAACTTGTTAATCGGGGGTTTTTGAGGTCGCTGATTTCGAATCTAATGTCAAAACTTAAAAATTCAAAATGGCGGATCCAATATGGAGGACGAATTTTTTAAAATTGGTCGGATTCGCTTGAAACTAGTTGCTCGGGGGTTTTTGGGGTTGCAGATGACGAATTTGAAGTCAGTTTTTCAAAATTCAAAATGGCGGATCCAATATGGCGGACGAATTTCTCTAAATCCGTCGGATTCGTTTTAACCCATTAACGCCCAGACGGACGAAAAATTTTTGTTGACTTTGAGGACCTCCCTTTTAAAAAAAATGCCTACAAAAAAATTAGCACTTATCATTTTTAACGTAAAATTTACTCCTCTTTTAGATTCTGAAGTTAAAATTTGTTTATAACAAATCGTTAAAAAGTTATAAACAATTTTTTGCAAAAAAACACGATTTTTTGAGAAAAAATTTTCATTTTAGACATATTTTCACCGGAAAAAAGCAAGTAGATGCTCTCAAAAGCTCAAAATATCGCGTCCATGGACCCCCAGCTATAAGACCCTGAAGCAAAAAAATTTTTTTTTCAAAATGGCGGACGCCAATATGGCGGCTAAAACTAAAAAAATGGCTCAGATATGAAACAGGGTGCTCCAACTTTTTCATGTGACTGAAATCGCCTAAAACTCTTTATACGGTAGTTTTTGGGGTCGCTGATTACGAATATGATGTCAGTTTTTAAAAATTCAAAATGGCTGATCCAATATGGCGGACGAATTTTTAAAAAAATTTTGGATTCACTTGAAACTCTCCACTCAGGGGTTTTTGGGGTCGCTGATTACGAATATGATGTCAGTTTTTAAAAATTCAAAATGGCGGATCCAATATGGCGGACGAATTTTTAAAAAAATTTTGGATTCACTTGAAACTCTCCACTCAGGGGTTTTTGGGGTCGCTGATTACGAATATGATGTCAGTTTTTAAAAATTCAAAATGGCGGATCCAATATGGCGGACGAATTTTTAAAAAAAATTTGGATTCACTTGAAACTCTCCACTCAGGGCTTTTTGGGGTCGCTGATTACGAATATGATGTCAGTTTTTAAAAATTCAAAATAGCGGATCCAATATGGCGGACGAGTTTTGTAAAAAATTATTTGATTTACTTGAAACTCTCTATTCGGGGGTTTTTTGGGTCGCTAATTGCAAATCTGATGGCAATTCTTGAAAATACAAAATAGCAGAGTCAAATTGTTTGAATTTCAATAAGTATTATACAATGAATAAGAATTTTTTAATCCGTTTGCCGTCGAATAATTCGCCGTTGCCCGACTCTTACCGCGAGGAGGTGGACAATAAAGAGTCTTTTTTTTTTTTCGTTTTTTATTTTATTTTTTTTTGTTTTTTTCGTTTTTTATTTTATTTTTTTTTGTTTTTTTTTTGTTTTAATATTTTTTACATTTTTACATTTTAGGTGTGAAAATCCTGAAAGCAGGAAATGCATAAATATGCATCACACTCCACGCACTTTCGTTGCGTTCTACAGGTGCACTTGGAGAAATTAGAGCAGTTTTTCTTTTGTTCAACTCTTTGAACTTTGTGGTTTTTGATGGATTCAGATTTTTTTAGATATGCTTCTGCAATCTGTAGAGCCATGTCTTTAGTACCTATTTTTTTTTCTTGGACAACTAAGTTTCTTAGAACAGTTGCATTTGCAATTGATGCTTGAACGAGTCTCATAAGTATAACCCAAGTCCATTTCTTCGACCTTATGCATGGCATCAAATTGCTGCAATGTGCGTCGTGCAAGTCTACTCCGCCCATAAACTTGTTGTAGGTTGTAAAAGCATTAGGAAATGCTATATCAACTTTGCTCTTTGTCTCCGAAGAATATCTTTTGACTGAACTAATTGGTGTAACACCTATCAGTGTTGACAGTATAGACACTACTTTCGAATCTTTTACTGTGACATAATTGACACCACTGCATTTGTCATGCTTGGCAATAAATGTCCCTCTTGGATCCTTTTCCGTAATCGGATTTTTTACTTGAATTCGATTAGCTCTGACTGTCCCTGTTGCCCGCAAACCAACTTTCTTCAGATGAACCAGTAAATCTGGACTTGTAAAAAAGTTGTCAAAATATACGTGATATTTCACTACATTTCTGGGTACAACTGAAGAAAGAAGGTTTTGGAGAAGACCAACGACAATGCAGCTACCTAAAGCACATTTATTTAGCTTTTCTTCATTGCCAAAAAAAAAACTTTTTGAATTCTTGCCACAATAAATGTCACAATCGAATAAAAATCCTTCGGAACTACAAAGAGCCCACATTTTGATACCGAAACGGACAGGCTTGTTTCTTATAAACTGCTTCAAAATAGTTCTTCCCCGAAACTTTACCATCATTTCGTCAACTGACAAAGCTGATGAAAAATACCCAAACTGCCTCGAATTTTTCTTAAAAATCTCCAAAGGACCTCTCACTCGCCAAGCTCTATCATCAGCATTTTCATCTTCAGGTTTGGATAGCTTTAGCTTGGACTTGATATCTTCAAACTTGTTGCGACTCATAGCTCCAGCTACAGCTTCACAACCTAGAAGATGATTCTGAGACCAATAATCTCGTTGAGATTTCCTTTCGTTGAAAATAGACAAAATAATTATTCCAAGAAATTTGTCTAATTCAGCCAACGAAATTTGACAATCATTCAGACGTGTTGCGTCTAATATGAATTCTTTTAGCTCCTTGGAAAAGAAAAATTCAAATAGTTCAGTTGACGAGGATGACCGAATTTTTTTTGCAACGCTATCAGGTATAAAAGTTTCATTTTTATACTGAGGATCATACTTCTGTTCACCATCAACCCATTCAAAAATATGATCTGGCTCCAACTTCGATTGATTTGAAGTATAATTTTCTCGAATCGTCTGGTATGAATTTTGCGGTACATCGGCACATTCATTCTTAAGCGAATTTTCTAGCTCTTCATGAATAGCATCATCATCTGAATCAGATTCACAATCAGATTCGCCAGAATCATTTGAGTTTGGTAGCATTAGCACATCTAGGTGTTCGTCATGTTCTTCAACTTCGAAACTCTCGGCGTCATTTACAACTTTCTGCCGTTTCGACTTACGCTTTGTTGACATTTTTAAAATCGACCCAGTAATAAAAGAATGCTGGCGCAGTGCAGACAACCAGTGGTGCACGTGAATGTTGGCACAATGACGACAACTAGTGCTGCAAACGAATGCTGGCACAGTTACGACAACCTGAGCTGCACGCAAATGCTGACACAGTAACAACAACCAGTGGTAGAAGCAAATGCTAGCGCAGTAACAATAACAAGAGCTGCAAGCAACGCTGGCACAGTAACGACAACCAGTGGTGGAAGCAAATGCTTCGGCAGTAACAATAACCAGAGCTGCAAGCAATGCTGGCACAGTAACAATAACCAGAGCTGCAAGCAACGCTGACACAGTAACGACAACCAGTGGTTGAAGCAAATGCTGGCGCAGTAACAATAATCAGAGCTGCAAGCAACGCTGGCACAGTAACAATAACCAGAGCTGCAAGCAACGCTGACACAGTAACGACCCTTACAAAAAAAGAGTATTAGAATGAGTATTGAATAATGAGTACTGCAGTGAGTATTGCAATGAGTACTGCAATGAGTATTGAAAATTCCAGTACTTTTTGCCAAACATTGTTGAAAATATAATATGTTGCGCACTAAGTTTCTACGGCTCCTACGTCTGCGCACTACTTTTTTTGTTGTAAACTAAATATACAGAAATACATGGAACGCAAAATCACAATTTCATTATAATTTAAAAAAAAATTGTTTACTGTACTTAAAAAATACATGTGGCGAAAAAAGTACTGGAATTTCCAATACTCATTGCAGTACTCATTGCAGTACTCATGCAGTACTCATTGCAATACTCATTGCAATACTCACTGCAGTACTCATTATTCAATACTCATTCTAATACTCCTTTTTTGTAAGGGGACAACCAGTGGTAGAAGCAAATGCTGGCGCAGTAACAATAATCAGAGCTGCAAGCAACGCTGGCACAGTAAGGACAACCAGTGGTGGAAGCAAATGCTGGCTCAGTAACAATAGCCAGAGCTGCAAGCAAATTCTGGCACAATGCCAACAAGCAGTACAGCAGTAATAACTGCATGCCATTGCATTTTCTGCAAAACTAGTAATGCGCCGACTTCGAAATGCCAGATCTTAGCGGAATCAACAAGCACAAAACCGTCTTAGTTGTGAGCATAGTTAAAAGTTATACAGCACCACAGCAAATAAATCAGCGTCAAATAAACAAAAATAACCAAAAAAAATAATAAGACTTAAAAAATTTGCCAACTCCATTTTGAATTTTTAAAAACTGACATCATATTCGTAATCAGCGACCCCAAAAACCCCTGAGTGGAGAGTTTCAAGTGAATCCAAAATTTTTTTAAAAACTCGTCCGCCATATTGGATCCGCCATTTTGAATTTTTAAAAACTGACATCATATTCGTAATCAGCGACCCCAAAAACCCCTGAGTGGAGAGTTTCAAGTGAATCCAAATTTTTTTTAAAAATTCGTCCGCCATATTGGATCTGCTATTTTGAATTTTTAAAAACTGACATCATATTCGTAATCAGCGACCCCAAAAACCCCCGTATAAAGAGTTTTAGGCGATTTCAGTCACATGAAAAAGTTGGAGCACCCTGTTTCATATCTGAGCCATTTTTTTAGTTTTAGCCGCCATATTGGCGTCCGCCATTTTGAAAAAAAAATTTTTTTGCTTCAGGGTCTTATAGCTGGGGGTCCATGGACGCGATATTTTGAGCTTTTGAGAGCATCTACTTGCTTTTTTCCGGTGAAAATATGTCTAAAATGAAAATTTTTTCTCAAAAAATCGTGTTTTTTTGCACAAAATTGTTTATAACTTTTTAACGATTTGTTATAAACAAATTTTAACTTCAGAATCTAAAAGAGGAGTAAATTTTACGTTAAAAATGATAAGTACTAATTTTTTTGTAGGCATTTTTTTTAAAAGGGAGGTCCTCAAAGTCAACAGAAATTTTTCGTCCGTCTGGGCGTTAATGGGTTAAACTTGTTACTAGGGGGTTTTTGAGGTCGCTGACTACGAATCTGATGTCAAAATTAGAAAATTCAAAAGAGGTGTACAATAAACAAGAATTAAATACTGATGGCAGTTGAAAGGCTACGTCTCTTGACACATTTTTCGCCATTTTATATCCACCATTTTTAATTTTTAAACTTTGACATTAGATTCGTAATCTGCGACCCCAAAAACCCCCGAGTAACACGTTTCGGACAAATCCGACCAATTTTAAAAAATTCGTCCTCCATATTGGATCCGCCATTTTGAATTTTTAAATTTTGACATTAGATTCGAAATCAGCGACCTGAAAAACCGCCGATTAACAAGTTTCATAGAAATCCGATCAATTTTCAAAATATTGTCCGCCATATTGGATCCGCCATTTTGAATTTTTAAATTTTGAGATCATATTCGTAATCAGCGACCTCAAAAACCCCCGAGTAACAAGTTTCAGTTAAATCCAATAGCATTTTAAAAATTTGACCGCCATTTTAGATCCGCCATCTTGAATTTTTTATTTATGATTATTTAGTCATATTTTTTTGTCTCGGGGATCTCAAAAACATAAGAAAAATTTGTTTTGAGCAATTTTAATCCGAGATAATAAAAGTAATAATCGCTTAAACCCAGAAATTCAAAAAGTTTGGTTATATATCCAGCTGTGGTAGCCGTCATTTTGAATATTTCAAAAAGTACCACACGGCATTCGATTCCTTATAAAAAATGCTAAATTTTGAGCTATATATCTTTAAAATTGGTTAAAACTACGAGTGGACTCAGCCATTTGCCTTTTCGTATGGAATGACCCCTATACAATTGTTATATAATAATCAGCAAACGACATCGAAGAAGAAACAACACACCAATGAATTAATGCAGCCAAAGACATATCAACTTTCCTCGAGGACGATGAAAAATCTAAGGAGGGAGGAGAATCTACAAATTCAAAAAAAAATATATTTTTCATCTCAAATAACGAATAATAACATTTCGTCATTTAAAAGTAGCGCCAAACCCAGTAAATTGGCTGACTTGATTTTCGGCTCCTCACTGTCTGACAGAACGCTGACCTCCACTACTGCGTAAAGATGGACGCTCAGAAACTACCAACATGGATAATATCGACGTAGGTCCCTACCACCCTGCAACCAGCCTTACCTAAGTAAAGTATATAAAATCTACTGTAAAACCTTATCATAGAATATGAGTTATTATTTATAATAGTCTGAGCGTTATATATGTATTAAATATTGTAAATGAAGGTTACACTGACAACAATGAATGTTCAGCGTTAATGAAATCTAAAATTCTACATTTTAATAGTCAATTTTCTCAGTGTAAACTTCATGAGAAACGGAAGTTTTATGAAAACTAACAAGGGCGCTCAAATAGTTAACTAAATAGAAGTTAATAAAACTGGTTGTATAAACAAAACAATTGGTTAACATGGACATGTTTGTTTTCATGCACAAATAGGTTTGTGTGGGTATCGTGGCACTTTTAAAAAGGCACTGCAAAGTTATAAGCGCAACTTTGAAATATATAAGTTGTTATTAGATTAGGAAAACAACTAGTGCTCACTTGCTGAGTTTGAATTGGTACATAATGACTAATCAAAAAATAGACAATGCTAATTAAATTCAGTATGCAAGATATCGACTTGACGCGCCTGAACATTGACATTCTGGGGTGCATGCGCGCCGAGTTTTTGACATAGCGGTAAAAACAAAATTTAGAAAATAAATAAATAAATAAAAAGAAAAATAAATATATAAACTTTAACTAATTCTATAATCTCTGAATTTGAAATAGATTTAAAAATGTCTAAGAAAAGAATGTAATTTACTAATCAAAGTAGAAAGCTTCTACTATCCTCAAATAACAACAGTTATATGGGTAAACTATTAATAATACACAGTTAAGAACTTGGCATCATTGATAGAAAACAGTCCTTGTCGAATTCATTGTGTTTAAGTCTCACATTTGCGTAATTTGATTATGTACATTAATCAAATGTCATTCAATTCTCGACTATTACCTCAAAATTTTAGAAGTGACACTGTAATTTACGGTTAGTTTTGGTTGCCAAATATGAAATTTCTCATTGAAAATTCATTTAAAATTCGTTTAAGCATTAAAAACTTTAAACATATTCAGTTGAAACCAATAAAATATGTAAAATAGGAGGTTTTTAACTGTATAGTATATATTCAAAATAATGTTAAATTTAGATTTATGCACTGTTTTTGTTTTATTTTCCATATCACGAATAGCGAACATAGGAAATTGCGCCTATTGTTTACCTCTTGTGCTAGTCAAGTTCAACAAATTGTTATTTATTAATTGAAATCCGATACTTACTGGTTCAGTTAATCAGAAGCTGAAAGTGATGAAAATGCTGCTGTTTTAAATTCAGAGAGACACCTGTGAGTATAAAAAGTATAAATTTTCCTTGCGCCCAAAGAAAGCACAGGAATAAATAAGTCACAAAATTCTCCACCAGTCACTGGTTGGTTTCACAATAAGATGAATCAAAATAATAATTATGCCAATTCAAATTCAACTATTAAACAAAATAAAAAGGACTTACAAAAACAATTCTTCAATAAATTGGCAATGATCAGCTGTAAAATCGCTAGCAATGATTCTTAAACTAATTCAGCAAGGAACACTGTAAAAAGAGAATCTTAATTTAAGACGTGACTTAAATTCAGCAAGATATACTATATAAATGTAAAAAAGGGACTAGTTTAATTAACATAAAATTGCAGTATTCACGAATTTACCCTTTTAAAATGGGATTTTCTTTTTACAATAAAGAAAGTCTGAAAGGTGTGATAAAAAAGAAAATATTTTATAGTTTGTATGGATTTATATAAGTGCAAATAATGGTATAACTCCTTTTGAGTAAAAATTTGACTATATTGTTTTAAACATAACGGATAAAATCCACAATGAAAAATAAAAATTATAGCCAAAATAATATTTTTTAGGAATGTTGTATAACTATTGATATTTTGGAAGACAAATGCAAGAAAAATGAATAAGAAAAACTAAATTACAAACAAAGGAAAAATAAAAGGTTACAAGGAAGAAAACCGAAGATACGTTATAATAAACTGAATAAAAGAAAAATTATATAATTTTGAGAACAAAAAATATTGGCCCTAGTCGCTGAGCCATATTTCCACGATGTCCCTGGTCGGAGAATCCGGAGACTCCACGGTCCCAGCAACATCCAAATCTCCATTTTGAAGCCTGAAAAAAAACGAATTAATAAGGGCCAACAACAACAACAAAAAAACAAAAATAATATTTTATCTATGTATGGGTACATTCGTACACATACCTAGATAGGTGCACATCAATTTTAACATGTCAATTTAACATTTTATATCACATATTAAGTACAAAATAATATCAATATTCATACTTACTCAGTCTTTGTGTCAGAACGTGGCACCTCAGTAGCAGTCGGAGATTTCAGTTTTTCGGACGAAATTGTCGGGGTCAGATTGATGACCATCGAGATCAATTCCTCCCGACACGCTGCAATTTTTGTTCGGAATTCGGCCAGGTCTTGGCGTAACTTTTTTTCACACGGAAGAGATGCAATGGGGGCAATCTTGACACAGGAAACAGATAGGATCGACTTTCCCGTAGCATAATATTCAAAGATTTTCGGCGACTGCGAACAAAGATACCCCAAGGCCGAACAGGAATGTCTAGCCGTATTATACGCCGTCGAACATTTCCGACCTTACATATACGGACGTGAATTCATACTGGCTTGCCATTTCGAGCCAGTACATTGGATCACTACCGTAATCAATCCGGGAGCAAGACTTTCAAGATGGCGACTGCGATTAAAGGATTACCAATATCAATTCGAATGTCGCCAAGGAAAACTAAACAGAGGAGTAGAAACTCTCTCTGGAATTTCCGAAAGACAAGGATCTAGATGCGAATTCATCGACTTTTCCGACTCAGATGAATCAGATTTCCATCCAGATGCTGGTCCAGAAGAAAAAACGCCCCCAAGAAAGAAAGCGAATCAAAAGCTCAGGACTCTATCCATTGTTTCAACTCGTGTGGACAACGAGTCGAGTGACGAAGACGATCTGATGGAAACTGCACATTGGGCGTTGCCTTTGACTCGACAACAATCCAAGAAGCAAGAAGAGCAACAAAATTCGAAACCATCGGCATTCAAGACCGTGCCTAAGACTAGCACACGAGGTCCGCCCATTTCAGTGTTGAAACGACCTTCTGCGTGTCCACTTCGAAGAACGAAATCGGACTCTGCCGAAAAGAAACTAACAGTGATCCAGAAAAAGGTACCAGTCCCATTAAAAAAAGGAGTTCTCCCCCGCGTACCAACAGGATGGCCAGTCGGACGACCTAAGGCTAGTGAAAAGATTAAGCCCATACCAACAGTCAGAAGCAGCTCAAAGTGAACAAGTCATAGAGCTGGAAGAAAGTTGCATTGCATCTAGACTCCGAAAACGTACTCCACCAGTCGTTGGAGGAGAGGAGTCATCCACCTCATCGGATGAATCAACATCTAGTTTCAGGGAAATGGAAGACTCTGATTCCCCCGTCTTTAAAAAAACACGTAGTTTGTTGCCAAGTTGCGAGCCTCAGCTACCGGAACTAATGAATAATGTTAATTTCGACTCAGACACAACAAAAATAATCTACTCTGAGCCCCTGCCTCTTCCAACGGATGACCCTTATTGCAACGTTTACATTGATGAAGCCTGCGTCGGAAATGGAGGAGAAAGAGCCAGGGTTGGAATTGGAGTCTGGTTTGGTCCTAACCACCCTTTGAATGTCTCTCGTGTGTCTGACGGAAGGCAGACGAATAATTCTACGGAGATAGAAGCCGCTATTGTAGCCACCCAAAAAGCAAAGAAGGCTTCCCCCAGAGAGCGAAGACAGCTTAGATGAAGAAGAACAAATCCCCAGGAAAGAAATCCAACAGTCCATTTCTAAGTTTAATGAATCCCTAAGGCGTAGAGGATTTGACCTAGGTGAAAACACTTATGTATGGGATTATGAAGAAGCAGACAACAAGAAGAATCATGTGTCGGAAGGAGAGTCAGACGAAGAATTCTTAGAGGCTCTAAAGGCTCGAGGTCCGTGTCAGCAATATTCCGATGAAGTGTTCTCTCGTCGCGTAAAGAATTTCCTAAAATTCTATGAAAACCAAACTAATGCGAGGCTAGAGGATTGTGATGACTTGGATAGCAGTGAAGAAGAGGAGAAACGAGACCAGGTAATGGAACTACAGGAAAGATTTAAATGACAAGCACCCACTTCCACTGTACAGACCCCTACCGTAACTTTCAAAACACCACACCTAACGGAAATCGGTATATTCTCACCATGCAAGATAATTGTATCAAGTATTGCATCGCCATACCTATTCCCGATATAAGAACCACCAGTGTAGCACATGCAGTAGCAACTAATTTGATTTTCGTACATGGGGCTCCGAGGTGTATTCTCACTGACCGAGGAGGGAGTTTTATCAGTACACTAATGAAAAAATTAGAGAAAATCTTCCAAATAAAACAAATCACAACTTCGGGATATCGTCCTTAAACAAATGGATCCGTCGAACGGAGTCATATTGTACTCAAAGATTACATTAAGCATTATTATTATCAACGCTAAACAAAGATCAAAAAGGTATTATGATCTCAAAGCAAGACCTCTTACCGCGAAAGTTGTCGACAAGGTCTATACGCACAAGGAAGTGCGTAGTAATAAATTCGACAAAAGGGCCGATGGTCCTTTTACCATTATTCGCTTCACAAAAAATCACAAAGTGATCCTTGAAGATCGCGATGGAAAAAGGGTGGTAAAACATAAGGACAAGGTCCTGCCTACACATTGCTAGCAAGACTAGCAATGTGTTTATGAATTTATTATTAATATCTTTTAATTTCAGGTTAACCTCGTCACGATGATCATACTCTATGTAAGTGTTCTTGTCATCACCAGTATCTGCGGAAGAAGGACGAATCCGGAGAAGGAAGGTTATCGAGTTACCACGCTGGCCGGAAATCCAGGAGTTTATTACGAGTACAGAGGCTTTCTACGACTTTCCACGTCGAACTGGCGAGTGGCAGTTTTTCTGGATGTCAACAAGCAGATCAATATTCATTAATAAACATAATTGGGAGGATCACTGGATTACTGCCCACGAATTACGCCAAGAATTAATCACACAAGTTTTCGAACTGAGACATGTGGAAAAAGTCGTCCCTATTCAGCTACCAAAAAACGTCAGGAAGCGAAGGAACGTACCCTGGTTTGGTTTCATAGGTAAACTAGCCAGCCCTTTTATTGGAACCTTGTCTTATGACGACGGCGAGCAGATCGATCACTCGATACAGGAGCTGAATGCAGCACAAGCTAACCTCTCGCACTTAGTGGGCCGGCAGACCCACGTTGTAAGGGCCTAGTTGGATGCGCTACACCAGCGGGCACTAAATCATGAAGAAAAAATAAACCAGCTACACGAGCAGCTCAATGACCTTGCATCGAAATTGGACGGATCCGGAAAGAATCCAGCAGAACAACAATACGTCGATACTCTATATGACGCGCTGAACATAGTAAAATTAGGTCTCACACATTATATCAAGACCAGTCATCGAATACTAGATGTCATACAGTTAGCAAAACAAGGACAGCTTCATTCGGCCCTTATTACCAATGAGCAGGTGGTACCATCCTTAGAGATATTCAAGACCATCATCCGGATTCGACATTACCCACGCAAGGACCTAATGTCAGCATTCAAACGTTAGCCGAAATTTCCAAGACATCCTTTCTAATAGATGGTGATCATCTAAAGATTCTCGTAGACATCCCTCTGGCCGATATCACTGAATATAGACTATACCAAATACATTCCCTGCCGGTTTTCCAACAAATAATCAATAATAAAACTGGAAGAGCGTCGGTAGTATCAGATTTCGACTACGTGGCCCTAGATAGGGACCAAAGAACATACATTCTTGTTCAAGACGAGGAGGTTAAGGATTGCCTGGAAGCACCTAAGTTTTTACTTTCCAACAATGGCCTCATAACACGTGAATTATCGCACCCAGCTTTCGAAGTACAGTTGCTCCTGGAACCTTCGATAGAGGCATTGAAAAAGGCTACGGTCTAGCTGGATTATCATGAACAGACATTTTGGAAGAAGTTAAGAACCATTGGAGGATGGTTATATTCTGCACCTAATAATGTCTCAGTCGATATCCAATGCCCATCAAAGAAGAGGAGAATAGTGCAACTCACAGGCACCGGACTCTTACAACTCTCTACTGGATGCCATGCCCGAACACCGGACATCACTTTACCTGCCGTTCCTATGACTGGAGGAACAACGGAAATTATTTATGAAACTAGGATAAATCTGAGTCTTCCATTAATCTCACCCATATTAAGAAATGCAGAACCAACCCTTCTAGGAAATAACGGGAGGAAATTGCAGAATGGTGAATTGGAGGACGAACAAGAATTCTATAAGAACTCCCAGACATTGGACGAACTAGAACAACGCCTGTTTGAATTGTCTGCTCAACGCCAAAAGCGGAGTCGTCTAAATCTATGGTCACATGGAATCAACACCGGAATCCTAATTGTGATATTACTTCTGAGCACAGTAATATTCTGCGGCAGAGGATTCATCCACAGAAGGAGGGCCAAAACGGAGGGCAAGGTCACCCTATGTCAACTCGAACTACCTCTGCCCCAGACTCAGACACGATTGGCAGCTGTCATCACTCCAGTAAGCGCTGTAAATCATAGCGACATTTACAACGAATCGAGTAACAATCCGGAAGATGTCGCGGATGGAGAGACAACGTGCCGGACAGAGCGGAAGGACGTATTGGAAGTCCCACCACAACTAAATCTGTAAACAAAGGTAACCACTATACAATAAGGTATATTTGTAATGGGCAAGGTCGACGACTGAAGCGTACCGGAAAATAGTTAACAAAACTAATCAAGACCTCCCCCTCCCGTTTCTCTTTTTTTGACCCTATCTCTGTTTTGCCTTAATCTTCTCCCAGTTCACTTGTTCGGTAAAACAAGTAGCTGACACCACAGATAAGAAAAACTTTAAGCTCGTCCCGATAATTATAATTAAAGAAAAGAAAGTAAATTAAGACGAAGTAATGATCGTTTTAATTTCAATTGGATTAAATTCAATTTTAATTAGAAAAGAGGAATCCAAGTAATACATCAAATTTTTAATCGACAGGATTAAAGTAACCAATTAAAGATAAAACTAAGTCCGATTAGGAAAAAGAAAAAAAAACTTAAGAATACCAATCGAAAGACAAATTATTTATAAGATAGAATAAAGAAAAGGGATAGACGTAGAGTTATAAAAATCGGGTCAGTAGTCCGATATTCTTATTCTTCTTCACGTAGTGGCTCCATGGGCCTTTGAGGCACCCAATGATTGCTCCTCTAAAAGAAAAGAAAAAAAAGAAGGGTTAAAAATAATAAATAAATAATTAAATAAATATGCCTGTATTATGTACGCATGTGCGTATATATGTATATTGTATGTATATGGGTAATTCTCCACGTAGCGCACAAATTGTTGAAAACAATTGTCAAAAATTTTTTTTATCAATATCATAAAAGTTAATATAAATTCTTCAAGTTAAAGTGTCTGAAATGAAGTGTCCAAGATAGGCCGGACAAAATATTTATAATTTTGGTATTTTTTTTAAACAAATTACTTGTAAGCACTTATATGTACCTTACGTTAAATACTGTGTATGCAAATAAATTCTATAATGAAAATTAAAAACCGAGTGATGAATTCATTTTCACAAAAATTAAAAACTCTTTCTGTTAAAAATATTTTTTTCGGTAATTTATGGAAATTTATGGAAATTTGTGGGAATTTATGCGGTAATTTATGGAAATTTTGGCGGTAATTTATAAAAATATGTAAGGCACAAACCACGATTTAATAAAATTATTTTGGTAATTTATGGAAATTTTTTAGGTAATTTATACAAATTTGTGTAATGTACAAACCACGATTCAAAATTTTAAGTTTGGTAATTTATAGAAATTCTAGCGGTAATTTATGGTATTTTGTTTGGTAATTTATGGTAAACTTACTTGTACTATGGCAGTTTATAAGAACTTTTAATTTTATTGTTTAATACAGCACACGCCGAACTTACACAAATTTGTTCATGTTATACCAATGCCGGTCGAAAATTTGAGGTTGGTGGAGACGGTGGAGAGGGTTGAAACTATTTCGACCGGCATTATTAATTCCCTTGTTTTTTAGAAAATCATCATTAATTTTTAATTTCTCTCGCATGGATTACTTTTATATGGTCAAAAATAATACAAATACACTTTATTCAACTTTTATTATAAATAATTTTTGTATTTATTGTAAAATATTCAACGACCGAGCGAGGTTGGTGGAGACGATTTTATGAGGCCCTGAACAAACTTGAAATTTGAATTGAAAAAAATGAATAAATCAATTAGGAAATTGATTGCTTTTTTCATGTATCAACTTAAGGAAGTTGATTGTTACTTATTCCAAAGTAGAACTATGTTAAAAATTTATTTTTATTTATGAAATTTTATTTTTATTAATAAAATAGAGGATAATAGAAAAAACTGTATTCAAAGATAAATAGCAAAAAAAATCCAAAAAAATTTTTTTTGTATTAAACGTTTTTTTTTATTTAATTATAATAAATTAAACAATACTATCTGCCAATATTTATTGTACTTATTAGTGAATATTGGTACAAATATTAATTTTTCTTTTTTAATTTCTTGTGGGGACAGGTCAAATAATTGCATTTTTAGCCTTTTAAACCGTTTAAACGAAAAAATATTATATTATATACAACAGTATCTGTTGGTTTTTGTATATAAATATAAAAGTTACCTTTTTACGTTGAAATAATAGAGGAAGACAAAAATTATTTGGGATTATTCTTTCAAAACATGGGGAAAGTGAATTTGTGCGCTACGCGGAGAATCACCCATATATATGTGTAATGTATATATGTATGATGTATGTATATGGGATAAATATATATATATATATCAAGTGATCGAGATTAATTATGCTAAAATGCCTTAACAAAGTTCATGTGTTGGAGTGACCATTCGTCCGAAGTATAACTAAAATATTAAATACTAAATATTGAAATTTGGTCACCTTATTATGTGTATACACCGGTGTGTGTATAGTTAGGTACGTATGCATCTACGCGTTTACACGTGTATGCATGTGTATATACAGTTGTTCCACTCACCAATTCCCAGAAACTAAGTTGATCCACTCGGCCTTTTCCCAACCAGCGGGATTGTTGGATGAATAATAAAGTCAATTTTTTATCATCTGGGTAGATCCCCTCCACCAGAGGAACAAACGGTAGGTTCGCGAGATCACTGAAAATAAAAGAATAATTAAAATACGCCCGAACTCAGAAGACTATTGTGCAGATAATGAGCCTGCTATTAAAACGGTAAATGAATATCTCTCCAAAATTCAAAAGTTAACACAAAACGGAATCTATACTAAAGAAAAATTAATTAGTTGTGTAATAATTAAAACCTTATAAATTATAAGTTCATTACGACCCCTTTAAATGTATGTATAATATTCTTATAAATTACTATAATTGTCGTCAATAGGAATAGATTGCTAAATAAAATAACCATGTCGAAATTATAATAAAGGAAGTTAACTAATTGTTTTACAATAACTTAATTCCATTAAATAAATCCCTCCCCTTTCTTTTGTTTTATACCCCGTACAAGATACTCACATTCTGGAGGCGAGGTCCCCCATTCTGACCTTCAGTTCGTCTATGTTGACTTTCTTGCAATGCGTAAATTCTTTCTAAAATAAAAAGAAAAAGAAATAAAAACAAAAACAAGAATAATATATATTAAAACACGAACCATAAATTCCCATTAATTGTAAGTGCAAGTGCGCAGGTATTTAAAATGGAATAGAAGTTTTTCCCCCTTTTCGCAAACTTACCGGCACCCACGAACAGCGAGCCATCCAGCTCTTTGCACCCCAACTCCAATAAAATTTGAGTCACCACTCCCAATCGGACTGAGGCTTACGAGGATAATAATTGGAGGAAATGGTATTCCAGTCCCACAGGCGTCCGGGAGCATGTGGGCGGATCTTCCTCCAGATCCTTACTTTTATTGATTTCCTATAATAATAAAAAAAAATAATAAAATAAAATATATCAATAAAATTTTAGCGCCTAATTCTATTCGTAATTTTTCTCAAATTAAATGTATCCAATTGTTCATTATCATGATTGCTTGAATAAGGCGGTTTTCTCCGCTCACCGTTTTTTTCAATAGATCGGGATCGTCCGGCGTCCCAGTCACTATCAACCTCTGACTCCACCTCAATATTAGTCTCGGTGGTTTCATCGTGGCTGAAGACCACCGGCGTTCGCGAGGTTGAAACTGTTAGAGACAAATCAATCGATTGATTAACTGAATAATTGTTGATTGACTAATTAATTTTGATAATTGCTTAATCGATCGATTGAAAATATGCATTCATGCATATATGTTGTGTGACACACAGGGTATGAAAGAAATTTGCAACTAATAACCTTAGATTTTGTAACAATTAAAATATAGGGTAAAATTATTGTGTACAACGTAATTGCGCTAATTAACGATCTAAGAATTATAGAAATTTTAGAATTTCGGAACTACTAATATTGACTAACGACAAGCCAATAAATGATAATTGTGAAAATTCGAGCGTACGAAGTGCCTTGTTTACATTTGTAAAACAGACAATATGCATTAGGATGCAATCAAATAAGCGCGTATACTTGCAAATCGATAAAACTAAATGAAAGATAAAATTGAAAATTTAACGAAAGTGCGCAATGTAACAATTGTTAATTATTAAATACCGAATTACTGACTAACTGATCGAGTTACCACCTTATTCAAAGATAATTGCAGATAAACTAATGTCACTTACCTCGTCTCTCCGTCCCAGGTGGCGATTTGAGGGGGGGGGGGCACTGTGCTTATCCTGGGTTTCGGATCACCCACTTCCTCTGGAGTATCGACATCACTCGCAATTAATTGTGACATGTGATCCACCAAGTCGTCATACGCCTCCGCGCGATGAAAATTCACTTCTTGACTATCGCTAATTGTAAATAGATCCCGAAAACTCCCGATCATACGACGATACCCCCTACCCCGGGATTGATAAATTCCCTGGGCGAAGGGTAGCACTTTTTCCGGATCACTTAACACCTCCGGAACACGAGCACCGCGCCCCGCCCCCGAATTCCTAACTGGATGATGCATGTTCACCGCGAGAGAAAAGAAATTAGACTAATTGTATCACGAACACCGTATACCGAATGCTGGACGTTGCGACACATAATGTATCACTCCCCCTTCTCTCGGTCAACGCATAAGAGCAAAGAGAGCAAACGTGGGTGGCAATGTTCTAAGAACAAAGAGGAGAAATTAGTAAAGAATGAACTTGTTGTTTCCCTGCGGTATCAATTCCAAATTTCCCTGCTGACTAATGGTTACGACATCCGGCGTGTTTGTAATCGCTTTGCACGGAGACGACAATTTCATTCTCTCAAAATCGAAAGAAGAAAAATTAAATTAATACATGTAGTGATATATAATTATGTAATAATTATATTATGATGTGGCATTGTATTTTACTACAATATCACGTGTAAAAAAATTGATGTCATATATTGTCGAATTATTCATGTAGGTTGTATGTTAATATAAAATTAACCTAAGGAGTCAAGGGGTTAAAATGCCAACCGCCAATTAATAATTACATAGGAAATGCCCCTAAGACTGAGACTGAAAAGGATCAAACTAAAGGTGGGACATAGAATTTCAATACGAATCGTGACGTAATTCTTACTCCTTAGATTCCAGCCTTTTACTTCCCCTTCCATTCCACGCAATGCACGTGCTGCGGGTATCCACGCAGAGCACGTGCTCTTTTGACAGCTTGCATCTAAACAAGAAAAACCATACTAAGTCTAACACTCCATATGAATTCCCAACGAAAAGAAAATCACTAAATTATCCTTGAAAATTAGTTGTTCTGCACATCATGCGTGCCACGAATTATGTTATATTTATAACATTAATGTAACATACGCATGAGTATGTAGGACAATTGAGCTGCTCAGGTGTTTGTGCATTATTACAATGCCTCCAAATGGCTGCAGTGTCAATGACACTATCTTGCAAAATTATGTGAATAAAAGATTCATATATGTTTATATTGAAAATTAAAAATGCTGCGCTGTTAATTAACAGCACAAGTATTCGCTTCAGCTATGGCGAAATAAGCGAACAGAAATGAGTTTGATTGCAAATGCAAGTCAAACAAAAATTTTTAAAAACCTAATTGAAAGACACACCTAAGCAGTTCAATGGCCGCAGTGCACACGACCCTTTTCTTTTCTTTTTACAAGCTCATTAATTTCACCATAATTTTAGCCACAATATCCCCATCTGACTCCTACCAATATCCGAAGTAAGAAGTACGAAAACTATAAAAGCAAAAATTCAATAATAAAACAACGCAGTCTTGTCGTGTCTTCACACGTACATTTTGTTACTTGATTACGGACCTTCTGCCCGTCAATTTAATTTTTCCTACGTCGGAAATGGTTGCATACTCGCTAAATTAATGAGATTGGAGTAATTAACTTATTCTTTTTCCAAATTACGCGTAACAGTGTAAAACATCCTTTTCTGTTTTAATTGCGGATTCGGTTATATTGACGTTAATCTAACGTCAATATAATTAATTAATAAAGCAAATGGTCTAATTAATTTATTGAATGTTAACTGCCGCGAACGGTTACTAAGTAAACACCATTCGTGAGGACAATGACCACACGGGTAAATAACAAGATTTCCAATTTAGTGAAAAATTGGAAAATACAATTTCTTTTGGCCCATTCACAACTCAGTCTTAGGAGCATCCCTTAACTGACTTCCTGAATGGTAGTGGTAATCATCTTCCCCTGCAATAGTAAGTAGAAATGTAACTTGTATCGTTCCAATTGATATTTGTATATTAGAGTTAGAGAAAGGGAGAGAAAATTTTTAATAAATACATAGAGTTTAATAAAAATACAAAGAAGGGAAAAACAGTGTTATTTTCCACCAGATAACTCTGGGAAAAACCCACCTCAAGCAGAGAATTCCGTCCCATAAATTTATAAACAGATTCGAGAGAGTCCGGTTTACTGTTGTTCCAGAATTTAAATTATCTGATTTGTTTTGTAACATTTGGCTAGCAACATAATTATAATTCATTGAAATCTAATAAATAAATTCTTCCGTTCGTAACATAATAAAATCAAATGTAATTAATCAAACATAATTAAACATAAATAAATTATCAATAAATAAACAAATTATTAAAGTTATTTATTTATTATAAGTTTATAAACAATTAAAATTTAAATTGACTATTACCTTATTTTTGCTTAATTAATAAAATCAAATGAAGTTAATCAAACATAAATAAATTATTAAATAATAAACAAATTTAATATAAATTAATATTCAACAAATTCATAATAATTATTAATAAATCAATTAAACGGTTAGAGTATTTATCTTGTGAATCTAAATCCAAGTTTTATTTCGACATTCCGATTGAAGACTTATTTGCCTTGCAAGGCCGTGCAACTGCACCGGATGTCGTCTCAGATAACACATTCCTGAGACAACGACTGCCGGTCAGGCGCTGAATGAAACGAAGTAAATTATGATTTTACTCGGAATATAAAATATTCAATTTTAGAATCAAATCTTAAATGCTTATGTTAACATTAACAAAATATAATAATAATAAATTATTAACAACCAAATTAAAAACAATTAATTAATTCATATTTTTCAATATTTAACATTCTAAATAATTTATAATAGGAAAAACTTCAATACCGACAATACATAAAACCAATAAATAAACAAATTATTAAAGTTATTTATTTATTATAAAATTATAAACAATTAAAATCTAAACTGATTTTTATCTTACCTTTGTTTAATTAATAAAACCAAATGTAATTAATCAAACAAAATTAAACATAAATAAATTATCAATAATTAAACAAATTAATAAAGTTATTTATTTATAATAAAATTATAAGCAATTAAAATTTAAATTGACTATTACCTTATTTTTGCTTAATTAATAAAATCAAATGTAGTTAATCAAACATAATTAAAAATAAAAGAATTATTAAATAATAAACAAATTTAATGTAAATTAATATCCAACAAATTAATAATAATTATTAATAAATCAATTTAACGGTTAGAGTATTTATTTTGCGAATCTAAACCCAAGTTTTATTTCGACATTCTAATTGAAGACTTCAATTGCTTTACAAAGGCAGTGCACTTGCACCGGATGTCGTCTCAGATGACACATTCCTGAGACAACGACTGCCGGTCGGTCGCTGAATAAAATGAAATAAATTATGATTCCATTCGGAATATAAAATATTTAATTTTAGAATCAAATCTTAAATGCTTATGTTAACATTAACAAAATATAATAATAATAAATCATTAACAACCAAATTAATAACAATTAATTAATTACATATTTTTCAATATTTAACATTCTAAATAATTTATAATAGGAAACACTTCAATACCGACAATACATAAAACCAATAAATAAACAAACTATTAAAGTTATTTATTTATTATAAAATTATAAACAATTAAAATCTAAACTGATTTTTATCTTATCTTTGTTTAATTAATAAAACTAAATGTAGTTAATCGAACATAATTAAACATAAATAAAATCAAATCTCAAATATTTATATTCACATTAATAAAATATAATAATAATTAATAACTAACAATTAATTAATAAAATTAGTTATTTAACAATTAATTAATAAAAATTAATTAATTAACTATTCCAAAATTTTAACACTCTACATAAACTATAATAGAAGTTTTCAAAATTAACAATATAATAAAACTAATAATAATAGATAAACAAATTATTAAATCTATTTATTTATTATAAAATTATAAACAATTAAAATTTAAATTAAATATTACAGTAATTTTGCCTAATTAATAAAGATCAAATGTAACTAAGTAAACACATGTAAACCAATAAACTATTAAACAATAAACAATTTTAATATTATTAATATTTTTTAACACAATAATAATTATTAATAAATAAATTAAACGGTTAAAGTATTTATTTTGTAAATCTAAAACAAACTAATGATTATGATCACTTTATTTACTCCATTATAATGAAATAAAATAAATTTCCTTACCTTGGAAAACTTCTCAAGGTCAGACCATGATGCAGATAAAAATCCAACTTCCCCGTAAAATGAAGTCACTAACTCAACTATCACTATCACTGTCAACATTCAAAATTGATTTATCGAAAACAATGAACACATTATCACTGTTTGCTAGTTTGGTAAACTTTGAAAATTTATTTTAGAAACAAATAAAATTTGATAAAACTTCTTTTCACAATCACTCCCGATTTTATTATTTCACCAATATTAATGAAATAATCTTAACATTATTACACCAATTGTAATTAAATAATCATTAAATGCACAACTTATTATTATTTAATTGTTAAATATCAAATTTAAATTCTATATAATAATTCTTGACTCCAAAAAAAGGTTACAATTGTACAAGAAATAAGAAAGTAAAAGAATGGAAGGGGAATTAGTCCCACCTGAATGAGTGTGAAAGAGGGGAAAGCTTGGGACCTTCCCCTAATGATAACGAATAGGTATAGTCAGATCTATCTCGCCGCTCTTATCTTTAAGATTATATTGTAATTTTCTTTCTTTACTTAAGAATTCCGAAAGTTAAGAATTCACGCTGTTTATAAATAAAGTACCAAATAACACTGTGCTACAAAAAAGAAAAAACTAAATACACCTGAATAATGACATGGTGCAGGTTGTAAATTTGGTCAAATAGAACTTAAAAATATTTTTTTTATATTTTTTGAACCCACCAAATTTTATTTATTTTAAAAAAACTGTTTTTTTGGACTTTAGATACGAATTTACTGATAACTCGGCCATTTTGTGACCGATTTTCAAAATTAAAGAAGATTTGGAAAGGGGATGAATATACCTTTTAAATAGTATACATATATTTATTTTTAGAACTAGCATGTTATGAGTTTTTATCGGGTAAGCCTGGAAAAGTGCTTTTTCCTTTATTTTTTCAAATTTGACCATTGTTTATTGCAAAATTTAAATAAAAAATATTATTTGACTGCTAATATTCTAAAAGTTTCTTCATTGTGGAAGCGGTTCACTACTCGATTGATAAAATCAGACAAAAATTGTTGAAGTTATGCAATTTTTTCTTAACTAAGAATCATGTATTTGGGTGTATATCCAGTTTCGAGCCCATATACTGAAGTATGTTATTGACCCGTTTTGAAAATCTTAAAGATTATTTAATTGGTGGACAATTGAAAGTTGAAGTTGTCTGATGAACGTTGTTGACTGTTTTTTTGACATGTCAAATGTTTTGCAGAAGCCATAAAGATATTAGAAAATGTCAGTAAGTCACGTTGCGTTTCGTAATTATATTGTTATTTAATCAGTTTGTAAAGATGTGTGACAAACGGAATAATTTTGTTGGGTTTTTTTGAAAAATAAATTTTTGACATGAAATTTGTTAATAGTGACCTCGAAAAGCCCGATAACGGTGTTTCAAGGCGATTTCTTGAAAAATGTGGAAATTCAAAATTTTTAGTCCGCCATTTTGGTTCCAAAATTTTGAAAATTTAATTTTGACATCGTAATCTTCATTAGTTCATTCAACCGGAATATATCTGTTCGACTTGCACAATTTCACTAAAAAAGTGGAAATCTAAACAGTGTTATCAAAATCGTTTACCATTTGCGAGCCCAATGATTTGGCATCGTCAGCTCATTCACAAGCCAGAAGACTGCTACTTCTGCCAAACAAACCTTTCAGGTCATCGCTATAAAACACGTGACAGCATACAGTATCCTGATGTGCTGACTGTTACTAAACCATCTCTGAATGAAAACATAAACGATGAAGTTGAAGTCGAAGAAGGAGAAAATGATTTCCCATTTAATGATGAAACTCCATCTTGTAGTGAAAATGGTGACCCCTTCATCCCACGTGGATCAGCCTCGACAGAGAGGCACTTTATGTCAAATTAAGATTTCCATGACCTAGTGCGCGATTTGGAACTCTCATGGAGACAAGCGGAAATTTTGGCATCAAGGTTGAAACAGTGGAATCTTGTAGAGAGTAAATTTAAAATAACGTCCATGAGAAAAAATGTCCAGCGGACTATTTTCAAACAAAATTTCAAAGTTGATGAAGTTGACGAAAACCTCACGTATTGTATTGACATAGACGAATTATTTTATTGCTTGGATCACGAACATCAACCAAAAGATTGGCGATTATTCATCGATGGATCATGTAAAAGTATTTTATTAATTGTACTCTTAAAGCTGAAATAAGTTCTCCATAAACATAGGTCTTATTGTATTTTATATTTGCGTTTCTTTAGGTTTGAAAGCTGTGTTATTACATAACGAGAATCAGCTGCCATCAGTACACTTATCATACGCTACCGATATGAAAGAAACATACCAAACTTTGGCGAAGATCCTTAAAGTGATTGATTACTCTAAACATCAGTGGCAAATCGTCTCTGACCTTAAAGTCTTAACGATTCTTTTTGGAATGCAAGGAGGTTACACCAAAAATCCCTGTTATCTCTGTGAATGGGACAGTCGTGCCGAAGAGCATTATGATCGGAAAGAGTGGCCATCACGAAAATCATTTTAAATCGGGAAACGCAATGCTATAAATATTCCTTTGGTAGAAGCTAACAAAATCATCTTACCACCTTGCACCTAAAATTAGGTTACATGAAGCAGTTTGTTAAACAACTGGATTAAGACAGTGAAGCTTTTTCACATCTGAAAATGACTTTCCCCAAGCTGAGTGACGCCAAAATCAAAGAAGGCATTCTACATTGCTTTAACATGTACACATCAAAGTGTAATCAAACTAAAATTTAATTAAATATTAATGTGTTTAATTAATGTTGAATTTAATAAATAATTTAATTAAATAACTCCGTTGATTTTCAGGAATATTTGTTGGACCTTAAATTCGTAAAATCATGAGAGATGGGAATTTCATTCAGAAATTAAGTGCAGTAGAAAGAAGGGCATGGTTAAATTTCATTTCTCTATGCGACAACTTTTTAGGCAAACACAAAAGTAATAACTACGTTGACATTGTGAATGAATTCTTGCAAGCCTACGGAGACATGGGGTGCAGAATGTCAATCAAAGTCCACTTTTTACTTTCACATTTGGACTTTTTTTTAGAGAACCTTGCCAAATTAAGTGATGAACAGGGCGAAAGATTTCATTAAGAGATGGCATCAATTGAAAAGCGCTTCCATGGAAAAAGTAAAACACAAATGTTAGCCGATTACTGCTGGTCGTTCAAATGCAAAACTAGTGATTCTTCCCTTAAACGACGAAGATCCGGCAAACACTTTTGAAACTTTGAAAATGAATCCGAATCCGAAGTAAAAATTACCAAATTAGCTAAATATTTTAAGATAATTTCAAAAATAATTAATTTCATAGAACTTCATCAGAATTTTATCATCACAATATAGCATTTGTCTTTTAAACATATTCACCTTGAAAAGAACATATAAAAATGACACAACTGTTATTTTATTTAAAGTGCAATTGGAAAATTTGAGCTAAATTAATTATAAATAATCATGATATCTATGGAAATTAGTAATTAAACTACGTAATAGTTTTGGAAACCCGATATACATTTGCAGCCATATTACTTACTTCAGAAAAAATTACATAACTTAAACAATTTTTGTCCAATTTTATCAAGCGAGCAGTCAACCTCTTCAATAATAGAAGCACTTTTAGTATATCAGTAGTTATTTAATATTTTTTATTCAAATTTCGCAATAAACAATGGTCAAAGTTGAAAAAATAATGAGAAAAGCACTTTTTCCAGACTTACCCGATAAAAACTCATAACATGCTAGTTCTAAAAATAAATATATGTATACTATTTTACAGGTATATTCATTCACTTTCCAAATCTTTTATAATTTTGAAAATCGGTCAAAAAATGACCGAGTTATCAACAAATTCGTGTGTAGAGTCCAAAAATACAGTTTTTTTTTAAAAAAATAAAATTTAGAGAGTTAAAAAAATATAAGAAAAATATTTTTAAGTTCTATTCGACAACCTGCACCATGTCGTAAGTCAGGTGTATTTTCAGTGTCGCACCGTGTAATTAGTGTTTTCGTGTTTGTAAAACAATTTATTTGAAATTCTGAGGATTTATGGAGTGTTAAGTTAAAAAATTGTTAAGTGAATGTTAAACTGATAATTTTTATTTTGATTTTAGTGATTAATAAACGTTATGTTTAAAGTGTAAAATGTTGGTGTTGTGAATTTTACATTTCAAAAGCCCTTTCCTTCCGATTCTGAGGATTAATTTGAACCAAAGGATCTATAGAGATATAAGACTATTATAAAAGAACTTTGCAATTTAAGTGACAAGAAAAAGAAAACTTTAAAGATAAAAGTAAAAGAGAGAAAAATATAGTTTTTTTTTAATTCAATGAAAAAAAAACAGTTATATTAATTTTCAATTTTTACTTGGTTAACATTCAAGAACATACCGATAGACTCGAGCCGTTGCAGCCAATAGGATTACACATTGTACGAGTAACCAAGGCCAACTATCAAAATTAAGTGAAAATTTAAATACCATTCAAACTCTTTAATTAACGGCTTCTAATTTCGCGTAAACAAAATTTAATTGTTAATATAAGTCGATCTTTCCTTCGACTAAAAACCCAGGAAAGTGGTGACCGCGCTGACATTTAGCTTTTAAATTCGAGAATTTTTAGTTTTTCTTTAAAATCTTCAGAATTCATTATATCTAGATTTCTTTAAGTACAAATCTCAAAGTAACTTTGCACGTGCGACGGACCACTAAAACCTGCCTTTTCAGAAGTCTTGGTATCTGCCCCGAGACGTAACAATAGTAGTTTCTTACTATTAAAAATTAAATTATTCCTTAATTATTTCTAATGTTAAAAAAAGTATTTTCCACAAAAAAACACTATATAAAGTAAATAGTTTTATAGGTTAGGTTTAGATTCCTGAAAACATCATATTGTACTTAAACGTATATTAACCTGCTACATAAGAATCGAAATATTTTACTCTTTTAAAAAACCACAATATTTATTTACTTGTGTGACTAATTTTATCGACTTATGTATCATTCAGCAATGCATTCTGTCAATTTTGTCACTAAACATAAAATCATAAATAAGTCCCTTTTTGTTATCTTTATAAAGTATATTTTATAGTTATAGTTTTTTAATTTTAAAAGTTAACTATTAGTTAACTTTTTAGACATTTGATTAAGTTATCACCCATTATACAATATTCTTTTTTTTTGTTTTAAGAAACAAAAAATTTGAATTTATATCGATGTTTATATGAAAACCACACGAGAATATGCGTCAAACAGGATCGCACAGAATGCGCATGCTCTTGTGTTCATATTTGGTAATGCCAACAAAAGATTTTAATAAACTCAAACAAAATTTTTATTAAGCACTACAAAATTATTTTTAATAACAAATAAGATAATAAAATTACATATATAATCTCTCCATGATGTATTACTAGAATAGATTAGTGGAAAATAGTAAAACAATAATTATAAGAAATAAATAAATAAATAAACAAATTAATTAGTAAAAAAAATATATAAGTAAACAAATAAATAAATAATAAAAAAATATATAAAGACAAAAGAAATGAAGGAGGAGGACTGGAGGATGCCTTTTTCTTTCCTCTTTCTAATAGAATTTATCCAACTCACTAATAAATTCCGTATCCAAAAATTTTATTACGACAAGTATGACTATCCCAAATCCAAGTACCAAACAAATCTTTACCAAATCTCACTGACCACCTAAAAACATCTACGAAATGAGAAACTTTATTACTAATTGCTAGTATAAGCTTGGCTCAAGACTGGTTACCATTATTGGACCAAGCTCATAACTTTGAAATACTATAAAACTAATTATAAACTGTGTAAGATTGTAATTGCAAATTCAGTAAAAATGGTATTATTAATCACACTGACAAAAATTCAAATGTTGCACTGATTAAAAGTTTCTAATAAAAGTTAGTCTTCAGTTAATTAACATTTATACTATAAAACAGATCAATTAAAATCTTAGACACAAAAGAAAAATTGATAGAACAATGGTTCATCGTTCTAACGCTGTAAATAAAAGTTACTAAAATTAAACAATGTTTCCAGAAAAGAAATGGAAATCTCGTTCATTGGATGGATCATCACCGCAAAAGAGAATATTAGGACCTTTTTGGAAATATTATTAGTGCTTCTAACAGCCATAGTTATCAAATACCTCTACAATTGTTACATAATACTCAGCAATTAATATCGAAGAAGAAACAACACGCTAATGATTTAATGCAACCAAAATAATGACAACTTTCCTCGAAGGCGAAGAAGAAATTTAACCCCTTCGCTGCCGACAGTATTTCTGAAAAAGTGCTCAGAGTGCCAAAAATTAAAAGTCAATAAATTTTCAAGAGACCATGCATATAGGGGTTTTTGGGGTCGCTGATTACGAATCTGACATTAGTTTTCAAAAATTCAAAATGGCGGATACAATATGGCGGACGATTTTTGAAAAATTCTTGAAATCGTCTGAAACTTGTTACTCGGGGGTTTTCGGGGTCGCTGATTACTAATCTGACAATAATTTTAAAAAATTCAAAATGGCGGAACCAATATGGCGCACGCTTTTTCGAAAAATTGCTTGAAATCGTCTGCAACTTGTTACTCGGGGGTTTTTGGTGTCGCTGATTACGAATCTGACATAAGTTTTCAAAAATTCAAAATGGAGGAACCAATATGGTTGACGCTTTTTCTAAAAATTACTTGAAATTGTCTGAAACTTGTTATTTTGAGGTTTTTGGGGTCGCTGATTACGAATCTGACATTAGATTTCTAAAATTAAAAATGGTGAAACCAATGTGTCGGACGCTTGTTTGAAAGCTGACTTAAAATTGTTTGAAACTTAATACTTGGGGGTTTTTGGGGTCGCTGATTTCGAATCTGTCATCTGATGGCGTCAGTTTGGGTTCGAGGAGGTTGACAATAGGTGTTAGCATCCCACTTTTTTTTTCTTTTTTTTTCTTTTTTTTGTGTTTTTGTATTTTTTTTTTTTATATATAGTTTTATTTCTTTTAAATTTAAATTATCAAATAAATAATAGTTAAAAACAGTTGCATGCATTAAAAATAGTTTAAAACTAGCGCATGAAGAAATTGGGGCAGTTATAATTTGTGATAATTTTCAAAGCACCTATTGTCAACCTCCTCGAACCTAAACTGACGCCATCAGATTGGGGGGTGCATCCTGGGGACGTATATTTCTTATAAATATACTAGCTAATGGCAAGGGGTATAAGATGTTTAAAAAATTGTAATTCATTATCGATTACTTATTAAATAATGACAGATTCGAAATCAGCGACCCCAAAAACCCCCGAGTAATAAGTTTAAAATAATTTTAAGTAAATTTTTGAAAAAGCATCCGCTATATTCGATCCGCCATTTTGAATTTTTGAAAACTAATCTCAGATTCGTATTCAGCGACCCCAAAAACCTCCGAGTAACAAATTTAAAACAATTTTGAGTAAATTTTATAAAAAATGTCCTCTATTTTGAATTTTTGAAAACTAATGTCAGATTCGTATTCAGCGACCCCAAAAATTCTCGAGTAACAAGTTTCAGACGATTTCAAGCAATTTTTAAAAAAGCGTCAGCCATATTGGTTCCGCCATTTTGAAATTTTGAAAGCGAAGGTCAGATTCGTATTCACCGACCCCAAAAACCCCCGAGTAACAAGTTTAAAACAATTTTAAGTAAATTTTTAAAAAAGCATCCGCTATATTGGATCCGCCATTTGTAATTTTTGAAAACTAATCTCGGATTCGTATTCAGCGACCCCAAAAACCACCGAGTAACAAGTTTTAAACAATTTTAAGTAAATTTTTCAAAAAGCATCCGCCATATTGGATCCGCCATTTTGAATTTTTGAAAACTAATGTCAGATTCGTATTCAGCGACCCCAAAAATCCCTGAGTGACAAGTTTCAGACAATTTCAAGTAATTTTTGAAAAAAACGTCTACCATATTGGTTCCGCCATTTTGAATTTTTGAAAACTAATGTCAGATTTGTAATCAGCGACGCCAAAAACCCCCGAGTAACAAGTTTCAGGCGATTTCAAACAATTTTTCGAAAAAGCGTCAGCCATATTGGTTCCGCCATTTTGAATTTTTTAAAATTATTGTCAGATTCGTAATCAGCGACCCCAAAATCCCCCGAGTAACAAGTTTTAGACGATGTCAAACAATTTTTCGAAAAAACGTCCACCATATTGGTTCCGCCATTTTGAATTTTTAAAATTATTGTCAGATTCTTAATCAGCGACCCCAAAAACCCCCGACCAACAAGTTTCAGATGATTTCAAGCATTTTTCAAAAATCGTCCGCCATATTGTACCCGCCATTTTGAATTTTTAAAAACTAATGTCAGATTCGTATTCAGCGACCCCAAAAAACCCTGAGTGACTAGTTTCAGACAATTTCAAGTAATTTTTTGAAAAAGCGTCCGCCATATTGGTTTCGCTATTTTGAATTTTTAAAAACTAATGTCAGATTCGTAATCAGCGACCCCAAAAACCCCCGAGTAACAAGTTCTAGACGATTTCAATCATTTTTAAAATTAAGATTGTATCATTGCTTTATGGCAAAGATTTTAAAAAAAATTTTAAAAATTTAATTTTTAATAAGTTGTATCTTTTTTTTTGGTTTAAGAAAATTCAAAATGGACAACAGGAGTTCGTTTCGTATATCCTAGATTATATAAAAATCATTTTACCTATGGTTTGCGACAGCTATTGACTTTTCTATTTCAATATTAAGCATGACAAAGATTCGCAATTTTCCGGCAGTCTGAGAAAAGTTCCAAATGGCAAAGATCTTTGCCATCGACAGGGAAGGGGTTAAGGATGGAGGGGAGCCGACAAATTCAAAAATCACTTCATACATTCAAAAATCGCACCAAGAGCCAAGAAAACTGTCCGACTCAATAGACCATGTATCACTGTCTGACGAGTGCCGACATTTACTACTGCAACAAGATGGTTAGTCCGCTCTGTCTGACTTGATCCTCCACGCATCACTGTCTGACGGAGTGTCGACATCCACTACTGCGACAAGATGGCTGGTCCAAAATTCACCAATATAGAAGATTTTGAATTAGAAACGACATAGCGCTCATAAAAGTAAGAAACACTATCAATTGAACATACATTTCAAAGCATTTCTAATACTGATTTAAATTTAATTATTACAATTAATTAAATTAATATAAATTATTTAAATAACATTATTTAATATCTATAAAACGACTATGAAGATTATATTCTACTAAATGAATGCTTAATTAACTGACTCCTTTAAGGCAATATTAATTTGTCTTTAACATATTAGGTTATGATAAAATAAACGCTAAAAGAGCAAGTTAACCCGGCGAGCGTAAGGTAGGGTAAAATTTACCCTGTGAAATATTTATTCCTCAATAATTTAAATTTAACTTGATGAATTTAATGCTGAGTAGCCATTTTATCAATAGTTTAAACAAATAATTGTTGTTATTTATTAACTTTTTTCCCATTGCATCTAGAAAGATGCAGTTTTTTTCTAACTTTGCAATTTATATAGCTAATTATAATAAATGACAAATATCAATGTCGAATTGCTATTTTATCGAATGTTTAAACAAATAATTGTTGTTATTTTTTACTTTTTTTCCCATTGCACCTAGAAAGATGCAGTTTTTTTCTAATTTTACAATTTATCATGCTTAATATTTGTCGTTCAGCATACTAAGCTTCATAAAGTGTAAAAATATAAAAAAACTGCATCTATCTGAGTGCAATAGAAAAAAAGTTAATAAATAACAACAACCATTTGTTTAAACAATTGATAAAATAACGATTCAACATTAATATTTGTCGTCTATTATAATGAGCTTCAAAAATTAGAAAGAAACTGCACCTTTCTAGGTGCAATAAAGAAAAAGTTAATAAATAACAACAATTATTTGTTTAAACAATGTTAAATAACTGTTGTAACAAATTTAACTTAATCTCTTATTTATTTTAATTATTTAATAATAAGTAATGCCAATAAAAGCTTACAAGTTTATAGAAATCCACATTTTTCTATATTGGTTTTGGAATTGTTACAATTTTGCAATAATAAATTGTTTAAACAAATGAAAATTTATTATAACATTAATAAATTGCATTAACAGATATCATTAAACCAATATGGTGAAAAATTTCCAAGATTTTAAGCTTTTTTTTAATATACAAGTAGAAAATCTTTACAGGGTAAAAAATACCCTACCTTACGCTCCGTGTTACGAAGTTTCACCTTACGCTCGCCGGGTTAATTGAACACACCAAGTATTCGAAAAATTTAACAAATACCATTATATAACTTATTAAGAAAATATTGATTTTAATTAATAACTTATAAAATATATTGTCTTAAAGAGATGCTTCATCAATAAAGAATTGAATCCTACCATAAAGATTACAAATTGAGAAGTTCATAAAGAAAGAAAACATTCCAAATGAAACATAAAATTTTGCAGTATGAATGATAACAAGAAAGTTTTATAATCCATGCTTTCTACATCTGGAGTTGTACACAACATAATTATGCATAAATTATTATATTGTTATGTCCTTTTGCATTAAAGTTAAACATGTGTTTCCAAACAACAATAATTTATAATCAATATTGATGAAAACTATTGGAAATCTAGCCAAATTAGTTTGATTCATTAATAATACAAGATTATGAGTGTAACAAGTTAATACCTCAAAATAAAAATTTAATCAATCATTAATACAATAACGTGTAAAGCATACAATATTATATGGTCGATTCTTGCGTCACTGCCCAATTTCAAGATAAGTTTTGGTAAAAAAAAAAATTTTATTCAAAATTTCTCTGCACTTACTTTTCTTATTAGGGTATAATATAATTATATTTTAAACAATTTTACTACAACTATATTTATACGAAAATAACAGCAAATTTTTGAAAATTGGCTGCCATGTGGAGCTGAACCGCATCCTTTTATTGCAAATATATTGTACAAAATAAAAATTTCTTCTTGATATTTTGCTAAAACGAAAATATTATTTCACGTTCCGATTGCAATGGTTTTTCTTCTCTTGCTTTTATTTCCGCGAGTTTACTATCAACGTTAGTTTCTGTCATCTTGAGTGTTTTCTTTGTTCGTTCGAAATTAAAATTTGCAAAGAGTAAGATTTTTAGTTTTTTAAATAATGAAACATTTGAAAATTGTAGAAAATTTAGAATTTCAAAATTTGACTTTTGTTAGTAAAATTTTATGAGCAGGGTACACGATATCCCACTGGCGCTATCACCAAATTTATTTGTTATGTCCTGGAGTGGATTTTCATAAATAATTAAAGGCTGGTTTTAGGGGTCCGTGAGGCGTATAGGGTCACCAGAAAATTTTACTTAAATTAGAATTGAAGATTTCGTTTCTTTGAGATTTAAAAGAAAAGAATTTATAGGATTTAACAAAAGAGGGCAGCGTGTCACCACTTTCCTGGAATTTTGAGTCGAAGGAAAGATCGACTATAATTAACTATTAATCTATTTACGCGAATTTTAAATTGTTTTCTTTTATAAGAATTTATATAGACTTAAACTTTCACTTACTTTTGATTGTAGGCCTTGGTATTTAGTAAAAATCAACCCTTGTTGGCGGCAATTTCTAGAGTCCGCTAGTCCTCGAAATTTCGTTTCTTTTGTTAAAATCGTCTCTTATATTTATAATATGCTTGAATTTAATTTAAAGTCCTTGAATTTCAATAAAATTAAATTTGAAAATTTAAAACGTCTATAGATCCTCCGGTTCGAATAAATCCGTAGGATCGGAAGGAAAAGGGTACTGAGATGTTAAATTCACTACACAAACAGTTTCTACGTAATAGAATCCTGTTTATTAAACACTCAAAGGTTCAAATCAAAATTTTGAGTTTAATAGTCACTTTATAAATTTTTGAAATACAGCACTTTCGTAAACTTTCGATATTTCAAATAAAATAGATTATAAATATTTAGTTACAATAATCGTTACACAATTTAGTTATAATCAACGTCGATTCTTAACCTTATGAGAACATTTTATTCTAAATTCGCGATAAGGTCAGAAGTTTACAAAATCTAACTTAAAGATAAGAGCGGTGAGTAATTACTGATTCTTATTCTCTAATCATCATTTAAGGAAGCTCCTACGCTTCCCCCTCTTTCATACTCATTTAGGTGGGACTAATTCTCTTTCCATTTCCTTCGTTCTCAAGCCTTTTCATACATTTCCCTTTTTTATGATTCGAAAATTATGAAGCTTTAACTAACATTGATTCATGAAATAATGATAATAATAATAATAGTGACAAATTATATATTTTAATATTATTTAACTATAATCGATATAATAAAATAAACATTATTTCACTAGTGGAATAAAATAAACTATTATTTTCATCTCAATTTATCAAAATTTAAAAGGGGTGAAAGAGTGAATTCAAAGTTTTGTAAAATTTATAGTAGGAGAAAGAATATTTTCTTCTTTAACGAGGAATTTTCAAACTCGATTACTAGTTGCTAAGAGAATTTCGCTGAATCGGCAAACAAATCTGCCGTCGGCGTGCCGTGCGTTCATTCTCACGGTAAAATCAGCGTTTTATTGGAGATTAAAAATAAATTAATAAATTCTTTCGTTAAAGTTCAATTTGGATAAAATTTCAAGACAATTAATAATAGTCCATTTGAGATTTTCTTAAAATATTTTTTGTTTACAAGAATTATCAACCAGATTTTTATTATAGTAATTGTTATAATTGTTACAAAATATTCGTTAAAAATTAATGTTATAATTTAATTTTAATTTATTATAAAATTCTGAATTTGGAAAGTGAATATTTAATATTTTAGACTACGATTTTGTTTTCTCGTCAGAAGTTTCAAAGTATTTGTTATCTGATTCAACAGGAAATAAAAGTTCAGGTAGCTTCTCTGGCTGGCTCGATTTGAAAGCGAAATTTTATTTTAAGCCAAATAAAAGTTTGTTTTTTTTTAAATAAATTTTTAATTTGATTTAAAATATTTAATTAATTTCATTATCATCATTAATATTATTGGGAAGTTAAAATAAGTAATACGGTAAAATCATTTATTATTATTTAGTTAATTTATAATTTATAACAGTATTATTATGTTAACTATTGAATAATATTTATATTTTTATAAAGTGTTAAAAGTTCAATTAGATTGTTATTTAGTTTATTATTTAATTTGTTATTTAGTATTATTATTATAACGATTTAAAATTGTTGCTATTTTTGTTTTTATAATTGTTATTTTTAAAATTGTTCCAAACGTTTTCTAACATTGTTATAAAATTTATCAATTAGGTTTCTGCTAAAATAATTATTTGAATTGTTACTAAAGTAGTTATTAAAATTATTGTTATAATTTATTTTTGATTTACTAGAAAATTATTAATTTCAGAAATGAATATTTAATAATTAAAAATGTGAATTTATTTTCTCGTCAAGAATCTTCGAATATTTATTATCAAAGCCAGACCGGAAGTAGCGACTCAGATAATACTGCAGGTGGTTCGACTCGAAGGTGAAATATTATTTCAATTAATCTTGATATTTTGCTAAAACGAAAATAAATAATACATTAATAAATTATTTTATATTCTAACAGTATTTTAGATATTAGTTAACATATATAAAATTTTATAAAAGAACAGAAAATACAATATTTAATAATGAATATTTCGTTTTATTTTTTGGATAAATTGAATTCGAGATCGAGCAGTGTAATCCGGCATTGCTAAACTACATTATAGAATAATAGTTTAAAATAACCACCACTGATAAAAAAGTGTCTCTGCATGAAGCACACTGAACATTTCATATAGGCCATGGAGCTGAAATTTTACGTGATACCATTGAGCTAAAATTTGACATTTATTCTAACCTCACTTCTACAATATTGCAAAATAAATCTATTCCTTTTGCAGATCGCTTGTTTCACATGAAAACTTCAAGAAAATGGTAACAATACCATCATATAGTTGTTACAGTAATATAATAGTAATGACATGGAACTGAACGCTTTTTTTGTACCCATGCGATTTTCACAAAAATAATTTGTTTTTTAGTAAAAATTTTTCTTTTTTAAAACTTTTTTCACATGTGATTAAATGCTAATGAATCAAAATTGAGATTTAACTTATTAGAAGGCGTAATAACTAAACACATGACACCTTAATTATAAGTCTACAGATTGCGTTCAAAAATTGGAAAAATTGAGGGACAAAATATTTTTACAGATTCTAAGTATGAAAAAGGTATTATGAAGTTCAATATAAACCTAAATTGTTCATAAATATAGATACTTTATGCTTGAAAAAGGCTGAGTTATAATAATAATATTTTCACTGAAAATTATTCAATTAAAGTTAACATTTTGCAAAAGGGACACGCCACGGAGCTGAAATTTCAGCAGTTATAGTGCAATATAATAGAAGTTATGATATATATATTTATGTATATTTGGTTTTCAGTTACTCTCATATATATACCTTTAAAATTCACTAATACACTTCACAATATATTTTTAATTTAGGTGTATTTTTTCAATGCCGCCAAGTAGGGCAGTTACGTAAGAATCGCCCATATATGAAAAAAAAAATTTCTCAAGCTGTAAATGCTCTTATTATCATTTATTATTAAGAACTTTTAAAAATGACCATAAACAGTAGTTTATTTAAAAAAAATTGGGCAAGTACGAGTTACACCCGTACCAAAATCTAGGGTTCCGTACATTTATGAAACAAAGATTAACCTTATTAACAAACAGAAAGCTCTAATTTTGTACACATATGTATTTTCACGTGTAGATTACAGGAAAATTATAGCGAAAATTATCTGGATTCACAGTCAAAACGTTGTAAAAAAAAACTGCAAATTTTTGAAAAAAAAGTTTATTCCCCATAACTGTGACACTATTTGAGCTAGAGGGATAAAATTTAGTACATTTGTATATTTCTATGTACAGATTATGAAAATATTCTACCTTCAAGTACATGAAACTTTTGCTTTAGGGTACAGGCTTGTATTTTATATAAATAACATAAAAATCTAGAATTTTTTTTAGGGGGAGGCCCTGAAATTTTTATAGGGTTTCAGGGCTTATGACAGTCTTGATTATAGGTCCTGTGTCAGCCTTGATCAAGCCTTGTATAAGATTAAAAAATTTTTTTTGTTTTTTTTTTCATAATTTTTTAACTATTTAGAAAAAAATGTGATAACAATTTTCCATCGCGTGTTATATTGTTTTATTAAACTCTGAGTAAACAAATAAAAATTTTATTGGTTTAAGGGGTACTGTACGACAATTAGGGTGAGCTCTGGCATAGGGGTCTAAACCTCCTTTTGGTTATTTTTTGAATTTTTTTTGTGCTCTCAAAATATTCAATTTTATTTCTGTACATTATTTTTTCATAATCTACATGCAAAAATACACAAGTCTACCAAATTTTAGCCCGCTAGCTCAAATAATGGCAAAGTTAGAGAGAAAAAACTTTTTTTTTTAAATTTGTAGTTTCTCCTTGGCAACGCTATGGCCATCAATTCAGATCATGTTCTCTATATTTTTTGTGTAATCTACACGTGAAAATAAGTATGTGTACCAAATTTCAGACCTCTAGGTCAATAGTTTAGAAAATAAGGGGGAGGGGAATGGTCCCTTTTAATGCATTTTTACACAAAAAAGTTGTTATTTCCTTGACCACGTTATGAACAACACCTGAAGTCATGTTCTCTATATTTTTCGTGAAATCTACACGTGAAAATACGTATGTGTACCAAATTTCAGCCCTCTAAGTCAAATAGTTTAGAAGTTAAGGGGGGGATGGTTTTTGGTTACGGACGCACGGGTCTCGCTATAAAGGTTCCGCCGAACACCGAAGATGTACGGAACCCTAAAAATTATCAATTGTTACTTTACAATAATATACTAACTTAATATGACATTTATATGGAACAATAATAAAATATAGTCGTCAAAGTATAATACTTAAAGTATCTTCCAATATCAGCACTCGATAATAGTAATAATAGTAGTATAATATGTGTATTGTTAAAAAATTATATATATACATGACATTTGTATCGTGACATGACTATAGTGTATAAAGTAGAACTATATTGAACGATTAAAAGTCTGTAAAAGCTAATCATAATAATTCAAATTATAAATGAAAGATCGATGAACCAATATTCTAACCACACCAGAAGAATAAAAATACTAATCCTCGATCCAGATCACCTCGGACTCCAAAGAATACGAAAGTTCCGCCATCTCAAAATCCCCAGCAGAAGGATTTGGAGCCTCCGCCACTATCCACAGTGGGATGAATCTGGAATTTACTGTTTACAAATGTCCAGAGCCTCCAATTCTTGACCAAATTCAAAGTTTTTTTTTAAATTAGAGCTTAATAAATTTTTAAAAACATTGTCGAAGCCAATTTTTGAAAAAAAAATTTTGTTAACGTTTTTATTAATGTTTAAATGCAATAAAAGAGAATATTGTATCAACATTTTACACGCTTAATCTACGTCACTTAGTGATATCTGAGCAAAAAAAAATTAATAACTTTACATTCAGGAAAGTAAAATTTTATTTGATATTACTTATTATAATCTATTAGATGCCACTTCTTTTAGTTGGCTTCAAAAAAGGTGGAGCTTTATTCTTTTAAAGGGTATAATGTGATTGGTCCTTCTTATAGGTTTTTCTATTTCCATTCTCTTATTTGGAAATATCCACCAATAAGAATGAAAGTTGAATTTGCTTAGAAAGTTTAAAATTTAGAAAACCTGGGCGTCATGGGGGCGTGTCACATTTTCAAGTAGTGGAGTTCATCAGCTAACATTTAATTGGTCGACAGGGTTCTATGAAACTACGTTTCAGTATGAGAGTTGGGAATTTTTTTTTATATATTCAGCTTTCTATTTTAGATTAACAAAAAACTATTATTATTATTATTATTATTTTTTTTTTACAAAACAAGTTTAGGAGAGGAAAAAATGCATTTACGCACTTGTTCGTGTGGGACTCGACCACATGCTGTGGTAATATCTCACTAAAACAACCTCTCCCATTCTTGCTTTACATATTCTAATCCACTATTGCTCCATCCGTCCTGGAGGGTAAGCAAAAGCGTGATTCATTTACTAGAGTTGTTATTTTCGTTTCTTACACTGTTGTTCTCACCCATTACCGCCGATATTCTTAAGCGGTGGTCAAGAACGTTGTTGGATGCTTTTTTAGAGCTACCGAATAGGATTTTATAATGAACAGTGCTGCCGAACCAGATTTAGAGAGTTCAGAAGAACAGCCTTCTGCATGCAAACCGCCAACGCATTAGCCTTGTGCTCGCAGCTAGGAATTTTTTGTAATTGGCTCACAAATGAAGCTCGCATCCCTCCTAAACAACCGAGTACAAGAACAATTAATCTGACCCTGTAACCTGGATATATTTTACTCAATTCAAACAGAAGGTCTTGATACTTTGTCCGCTTCTCATCCTCCTTTTGAGTGATATTGCTCTCAGCAGGTGCCGAAAACTCTATCACACAAATGACCTTACTTTTATGATCCTGGAGCACTATATCAGGTTTATTGGCGCTGATACGATGAGTGGTGGAAAAAGAAAAATTCCAGTAGATCCCACACTGATCATTTTCCACAACGGACTCCTGATCCCCCTGGGCATACGGCAAGATGGGTTCTTTATCTATACCATATTGATGTCGAAGGTGATAATACAACACCTTAAGCGCAGCATTGTGTCTTTCTACATATCTGTAACATGCATACTTCGGGCACGCACTTAGAATGTGACTAAGTGTCTCCGGGTATTGCCTGCACGCTCGACAGTTGGTATTGTCGACAGATATATGCATCACTCGACTGCGATACACCAAAGTATTTATCACTCCATCCTGGCAAGCAAATAAAAATCCTTCAGTCTCCGATTTCAAACCAGCAGACTTGAGGAAAGCAAATGACAAAATCCCAGACAGTCCCAACTCTTTTATGAGACTGAAAAACCGTCCATGCACAGGCTTGTCAATATGCTCCTGTAACAGAAGCGCATGTTCTGCTTCCTTAACACGTTTTTTAAGCATTAATGGTGTTAAAGATGCTAAACCGTGTTCCATATCCCTGGTTTCAAATGGGAGACTAAGTTCACTGGCAGACCTTTCTGCCGCTCGATATAAAAACGCCCCAACATTTGCAATTTCATGATGGTGAACAAATTGCATAAGAGGATCTCTACTGTTTATGACTGAGCATGCTGCAGATAAAACAATTCTACGATGAAGACACTCTAAATTTAAAAGACCTCTTCCTCCCCGATCGCGTGGAAGGTAAATGCGAGGTACGGAAGACCTAGGATGATGACTTCGATGTATAGTCATCATCTTGCGAGTTTCTCTATCTAGTTCCTTCAACTCATTCACATTCCACTTAACTACTCCAAATGTATAGAGTAGTAAAGGAATGGCTAATGTGTTTGTGGCTTGTATCTTATTCTTCCCAGATAGTTCAGAAGCCCAAATTTTTCTGAGAAGACCATGGTATTTCATATGGAGATGATCTTTAAGCCCACACAAATCTTGACTTTCCGATTGAGGAATTCCAAGATATGTGTAAGTTTCCCCAACACCAAGGTGATGAATGGTATTGCCACCAATGAGCTGAATATTCTCAGAGTCGCTCGACATTTCAGCTGTTTCTCGTCTCCCTTTAATTAAATGGATAACAGCACATTTATCTAATCCAAAATCCATACCAATAGCTCTGGAGTACTCGGCTACTGCAAACACCAGAATTTTTAATTCGTCCTTGCTGGATCCATATAGCTTAAGATCGTCCATATAAAACAGAGGGTTGATCTTATGGACTCTATTTCTGGGTTTTCCACACATGTATCCAGAGTATTTTTCTCGGAGTACTACAGACAGAGGTTAGAGGGAGATGCAAAAAAGTAGAGGACTTAGGGAGTCTTCTTGGAAAATTCCTCTTCCAAACGAGATGATGTTAGTCATCACTTGCTGTTTGTTGGATGTTATAACAAACCTTGTCCTCCACATGAGCATTAGCTCCTTTAAGCATCTCACAATGTTCGGATATAACCTCTAAGCATTCAAGGAGCTTGATGATCAGCTCATGACTTGTAGAGTCAAATGCCTTTCGGTAATCAATCCAAGCCATTGACAGGTTACGTCGATAAAATATCGCGTCTTGGGTAATACACCTATCAATCAATAGGTTCTCCCTACAACCTGCCAGACCTCTCTTGCACCCTCGCTGTTCGCTTATTGCACTCCAAACTGGCTCGATGGATGTCAAAATCCTCTCTTTAAGGATGCCAGTGAATAGCTTGTAGCAGGTGTTAAGACAAGCTATGGGTCTATAATTTTTTGTAATAGATAAATCACCAGATTTTTGTAAGAGTACCGTTCGTCCTTTCACCAACCACTGTGGTATTGGATGTTGACCGTTGAGAAAGGTAGAGAATATTCGAGCCAAATGTTGGTGAGTTGAAGAGAACTTCTTCCACCAAAAGTTATTAATCTTATCTGGCCCGGGTGCTGAAAAGTTCTTCGTTTTAGCAACTATGTTTCTCACCTCCTCCTTAGTAATTGGTGGACTTACCTCTGCTGGATGGTCAAGCCCCTGTCTAAAACAGAAGCTACGAAAGAGTGTTAAGGATGACTCTTCATCGTTCACTGAATGGGCTTTCCCATAGATGTTACTCCAGAAGTTTTCAATCTCTTCACGACATGGGGGTCTTTCGACAGTTGGCGATGGTGGACTGAACAGGCAAGAAGGATTAGTAGCATAGGTATTATTTTGCTTTATCCATTTAACCCGCCGTTCTAAACGCTCTCTTATAACAACAAGAGAACGTATCTTCTCAATCCAATGTTGCTTGATGGTCTGCAACTTCGATTTCTTCAGAGTGTGATGCAATCTTTTTAGAGTCTGGGCTATTTCCAAAACCCTGGATGTAAATTTTCTTTTCGATTCAAGATATACAATCACACTCTGCAATTGAGAAGCATGCCTTCGAGCCACCCCAATCTTAAACTGTACTTGTCTGATTCGTTTAAAGGTCCTATCGACGCGGTCTGAAACAGATTTTCTGTTACTTTCACGAAGCAGGACCTTTGCTTTTTCGTACACAGCACAATTTAATGTCCAGAGATCTACATCCTCTGGGAGTAATGAGAGCTCGTTATTCCCTTCAGCGATGTTGTCCATTTTAATGGAAACCTTTAGATGTACTTTGGTTTCCCTAGACCTCATGTTCCCTTCCTCGGTCGTTGGTGTAGGTGTTACTGTCGGAACCTGAAGGTTCTCGGAGGGTTCTTCTTCTCCCTGCTGAAGAAAAGCTTCATGTCCCTTTTTTCGCAGAAAGGATACTTGGTCTCTTAAATACTGAGGTGTCATTTGAGCGTATTGGGGGTACATATTGACCCATCGCTCATGCAACCTTAGCATGTATCCTCTTCTGCAAGGACTACTGTTTTGCCAACATAGCATGATGTCCTTACTAAGTTGGTCCGTCCATTTAAAACGTAGTCTAGCTTGTCCCGGGTCAATGCCTGGTCGTTGCCTGGGTTCTGTCCTATTGCCACTCCCAACTGAACCCTGATCTCCATCCGAGAGAGACCTATTGTGGGTGGCACTGCGCGTTACAGTCGTCGTAACCGCAAATACTCTGTGTGGGAGGTTATCCCAACACAGAGTGGACAATTATATCGGGTGCCCACCCCTATCTGACTTTTGGTCCGCCCCGGGTATTCTAATTTCCTCGGTACCTCCCATATCTGAGAGGCCTTCCCCTATCCGCCACCTGGGGAGGCGCCCGATTGGGGTATCAGAAACCCCATCTCAAATGACATTTAAGTACCCGACCCAGTCGGCTAAGAAACTCTGTGATATCCCGTAAAGGGTACCACAAGTCCCTCACCAACCCGATCAAATACCTACACGATGTTCTGTAATGGTCATCTTAGTACTGAGCCAAGTCGGACCAGTATCTTTGAGCTGCTTGGTAAGGGATAAGCCAAGCAACCCATTTCGGGTTTTTTTTTTTTTTTTTTTTTTTTTTACAAAACAAGTTTAGGAGAGGAAAAAATGCCCTTACGCACTTGTTCGTGTGGGACTCAACCACGTGCTGTGGTAATACCGCACTAAAACAACCTCTCCCATTCTTGTCTTACGTACTCTTATCCGCTTTTGCTCCTTCCGTCCTGAAAGGTAAGCAAGAGCGCGATTCTTTTGCTCGAGGTGTTTTCAGTTCACTGTTCTGTAGGTGTCCCTGTCCCTTGCCGCTGTTGTTCTTACGCGGTGGCCAGAAACGCTATTGGATGCTTTTTTAGAGCTACCTTCGTTATATTATATTATGAAGAACAGTGCTGTCGGACCAGATTAAGTGAACCCAGAAGGACAGCCTTTTGCATACGAACCGTCAATGCTTCAGCTTGACGTTCGCAGTTTGGTATCTTTTTCAATTGGCTTATAAATGAAGCTTTAATCCCTCCCAAACAGCCTAGTATGAGAACAATTAATCGGATTTTATAACCTGGATACATTCGGCTCAGTTCAAACATAAGGTCTTGATATTTCGTCCGTTTCTCATCCTCCTTTTGTATGATGTTGCCCTCAGCAGGAGCCGAAAACTCTATCACACAAATGATCTTACTTTTATGATCCTGGAGTACAATATCAGGCTTAGTAGCTCTGATACGATGAGTTGTAGAAAAGGAAAAATTCCAGTAGATCTTACACTGTTCATTTTCCACAACGGATTTCTGATCCCCTTGGGCATACGGCAAGATGGGTTCTTTATCTATACCATACTGGTGTCGAAGGTGATAATACAACACCTTAAGCGCAGCATTGTGTCTTTCAATATACCTGCAACACGCGTACTTCGGACATGCACTTAGAATGTGACTAAGTGTTTCCGGGTATTGCTTACATGCTCGACAGTTGTTATTGTCGACAGGTATATGCATCACACGACTGCGGTACACCAGAGTATTAATTACACCATCCTGACAAGCGAACAAAAATCCCTCAGTCTCCGATCTCAAACCAGCAGATTTAAGGTGGAGCTTTATTCTTTTAAAGGGTGTAATGTGATTGGTCCTTCTTATAGGTTTTTCTATTTCCATTCTCTTATTTGGAAATATCTACCAATAAGAATGAAAGTTGAATTTGCTTAGAAAGTTTAAAATTTAGAAAACCTGGGCGTCATGGGGGCGTGTCACATCTTCAAGTAGTGGGGTTCATCAGCTAACATTTAATTGGTCTACAGGGTTTTATGAAACTACGTTTCAGTATGAGAGTTGGGAAATTTTTCTACTTTGAAAAATGTAATATGTGAGTTGAATTTTTTTATTGCTCATTCATATTTCTTTTCGATAATTTTTTTTTTCTTTAACTATTGTATTTCTGTGAATTAGTAGTTCTTTTCCCACTGCAGAATAAGGTGCAAAAATAATTTCTGTTTTTTTTTGTTTTGTAACGATTACGTATCTGGTAGGGTATATTACGTATAATATATGTTAGGTTGAAAATTCAAAATATGTGTGAGTAAATGTGTCAGGTATTATCGTAATACACATTTTTTATTACATAGTTCTTTGTCGACATGGATTCTTTTCAAACAATAATGCAAACAATTAAAAAAAAAATTTTTAATCACATTTTCTTAGAATAACATGAATTTTTTCTATACCATTAAAAAATAGCTGGATGACTTTAGGATGATACGACCCAATTATTTTGTTTTGAGTGACCGTTCTTACACTGAGAAAAATTATTCGTTGTTAATATAATCAGAAAAAAGTGGTTGGCAATAAGTAGTTATTGAGCATACATAAAACTGTCTGTGTACCTAAGTTTATTGGTTACAATAACCTACAATGAAGTTGTAATAACTTTATTTTATTACGAAATCGATTTCTGGTTGTGAGAACGACGTTCGCAGGGACTGACACGAAAACAGAATTCCGTTTCTGTTTTGGATTGTTTTGACGAAACAAAAATGTACAATCAATATTGTTTTGTATTGAGCCTGAAACGAAAAAGCTCTGAATTACTTTTTCGTCTCATCCCGAAACGATAAGAAAGATTGTACTTTCGGTGCGTGTGTTATAAAAATATATTTATATAAATATATAATATAAATATTGTTATAAAAATAATATTATATTTATTATTTATAACTGATTATTTATTGAATTTTTTTTGTATTAATTTTATCAATGAATAAACTATATTCAACGTAAATAAGTCTCTATTCATAAATTTAAAAAATTCTCTTTAATTTCAATGTTGAACCACTTTTATTTTACATTCTGCAAAATATGATCAAAAGTCTTATAAAATATATATCTTTTTCGTTTTTCAAAACAATTTTATATACATTTTTTATTGAGTAAAGTTACATTAATAAAATTTAATTTAGTGTTTATTTAGTCTCTATGAGATTTTTTGGTTTGTTTTAAAGTAATTTTTATATTTACACTGAAAGAAAATTATAGTAATGGGTAACAAAATGATGTTCACGGTAACCATATTTCATGTTACAATTACAGGTAGCTATCTAGATGGTAACAGTTAGTATGGGGGTACAATTACGTATAACGTGTAACGTATAACAGAACCTTTTTAACATACAAATCTTACTATCTGTTTCTCTCAGTGTATTATTAAGTTAACTTACATTTCAAGAAATTCAATTCAATCTTCATTTAACCTCTGTAGATTTTTAAAATTGTCGCACTGAAAAATTTTTTTACGAAATATCCAACTACTTTCCCTTAGTAGACTGAAAATCAATTAATTGAACTACTTTTGTAATAAAATGAGACACTTTAACTCAGTAAAATAAACTACTTTTTCTTAGTTGTACACATATCATTAAAACAATTGTAAAAAGTTAAAGAATTAACTACAATACAACAGTTATTTGTTGAACTTAGTAAAATCAATTACAAAGAATAGTTCCGTCAATGGTATTCTTAGTTGACTTAACTAAAGTTCCATATTTAATGTAATTGCAAAAAATTTATTGGGGACTTATTGAACCATTTGCCTTAGTTAAAAAGTAGTCAAATCTACTAAGAATTTTTTTCAGTGCGTGAAATAAAAGTTACATAAAAATATATAATATTTTGAAATGGTTACTTTTTGATATCACTTACGTAGAATGACACGTTTTGCTTTTCTTTTTCTGAAATGGGAATTTTATAATTAAATTATTGAATAAGTATCTTCAACAATAGAGACATGGTTTTTTGCATTTTATTATCCTAATCCACCAATAAACATATAATTTTCTCTATTCTTTGCATTTCGAATAATAATTTATTGCTAATAACAATTTCATTATAAAATGTTGAAAAAATTTGAATTTATTTGATTGCTACTACTTTTATTGCAATAGAAATCCAATTCTCCGTATTCAAAGGTTTTTGCAATTGTTAAGAACCAATCCGCTCATTTTTAAAAATGTTAAAATGGCATATCTAATAAAGCGAACATGAATTTTTAAATTTTTACAAATTTTTACAAAACTCGATATAATAAATTTTTTTGGATCAATGAATACGAATCTATTATCATTTACAAAAAAAATTTAAAATAGCGAATCCAATATGTCGGACATGATATTTTTTTTTTTAAATGACAATGTTTACAAATTAATATTATATTAATATATACTCCGTATAATTATTATTATTCGGCCCTGACGCAACGAAAGAGAAGAGCGAGGAGTGCCGCATCGACGACTGACACTCAGAAAAATATGCTCGGACATTTTTTTAAATTACTCGAGAACTACTCAATATTTTTTAAATGTCAAAGAATTTTTTTAAAGCTCAAACTATACTGCTTAATTCTATGTAAGTTTCAAAATTTTCATTCAATTTTTCCAGAATAGGCAGGGCCTCAAACAAAGTAATCAAAACCGGGGAAATTTTTTAATTATTTTCAAAAACATATCTAGTGATTTTATCTCTCTAGAAGATTAAAAAAATTTGAATTATATATCACTAAACGCAGAATTCTTCAGGCTTTCAAACAATCTAAGTCTTAAGTCTCTATCTTTTTCAAAATTCAAATTATCAGCCTCTAAAGTCAGTAGACATTTTTCTCTGTCCGCGCACTGATCGTACCGACAATTCCCGACGGTAGTGTACATTATCCAATTGGTTTTAAAATTCACAAATAAGAGATTTTCATATTTATCCGTCAATATTTTTTACAATAAACTTTTTATAATGACATAAAAAAAAGTTCTCGCGCGCCTGGGCGCGCGCTAATTTTGCTAGTTATGTAATAAGATAGAAAAAGACCTTACTTATTGCCTTCATTCTTAATAAATACTGAATATATGCCTCTTGTGCAATAATTTGTTTATAACAATCGAAAAAATTGTGAAATTTTATTTATTAAATAAAAATTTACTTTCCTGAAAGTAAAGTTATTAATTTTTTTTGCTCAAATATCACTAAGTGACGTAGTTTAAACATGAGGAATGTTGATAAGTTGCTCTTTTATTGCATTTAAACATTAATAAAAACGTTAACAAATTTTTTTTAAAAATTGGCTTCGACAATGTTTTTAGAAATGTATTAAGCTTTAATTTAAAAAAAAACTTTAAATTTTGTCAAGAATTGGAGGCTCTGGACATTTTTGAACAGTAAATTCCAGATTCATCCCACTGTGTCATCGGGTGATCCATATCGCCATTTTGCATTCTATAAAAGAAAGAAAATCACAAATAATGGGGAAATTAACACTAAGTAAAAAAGCCATAAATTAATATTAAAAACTTTACAAAAGAAGGAAAGCTCATGTGGCTGGAAAAAATAACTCAATATGAAAATAATACTGAAATTATGGTAGTAAATTAAACATTACACTTACTCTGCCAAAGGCTCAGAAGAAACAAGGGGTTCTTGAATTCCATTGAAAGGCAAAGCCAAGAGACTATTGATGAGGATAATAAGTTCCTCTCTGCACTCTCCCCCGAAAATAAGTTCAGGACACCTGCGACCTTTCATTCACTACATGAAATTGGGAACGTTTCGGAGGTTGGCCTCTTCCACTTCTTGGAGCATAGGACGCTATAGGCGCATCTAAATAGCGTTGCAAGCCTTCGGCCACTCGTCTATAATAGCACCATTCGTGAATCAATAGCAAGGTCCTTGTTATAATGCCAGGGTGCGAACATCCAAATTGAATAGTGATGTTTTCTGAAAGAAAAGAAGAAAATGTTTAATTTGTGAATCTATGCACAAGATCAAAAACAAGAAAAAAATTTTTTTTTTAATAAAAACACATTTAAACACCTCTAGAAAAGATTTTAATAAATATCCACCTGGTAACCTCGAGCCCGAAAAAATTCTGAATTACTCAAAATTAAGATTTTCAACTCTGAAGACGAAAACCAAACAAGAACACCTCGGCGACGGTGATCTAAAAAGTGTATTATAGAGAAATCTTTAATTGATACGTTAACTGACAATTCAGTGCATAAACGTGAAAATTCGAAAATCGCTAGCTCCGGTTTAACACTCCAGAACGCGAGTTTAAAAATCCCTAGACGATCTTATAGTTCAGATAATCCTAAATACAAAGCCGCGGACTTGCTTTTCTCTCCCGGCGGAACAATTAAGTGAATCCAAGGACGAATGCCGTGTTATCCTACACTTCATCCCCGGTACCGGCATTGGGACTCTCAAGAAAGGATAAATCGAAGTTCAAAATACTATCTCGATTGTCATCATTATTGTTTCCGGACATTATCTAATAAAAAGGCACAATCAGATACAAGAGCTCGCGGATGACTAACACGGAATAAACTAAAGGCCGCACGACAAATTTTGCAATTCAGCACTTACCTTCAATTCCAGCCATCACAAAGGGTTGTCTATAATCCGTGGAAGCAAACACTGGTCACTCTGCGATTTCGTTTAAAGCACTGACAAAATGATCTCAGTCAATGAGATCATAGATTTCTGACATGATCCCTTCTATGTCCAATAAGGTAACAGCAGCACATCCTGCCCACCTGAGAATTCGAAACCTCAGCAAAAGCAAAACCTTACTACTAGACTCTTATATAGTGACACTATCTACACTGTTGGCTTTAAAATTATGGTGTCATTTTAGAAAATATGGATCCATCGAGAATTCAAAAGTTTCGACAAATAAAATTAAATTCGAATTATAGTTCTGTTTTCTATAGTCAAACATGTTATAATATGTATCGACGACGACAATTTAAAATAAGGGGGAGGACTGTCATATCCCAAAACTTTAAATAAATTTTCGAATCAATGACGAATTGGTAAACTCAATTAAAAGATCAATAATTGAGTCATTAACACCTTTAATTATGCTCAGTAATAGAATGATAAGACTAAAAGTCGATAAGCAGATTTGAAATAAACATAGGATTAATAAAAATTGTATGAATAACTTAATAGAAAATATATAACGTTGTATGTTGATTGCTATAATTTAAAAAGATGTTTATTAAAAATAACCAATAATTGATTTTATCTCTTAGCGGATTTCCACTACTTTATTTAAGGAAGAATGATTGAATTTCTGTAATAATAAAAAATGGTAACTATAAAAGAAAGACAATTCAAATAGCACAAATTCAAATATTAATTATCGGTAACAAAGTACTCTTGTAAAGCTGATCTAGGATCAACTTAAAATCAATGTTGAAACTCTGACTATAGGTAACTGTACTGTAGATAACTAACAATTGTCGCGCGATGATAATAATGAAGATGCATGCGAACTACGATAAGGAAGAGCGTCCTCGGTAATTTATCTCAGTCTGACGTAAAAGTAGTTAGCATAAATGCTTCACTGATAATTAAACTAAAATCAAATAATAAATCATAAGTGTCTATTTCAGTGAGGCCTATACTGGCCTTGTACTAAATATAATTTTTATTAGCGATTTACTGTAATACGTTTCCGAACTTTACTTATGTATTTGGTACATGAATAATGAGTAGGGCTTAACATTGAAATTGTTTCTCCAATATATCCATAACAAATCAATATTATAAGTATTAAAAATCGATATTTGAATAATCCACGTGCACACGAATATTAAAGAATTGTATGAACACGTATTCAAAGATAGAATATCAGAAATCTATTGATGAACAATTTGTCAGAGACTAACGTGTCTTGGGACGTTTTATCATGACCTTACCCCCATGCGGTACCGATCTGACCACTTCCAACGTCAAGATTTTCCTTAAATATTAGCGACGAGCAAATTCTGTTTGTCAATCGTCTTGTGAACTGTCTATAGTGCACGTTGTGAGTTAGACCCGCCGTTTAGCTGCGGTAAGCCAGTACTGGCTAAAGTTCTGAGCGTGTTCATAGATACTTAGGCCTATCGATAAATCGGTTTCTACGCAAGATTGGTAGTCTAAAAAACGCAATTTTGAGGCAAAGTTCATAAAAGGCAGACAAATACGATAGTTCTAAATAACGCGACAGTGACGTTAATCATCAAGTCGTGAAGTGTGTTCATCTCTATACGGCTTAAATTAAATTATTTTATTGTAACCGTTATATTATTAACGTTTTGTGTGTTTGTGGTGTTGTCAGTACCGGCTATAGTTCGGCATAATTGTCAATTCTTAAGTTAATAAAAAGTCAGTTTCTGTGCAAGTTTGGCAGTTTAAAATAAAAACTGAGGCACAATAATAAACTTGAAGTTTTATTGTTATGGGAGAATTATTAATTTAGTCTCAGCTCAATAAAAGAATTATTTTGTAGAGCTGAGACTGGCCAAGGCTAGGCAAGAAATACCTGGTGGTGACGGGAATCTGACACCAAGATAAGCAGGCTGTGCCAGCTTCCGGTGGCGAGACCAACGACTTGGCCTTGGTCGAAATAAGAAAATATAATTCTAGACGAGAGTAATTATTCTCGGTTTGAATTTAGAAAATTTGATGTGTCCTTAGGTGAATTGCGCGAGGGTTGTCTGCGGTAGCGAGACCATTCGCCGTGATTGCGAATATTTCGCTGTCGCGGCCAACTCTCCTCTTATGGCTCGGTGACTGCTCTGGGGTTGCCGTTGGGCCACTCTTTATTGTGAACAATTGCTATTGAATTAAATAGCAATTGGATATATTGTTTTCTTTTCCTTTTAAGATGGTTACATTGTGGGAATAGCATCTGATGTGCTATTGCCCTAAATTTCTATAATTGGCGACTGCTATTGAAATCAATAGCAACCAATGATTATTTTTATTTTTAGCTATAGTTGCTTAATTGCGTTGTTGCTACAATGGCAATAGGTGTGCCATTGTCTTAAGTTTCGTGCTATTGGCGACTGCTATTGAAATCAATAGCAATTTTGTAAATCGCTTTTCAAGATTATTTTAATGAAGAACAATAGCAGCTCATGTGCTATTGCCCTAAATTTCTACAATTGGCGACTGCTATTAAAATCAATAGCAACCAATGATTATCTTTATTTTAAGCTACAGTTACTAAATTGCGTTGTTGCTACAATGGCAATAGGTGTGCCATTGTCTTAAGTTTCGTGCTAATGGCGACTGCTATTGAAATCAATAGCAATTATGTAAATCGCTTTCAAGATTATTTTAATAAAGAACCATAGCAGCTGATGTGCTATTGCCCTAAATTTCTACAATTGGCGACTGCTATTGAGATCAATAGCAACCAATGATTATTTTTATTTTATAGTTACTAAATTGCGTTGTTGCTACAATGGCAATAGGCGTGCCATTGTCTCAATTTTCGTGCTATTGGCGACTACTATTGAAATCAATAGCAATTATGTAAATCGCTTTTCAAGATTATTTTAATATGGAACAATAGCAGCTGATGTGCTATTGCCCTAAATTTCTACAATTGGCGACTGCTGTTGAAATTAATAGCAGCCAATGATTATTTTATTTTAAAACTATAATGATTAAATTGCGTTTTTGAGTTTAAATTTAAAGTTTAGATCTAAAAAGAGAATTTTGTTCCTGTGTGACATAAACAGAAAATGTATGGGTTAGGATGTGTGTGTGGATTTTTGCTGGCATGTGTGCGGGTGCAAATCCATTTGATGCTGGCTAGACACAGGTACACCCACGGCAGGACTCCGCCCGCTTGATTGGTTTCTTGACGCCTCGCGGGGTGGACAATTAGCGACCGTAACTCCTCCCGTATGAACTTGATGACTCCTTCAACCACCTTATCCCACCCCCTTAAAAAAAATACATATCCTCGAACAAATTGTTTTAAGAACTAATTCGATTTTAATATTATTGATTGTTCCTGACAATCGATTATTGAACTGGCATCGATCCTTGAGCCACCCTGTGGGACTTCTGTTGTTACCGATGATCATTGATATAATCGATATCGTTGTTAATGTGAAGTTGCCAATATTATTATTGAACTCTGTCAGGACCGATATTTTCGGTTCAATCATTATTGGGTGGTTTCAATCGATGTCAGGAGGATCGATTGTTGTGATTACGATCGATCGAACAGAAGTAAATTTTATAATAATTATAAATAATTTGGCATTCGTTCCCAGGCTAGAGCGGATGTCAAAAATCCGTCTCAGCAGATTCAACCTTGCAACGCCCCTTGACGAAATTCTAACCCGTTTCCTATTTCCACGATTTAACAAAATTTTCCCACCCAAGGTTCCTACCGAAGGAGAAGTTACGAGATTGAAGAACATCAAATCTGCAGTACAACTTTCCAGTTCTTCTGATCAACACCTCTCCTGGTTCTTACCTGGCAGATTTGTTAATTATTTTTGATTCGGAAACGACGCGACTAAGCCCGTCCGCGAGTCGGAACCCGGCTTCCACACTTGTGAAAGATACAAGGGAGGTACGGGCGGACGAAAAATTCAATTAAATCTTCAAGCCGACTGAGTACCTGGGGAAGCTGATCTGGGGAATTTTGGCAATTTTAAATTTTGCCAACGTTGTCCCAGGACCGGCCAGTCCGTACGAGAGAGTACCTGCGCCGCACCGGACCAGTGGTTTGCCCCCACACCCTGTTAATATCAATTTAAACACACAGGTGTTTAACTGCGAAATCTCGCCCGTCGGGAAGTGCATCGAGTGCAATCGTTCCGACGGTAAGTGTAAGTGCGAGTGATTCTTGTTAAAGGATTACGCTTTCGAGGTTCACGGTAGGGTGAGTCCAATTAAATTTTAGAAAATCATTTCCACTCTCTGTAAATCATAAATTCAAAATTTAATGTTAATAAATTCTCACAAATTTAGAGAAAAGAAAATTACTGTTGTTTCATTAAAACATTAGAGTCTTGTACTTCATTTTAAAAATGTTAACCTTCAACTCAATCCATTTTGACTGGCTGACACTCACATCGAGATAACGATCCCGCAAAATTTTAAACAGGTTTGCAATTCTGATTTCAAACCTGGCAGCTTGGTGCCTCCAGGACCAGAAACACAGCAACGAGACATTTCGAGGTTCGGATCCCTAAAAAGACCGTTCTTCTCGAATTGAAATTCTGGGCACACTACCTCCCCTTTTTAATTGAATTGCATTTGATCTAATTAGGAATTTTTCTGGTTCGTAACGAGCTGTTGGTGGCAGCGGTGGGATCTTTCTCACGTAGCTGCCAGACACGTTACCGGTGGCAATTGATAATTGTTAATTGACACTTGTGGCATGATGCTTGAATTTTGAAAATTTTTTTTTCTTGTGACAGTCGTTTTCGTGAAGGATACTTCACTAATCTTGTAGTGTTCTTCTGAAATTTAATAAAAATATCTGGCAGACAAGGCTCCGCGAATTATTTTCGCTGGAGACAAGTCTCCGAATTATTATTCCAAATTTTGAAATTTCGGTTCTCAAGGAAGAACCTTCAATTCTTTTGAATCTAATAATAATATCTGGCAGACAAGGCTCCGCGAATTATTTTCGATGGAGACAAGTCTCCGAATTATTATTCCAAATTGTTGAAATTTCGGTTCTCAAGGAAGAACCTTCAATTCTTTTGAATTTAATAATAATATCTGGCAGACAAGGCTCCACGAATTATTTTCGCTGGAGACAAGTCTCCGAATTATTATTCCAAATTGTTGAAATTTCGGTTCTCAAGGAAGAACCTTCAATTCTTTTGAATCTAATAATAATATCTGGCAGACAAGGCTCCGCGAATTATTTTCGCTGGAGACAAGTCTCCGAATTATTATTCCAAATTGTTGAAATTTCGGTTCTCAAGGAAGAACCTTCAATTCTTTTGAATTTAATAATAATATCTGGCAGACAAGGCTCCACGAATTATTTTCGCTGGAGACAAGTCTCCGAATTATTATTCCAAATTGTTGAAATTTCGGTTCTCAAGGAAGAACCTTCAATTCTTTTGAATCTAATAATAATATCTGGCAGACAAGGCTCCGCGAATTATTTTCGCTGGAGACAAGTCTCCGAATTATTATTCCAAATTGTAAGTTTTGAAATTTTCGGTTCTCACGAAGAACCTCTTAGTCTTATACTTGATTTTCAAGTAGAAAGTCCCGACGGCAAGCGACCTCGAATAACGATCATGTTTTTAGGAACTCTCCGTGTACACAATGTCCGCTAAAAACAGAAAACGAGGAAAAAGGAACCGTCGGACAGATAGAACTAGGAAACTGAGAGCGTTAGAATCTTCCGCCGCTAAGAACGAGGGTTCCGTCGCACAAGAAATTGTCGCCGTCCCAAAGGAAGCTATTTCTACTACGCAATCTTCCGACGCAAATCGGCCGTCGGCAAAAGTTAGTGGCGGCTGGGAGGACTTCTTCAGTTATTTCGAGCAACTCTTCACTAAGTGGGACTTAGAGATTAGTCGCGCAAAAAACTGTCAACAGGCTTAAAGGAAAAGTTAAAATTTTCGTTTCTTCGGAACAAAATTTTATTTTTTTTATATGGGATGACCGCGAAGTATAAAGACTTGCGGCAATGACCATTCCCGTCTCTGAATTTTCCGGAGCCCCTAACTTTCCTCCCACGATAACGATATCTTCGGGAAACCTTTTTAAATTTACTATAGAAATCGAAGTAAACCCTATCTTAAAACACAACTACATATCCGAAGCGGAATTGTCCGACCACTGCGTGATTCTCGGTTTTCCTGATCAAGATAGTATTCACGGTGAGCTTTTTGAAATTTTGGGCGTGGTTTATTTGGGAGTTAACGGAAAAGAAGTTTGTTTTAATGTGGTGAGAGCTTCTAATTGTGAAGCAGGGCTCATAGATTCGGGCGTTTTGGGATTCAAAGGACTCCGGGATATTGATTAATTTAAAATTTTTGTTTTTGTGATCTCCCGACGGACATCGGAGTTGATATAATTTTTGCCAATCCAAAAGCAGAAACCGTGGGGAATCTCACATCGGAAGCATGGCAAGCATAGAGCAGTCGAAAATAAAGAAGTCTCCTTCATATTTTTGACAGCTGTGACTCTCGCCGCTGTTACTACCGGTGCGGGGTGACTAGAAAACTTCTTGCAATTTCGGGTAGGGACCAACAGAAAATTCTTCGTAACTTTCTCTCGGCTCCCGAGAACTTGAAAGAGCTGAATCAGTACGTCTCCTGGTATGGGAAGTGTACGCGCCCGCTTGTGATAATTGTTGTTCTCCTGATTTTGAGAGGTCAAGCGGGCTTCTTGACTGTGGGTTAATGAAATCTTTACGGGCACAAGGGTCTTGAATTAAATAACTATATCTTTTCAAGAAATAGTGACCCTTACTCGCTGTTACTACAATCTTCTCTACCCCTCCCCAAGAATTTCTCCACCAGTCAATAGAGTCATTCCGGTGCCAAGGAACCCACCACCTGTAGCTCCTCCCGCTCCGCAAGCTCAAAGACAAATCCCAGCACTAGAGGGACAAATCGAATTGGACAACGCACTCGCGAACGCAATTTACGAATTGATTTCCGACGCCGAGGATCCAATCATAGTATCAGAAGACGATAGCTCTTCCGATTCGGAAGCCACGATTGCCTATGACAGCGACGTGATAATCGACAACTAGGCAAAAGAGAATCGTGCTTCAGAAACAAAAAAAAAAATTAGTAAGTAAGGATAGCACCAGATAGAATTAGAAGTTTCTCCCAACGAATGCGATTAATGTTCCCCAGGTTAAATAGGGTCGCGTCAGGGTTTTTCCAGGATCAGTGGTCGGAAATAGTGGAAAGGTTTGACAATATTGAAGAATATTGCAAACAGCTGACGCTACACCACTTGGCCCTTAGCTGTCGCGCGGAACGCTTAGAGGGCCGCTTAAAGTTTTTGAACGCTTGGCTGGCCGCTCTTTCAGGCAATATCAGGAACCAAGCACAGCGCATAGAAAATTTAGAGGCCGAATTTCGTTGTTCGACTCCGCATTCGGAAGACGATAGCAGCACCCACTCGGAAAACGATAACGGGCCTAACTCGGCCGGACAACGGGAACCTGTAGATAGCTTGATTAGTAGGTTTGGGACACTTAGCATAAATTAGTGGGACCTATGTCTCCAGACTGGGTGAATCTCAATTTCGACGTCTCACAGGAGGTGCACAGCAAAATCGAAGAGCGGTTGTCGTCCGTAGCTTTCGAGTGCATTAGTCTGGGTAGGCGCAATTCTGCCCTAGAAGTTCGAATTAGAGCCCTACAAGCCAGGATTGCCCTTTGCTCACACTTGATAAGGTGCATTCACGACCAATCCGTGCGTCTAGGAGCCTCAGTCTCAGAACTGGAGGAATTGATGAGGAACCTCAGCTTAAATTAAGGGCCCTACCCTGTCCCTTCTGAGCCCCAGGGAACCTGCTAAGGAGGATTCCCTTCGGGCAAGTAGCAGGTATTTCCGCGTTGGCGTAGGCCGTCGAAAACCTCCCTGACCACGAATATAAGCCTGAGAACGAGTGTCAGTCAGTCAAGTGACGATAGTCGTGACATTACAGTATAATAATATAGTGTAATTCTTGTATGTTAAGAAATTGTATTTAGTCCTTTTATGTATAGTAATAATTACAGTAGTTACTGTGGTAAGTTGGTACATTTATATACGCGTACCTATAATCCTGTAGGATATAATATTTTTAACCACTGATTGCCTATTATTTTCTAAAATGCCGGACGGAACGGGAAACGGAGATGGTGATGCGGGCGGGAACACTGGAAATAACGCGGTCCCTCCGGGAGAAAACCCCAATATTTCCGCAGCCCAACGCGTAATCAACCAGGACACCAGCGCGGCCATGACCTCGGTTCTGGAGTGTCTGACGCTTCAACAAAGCACATTCCATATCCCCACCTTCGACGGAAAAAATCCTCCCCTACGAGAATTCATTCAAGACGTGGTGAATGGGGCCGTGTTCATTACCGAGGCCACAGAGCCCGCATATGTAAAAACTGTTTTCAGCAAAATGAAAGGAGCCGCCCGCGAAAGTTGTAGGGACAAGCGTTTCAACACGGTCGCCGAACTAATAGACCACTTGAAAAAGCGCTTCGCGCCCACCAAGAAGTACCAATGGTACTTCGAGAGTATCGTAACGTTACGATTGAAGCAAACGGAAACGGTTAGCGACTACTATGATCGGTTGCAAGGATTGATAAGCGGCGCTAAACACGCCCTGGAAGCGAAATACGATAAACAGTATTCCGAGGTGAATTCCAGGGGTTTGGCGCGAACGCAGCCAGAGAGTGAAATAATTATGCAACCGATTGTGGACTGTGCCCTCGAGTCTTTCATCAGAGTGCTACCGGAGGAAATGTCCACATTTGTGGATACCCGAAATCCGGTCAATTTGGAGGAATCACTCGCGGATGCTATTCGCGCGGAAGAACGCCAAAAGTTCGCTGAGAAATCCCGGGGATCTTCGTACCATATTACAAGGGCCAAAGATCGCCCACGGTCACCAAGCCCCTACTCGCGACAATTAGAAAAGTCAGGTGGCGCCGAAAGACGTAAGTCCGACACCAACCGTGATTCCACGGCCCCCCGCAAGGTCAATACACTAGCATCGAATGTATTTCAATTGACCCCGGAGCAATTGGCCCAACTATACCGGTCCATGATGCCCCAGCTCCCAACCCCAATGGCATATCCACCCCCTCCCCTACCTCCTATTGTGCCTGTCCCACAATATCCGCATCCACCATACCAACCTCCTTTACCATACCAACAACCTGTACATAATTACAGGCCAAGCACCACACCGCCAAGATCTTACTCCCCAGTGCCGAGGGAGAATTTAAACTACTCTCTGGCTCGTCGATCGGACGCGGCAGCAAGTCCAACGCCGCAGCGTCAGAGGAACGTACAATTTGCCGAGAACACAGTAAGGTCCTTAGAGCAAGAGGCTCCGCCAAAGCCGGCTCCATAGAGCAAAAGGATTCTCCGGTAGTACACTTAAATGCCCCGGAATTTAGGGAAACAGACATGAAATTTCTCGTGGACCCGGGTTCGGGATCGAACCTCATCAAGCTGTGTGCCTTGAACCCTGAGCTCACTCTTGCTAGAAGCAAAAGCATTAAGATTGTAGGGATCACGAATCACCCAGTCAAAACATTGGGTACCATCGAGCTTACCATCTTTGACAAACCGGTGGAATTTCAAGTCGTACGAAACAGTTTCCCAATTTCCACGCATGGCATTATCGGGAGACCCTATCTCAGACAGGAGCAGGCGGAAATCTCCTTCAGGCACAATACCTTGGTCACAGTAACGAATCCGATTACTCCGATTCCGTTCGTGGATGAGGAATCGTTAAATGCCAGGAACGATCTGAGGGTCGAAATCAGGCCTTTTCGAAGAATCGTTCGAATAGGCCCCAGAACGAAACTGCCCGTGGCCATCGACGTCACTAACCCAGAGCTCAAGGAGGGATACCTCCCCCAGGTGAGCACCCCTACTGGGCTGTATCTGGGCGAAGCCTTGGTCTCAAGTGAAAATGGCGTTTGCCATGCCATGGCCATTAACACCACAGAAGATGACCTTGAGATAGAACTGACCCCACAGGAGCTGGTTCCATTTGACTTCTGTAGAATCCCTGGAGAGGAATTTACGGACTCAGAGCTTGAAGGTTCCCCGGCTCCCACCAAGCTGACGTATGCTGAGCGAGTAATAAAAGTAAAAAACGCTTTGCACACTGCACACCTGACTCTGAGGAGCGGAAAATTGTGAATGGCTGGGCAGAGGACTATGCTGACATCTTTCATCTGAATGGGGAAAAGCTCACGTGCACCCACCTGATTCAGCATATGATCCCTACCACCGATGACAAGGTCATCCATCGGAAACAATATCGAGCCCCGAACGGAGCTTTGGAACAAATCGATTTGCAATTGCAAAAGCAACTAGACAGTGGAATAATAGAGCATTCTAAGTCCCCTTACAACGCACCCTTACTAATCGTGCCCAAGAAGTTAGATGCTTCGGGTGAGAAAAAGTGGAGAGTGGTTGTGGACTATAGGGCTCTAAACGAAAAGGTTATTGGGGACGCTTTTCCCCTCCCTAACATAGTTTCGATTTTTGATCGTCTGGGCAAATCACGATATTTCACTGTGTTTGACCTCGCTAGTGGATTTCACCAGGTGGAAACTCATCCTGATGACAGGCATAAAACAGTCTTCTCCTCTAGCAATGGTCATTTCGAGTATCGACGCATGCCCATGGGCATTAAAAATGCCCCACCCGCCTTTCAACGATTGTTGAACGGGGTGTTGCACGGTATGCTTGACGAAGAGGCTTTCGTGTACCTGGACGAAGTGGTAACGCACTCCGAAACCCTCGAAGAGCATGACCGAAGGGCAAGACGGCTGTTCAAGCGATTGAGAGCAGCCAACCTAAAACTTCAACCCGATAAATGGGACTTTTTTAGAACGGAGGTGGCCTACCTAGGTCACATCGTAACTAAGGACGGGGTGAAGCCTAACCCAGATGAAATCGTCGCCATTAAAAATTTTCCCCGACCCGCCACGCCCAGGGACATCAAGAAGTTCCTCGGCCTGTCAGGATACTATCGACGTTTCATACGTGATTATGTTAAGTGGGCTAAACCTTTGACAGAGTTGCTAAAGAAAGACGCCCCTTGGAAATGGGAGAATGCACAAAAGAAGAGCTTCTCCCGCCTTAGAAAGTATCTTTGCCGAGAACCTGTCCTCCAATACCCCGATTTTAGCGCCACATTTAGGCTCACTTGCGACGCTTCTGATCATGCGGTCGGTGCAATGCTGACGCAAGAAAAAGAAGGGATAGACTTGCCTGTGGCCTATTATTCCAAGATCCTGAATAACAACGAACAGAAATATCCCAAGGCCGAAAAAGAGTGCCTAGGAATATTGTATGCCATTGAGCATTTCAGGCCCTACCTTTACGGTAAAAATTTTATACTGTCCTGTGATTTCGAACCAGTCCATTGGATGACGTATATTGATAACCCCGGGGCCCGCATTCAAAGATGGCGGCTACGCCTCGGGAATTATCAATATCAATTCGAACACAAGCCAGGAAAAAATAACAGGATTGTAGAGGCACTGTCCCACCATCCTGCGGACGAGGCCAAGGGCTCGGACACCGAATGGTCCGAATACTCCTTGTCCGACGCGCCCGGGGGAGAAGAGGACATCCAGAGTAACCCTGAGGGTCAGGAGGTTCAGCAAGGTGAAGGACCGCTTCGTTGTCGGGCATTGCCTATTACAACACGCGCCGGAGCGAAGCGAGCAGAAGCTGACCCAATAGGTTCTAAGAACGTACCACCCTCTACTACTCGTCAGCCACATAAGAGGACGGGGAGTCTAAGGGAAGGGCTCAAACCAAGGGCAATCGACAAAAAATCCACAAGAGCAGCAAATCCCATTCCCTCCAAATCCAAACCTAACACGGCCACTGCGCCGTCATCCCAAGGTGTGCCCAGCACGGCACCCCCGCAACCGACTAAGGTCCCGGTCCCTCAGAAAACTATATTGAAGAGGCCGCCACCGAAGCCGGATGCAGACCCTAAGGGCACCCCCCTCGAAGGTACGCAACCTGTCCCTTCTACGAGTGCCCTTCCCAAAGCTCGAGGAAGACCGAAAGGATCCACTAAGCGAAGGAAATCCGCTGATAACGAATCCAGCTTCTCGGAACGTGAGACGGTCCCTCCTGAGACAGATGAGAGCTGTATTGCAAAGCGCTTAAGACCTCGCACAAAGTCCCTAGTCCAAGAGGTCACATCCCAAGGCGACCCCTACTCCTCTTTTAACGAAGGATCCTGTGAAGAGGAAGACTCCGATCCTCCAGTTTTTAGAAAGAGCAGTAGCGCCTTTCCCCACCTCCCACCATCTCTACCCAAAAGTCCGATTTCTACCGCATCCAAGCCTAGGACCAAACAACTGAGTCCTGGAGAGCCCTCGTCAGGCGACTCGTACACAAATGTGTACGTCGACGGTGCCTGTTGTGAAAACGGAGGATCCACTCCCAGGGCAGGAATTGGCGTTTGGTTTGGTCCAGGTCATCCGAAGAATGTCTCTCGTCGCTACACCGGTCGCCAAACTAACAACGCCTCAGAAATCGAAGCGGCTGCGGTAGTTGTACTCCAGGCACAAAAGGCTGGAATCCAGAAGCTACGGATTAAAACGGATTCACAGTACCTTGTCCAGAGTGTGGAGGAATGGTTGCCCAGATGGCAGCAAAACAATTGGATGACAAGGGAGAACAAACCTGTCAAAAACCGAAAACCTTACGAGCGGCTGTTAAAGGCAATAGGACCCCTTGATGTACTCTGGGAACATGTTCCCGCACATGAAGGTGTTGTCGGCAACGAAAATGCCGACTACCTCGCTCGTCAAGGAACCCTTATGGACCCAGAACCAGATTCCTCTCCCCCCTCCGCAGAAGAAGAAGAGGAATTGCCTCCCGATCAGGTGGTGATCGAAGGGCATCGCCGACCCACCAGCGGCGACGACGACAGCGAGTGCCCGGACGAGCAGGCACAAGAAGACTCTCGAGACCACAGAAAGAAATTGATCCGGGACGTGAATCAGTCGATAAGGAATTTCGACACAACTTTAGCTGGTCTGGGACTCTCAGAGCCCACTGGCAATACCATGCTGTGGGACTACGAGGAACTGGACTCCAGCCCTCGAAAAACCCATGTATCCGATGGAGAAGATGACCAAGAATACCTGGAGCATCTGCAGAGCTTGGATCCTATGACCGAATTTGATGACGGGCTTCATGAAAGAGTAAAGAACTTTATAGAGAACTTCAATCGAAGTCGTGCATCAAAGCTTCTTGAGAACAAAGAATCGTCGCCTCGAGACCTTGAGCAATTGACTACGGACTTGAAGGAGACAAAGGAAACCCCTTTGACTAGTCGACCAGTGGCACCCAGAAGAAGTCAAGCGGTTCGCTTCCAAGATGTTCCGGAAGTTATCGAATAATCTAGGGAAGGATCGCTGGGCCTTCTGGAAGGCCCGCCTAATACACCAGAAATTTCGGCTACCCTCGACGCCCAACCTACTCCATTTATGACCCCAGAAGACTCTGCAATCCCTGGTGCCCAATCAACCCCTTTCACAAGGTTTCGCTTTACCGAAAACAAACAGGAGGAGAGAAAGGGAAGAAAAATGATTGCGGCGCCACGACGATTGCTAATTCAAGGGGAGAGTGAGGATGCAACGACTACCCCCACCCCAACGTCGTTTATTGACGTTCAAGCTCCCTACTGTGACCCACCTTCACCCCCTTTATCGGCAAACGAACTCTCCTGCGATGAGGGGGACGTACCTCAAGTACCTGTGACGAACTTAACGGAGCAGGTAACAAATCTATGGACAGAGCCCCTAACCTATAGACGGGACAACTACGCGCATTTCATCTCAGAGGATTGCGAGCCAGTAGATTCGATCTCGAAACTCCTGATTGCCACTGAAAGAATCGATCTCAGGGACATCCGAGAAAGTCGCCCCGTCAAGGGTCAAATATATTCTACCCCCGGTGGTCGGTTCAAAACTTATTCAATTGTCGTCAAGAGGCGCCATTTCGACGAGGTTATCTGGAAGGATGTATTAGTGGGTTTAAGGAACCTCAAGAACGCCTTGGAAACTGACGGTCAGCGGACTTGTCGTATGGCCAACACAAGCGACCTGCTAGGTAACCTCCCTCAATCCAAAATGAAGGAACTTGCCGCAGGAATTTTCTGCGGTGGCGACGTGTCTCTCGCCTTATGCCACGGAAAAATCGAGGTGCCTCCCGTCGAACTGAGGCCACAAATAATTGCAGAATACCACTCCAGTTTGATAGGAGGGCATAAGGACGTGACTAAAACCTATCTTCGCATCAGGGGACGGTATTACTGGCCTAGGATGCGTGACGAAGTGACTCAGTTCATCAGAGGATGCAGGAGCTGCTTCGAGAATAAACTGGCAAGAGCACGCACCAGGGAGCCCATGATAATAACCGACACTCCGGCTGTTCCGTTCGATAAGGTATCACTGGACACCGTCGGGAAGTTGAGAACTACTCCCAACGGGGTCAGTATTCGGAGTGACATTTTCTTTAAGTTGCAGATAATGGTTTTTTTTTTGTTGCAATTATAATTACAGTGGGAAAACGTTGAACGATTTCAAAATAGCCGTTGAGAAAAAATAGCTTTGAAGAGAGAAATTTAAGAAGGAATGAAAAAAAAAGTATAAAGAAGTAATATTAAGATAATGTAACTGAATTCAAGGCGTTTACAAGATAATACCAAGAGTAATGATAGCCCACGCAGTCGCCGTACACCTTTTTCTGACTCATGGCCCGCCAAGGTGTATTCTCACAGACAGTGAGAATAGTTCCCTGATGCGAGGACTAGAGAACATCTTTAATGTCAAATCTCTAACCACCTCCGGCTACCGGCCCCAAACCAACGGAGCATTGGAGCGAAGCCACATTGATTTGACGGACTACATTTAGCATTACGCTAGGGACTTCGACGACTGGGATCGCCTGCTTCCCTTCGCGATGTTTAATTATAACACGTCGGTCCACGAAGCTACGAACTTTACACCGTTCGAACTGGTGTATGGCCACGAGGCAAGAATTCCTAGCTCCTTACCGCAAGGACCGGAAGTCGAAACTTACGGGTCGTAACTTAGGGACCTTATTACTAGGATGAAGGAGCTGCAGGATCTTGCGGCAGAACACCTGATGAAGGCAAAACAAAGGTCGAAAGAAAACTACGACAAGAAAGCTAGACCCCTGGTTGCAAAACTCGGTGACCAGGTATATGTGTACAAAGAGGTGAGAACTAACAAGTTCGACAAAAGGGCCGAAGGCCCTTTTACAATTGTGGGATTTACTGAGAACCACAATGTGATTCTAGAGAACGAAAACGGGGAAAGATTCGCGAAACATCGGGATAAGGTCAAGGTCGCGCATGTTTTAAAACGGTGTCCTGAAGTTTTATCGTTACTTCCCCCCTTTTTTTCTCTTTCTTAAAGAAACTAACATTTTTAAAATTTTAGGTTGGAACTGTATTGATGAGAATGGCTCTGGATTTCTTAATTCTACTGTCCCTCTCATTACTCTCAACAGCTGATGTAACGCCAACTGCTCCCAGCCATACCAACGAGCCCTCAACAAACGAACGCTACCAGCTGATCCAATTCCAAACCAGCAGCGGAATATATTATGAGCATGTCGGGGAAGTCAGACGCTCTGTGACCAACTGGAGGATTGCAGTATTTTTGGATATCGGCAAACAGCGTATATATTTTGAGGACCTGCAAGCCCGACGTGAGAGACTGAGAGGCCAATGTGTACCCGCACCAGGACGATGCTCTAAACTAGTTGAATATTAGATAGAGGAATTGGAGAACGCCAAGCAGACGCTGCCCAAGAGGTTAAGCTCCCAGTTCCGCCTGCGAAGGTCCGTCCCCTTGCTTGGGTTCTTAGGAAAAATAGCCAGACCTGTTGCAGGAATGCTCACATATGATGATGGGGAACGCTACGACGCCGCCATTCAGGAGCTCAACGCCGCCCAAGCCAATCTCTCGCACCTCGTTGGAAGACAGACTCACGTAGTGAGATCGCAACTGGACACCCTCCACACCCAAGTCCAACAACATGGTATCCAGCTGAAGAGCTTGCACGATACTCTTCAGAGTCTATTGGAGAAAACCAGTGACGGAGAAGCAGCAAGACAAAACCTGGAGCGCATTGAGGCTGGACTACTACTGATGGACGCAATGAAGTTAGGGCTGGAGCATAATATTCTCGCCACCTCTACCATGCTTGAAGCGGTTCACCAGGCTAGGCAAGGACGACTTCACCCAGGCGTCCTCTCCTCGGAACAACTGGAGCCCATCCTACGCGACATCCAGGACAACCTAACTGATGTCAGCTTCCCGATACTCGGTCCGAGGGTTAGTATCGATGAGTTGCTTAGGATATCCACTGTCAGCATCCTTTGTGAACGACATCATCTCAAGGTCATTATTGATGTACCCCTCCTAGAAAGGCACAAGTATCAGGCTTTCCGAATCCACCCGCTCCCAACCATTCAAGAGTTGGTAGAAAACAACACTGCTAGAGCCTATGTGGAGTCAACTTACAATTATCTGATCATGGATGAAGAACAACGAACCTACCTCTTGTTGAAGGACCGAGAATGGGACGCGTGTAAATCTACAGCTGCCTATCATGCTTGCCTCAGTGGCACACCAATTTACGAGCTGAAGGAACAACCATCCTGCGAAGCCTCGCTTCTTATTAGCCCTACTGCCGAGGCTCTACGGCGCTGTGATATCCGAGTTACCCCCAATCCGGATTCCTACTGGAAACCTTTGACGACCTTAGCCGGATGGCTATTTTCAATGGCAGTACCAGAGGTGGCTGTACTAATTTGCCACTCTGTGTCTACAATGAAACTTCCCCTCCAAGGTATATGAATAATAAAGTTGGCACCTGGATGTTCCCTCAGAACGAAGAATGTTGCAATACCAGCGACCACCTACCGAGAGGGACAAACGGAAATTATCTATGAATCGGAGCTCCATCTGAATCTAACGGAGCTCTCTCCAGTAGTAAGAAGATACGCCCATCTCGGGGCCCAGACTATGGGCATGCTCGAAGAGGGATTGAAACCAGAATCCGAGGACTCTGCCTTCGAAATGAACTCCAAGACGCTAGATGACCTTGAGGCGCAATTACAAACCTTCGCCCTCCAAAGACACTTAAGGGACAAGCAAACATTCCTAACGTATGGCTCTTATGGAGGACTAATACTCATCGGAATACAACATCGAGACAAGGTCACGTCAATCATCAACGGAGCAACATGGGCCAACCATTTTGCAACAACCAGAGTCGGTGGCGGCTGGAGCCGCCACGGACAACGCGACTGCCTGTCCACCTACATGCGAATCGCCGACACCAGTATCTCAACAAGAAACCGGTATTTCGCCTCCAGTTTCACCAACACCACGAGCAACGCTACCAAAGCAGACCCTTCAACCTGTCTAAGTATGTACAGGAATTCGAGGTGAGAAGTTTTGTAACATTGCTGTTGAGTATTCGGAACACTTATCTAACAATATGAAATAAAGTAATAAAGTAAAGGAATTGCCCTGACTTAACTTAGCTAAGAGTTTGAGAAGTAAGGTACTTTGTCCTTATCAGAAACAGTATACTGAAGGTTTTCCGAGTGCTCACAGTCGATCTGACCGCTGCAATGTGCATTGAGAGCAGGACTGACACGGAGGCAAGAAGACTAACATACGTCTTTCCTTGTCCTTCGTCTCAGGAATGCTCCCTATGCCACTATTTAGTAGAGAATCGTCTCCTGACTTGACTCGATGCGTGCCCAGGGATAGTTTCGGGACCACCATGAATAAATGCTTTAAGTACATTTGTCCCTTGGTGTGCCCGGAGGAGGCCCCGGGATGGTTATGAGAGGATATTGTCGAATGTGTGTCAAGGGACGAGACCGGAGTACGAGTTCGAGATTTGACAAGCCTCAATCACGAGCCCCTGCCCCGGTGCCGTCCCAAGAGAATGAGATGAATAGAAGGTCTGACGCCGAGTGATGAATTGTCCCGGGTGTGTCACCGGATCTCGCCTGAATGTCATGATTTTATCGCATGTCATCCCGGCGTATCCGGGGGCACCCCCGGGAGGGGTACGTTTGAAAGTCTTGAAATACTGAATGATGCGGTTATGTCTGACCGGACCGTGAATCTTATCTTCCGTTGTTGCGTATCTGGGGGCGGCCCCGTGCATGTCGACGAATCAATGCACTAACTTGCATTTGCTCTCGGCATGCCCGGGGGCGCCCGCAGAGCTGCCTCCGGTCCAGGTGCCGTTCATTAATTAAAAGGAAAAACAAAAGCATCGAAATCACGGGTACGTTTTCACAGGTGTGTTTGTGTCGCGGGATGCAGTGGGGGCACGAACTCGCAATTTAATATGTCACAATCGCGAGCCCTTGCTTCCACAGCATCCGGGGACATAGGATAACCTATCGAAAGATGAATGCATGAATTGGCTATAGTCCACCGATTACGCTGACATACTTGGAATGTCGACTGTAGCATTAGAAAAATAAAAAGTAATAAACAGTGATAGATACATATATATATATATACATTCTGAAACGAAAAGAAAATTAAACAAGTAAATCAGAAAAACGAAATAGAAAATAGAATAGTGTAATAAAACAATAATAATTATACATATATGTATGCATCCTGAAACAAGATAAAATAAAACATTTAAGTAAAACGATAGTGGTATGAAGTAAATGGGTTCTTCGGGTTGTCACGAGGCAATTAAGGACCAGTTAGTTGATGCGTGCCTGCGGGCCGCCTGGGACCAGCCGCTGGCTAGTTGCCTCAGTCTGCAACCGCCATCGGCATAATCCAGGCCGCCCGCAGGGCCACCTGTTGCAGGATATCACGAGATTGCCACGGTACTACTCTATCGACCGGGGGAAATATTTCAGGAAAAAGCTAATCTTATGTCCGGCTGCGTCGCTGGGGTAGCCCACTTAGCATGATGTTAAACACATGTGAATTGGGCGTCCCCGGGGGCGCCTCGGGAATGAGTATCGAGAATAAGAATCTTGTGGTTTTTCCTGTGGTGACTCGCATTGAGAGTACGAAAATTGACGAAGTCCCCGGAAGGGCAGAATGAACCGCCGCACCTTGAATTGTTATGTAGGCAGGGGCCGCCAGGAGACCGCGGATGATAAGCGCCCCCAGGAGTGCCGGCTGTTTAAGAGTCGTTTATCTACTGAAAAAGAAAAAAAAAAGAGAACGAACAAAAATTAAAATAACAAAATATATATGTACAATAAAACAAAATATATAATTAAAATTAAAAGAACAAAACATATATACAACGAACAAAAATATATATCTAAGAAAAGCAATTAATCATATCTGAAAGGAAAAGCAAATAATTATGTTTAGAAAGGAAAACAATAAGAATCAAATAAATCATACAATATAAATGATGTGGGATGGCTTCTTTGGGGATGTTCCTGGGTCAGTTGCGATTTGTCTCTGACGAGTCACTGGGATAGCACAACGTTGACGATCATTATTACGTCCGAGTTGGGCCTCCCAGGGACGCCCCAGAGAGGGGAATATCTGAGGACACATCCGGTGTTGGGTATACGGAAGTTCGAACAGAGTGAAGGGATTAAAATTACCTATCTTAGTTGCGACCCTCGGCTCCGATGGCGCCCCGATAGGTGTGAATGAGCGATGCGGGTACCGGGGCTCGGGATATCAACCTTAACCTAGTTCCAAATCTTGAGTGACAAAGATGAACCGTCTCGGGTGCGTCTCCGGAGCTCGCCTCGATGTCATGATTTTATATCGTGTCATCTGGGCGTCTTCGGGGAGGCACCTCGAGAAGTGAGGACTGAGGGGTCCTTGAGGTATGCTGGATTAAAATTTCTAATTTCCAGTTGTCGAGCAGAGGCGTCTCGGGCGCGGCCGAAGCACGAACTCGTGTTGTTAATCCCTCTCAACTGCGAGTTATTGCTCCGGTGGCGCCCCGGGAGTAAGATATGAATTCGGGAGCGACGTTAAATGGCGATGAATTGCCCCGGGTGTGTCACCGGATTCCGCCCGAATGTCATGCTTTTGTCACATGTCATCCTGGCGTACCCGGGGCCACCCTCGGGAGAGTGGAACCAAATCTGAATTGAACTAAGCTGGCACTGGTACATTTCTCCGAGAATGATTTCGATCTTCAATTGCTGTCTGCCTAGGGGTGGCTTCGGACCCGCCGATGACCAGGCTCTTTAAAACTGCGCTTGCCTTCGGCGCATCCCAGGGCGCCCCTAGACCTGCCTATTAGTACACATCATAACATAACCATGTTATTGTTTTGTCGACCAAAGAAATAGTAAAAAGAAAAAGATAGAGTAATATGACAACTAATAGTAATCTTCCGTTGATGCGTGCCTCCGGGCCACCTCGGGCCTGCCGACGATAAAATGCCTTAATCTGCGTTTTTCCTCGGCACGCCCGGGGGCGCCCGCGGGGCTGCTTATAACCGAAGCGCTGCTAAACACTAAGGAAAGCGAAACATGTATTCAGAGAAAATAATAAAATGACGGACCAAAATCGCCTAATCACTGGGAACTTTATGACCTGCTGCAGATAGTGCCTCGGATGCGTCGCTGGGTTGCACAAGTGGCATAATCTTGTCACATGCAACTTGGGCTTCCCCAGGGATGCTCCGAGAAGAGGACCTGAAAATGGTTTCCTGAAGAGGCGTGTCAGCAGGGGGCTTCATGGTGACCACCTATGTTTGTGCACCTGAGGTCGCCCCGGGACCACTGGGGATCAGTGCCCAAATGCACTGGTCCCTAGTGCTCTCTGGGGCGCCCTCGGAACTGCCTGCAGGTGCGGGCATCGCATCCCATGGAATGGTGGCAGGTGGCTTCCGGGTGTGTCGCCGGGGATCGCCTAGGTAGCATGATCTTATCACATGTGACCTGGACTCGCTCCGGGGGAACCCCCGAAAGCATTGATCCCCTGTGATGATGTGGTCTTGTGATTCACTTCGGGAGCACAAGGAGGCAACTCCTTAATTTGCTTTGTCCTGGATGTGCCACCGGATCCCACCCGAATGTTATGATTCTGTCACACATCATCCGGGCGTATCCGGGGGCACTTCCAAGGGTCCAGTCCTAAGATTCGGAATTATTGAAGTGGTGCCGTTGTGTCTGGTCTGCCCGCTATTTAGGGTCTGGGGCGACCTCGTGCGTGTCGAGAGCTGAATGCCTCATTTTGCATTTGTTCTCTGCACGCGCGGGGGCGCCCACAGGGCCGCCTACGGCGTGCGGGTTGCTCGCTAACTGAAAAGGAAATACATAAAACAGACGAAACGAGATTTCGTAATAACAGAATATAATTTCAAGTCAGGATCTTGTAAAGCCTTGGGGCCAGGGCACCCCTGAAAAAAAAGGGGGGGGGGAATCTTCTTTTTCTTTCTCGGGCATGTCGCCGGGCAATTGAGGACCGGCCCCACGTGCATCTCAAGGGTAGCTCAATCCACATGAATATAATCAACATGTGGGATGGGCATCCTTAATGATGCTCCGGGAGGATGAATTATGGCCACCGTACCTAAATCTCTTTGCATTGTGAGAGGCCGTCCGGGACCACTCCACGCATTGTAGGTCATACCAAGCTGTCCAATTGTGTGGCGGGGGGCGCCCGTGGGGCGAACCGAGGTTGTCCAAGTCAAATTCCAAGGGCAGCCTCGGTCGCCTCATAGCCCCCCCCCTCAATGTTTCTAATTAACACAAAGGAATTTATTGAAAATACAGTAAAATACATAACCTAGAGAAATTTTAAAGTAAATTAAAACTAAGTAGAACGGCTGAAGGCGAGGATGGGGGGAGCCTTATCGCCTTGATACCTCAGGCCGACCAGTTCTCCGGAATGTATAATTGTCCGTAGTTGGGCCTCCGGGTCCACTAAAAGAAAGGTAATTCTGCGAATTAGGGCAATTTTGTTTTGAGGGCAGCCACTGTACTGACCGGGCCTAGACCGGTCGTTCCTTACTACCTACCACCTCCCATCGAAACTGCGTCCCTGGGGCGCATCCTCCCACGAGCCAAGACTCCTGAACGAATACGAGACGCCTCGACTCGTCTTGAAGCCATATTCCCTCGGGAGGAGGGAAGTGGGGAAGGCTCTCAAACTGACTACATAAAAATAAAAGAGAATATAGATAAATAAATAATAAATCAGGGGGTGAGCGGAAAGAATATCTTTCACTCACATGGTTCGCTCTCCTCTAACCGTTCGGACCTCCATGGCCCGAGGTCTCATCCGACAAGGATTTATGTAGCCCTCCTGAAAGAGGAAATGAATGAGAAAAGATGTGGAGCAGTATGAGTGTATCCCATTAATTTTTATGGATACGCACCGGACACCAAAAGTAGCGTCCCATCCAGGTGTTCCCTAAGGCATGGAATGTAAACTCCATCCTCCAGTGAAATAAGGGACCAGGCTTGGAGGGGAACCCTCCGTCGAAGAAGACGGAATGGTGCCAAAGACCCATTCCCCCTCCCGGTGCCACAGGGACCCACTCTGTGACGTCCAAGGATGAGCTGAAATAAAAGGAGTTGTGAGACCAGGTGAATCTGACCGCTCCGATTCGTATCCCTGATTCCAACATTCACATTAAGAAAAAGGGGGAGGGAGTTCTCTTTTCTGCCGTCCTTTTTGGGGGGGAGCACTATCTCCATTTTTTATGAAAAATGAGATATTTATACCGTTGGATTCGTAATGAGAAAACGAATTTAGATGTTTTATTAGTAATTAACATTTTTAATTAGATGGGAAGATAATTAGGCGTTAATTAGCCTATTTACAGAGATTTTAGAGAAATACTTTTTAAAAGGTCACTATCTACAAAAGAAGGCGTACTATCTACAAGATTTTCAGGATTCTAGGGTCAGTTGACCCCCCAAATCCTGATTCAAGGGCACTATGTACATGGGGCAGTCTAGAAAGTGTCCTTTAAAGTCGAAGAAGCCCTGCACTATGTACATAGTAACGCTTTTATCAGTATTTTCACGTCAAAACAGTATTATGAAAAAAATAAGTAGCTAAAATATAATTCAACATAAGGTTTAAATTATAGTTATTGAATAATATTTTATAGTAATAAGAATAATATGAAAATAAATGAATAAAATTAATAAATAATTAAAAGTTAAAACAATTCAAAACTTGAAATGAACAAATAACTTACTAAAAATTAAATAAAAATAATAAATTCATTGTATTTACTTTATTGTTATACATTATTATGTTTATTATAACATTATAGTAATTAAAAATTTTATATTGAAAATAATTTTACAATCTTTATTTACAAAGTCGCATTTTTTATTTTTAAGTAATAAAAATAGAATAATATTATACTTCATTGATTTATTAATTCTTTATTTAGTTTTAAAATGTATTTACGATATATTTTTATAAAATATATTTTTCAAAATTTCTTTGTTTTAAAATAAAGTTATTTTAAGCATAAAAAAAAAATTTATTCAAAAATATTTTATTTTAAAAAACATTTTAAATTAACACGCATATTTTTTAACCAATGACCGCATAAATAATTGAAGTATGCGCACTTGTCTTTGTACCTCAGCGCATGCGTCAACAAAAGAAATTAATTTTTAAAAAAAGTTTTAATTTTTTTAAGGTCATGAACTTTTTTCTAATAGATAATAAGGAAGTTAAAAATTGCTCAACTGATGCTTATTCAAATTGTCTACAAAGTAAAGGTAAAGTAAATTTTGAATAAATTTTTATTAATATAAAAAACAAAACTATAAGACTATTGATTAAAAAATAAACATATAACAAAAATTTAGAATTATGTCAAAAAATAATGTGAAAATAATGTGTTCATGAGTATGTGGCCTTTTTCGTCATTATTATTATATTATATTATTATTATTTTATTATTGTATTATTATTATATTATTATTATTACTAAATTAAATCAATAAATAAGAACAATTTTAAATTTTAGGATGTTTAAAAATCCCGTGCTAAGCGGGAATCGAGTCGCGGCAGAATGGACCTGCCATAAAACATTTTACATTTCCAATTATAACTCATTGACGAATTAGCCTTTTTTTTATTTTCTACAGCCTATCTTAAAGCTGAAATTCTAATGCATATTATTATGTTTTGGACAATTTTTTATGAACATTTTGTTTTATTTTTTCAGTAGTTAAACTAAATAGTTAAAAATGAGAAAATTGGATTATTTTTTTTTGTCTTTCTCACATCACAACTAGGGACCAAGTAAACGATATAACTTCAAACATAAGTCATTTTACGTGAAATTTAATTAGCTGTACAACAGTTTTTTTTAAATTTTGCTGTAGCTTATTTTGTTGATGAGAAATGATCAAATAAGTGATAGTATATTTTGAATCGAGTCGCGCGAAAGGCTCGAGAAAGCAGTGTAGATAGTGACGTTTTAAATCCGGAAGACAGGTCGAGAACTCGATTTCGGCCGTACTATCTACCACATAGTGCACTTTTCATGTATTCTTCTCAATTTTAAGATAAAAAATGTGTACTATCTACAGTTTCTCATATAATTAATTAAAATTTTCAATTTTTTTTGCACCAATTAAAAGAGCGTGTCCGATTTAGTCAAGAACCATCAGTTCATTTACAAAATTTGTATTTTATTGAGAGATCCAGATGCAAACGCGTTTCCTTCAATATCTCGGTTTGAGTTGAAATGTAGATGGTGCCTTTTTTAAGAGGGACGGCAGTTTTCTCTTGATGTCCCCATTATAGTTTCGCAAGGATCACAGGGCCTATTGCTATTGAGAGGGTGAGTGGGTGCGAATTTTTTCAAAATAGGAAAAAAAAGGGGATAGAAATTTGCTTTAACTTATGTATACTTGAAGATTATTTAGGACCTTTTTATTTTAAATGGTGAATAAGTAGGGAGTTTAAGTGAATAAAGTGAACAAACAATAAAAAAAAATAAAAAAATAAAAATAAATAAAATATTACTGATATTAATTTGGGGCACGCAATAATTAAGCAGTGCTTAATTGGAACAAAAATTTTAAATTTAAAACAAAATAATTGAAGTTTGAATAAAATATTTGAGAGGTTGAAAGAACACTTGTAATTACAAGCGGATAATTGGGTGATGGCAGAGGAAATTGAGATTTGTGTAGAAAATTTAACTATTCCTGACAAGAATTTAAAAACTACACTGAAGGGGGGGATTATTTTTGGATCAAATGGAAGTTATTTGACCCAATTAAATAATTTAATTGTCTATTATCCAATAAACCTGTATTGGAACCAAATAACTGTTTATTGGACCTAAGTATTTTATTTGATTGTATTAAATAAACAGTAATTTGTGTCAAATAAATTAAATATTTGGAGCTAATAACTGATAATCAAATCAATTATAAAAATTATTTCAATTATATTTTTAAAGCAAATAAATATTAGTTTGCATGAATAAAATGTAATCCCTCTCTTGTTGTTGAGTTTACATTTATTTAATGTTATTATGAGTATGGTGATTTTCATTCATAACATTATCTTATTATTTATTATTGATTTAAATACTGATTATTTAACACTTATTCACTTATATTTAGTTAACACTTATTATAACCTAACATATAAACTATGAAATAAAATTTCGCACAGATGGTGGGATTGAGCCCGCGACGTACGCAATACGAGACTGTTACGCTACCCACCAAGCCACGCTGACTTGACTTCAAAATTACAAAAACACCTATATACCCAGTGGGCAAAAAAAAACAAAAGACGTCCTTAAGACGTCTTTTGGACATAAAAGCCGACATAGGGACGTCTTTTGGACATGTGTGCCCACTGGGTAGCCTCACACATTAGTTACAATAAATTATTTACTTGTTCCAAATACTTTTATTTGCTTTTAAGAAAGAAAATATTAGCATTAAATAATTTGATTTACTATGACTCATAACATCATTTAATTGTGTTAAATAATCTTTATTAACGTTAAAAACTCTAATATCTGAGTGAAATAAATGAAGGAATAGTTTAAGTAACTCATTGATTTCGTTACAGTGGATTATTTATTTGACTGAAATGCTTTTTATTTGTTTTATAAAGTAATATATTAGCATTAAACAATATATTATTTATATTAAATAATTTGGTTTACTTTGATCCATAGAATGAACTAATTGTGTCGAATAATTTTTATTTGTCTCAAGAACACAAATACTTGAATGAAATAGATAAATGAATAGTTTCAAATAATTTAGCATTTGTATTAAATATATTCGTTTATTGGATTAAATTAATTAATTACTTGATCCAAGGAGGTTTTATTTGGTTTAGATAACGTGATTCAAGTAATTCAGGTTATTTGAATCAGGTGCATATTTTTGGATCCAACTAAAGAAAAAAAAAAGTATTTGAACGAAGTAAATATTTATCAAATAATTTGAATTGATTGAATCAAATAATTTTTTTTCAGTGTATAGAAAATAATTGATATTCGAAAAAAAATGAAATTCGAGATCTTGGAAATACTTGAAAATTGACAAAAAGTACTTTAAAAATGAAAAAGATAATTAAAAAGAGATGCAGAAATTAAATACTTGTAGACTGTATATTTAAAAAATTGATGATGTAATGTAATTTTTACACGAGATTTGTCATTTGGGAGGCTTTGAAAATCCTCGGCAATAGTGATTCAAGATGATTAATTCAAAAATATGGAAGGTCACAATTTTGAATGTATGTCCAGGATTTCGAAGTTTGTTGAATTTCCTGTGTTATTATTTTACATATTTTTGTAACATACGACATTTTGAAAACTTAATCTCTTTAAACATCATATCTTAAATTATGGCTAAAAATTAAGAAATTTAAGACATAAAATATTTTCAGCTTATAAATTAAAAAGTTGGAATTTGAAATTGGTTTTAGTCTATTCGGAATGATTCTTAACCCAGATTATAAAGAAATTAATTCGTTTTAATGTTTTCAACATTATGTTCCAATATTAAACTATTTTAAATTATTTTGAACCCTGTGTTGGGAATTATTTTGAGAATGCATCGTATTGTTTCGGTTCTAAGTGTACCCTGGTGCGAGAAAGAACATGGCCCAGAATTGGCCCAGAGCTGGCGGAATGGTTGCCGAAAATTGACATATTATATTACGTAATATAATGTTTACAATATTCATTTTATAGTAATTTTCAAATCTAATATTTACTATGATTATTTTTACATAATACACTTTTAATTATATAATTAGTACTTATAAACTATGATTTTATTTGTTACTATTTTCAAGAAACATTTAATTAATATTCACATTTCTGATATTAATAATAAACGTGGAATGAATTGAATAACTTAGATAAATTAAACTAAATATAAAAATTAAAATTTTGATCAAAAGAAATTTAAATAAACTTAACTACGAAGATAAAGGTAGATTCGTATAACTCAACATTCTGATTCATTAATATTTGGGTAAACCACTGATTGTTGGGTTGACTTAACTTCAAATAATGTTACGGATAGTTACCTTATTCTACAGTAGAAAACAGCGCCCTTCGCGCGATTATTCATTGCCAATCACTATATTAAATAGTATCTCAGACAATGCCATTGTTTATGCATGAAATAAATATACACAAAGTGAAATAAACTATAGGAATATACCCAATAAAAAAATGTCTGGGTTGTGCCGATGCTTACGGCTGGCGCGGTACCGCGCCTGTTGTTTCTGCCAAGAATTGGCTTGCCAGGGTCGGCGCGGAACTGGCTGTTGCGCTGTATCAATGCTGCTCCGGTATCGATGCCCAGCATTGGCAGTCGTATTTCATTTCCAATTATTTTAATTTTTTTTTTTAAGAACACAAGTTTTCCAAATAACATGAATATTAATGTTTATTAAATCAATCAATGAAAACTGAACATTTGATTAAATCATGAAAATTTCGTAACCATATAATTTCTTCAATCTAATTCTGCAATAAAATATTTTCTCTGTAATTGGTTAAAAGTAACTACATTCAGAATGAAATTAGCTTAGGACGAAGTCGTTTTGTTAAAAAAAAAAAAATTGTTTTAGAAAAAGTGTAAATTACAGCGTATTTTTCAGTTCTTAATAACTTAAAATAATAAAGATCTCTTTATGTTCTTGGTGTTATTTTAAAGATGATTTTCTATAGAAATTAGAACAGACATCCAAAATTTCCATCTAAATTTTCTACGCGGGTCTGGTTCACTTTCGTTGTTTTTCGATTGTTTTCTTTAAAATTTCAATTACTCTTGTCATTGATCAATTGTCTTTGTTATTTTTTTTTAATTGTTTTCTTATGTTTTGTCATTTTTGCCATTTTAGAATTATTTTTTCATAACGCAGTCTTAAAAATGGCGTGATTCGGTTCTCTGTAGATAACCAGAAAGTTGCAGATTTAAGAACGATTCACTATGTGACGTCAGAGTGCAAACAAGTACAGTCCAAATTGCATGTCCCCCACTTTTCTACTTTTCTTGCACGCACTGTTTGACCAACAGAACAGAGTCGATATCTTTAGCGTGAGTAGTAAAGCTTCAAAATCTAACCTGACCGTATCACTAGCGCGGCGTGTTGACAAGTAAAAAAGTGTGAGACATTCAATTTGAATTGTATTTGTGTACACTCTGACGTGACATAGTGAATCATTCTTAATTCTGCAACTTTCTAGTTATCTATACAGAGGACCGAATCACGCCTTTTATGACTTTGTTATGAAAAGTATCGTTCGTAACTGCGTGAACAAAGCAGTCGGTTTGAAACTCGCGCAATTTTTGCAACTCGTTTCACTCGTTGCAAAAACATTGCTCTCGTTTCAGAAACGACTGCTTGTCACACATGTTACGAAATATACTATTTTTTAATTGCAATATATCTTATTCAATTTTTTTTTAATTATTGTAATAAACTTTAAAATCCCTACACCTGTTTTCAATTTTTTTTATCCTTATTTTTATTATTGTTTAGAATTATTAATAATTTTTTTTTACATCTCTTTCAATTATTTTCTTCAAACTTTAATTATTTTTTTTTTATATAGATTCGAATTATTTTGCCATCTTTGAATTGTTCTCTTCAAATTGCAATTATTGTCTTCAGGCTTCAATTAATTTACTACTCGATATTTAAGGTGCAATAATAAATTGTGAATCTTATTTCAAGTAATCAGAAATTCTTTTGTATATATAACAGTGCCTATGTATATTTGTAATTAGGTTTTAACACAACTATTTTAAATTCGATTGTCAAAAGAAATTAGATCCAAACAGAATTAGTTATTAATTTTAATTTTCTTATCTTTTGATTTTTGCTATCTTAGTAATGACTTCATGAGGACTGTTAGTATTAATTTGATGAAGAAATGAAATTAATTTAATTTGTTACTATTTTTTTTACTATATTTTTGTATTTGTGTTTCAAAATATAATTTTATTTGTAATTTTACTTATGTTTTAATTCTTAAATTAAAATTGTTGCTAATTCACGTTAAATTAAAGATTTCTTAAGTATTATTTTTTTTTGTATTTAATCATTTTGCTTTGAATTTTGATTAAACTCATTTCAACATTCTACGATTTTAAATTTATAATTTTGTTTGCGTTTAAATATTATAGTTTTAAAATTTAATGTTTATTTTTTTAATTGTCCTTCTTTAATTATGTAATTCTGTGAATATTCTTCGAGTTCTATTTTCAATTGTCAATTATTTTCATTATTTTTCAGTTAAAAGGTTTTTTTTTTTTTTTTTTAAAAACAAAAATTAATTTGACATTTTATGATAATTAAACACTAAAATTCCCTTCTATTTAAAAAGAAAAACTATTAAGACCATATTTAACATCTTCAATTTTTCAATGGAAGGCGCCATCATAGGCTTTAAGGCAAATTTTGTCCCCTATTTGAAGGGGGGTTGCCCCTATTCCTTTTTTTGACAATGGGGGCTGTAATCCCTGGGTGCACCTACCTCGAACCCCTCGGAGCCTGGGATGGACGGGGTTGATCCTCTCTGAGCCCGCCGCGCTGCCAACTAGGTCGAGAGAACGGCCGGAAGCTGATGTCAATGTCCGGCTCGTCCTCACTGTCCGGCTCGTCCTCACTGTCTGGCTCCCGATTATCCTCATCGGACCACAAGAAATCTGAGCGGAGTTCGATTGAGAACCCCCCCGGCACCTCCATACCGGAGGGATTCTCTTCCTCGTCTTCCGAAGAATAGAGGACCCAGATGTTGAGGGTAGTAGCTTCACCCTCGGCGATGTTCTCACCTCCGGTGACAACTTCCTCACTTTCCGCACCCGCGCCTGAATCACCCGCACAGTTCATTTTTTTTTTCTTCGGTTGCTAATTAATACACGGTTGATGAGGTACTGAGGGTCCAGCGTCTCCGTTGGTCGCGTCATCGACGCCCCCTCTCATTAGCATACAGGAGGAGGGCACGCAATAGCGTAAGGCAAGATTTCAAGTAATTCGTCATCGACACCCCTCTCTCATTAGCATTCGAGGGGAAGGCAACGCATGAACGTATGATCGAGATGAAAAGGGGGCTGGTCGGATCCACCCCCACGGTAACTAATTGGATAATAAGAGAAAACGCGAAATACAAATTTCGCGATTGTATATATATTAATTGTATTCGACAATAATACCTATTTTAATGGTTTATTTAAAATATTTATTATTTTTCTGACCCCTAATTCATGGACAATGTTAAAAATTTTTTAATTTTAGAAAAAATTGGGTTAATGCAGATGATCAAAATACCTACGAATTACAAATTCTTGGTATGAAGATAGCAAAAAAAATAGTATACAATTTTTATATCTTAAAGTCATTATAATTTAAATAAATTCCAAACGTAAATTAATTCATATTCCAATTTGTTCAAACTTTCAAATTTCAATTAATTCAAATTTAAATGCATATTACTTAATTCAAAATAAGTAAATAATATTAATTATTTCTCATATTCACAATAATTCTTACTATATTTCTAAGAGGCTTTACTTCTTGAAACTGCTTAATTTTTATCTCATAATTTTATTTTTACAAAATTTGAAAATTTTTATTCCTTTCACTTTCGGTATTTTTGTTTATCTGTATTTGTCGTTTTATTTTAGGGTTTTCATTAATTACCGTAAAACAGGGTAATTTCCATGTTTTTTTAAAAAATGTATAGGAAAGAGTTAATAATAAATTTTGGTACCGAAAATATGTAATCTTTGACTCTTCTTCTTTAATTTCACAAAAAAAAATTTTTTACTATTTATTGCGTAAACCTATTTAATGTACCTTTTTACTGTGGGCGAAATTACACCTTAATGTGGGGCAATTTCGCTTAACTTTAATGACTTTAACTTTTAACAACAAAAATATGTTAGTTTACAAGCTATAATCACCTTATAAAATCATTATAAATAAAATAATGTTATTTAATTAATATTTGCAGTCATCAGAATAAATATTTAACCACGTTTCGTGTCTTATAACTTCATAAAATTTTTGAATTTTGTCATAAGAAATAACCTTAGATATTTGATAAACAATTGAATGATACATTGTATTCATGAACGAAATTACCCAACAAATATGAAATATTTTTTTTTAAATTGATTTTTTTTTCAAAATCTATTCAACTTCTCAGTAATTTTATTTTTTCTAAATCATGTCAGGGACATAAGAAAGAAGATTATTAGGTGATTTTAACATAAAATATTTTAAATATAGGTTTCACAAGCGATTTTTACACACTACTTATTCAATGAGCAAAATAGACATCTTTAAATAAATATTATTTTTATTAAAACTTGACAATAATTTTACTTTAAAATACCCTTGAGACACAGTTTGATACTTTTCTTAACATTAGCAATTGCAAATTTCATATTTTTCTTCCTAGAAATAACAATAAATAATTTAAAAAAAAAAAAAAAAAGTTCCACTGAGCGAAGTTGGCCTGTTTTACGGTATCTTTCTTTTATGTATATTTTTTTATATTACTTTAAACAATTCTGTTTTTATAACATTCGCTAAACTTTTTACTTCCATGATTTTCATAATTATTTCCATATTTTTGAAAAAAATAAATAAATACGCTCATTTTGTTACTAATTTTTCCTCTTCTTTTAAATTGTTTGGTTTTATCTCACAACTACTGATTTTGAAAACATTTATTCAATGCTTTTATCTATATTTTGTAAATTTCTCAATTTTAAGCTCTTTTGAAAACTTTGACTCTTTCATTTTGTATTATGTAAATTTAATCTTGTTCTAAATATTCTCATTCTAACATCATTCTTCTATTTCATAGAATTTCTTTTCTTTTAGAATTTTGTTCTCTTTAGTAATGTATTTTCAAGTTTTTCTTTATATCCCTATTTTATTTTAGTTAGAAAAAAAATATATATATTTTTAATCATGATTTTCTCAACCCTGTAATAAAAACATTAAAAAAGCTACTCAACTACTTTATGATATATTATTTCAAAATTGTAATCTACAATTATCATTTTAATGAAATAATGATTTCTATGCGAAAGACCTTTTCGCATCTTAGCCAACGAACCTAAAAACTCTGAAATGAAAATCATATTATTCATAGAGGAAAACGGCATTTTCTTTTTCCAGACCGGGCCGAGTCGGGGGTCGCAATTTCCGGGGACCAGAAATGGATTTTCGCGGTGGATTGTTATGGGAGAATTATTAATTTAGTCTCAGCTCAATAAAATAATTATTTTGTAGAGCTGAGACTGGCCAAGGCTAGGCAAGAAATACCTGGTGGCGACGGGAATCTGACACCCTGATAAGCAGGCTGTGCCAGCTTCCGGTGGCGAGACCAACGACTTGGCCTTGGTCGAAATAAGAAAATATAATTCTAGCCGAGAGTAATTATTCTCGGTTTGAATTTAGAAAATTTGATGTGTCCTTAGGTGAATTGCGCGAGGGTTGTCTGCGGTAGCGAGACCATTCGCCGTGATTGCGAATATTTCGCTGTCGCGGCCAACTCTCCTCTTATGGCTCGGTGACTGCTCTGGGGTTGCCGTTGGGCCACTCTTTATTGTGAACAATTGCTATTGAATTAAATAGCAATTGGATATATTGTTTTCTTTTCCTTTTAAGATGGTTACATTGTGGGAATAGCAGCTGATGTGCTATTGCCCTAAATTTCTATAATTGGCGACTGCTATTGAAATCAATAGCACCCAATGATTATTTTTATTTTTAGCTATAGTTGCTTAATTGCGTTGTTGCTACAATGGCAATAGGTGTGCCATTGTCTTAAGTTTCGTGCTATTGGCGACTGCTATTGAAATCAATAGCAATTATGTAAATCGCTTTTCAAGATTATTTTATGTTCTGTCCTAAAAAAATTTTAGGTTTACTTTTTTATTATTCTTTCTTTAAAAGGAGATTTGGAAGGATAATGTAACCGTAATAAGCGCCTGAAAGTAGGCAAATCTCGTAAATGTTTCATGAATTTAATTAAAATACATATCAAATTTTAAGGATATTAAAGGAATTGCTATTCGGGTTTGAATACGGGAGGTTTGACACACCGTTCGTTTATTCACACATTCACCCTGGTCTTTGGAAATTTCGTCAATACCATTTGATTATATTGAAGTTGATGTTTGTTTTGGAAATTTGTTTAAATAATTACAATATAACAAAAGATCATGCGATTTCTGTAGAAGAGTAATACAAATGATTATAATAATGGAATAATAAAATTGACGTAGGTTTTGATATTATAGATAGATGAGATGAATGCAAAATCAATATAGAATCAATTTTAAGAGCGCCCGAACGTAGGCAACCATACTTGATGGCAATTAGTTCTAAAGCTCGAGAGACAGTAGGATTAGAAATCAAAGTAAGATAAAACAGTGTAGTTCGCCGCCTTGTGGTAATATACAGCTTACCTCATGGTGGTAGTGACTACTCTTATCATGATTAATTAATTACCGTATAATCAATGAAGGACTAATTACCATAAGGACTAAATAAATTATCATAAGTAGACTAAAAAGTATTATCATATGCGAATTAGGTAAAGAAATTGTTGACACAGGAACTCTTACCATAAGTGCAGAAAACATTATCATAAAAGATACAAATTGAATTAATCATATATTAAATAAAAATAAAAGAAGGTATTCAGTTTGATTAATAAACTATCCGAAATTGTCATATGAGATGTCAATACAAATTAAGTAAAAATAAAAAAATTGCAAAAGTCCAAGTATTTAGAAGGTCATTAAAAGTATTTAATGACATGTAAAGTTTTCCAATACTGTCCCAGTATGCGTGCCTGCGTTTAAAGCCAAAACTTGGTCAATCACCCAAATTCGATTGCCAAAATTGTAAAACTTTACATCTGAGTTGAGTCAAACGCGTGTTTCAGTGTCAAATTTAAGAGTATCGTCTTGAACTGTCAGTGTTCGTCGCTAAAATTTCTTAACTATTGTTAAGCAAATTGTGAATTTAGTGAACTGACAAAATCTAGAACTTTATAATTTAATTGAATCGAACATGTGCTTAAAAATCGATTTCTAGAGTATCGTCTAAAATTATTGGTGTCCGTCGTAAAATATAAAACAATTGTTAATCGAATTGTGGAGTGTTGTTCGTCAAATTGTAAGCAGCAACGTCGCAGTATTCAAAATCGTTGTGTTATCGATTGCTGCGCCAATCTAGCGATCTAACGCCCTGTTCAGCATTCAAAAGGAACATTAAGTACTAAATGTAAGTTATTATTTCACTAATAATATTGACTATTGAAAACCAAAAGTAAAAGCGTATACCGAAAGGCAATCATTTAATGGATAATGAATAACGGAAGAATACTATTGTATAATAACCAATAACGAATAACGAATAACGAGTATCAATTGTAATTTACCTTAATCTTGTAATTTTTATAAACTTTAATTTGTTGCTGAATAAATGAGTTTAAATTTAGATTATATTGAGAGTTTCCTTGCTTACGGAGTTTACCCAGTATTGGCTAGCCGCCGTCTTGTAAAGAATTACTTATTTTATTTCTAAAATTTGATATTAAGTACATTGACTTCGAGATTTGATATTGCAAGAACAAAAGTAAGTATACAAAGAATTATTTTAACGAAAACCCCATAGGTTTTATAAAGTGAACGACCCCTAAAAATAAATATAAAAACTAGGTTATAATTAGTTGATTAAGCTGTTACAACTCCTGATATATTCGGTCCTTTGTCCGAACGTAACATTTTAATAAAGAACAATAGCAGCTGATGTGCTATTGCCCTAAATTTCTACAATTATCGACTGCTATTGAAATCAATAGCAACCAATGATTATTTTTATTTTTAGCTATAGTTACTAAATTGCGTTGTTGCTACAATGGCAATAGGTGTGCCATTGTCTTAAGTTTCGTGCTATTGGCGACTGCTATTGAAATCAATAGCAACCAATGATTATCTTTATTTTAAGCTACAGTTACTAAATTGCGTTGTTGCTACAATGGCAATAGGTGTGCCATTGTCTTAAGTTTCGTGCTATTGGCGACTGCTATTGAAATCAATAGCAATTATGTAAATCGCTTTCAAGATTATTTTAATAAAGAACAATAGCAGCTGATGTGCTATTGCCCTAAATTTCTACAATTGGCGACTGCTATTGAGATCAATAGCAACCAATGATTATTTTTATTTTATAGTTACTAAATTGCGTTGTTGCTACAATGGCAATAGGCGTGCCATTGTCTCAATTTTCGTGCTATTGGCGACTACTATTGAAATCAATAGCAATTATGTAAATCGCTTTTCAAGATTATTTTAATAAGGAACAATAGCAGCTGATGTGCTATTGCCCTAAATTTCTACAATTGGCGACTGCTGTTGAAATCAATAGCAGCCAATGATTATTTTATTTTAAAACTATAATTATTAAATTGCGTTTTTGAATTTAAATTTAAAGTTTAGATCTAAAAAGAGAATTTTGTTCCTGTGTGACATAAACAGAAAATGTATGGGTTAGGATGTGTGTGTGGATTTTTGCTGGCATGTGTGCGGGTGCAAATCCATTTGATGCTGGCTAGACACAGGTACACCCGCGGCAGGACTCCGCCCGCTTGATTGGTTTCTTGACGCCTCGCGGGGTGGACAATTAGCGACCGTAACTCCTCCCGTATGAACTTGATGACTCCTTCAACCACCTTATCCCACCCCCTTAAAAAAAAATACATGTCCTCGAACGAATTGTTTTAAGAACTAATTTGATTTTAACATTATTGATTGTTCCTGACAATCTATTATTGAACTGGCATCGATCCTTGAGCCACCCTGTGGGACTTCTGTTGTTACCGATGATCATTGATATAATCGATATCGTTGTTGATGTGAAGTTGCCAATATTATTATTGAACTCTGTCAGGACCGATATTTTCGGTTCAATCATTATTGGGTGGTTTCAATCGATGTCAGGAGGATCGATCGTTGTGATTACGATCGATCGAACAGAAGTAAATTTTATAATAATTATAAATAATTTGGCATTCGTTCCCAGGCTAGAGCGGATGTCAAAAATCCGTCTCAGCAGATTCAACGTTGCAACGCCCCTTGACGAAATTCTAACCCGTTTCCTATTTCCACGATTCAACAAAATTTTCCCACCCAAGGTTCCTACCGAAGGAGAAGTTACGAGATTGAAGAACATCAAATCTGCAGTACAACTTTCCAGTTCTTCTGATCAACACCTCTCCTGGTTCTTACCTGGCAGATTTGTTGATTATTTTTGATTCGGAAACGACGCGACTAAGCCCGTCCGCGAGTCGGAACCCGTCTTCCACACTTGTGAAAGATACAAGGGAGGTACGGGCGGACGAAAAATTCAATTAAATCTTCAAGCCGACGGAGTACCTGGGGAAGCTGATCTGGGGAATTTTGGCAATTTCAAATTTTGCCAACGTTGTCCCAGGACCGGCCAGTCCGTACGAGAGAGTACCTGCGCCGCACCGGACCAGTGGTTTGCCCCCACACCCTGTTAAGAACAATTTAAACACACAGGTGTTTAACTGCGAAATCTCGCCCGTCGGGAAGTGCATCGAGTGCAATCGTTCCGACGGTAAGTGTAAGTGCGAGTGATTCTTGTTAAAGGATTACGCTTTCGAGGTTCACGGTAGGGTGAGTCCAATTAAATTTTAGAAAATCATTTCCACTCTCTGTAAATCATAAATTCAAAATTTAATGTTAATAAATTCTCACAAATTTAGAGAAAAGAAAATTACTGTTGTTTCATTAAAACATTAGAGTCTTGTACTTCATTTTAAAAATGTTAACCTTCAACTCAATCCATTTTGACTGGCTGACACTCACATCGAGATAACGATCCCGCAAAATTTTAAACAGGTTTGCAATTCTGATTTTAAACCTGGCAGCTTGGTGCCTCCAGGACCAGAAACACAGCAACGAGACATTTCGAGGTTCGGATCCCTAAAAAGACTGTTCTTCTCGAATTAAAATTCTGGGCACACTACCTCCCCTTTTTAATTGAATTGCATTTGATCTAATTAGGAATTTTTCTGGTTCGTAACATATACATCCAAACACCATTAACTCCAGCAAATCATCAGTGACGTTAATTTTCGAGTCGTAAAGTGCAATTGATTGTTAATCCTCCGTCTGACACCTGGGTCCAGCCAGACCCTTTTTGTTTTTAATAGTTAATTAAACATATTTATTATTCAGTTAAGGACTTGTGCTTTTAGGTAGCTTCCTAAAATTTAATCGGCTTTCGATTTCTGATAAATAAAGAGGTAAAAAACATATTTACACAGAATTATTGCAAGGATTTTAAAAATACACCTTCAGACCGACACATGGGTCTGGCTGGAGCCCTGTGCACTGTGCTTGGAAACGTTCAGAATTTGACGCAATTGAATCATGCAAACGTCCCTTTTTACTTTTTCATTGTACTTTTTCGTTAGTTAAACCCTTGCCGTAAGTATTTACACACCTACAAGAATAGAATCGTATGTGTATTCCTACTTTGAAAGAAGTGTAAAATAGACTAAACAGAACAGTGAGTTTTGAAATAACAAATAAAATTAAAAAATTCGATGAAATACAGTACCGTCGGGAATTGTCAGTCCACCTATTTGTTAAGGTTTGAAAACGTCTTTAAACGTACAAAGTATAATTATTAAAATTTTTCTGTATTTATTTCCTTAAAGTAAATAAAATTTTGAGGAAAATAAGGCCTGAGTGAAGTGATTTAGTCAATTTTTCATTAAAATATGTTAAAAAATGTGGAATTTTTAATGTTTTACAAAAATTAAAATTACTCTTGAAATAATAAAGGTTTTTTAAAGTTCCTATGCTTGTTTTAAAGGGAATTTACTGGAGAATAACTTTGTTGTTTAAGCATCAATGTGCAATTTCTTTCCTAGTATATTCAAAGCTCGGAAGTTGGACCAAAAAATTTATAAAATTTTGAAGACATTATTTTGACATAAAAATAATTTTTAAATTTCCAATATATATATTATATTACTTCCTTCCGAAAGTTATTGACAATTATGACCTTGGTATATTTTATATAGCTGTATTTGATATCAAGATATAAACAATATCACTCTTACGTTTTTGGAGCCGCTGTTTGTGAATCTAGTGTTAGATTCAAAAAATTTCCATAATTAAAATGGCAGATCCAATATGGCGACCAAAATTTTAAAAAAATTATCAGATTTGCTTGAAACTTGTTTCTTGGCGGTTTTTGGGGTCGTTCATTACGAATCTGAAGTAAGATTTGAAAAATTTTTAAAATTCAAAGTGGCAGATCCAATATGGCTACCGAAATTTTAAAAAAATTATCAGATTTGTTTGAAACTTGTTACTCAGGGGATTTTGGGGTCGCTAATTTCGAATCTAATGTTAAATTTTCAAAATTGAAAATGGAGGATCCAATATGGCAAATAAAATTGTAAAAATATTATCAGATTTTCTTGAGACTTGTTTAAAAGTTGTTATTTTGTTGTGAGTTTGATTAAGTGCAGTTTACAGTCAAATTCTACTGAAGAGGTCTGGCTTAAATAAATGCGCAGAAGTCTTCAAAGGGGTAATTACAAGCGCAGTAGTGTTCAAAGGCTTTAAGGAGAAGGTGGTATTGTTTTCAATAATTCGAGAATAATAAAAAATATAGTTTCAAAAAACATATTGATCTTTTGAAGGACTGTTTTATTTAGAATTATTATATTACTAGCTTTTGAGCCCACCTTTGGCGGGCATCGAAATCTAGTGGGAGAAAATCTCGGGAAATCTCGGGAGAGCGAGTCATAAGCGGGATCATGTTCTCCGGTGTAACCTTGCGATTAACACCAGTAAACATAACCTGCCTCTCCACGTCCCAACGCTTACAGCTAAAGAGTGGCAGTACACACACTCCGAGCTATCGACTTTTTTAAATCGCTCCAGATAGGAGCCGAAACACCCGTGCCCTGTGAGACCTTGGCTTAAATAGTAGGAAACCACTCCGTGCTTCCTACTTATCCAGGTGGCGAGTGTAGGTATCAGCTGATACGTCCATCGGCCTGTCTCCTCCCCGCGCCATCGTTCTTGCCATCTGTCGACGAGTCTGCTTCTCGCATCTCGGCGACTTTGGTCCTTGCTGGGTCTATTATCTTCTGTATATGCGGAAGAATTTCTCTTCTTGAAAAGGAGGAAAACTTCTTCCCTTTCTTGTGCCAAAAGATCTACCGGCGGGACGCTGGCAAGGACCTGAGCAGCACACGTCGGTACTGTCCAATAGGCCGAAATGATACGTGTAGAAGCATGTCTTTGCGCGGACAGTATTCTCTTACAGATGGTTTTACTTCTGTCATTTCGCAGGGTAGAAGCCCATACAGGTGCTGCGTATAGCAGCTTTGAAAGGGCAACACTCGCCACCAGTCTCGTCTTTGCTTCAGAAGGCCCACCAATGTTCGGCATTAGACGAGCTAAACTTGCCGAACACTGATCGGCCTTCCGACATGCTACGGCTATATGGTGTTTAAAATTCAAAAATTTGTCGAGTTCGACACCTAAATATTTGATATGATTCCTCCATTGGACCTCGAATCCGTCTATCTGAATACCAGGGGCTGTATAACCACGTCTGTCTGTGACTAGCAGCGTAGCGAACATTGTTGGACTTAGTTTTCAAAAGTTATTAATGAAAAGTTGAAAAATGTCAAAATACACGTATGCTAGAGCTTAGCGTATTTATCCTGACATGTTGGGAATTAGCAAAAAGGTGTAATTTTATGCAGAATTTTTTATAAAACCATAAAAATTGTGGTTTAAATTTATTATTATAACATTTTCTTAGAAATCAATTTTAAAGTTTAATTTTTCAATATGTGTTGCTAAATTATTTTTACTTACGATTGTTAGCTCTAACAAGTACTATTGTTGAATTGAATAGTTTAGACTTAACATTTTTAATGACCTTGAAATAACCTTTATACAATGCATTACGGTCAGAGTATATATGACCTTTAATGTCATTAAATTTATTGCTACAACTATTATATAAAAAACTTCTTTAAGTCATCCCTATTACACAAGTTTTATTGCATGAAAAACATATAACCTTAATTTGACTCTTAAATGTCAATTTTTCGATATGTGCTGCTGAACATTTTTAATGGAAAAATGTCATCTCCATTAAGTCCTGCTGTGGAATTTGTGTAATTATGCTTAAAACGTTCAATAACCTTCAAATGACCCTAAAATATTGTATTAAGGTCAAAGTGTATATGATCTTTAAATTTGTTAGATTTTTTGCAATCCTTTTTGTATTGGACATTTTTTTCTAAAACTTGATCCTAAAGAGATATTTAAGCATGTCCGCTTCTTTAATGAATCGTTCCACTGTGATGGTATGTGCATGTGCGTATGTATACTCTTGCTCGGCCAGCAGCCAGTCAACATGGTGCGATGTGCACCATGTTGCACCATGTGCACATAGGAAACGTCCAGCCTGCACTCGTTCCGTACCGTAAAATAGAACCCTATTACAATCACTATGTGTGTCCGTTTTCGCACCCCCTCTAACTTCTAAACTATATAAGCTAGAGTCTCCAAATTTGGTACATATATGTAATTTCACCTTGGATTTACGAAAAGGATGTAGAAAACGCGATTCAAGCTCATGAAAATGCCGAAATCCAGCAAAAACCACTTTTTTTACCCTAAAATGCAAAAAAATGATCATGCCCCCCCCCCTAAACTTCCAAAAAATTTAACTTAGGATGCTGAAATTCGGTAAACGTATGTAGATTTACGTGTACATTACAGAAAAATTGTAGAGAATTTTCTTAAAGACGGTCTTTATAGTGTATACTGGCCAAAAATTACGATTTATTAAAAAAAATTTTTTAAAAATGACCATGCCCCCCCTAATCTTCTAAACTGTTTGACTTAGGATGCTGAAATTTGGTAAACGTATGTAGATTTACGTGTAGATTGCAGGAAAATTTGAAATGATTAAAACTTGTTACTCGGGGGTTTTTGAGATCGCTGATTAAGAATTTAATGTTAGTTTTTAAAAATACAAAATAGCGGATCCAATATGGTGGACAATATTTTATAACAACCATTTAACATGCTGAAAACTTGGTGTTTTGGAAAAGGATCATGTAACGCCTAGTAGCTACTTTGAAGACGAAAGCCACTCGTGATAGCTTATCGGCCACATCAGAAAACGCTGTTTTAAATCCAAAAAATATTTATAAACTTGCAAAAGCACATGAAGGATACGCAAATTTTTTTTACAATAAACATTATCATGCTAAAATTAAACGATCACTTATCAAGAGATTTGAATTCGTAGTCAACAACCCCAAAAACTTCAAAGTAACAAGTTTCAAGCGAGTTTAATAGATTTTAAGAAGTTTGTCCCCTATATCAGATCCACTATTCTGAATTCTAAAAATTAGACTTTAGATACTAAACTAGTCCTTTACGATTTAGAAAAGACTAATAGTTCCTGGTATGGTTACCTTCTGGTAACTAAATTTCTCAGACGTTTCCCAAACTGGTGAATAGTGAATAAAAAATTATAAGACTTGAATGCGTAGAAACTGGTTCCCACTGAGGCAGAAAGGAACGTAATATTGAGGGCAGCTCACGACGAGCCTCAGTCAGGACATTTGGGAACCCAGAAGACATACATGAAAATCGCACGCATTTATTATTGGCCGGGTTGCTATGGGGAAGTAGCTAAATTCGTCAAGTATTGCGAAACGTGTCAGGCCTGCAAGGTAGACCAAACCGTGTCAGCAGGTCTCATGGGTCAGCGAGTAGTAGAACAACCCAGGACAGTAACACCCGCTGATATTATGGGACCGTTCCCACCAAGTCGAGCCCGTTTCCAATATATCCTGGACATACAAGACCGTTTTTTCTAAGTGGATATAGGTCAAGGCCCTTCGAAACGATACCGGAATATTAATTGCAGAGTCATTCCGAGAATTAATCCTAAACCAATGGGGAGCCCCCGGGTCCTACTAACGGATAACGCCACTGAGTTCATCAATAGTATTCTGCGTTCTTTTGCTCATGAACTAAACGTTTACCATGCAACGACTCCACCCTACCATACCCAGTCAAATAAATAAGGTTCTTAAGACCATGTTGAATTCAAGTATCGATAACGACCATCGCGACTGGGACCTTGGCAAATTCAGATACGCCTACAATACATCACACCACGATTCTTTAAAGATCTCCTCCGCCTTCCTTAATTTGGGCCGTCACCCGAAACCAACAAACGAATTAAAGAGTGAATCCACCGAACCCCAAGATCCTTCACTCTGAAAGGAGCGAATGTAACTCTAAGTAATGCATGATTGGGTCATGGAAAACCTAGACAAAGCTCATCAGAAGCAATCTCATTACTATAATCTTTGCTGCCGTTCAGTAAAATATTCAATCAGCGACCTAGATCTTACCCGTTGTCGCCTCATGTTATCCAAGCTGAAGGGGGTCACCACCAAATAAAATTCCAAGTACGTAGGGCCATATAAGGTGTCTTAGGTCCTATCCCCAAATGTAGTAGAATTGATTGACTTGTTACTCAAGAAAGTCGGAAAATTCCACGTACAAGATGTTAATCCGTTTTAAGTAATTCTCTTGATTTTGTTTTCCAGGTGGATGCAGACTAAAACTAATTCTCGTTACCCCTCTTGAGCCACCATGGAGCCACTTTTGGAGACCCAGAAGCTGTTGGAGCTCCAGCAGAAGCTGATCTGCAAGTTGGAGAAAGACCTTGAGGAGGCTCGCAAAAAAGAGAAAAAATACCCCAAATTCTTGAAAAAAGCAACAAATAGGCTTAGAGAAGACGATCAAATAATCCAAGCGCTCACAGTGAAGGTCATTGAGTTGGAGAAATGGGTAGAACAATATCGTCTTTCCGAGGATGTCGAAGACGTTTGGACCCAAGCAGACATTCCATTCCATTCGCGTGGAGCGACAACATTATGAAAGTAAAAACCCAGTAAGAGTTAATGCCCTCGTCCTCAACGTGTCATTAAGTTGGGAAACCCGAGAGGAATCGTTGACAATGGAATGTAATCAGAAGGAGAGCTCACCAGCTGCAGACTTCACCTCCTCGAATAAACACGAAAGATCCACACAGACGGTCGACCTCATCTTTAAACCTTGTTCTCCCGCTCGCCCAGCGCTCCACGTTACGGAATCTGATGAGGAATTCATGGCCGCGCTATCAACACACTTTTCTCTTACAGATCACCTCAAGAATTTGGATACATTCGTTGATCAAGCACCGCTCGCAGCCAATACCCTCTCCCCTGTACCAGCAAGTTCCGATCTCGGACCTAACAACTCAGAAGCACAGCCTACCACGAGGCTATTCCCCGACAAGCAGGATTACAATTATCCCATGATGAAGGAAAATTTCTACCGGCCGAGACCACGATATCCCGACAGCACATCTGCTCGCGAGCGCCCCGAAGAACCACCAAGACCTTCACCACAACCCTCTTCGCTCGCAGAGTCAGAATCCGTCCTTTCATTGTTCCAAATCAAAGTGGACTCACCAGAGGGGATCTCGGACGACGTAATAGAATGGTTGCGCCGCAAGAATGTGCCCGGATGCTGAAAATGTGGGATAGAGTGACACCATCGAAGGGAATGCACGTCCCGAAGACCCCTGTATCGCCCTTTCTGTGGAAAGTGCAGAACCACGAAAAGAAATAATGTTTGTCGTAGCTGCTGTCTCTCCGCCAAGATGCGTCATTGATAATTTCGTTATGGTCCTTTATATAAGTTCGTAAGCACTTCGTTTTGTTTTCTTTTGATCTCGGTGGAAGTTAGTCTGACAAATTTTTTTTTGTTTCGGCTAGTAAATAGTAGCCGCTCAGTCCCCCTAAGTTTCCAACCATACTCATCAACTAAATGTTAATGCGTACCGTCGCCGTAATTATCGGAAAGGTTTGCCTGCTACTCCGAATAGTTTAAGTGTTGAAAGCTACTGTCCAAAATCATGGACATTTTCACTAGTGTTTACGATAGAGCTAGCTTTAAAAATGAAAATATATATTTTACGTTGGCCAAATGTATAGTTAATGAATAAACGAATTAATTTTTTTTTGCAAAATTTAGTGTCTGAATCTCACTACTTTCTTCTCAGGTTACCGAATCCCTTCCACCCCACTCAGACTAAAATATTAATTTATTATTACATGACCAACTATTCACAGAAAGCTAAGCATTTTAAATTACCCAAATAAAACTACTTTTTTAAAAAACTTGCTCACTAAGTAGAGCCTCAGTCGAGGAGTTATTTATAGTCCTTTGGGGCAGATTGATAAAATTAAAATAAGCACATCCTTGGGGATAACTTCAGAATAATGAATAGTAAGTAAAATTTTAACATACCTTATTAAAACTATTAGTTTACTTTTGTGAATGACTCTAAGAATTCTTGTGACCACGAAGGTCGGTTGAACTGCTTTCCTCCGCAAGAGGCCGTCTTCGGCCTTTTCTAGGGACGGAGGTGTTGTGACGGTGCAAAGTTTGGCTAAGAAAATACCTTATTAAGGCATAAAGGGGCAGCATGGAAAACGTTAAAGATACGTGGTTAAATCAGCCAAAGTCTAACTTCATCGTTGGTCGCAACAATCACTCAGGTCAAACCATATTAAATATTAATTTTTATAATTCTTTAAAACCTTTTTTTTGAAAAACACATTTCATGTAAATCACGCACTTACCAAGCCATTCAAATCATCAAGGAGTTCCCGCCGACTGCCCAACTGAACTAGGAGGTCAGATACGCATGCCTGCTTTCACCGCTTCCGTTCGCCTTGGCTGGGGAAGAGAGTACAATAGACAAGTTACCAGCCATTTAGCCTGGTAACGAGCACCGTCTGTGGACCAATCTGTTGAAAATATCGTCGACATCACTCTCCTGTTACTCAAGAACTCTCACTAGATGAAATTCAAAAGGATTAAGAGGTAAGTTAAAATATCGATAAATGAAGGTAAATAGCCTTGTTTTGTCTCACGTGGTTGATATACCATTGGGCGCAGCACCGAGTTGTATTTCCTGGAGCCTAGTCTCGATTCCTACCTATAGGTTTTGAGAAACCTGGGTCGAGATTTTACCGGGTCCAGTGAGGAAGCTTTGGAGAGAACAAACAGAACAATTGACGGTCCTTAGGTGCGAGTCAGGGTGCATGAGTCTGTCAGAAGTAGCCGTCGCAAGGCGACCACAACCTGTTGCAGATACGCGTCTGGCTCAGGCGTAGTGATACCAGCTGAGAGTGTTAACCGGCGGGGCGAGTGGAGGAGCGGAACGGGGTAGCGTGTTGGCAGGAGGCACTACTTTTGCTCTCTTGTAATTTAGCGATCATCGAGGGACGACGACTTGGCTCGACCGTGCCGTCTCTTACAACCATTTTTCGCGTCACGCCTATGTTCAGCCGACCTCGTGCTCAAGCGCATCCATTCCGTTTCATCCACCAGAAGTGGAGTTTTAAAGAGTATTTTGAACCTTTATTTTTCTCCCGTTATGTTAAAAAAGTAGTGAGGACTCAGTGAAATTGTTTATTTGTTATCAAAGTGCTTTATTAGGCTTGAGCACGTGGTCCCGAAATTATTTTCTTTGTGGTTTCTCGTCGTTCGTCAAAGTGTGTCGTGAAAAATCCCGCCCCAAGTGTTTCTAAAAATGGTTTAAAGAAGAATTTAAGTGATTCAAGCGCCAATATTTGATGTCTCCGTCACTCCGAAATACCCCGTATAGTGTTATTACTTGTTTTCTGTTTAATTTTGTCGAATAATTACGTGATTTGATTGATGGATTTTGATGCCCCCAACACCCCGTATAGTGTTACCTGTTTTTAGTTTTGTCGAATAATTAAGTGACTTGAGTAATAGATTTCGATCTCCCGTCACCCCGGAACACCCCATCCAGTATTGATAATTACTTTCTTTGTCGAATAAGTAAGTAATTTAAGCATTAATTTTCCGTGTCCCCATTATTCCAAGAAGTTCCCTCTCAAATAGAGTAGTTCTTTTCATGGCGTTAGTTGAGGAATTAACGGGCTGTTTGCCCCGTTACCCTGACACCCTGTCTGCCTGCACTCTGCCACCTTTCCTTTTACATAGGCCTAGAGATTAAAACGACGCTCTGCCGAAACTAATCGTATCAACTCTTTTTTTCCATTGTAATTTTAGCCTTTAAAAAGTTAATTATTTTTGTCTTTATTTCTTTTTTTCTAAATACAATGTGATTATAAAGAATGTTCTTTCGAGACCTAAGAGCATTGTGACAAGAGCCTAGTTTTAAGACTTTGTCGTCAAGTATCGCGTAACAGTTGTTATTTTTTGTATTAAATCAAATGGTTGAATAAATAGTGTAGTTGAATATCTAGTAAATAGAAGAGTACATTTACTTGGAGCCACGACGCTCTGTGCCAATGGACATGTGGTCCTGAACTACCGGCAACTCTCTACCCCCCCTCCTGCTCTCTCTCTCTCTCTCTCCCTCTTCTATTTTAGAGCACGTCTCGCCTTTCTGGACGTGTCAAATCTTGTTGTCCAATCTTTTTGTTGTACTTTTTTTTGGGATTTACTAATAATTCTCTCTCTCTCAGTTTACTTTGTTTGTTTATTATATGTATTGGCTAAATTTATTTTGTCAGGAAGATGATTTTCCGTGCTGCTTTATCTTGTGTTTTTCCACTCTCTTGATGTGAGATTTAGTCTTTCCCTTTATGGAATTTAGTTCCCGTTGTTGATTAGTCTCTTTTATTATATATTTTTTTGTTATGTCCCAGGAAAGTATAGGAGCCCGACGTTTTAATTTTTTTATTCCGCGTAAAATGGGAAGACTTGACAGTAATCTTACTTCCTCTTTTCTTCCCTCCACATTGTTTTGAGTGACAAGACTTTTGCTGATTTAAGTTAATTTTTGCGAAATTCTGATTGTCAATATTATGATTTTAGTCCTAGCAAATGCATTACCAATTTTTATTTTTTTGTATTATTATTGGATTAATTGTATATGGGTTATTGTTTAAGTCTCCGTTAGTCCGTTTTGTTTCGTTTTCTCTAAGTTTATTTTGGTCTTTGAATCAGCTGCCCGAACTTCACTCAACCCCTATTGGCCTATGTTTAGGTAGGTGTATGATTATAAAGAGTCTCCCTGGTTAAGATAGGCAAAATGCCCCTGTTAATGGATTTTTGATTTTATTAAAAAAAAATGTACTTTGGGGTAAAAAAATAAGGTATTCTCGGTCCATTTGGTCAAATCCCCCCTAACGCTCCCCAGGGGTCGAAAAACGGTTTTTTTGGAAAATTTTTTTTTACTTGATGAAAGAGTGGCCTAAAAATTCTGAAAAAGTTCATGAAGCTAAAGTTTAAGTTGTACTTTGAACACATTTTTTTTGGACTTTGTAGATTTTTTTTTAGTACCGAAAAAAATTCCGAAAAGTTAAGAACATTTTTTTCACTAATTTTTAAAAAGATGGCATCACTTTTTTTTTCGTCATTTTTTAGAGTGTACGAAGACCTACCTTCATGAATTTTTTCAGATTTTTTGATGATGTGCGCCACCCTTAAAATTAGCTTTTTTCCCTTTTTTAACAATTTTTTAGCCATTTTTGGGCTTGCAAGACCAAATTAACCCCTCTAAAAATATATGCTGTGAATATTTTTAGGATTTTTGTTGGCATTGTTGTATATATAACCACCCTTGATTGTAAAAATTAAAATGAAACATGAAAACAACCCATTTTAAGAGTTATAAAAGTCAGAAAATAACATTTTTTATCACTTAACCTATTTTTTCCTCTTAAAAGTTTCAATATTAAGCTTTAATCATGATTTTTTCGAGTGCACTGAGAAAAAAGGTACAGTTTGCTTCAAAAGATAGTTCAGATATAGAACGCATGTGTGTGATGCTTTCCACTTCCATTTGAGGAAGCTTTGATTGAGCGGTTATATTCAAATATTCGAATTATTATTGATTATTTTTGTAATCTATTATTAAATTTTTATTATATTCATTTAATATATATTTATGTCATATATATTTATCTCATATATAAACGTCCTATAAGTAAATTAATTATAGGGAAGAGGGCCCCAAGTTGGACACCCTTTCGTCTTATTGCTGTAAAATCCAAACTAAATAAAATATATTAAAATATTTTATACCGGATGAAAGTACAATTTATAAGGTAACTTATGGCCACAGAGATACAATTTTATTTTGAACATAAACATTTTTTAAAGCGTTTTTTCTAATTGTTAAAATTTTCGGTCTAAAAAAAAGTGACCCTAAGATGGACATCTTCTTAAAAGTCTCTGAATCTATATTGAAAAATATAGATATATCAAATTCTCTAACGATAACATGACATTTTATGATGGAAAATAAAAAATTTTAATTAATTGTCTCAAAAAATTATTTAATAAAGTGTAAAATCAAAAATATGCAAATAAATACATTGAGATTTAAGGCCTGTCCATCTTAGGGTACATGACACTATTTTTTAATCCTCAGTAAAAATATATATACGAACACTGAATTAGTAAAATTATTTTAGGATATTATTATAAGATAAATAAAGAATATTATAACGTTAAGTACTCATTCTAAATCATAAATTTAAGTAACTTTACCAACTTAAGAAAAAACTGTTACAAAACTTTTTTAGACCGAAAATTACGTGGCATGTATAGAAGAAAAACCAACTGTTTTTTTTTTCTTCAAATGTGCATCAAAATCTTCGTCTAGACAAACAACAAAAATGACAAAAAGCATAAGGGACTGTAACCTTAAACAAAAATGTCCATCTTGGGGCCCCCTCCCCTAATTATTATATATAATATACAACATACAAATATAAATATTTATTTATATGTAGGGTAACTGCCCCAGTCGTTGGCACCTTAAGGGAAATTCCAACTTTAAGAATTAAAATCGCACATAAAATTTTAAATACTGATATTCTCTTAGTGATATATGTTTTCACAATTTAATAAAGAATATGATGACATATTGAATTTTCATTAAAACTTTATGAGAATTAGAAATTAATAAAACTTTCGAAAAAGTCTAAATGCTTTAGTCGTTGGCACCCTAACCCTAGTCATTGGCACGTCAGGCCCAGTCGTTGGCACTCCACTTTTAAACACGTCATAATTTTCTAAAACATCCACATAATTTATTTAATATCACGAAAGATTAAATTAATGAAAGATTTAAATTATGTACAAAATTAAAAATAACTTTAATATTTTATTTGAAAAGAAGATTTCGACCTTACCGGTAAAGCGACATCTACCACTCGATGCCTATTACGCTCTTGGTTTGAGCTTTTAGTGGTAAATTTAAATTTAAATTCGATTGGTTTTTCGAATTTAAATTATACTTTAAAATTTTGTTCTGAAAAAATAAGCCACCAAAAGCTCGAACCAAGAGCGTAATAGGCATCGAGTGGTAGATGTCGCTTTACCGGTAAGGTCGAAATCTTCTTTTCAATTACAAACCGACCGGAAATTTCCTTCTTAAAATTTAATATTTTATGTACCAACGATGTAAAGCATAAACGAAATTTCCAAACCTCACTACTTTTCAAACTCTTAAAGTGCCAACGACTGGGACACTGCTTTAACCTCTTTTGCCCGATCGTTGGCACCTTAACGAAATCATTTCAATTAGTTCTCGCGACACAAGTAATTACTTTGAAAATATTATACATATATCTGAACTATCTTTTGAAGCAAACTGTACCTTTTTTCTCAGTGCACTCGAAAAAATCATGATTAAAGTTTAATATTAAAACTTTTAAGAGGAAAAAATAGGTTAAGTGATAAAAAATGTTATTTTCTGACTTTTATAACTCTTAAAATGGGTTGTTTTCATGTTTCATTTTAATTTTTACAATCAAGGGTGGTTATATATACAACAATGCTAACAAAAATCGTAAAAATATTCACAGCATGTATTTTTAGAGGGGTTAATTTGGTCTTGCAAGACCAAAAATGGCTAAAAAAGGGAAAAAAGCTAATTTTAAGGGTGGCGCACATCATCAAAAAAATGTGAAAAAATTCATGAAGGTAGGTCTTCGTACACTCTAAAAAATGACGAAAAAAAAGTGATGCCATTTTTTTAAAAATTAGTGAAAAAAATGTTTTTAACTTTTCGGAATTTTTTTCGGTACTAAAAAAAAAATCTACAAAGTCTAAAAAAAAATGTGTTCAAAGTACAACTTAAACTCTAGCTTCATGAATTTTTTCAGAATTTTTAGGCCACTGTTTCATCAAGTAAAAAAAAATTTTCCAAAAAAACCGTTTTTTGACCCCCTGGGGAGCGTTAGGGGGGATTTGACCAAATGGGCCGAGAGTACGTTATTTTTTTACCCCAAAGTACATTTTTTTCGAATAAAATCAAAAATCCATGAACAGGGTCATTTTGCCTATCTTAACCAGGGAGAATCTTTGTATCTTCTTTTTGCGCTCATAACTAAAAAAGCTCATCACAAAATACTTGAAAACTATCTTAAGATTTATAATCATCTCAACAACAACATCTCAAACAAATTTGATCAGTTTTTAAAAAATGCATCTGCCCTATGGAATCCGCCATTTTTAATTTGTTAAATCTGATTTCAAATTCGTATTCAGCGACTCCAAAAACCTCAGAGTAACAAGTCTAGGTTAAGAAGAAACTGAGTTTCACCGTTTACACACACACACACACACACACACACAGAGACAGACAAACACAGACACACTCTTAAATTGCAAAAACAATAACTTCTTTAAAAAGATTAAAAATACCAACTAACGTAAGCAGCAGTTCCAGTAGGTACAACTTACTTGAATTTACATTTTACTGAAAATTTACCTCATTATACAAATATAGTTCAAATTTTATTTTATTTCTAAATGCAAACAATACGATGCCCCCCGTTGATAACATGTTTATTAAAAAGCCAATGAAATAAAATGTTAATTTAAAAAACAGTCGAAAATCATTTCTATTAATAATTTTGTAAGATATTATTTGTATTCAATTGTTTGTTTGATTAAATGTCTGTTGAAGTTGTGTGCCATAGAATGTTAATTGGGCCGAACGTACACTATAATGTTTATTTCATCAAATATATGCAATAACATTCTATTTCAATCTTCAAAACTATATGATAAAGTTAATACAAGGCTATATACGTGAAAGAGGTATTTTTTTTAATCTTGTACGTAAAAAGTACAATTCCGCTCAAATTTTTTATATTGCTTTATTTAATAATATTTTTTTAGTTAAAAATATTAAAACCTGAATTAACAATTAAATATAATTTGCAATGATTAAATAAAAATATTAAAATTAAAAAGTTAAATTTATCTACTGAAATTTATTTATTTTTTTTTAATTTTTGTCATTTCATTAAAACTTAATATTATTTTTCAAAAGTTAAACATATTCTTTTTTCAGAAATTTATTATTTTTTCCATTAAAAAATTATATTCAAAGTGAATTTTATCTAAAGTGTAATATATTTTAATAAATTTGAAAAAAAAAATTATTATGTGTCGTATAACAATAACAATAATAATGATAATAATAATAATAATAATAATAATCAAAATTCATCATCTTGTTGTTGGGGAGACTTACACATATCTTGGAATTCCACAATCAGAAAGTCAAGATGTGTGTGGGATTAAAGATCATCTCCATATAAAATAGCGTGGTCTTCTCAGAAAAATTTGGTCATCCGAATTATCTGGGAAGAATAAGATTCAGGCCACAAATACATTAGCCATTTTTTTTACTACTTTATACATTTGAAGCAGTTAAGTGGAATGTGAATGAGTTGAAGGATCTCGATAGAGAAACTCACAGGATGATGACAGTACATCGAAGTCATCTTCCAAAGTCTTCTGTACAAAGAATTTACCTTCCACGAGATCGAGGAGGAAGAGGTCTATTAAATTTAGAGTGTCTTCACCGTAGAATTGTTTTGTCTGCGGCATGCTTAGTCATGAACAGTAGAGATCCGCTTATGCAATTTGTACACCAGCATGAAATTGCAAATGTTCGGGCGTTTTTATATGGAGCGGCAGAAAGAGCTGCAAATGAACTTAGTCTCCCATTTGAAACCAGTGATATAGAACATGGCATAGCATCGTAAACACCTCTGATGATTAAGAAGCGTGTCAAGGAAGCAGAACATTCGCTTCTCTTACGGGAACATATTGGCAAACCTGTGCATGGACAATTCTTCAGTCTCATAAAAGAAATGGGATTGTCTGTGGGTTTGTCATTTGCTTTTCTTAAATCTGCTGGTTTGAAATCGGAGACTGAAGGAGTTTTGTTTGCTTGTCAGGATGGAGTAATAAATACTTTGGTGTACCGCAGTCGAGTGATGCATATATCTATCGACAATACGAACTGTCGTGCGTGCAAAAAATATCCAGAAACACTTAGTCATATTCTAAGTGCGTGCCCGAAGTATGCATGTTGCAGATATATAGAAAGACACAATGCTGCGCTTAAGGTGTTGTATTATCACCTTCGACACCAATATGGTATAGATAAGGAACCCATATTGCCGTATGCCCAAGGGGATCAGGAGTCCGTTGTGGAGAATGATCAGTGTAAGATCTACTGGAATTTTTCTTTTTCCACCACTCATCGTATCAGTGCTACAAAGCCTAATATTGTACTCCAGAATCATAAAAGTCAGATCATCTCTGTGATAGAGTTTTCGGCTCCTGCTGAGAGCAACATCAGTCAATAGGAGGATGAGAAACGGACGAAATATCAAGACCTTCTGTTTGAATTAAGTAAAATGTATGCAGGCCACAGGGTCCGACTTATTGTTCTTGTACTCGGTTGTTTGGGGGAAATGCGAGCTTCATTTGTGAGCCAACTAAGGAAGATACCTAGCTGCGAGCATCGAGCCGATGCATTGGCGGTTCGCTTGGCTGTTCTTCTGAACTCTCTCAATCTGGTTCGGCAGCACTGTTCATTATAAGATCTTATTCGGTAGATCTAAAAAAGCATCCAACAACGTTCTCGACCACCGCTTAAGAACATCGGCGGCTATGGGTGAGAACAACAGTGCAAGAAGTAGGCACAACGTCTCTAGCAAATAAATAACGCTTTTGCTTACCCTCCAGGACAAATGGAGTAACAGCGGATTAGAGTAAGTAAAGCAAGAATGGGAGAGGTTGTTTTAGTGAGGTATTAACACAACACGTGGTCGAGTCCCACACGAAAAAGTGCGTAAATGCATTTTATCCTTTCCTAAACTTGTTTTGTAGAAAGAAAAAAAAAAGTAAGTCCATACACATAACTTGGAATTCCACAGTTCGAGACTCAAGATGTTCTCAGAAAAATTTGGTCCTCTGAATTGTCTGGGAAGAACAAAATACAGGCCACAAATACATTAGCCATTCCTTTACTTCTCTATACCTTTGGAGCTGTTAAGTGGAATGTGAATGAGTTAAAAATACTAGTTAGAGAAACCCGCAAGATGATGTCAATCCATCGTAGTCATCATCCAAAGTCTTACCTGCAACGAATTTACCTTCCAAGAGATCGGGGAGGAAGAGGTCTATTAAATTTAGAGTGTCTTCATCGAAGAATTGTACTGGCTGCAGCATGTTCGGTGATGAACAGTAGAGATCCCCTTATGCAATTTGTCCACCATCATGAAATTTCAAATGTTGGGGCGTTTTTATATCGTGCGGCAGAAAGAGCTGCAAATGAACTTAGTCTACCATTTGAAGCCAGTGATATGGAGCACGGGTCAGCATCGTTAACACCATTGATGCTTAAAAAGTGTGTCAAGGAGGCAGAACAAGCGCTTTTGTTAAAGGAACATAAAAGCAAACCTGTTCATTTGGCAGTTCTATAATCTCATAAGTGAAATAGGATTGTATCAAGGCTTGACTTTTGCTTTTCTTAAATCTGCTGGTTTGAGATTGGAGACTGAGGGATTTTTGTTCGCTTGTCAGGATGGTGTAATTAATACTCTGGTGTACCGCAGTCGTGTGATGCATATACCTGTCGACAATAACAACTGTTGAGCATGTAAGCAATACCCGGAAACACTTGGTCACATTCTAAGTGCGTGTCCGAAGTATACATGTTACAGGTATGTAGAAAGACACAATGCTGCTCTTAAGGTGCTGTATTATCACCTTCGACACCAGTATGCTATTGATAAGGAGCCCATCTTGCCGTATGCCCAAGGGGATCAGGAATCCGTTGTGGAGAATGATCAGTGTAAGATCTACTGGAATTTTTCTTTTTCCACCACTCATCGTATCAGTGCTACAAAGCCTAATATTGTACTCCAGGATCATAAAAGTAAGATCATTTGTGAGATAGAGTTTTCGGCTCCTGCTGAGGGCAACATCATACAAAAGGAGGATGAGAAACGGACGAAATATCAAGATCTTATGTTTGAACTGAGCCGAATGTATCCAGATTATAAAATCCGATAAATTGTTCTCATACTAGGCTGTTTGGGAGGGATTAAAGCTTCATTTGTAAGTAAATTAAAAAATATGTCAAATAGCGAACGTCAAGCTGAAGCATTGACGGATCGTATGCAAAAGGCTGTCCTTCTGAATTCACTTAATCTGGTCCGACAGCACTGTTCTTCATAATATAATATCACGAAGGTAGCTCTAAAAAAGCATCCAATTGCGTTCCTGGCCACTGCGTAAGAACAACAGCGGCAAGGGAGTGGAACACCTACAGAACAGTGAACTGAAAACACCTCGAGCAAATGAATCGCGCTCTTACTTACCTTTCAGAACGGAAGGAGCAAGAGCGGATAAGAGTAAGTAAGGCAAGAATGGGAGAGGTTGTCTTAGTGCGGTATTACCACACCACGTGGTTGAGTTCCACACGAACAAGTGCGTAAAGTCATGAGTTAAATATTAAAAATTATCAGAATAGCTACTTATTGTACAATTTATAATATTTCTAAAATTATGTTCTTAATAAGAAGTTTAGAGTTCTATTTGATAATTTTATTTTGATTTTAAAAATAATCAAACACTGATTGTATAATAAAATTTATGTGTTTTTAAATAAATAATATATTTTTTACAGTTTATACAGTTTTGAATCATTTTAAGTTTTCATATCTTTGTTTCAATAATAATAATAATAAAAATGTAAGTTAATATTATTTGCTTACCTGTATAGTTTAAAATTCGTGAGTTACTCCAAAATTCTAGGAAAATAGCTTCTTGGGTTATTAAGACATTAACTCTTTACTTTTAAAATTTGCTGTTGAGACGACTTGTATTTTTTATGGAATAAGCAGGAAATATTTTTGGTTGATAATGAAATGTTTTAAGTTCTATGATTAACTACCCTTTTAGTAATATTTGTTTTACAATATTATCCACAATATTTTGACATATCTTTAAATATTTTTTTCTTTTTTTTAACCCTTTATAAGTAAATTAATGTATTATTTAAATAATGTGATTAAACTTTTTTTCCTTCGTATTTTGGATATATCAAATTCACCATTTGAAGATATTTATCTTATAGTAGTAGATTCAATAAAAGATCAAAATTGTTATTTCTGCATCTGTAGTTGAATTTTACTGATTTTATTAAGACTGAAATTGACTACATCTAAAAAGTATTATTTGTTACTAATTTATTTTTACAGATTTTTGATGTTTTAAACTTAAAATCAATAGTTAAAAATTCTTACCTATAAAATAATCTCAAAAAATAAATCAAAGCATTAAAAATCTGTTTTTAACATTATTCTTTCAGGAATTTATTTAAGTATGTAAAATTCGTCGTAACCATTGTGATGTTATCTAGTTCATTACATAGAATCTTATTGATTGTTCTTCACAAATTGAAATAAAATTAAGTTTAAAATATGTTTATATTTATTTCAAACACACCAGTTAAAAGAAATGATAGAGACTTCGATTTAACATAATTTTGAACGCCGGCGGTTCAATTGCACTATTTAGTAGCTTTGAAGACAATTTTTATTATTTAACTGACGAACTTTAAACTATACAGGTAAGCAAATAATATGAACTTATATTTTTATTATTATTATTGTAAATTCAACTTTTTAATTTCAATATTTTGTTTTAATCATTCCAAATTATATTGAATTATTAATTCAGGTTTTAATATTTTTAACTAAAAAAATATTATTAATTAAAGCAATATAAAAAATTTGAGCGGAATTGTACTTTTTAGGTACAAGATTAAAAAAAAAACCTCATTTACGTATATACCCTTGTATTAACTAAATAATATAGTATGGAAGATTGAAATAGAATGTTATTGCATATATTTGATTAAATAAACATTATAGTGTCCGTTCGGCCCAATTAACATTCTATGGCACACAACTTCAACAGACATTTAATTAAACAAACAATTGAATACAAATCATTTCTTACAAAACTATTAATAAAAATGACTTTTGACTGTTTTTTAAATTAACATTTTATTTCATTGGCTTTTTAATAAACTTGTTATCAACGGGAGGCGTCGAATATATCTCCTGCTCGGCTTATTATTTATCGTTTGAACGAACCCTTGCATAATGAGGGTTAATAGCTTTAGGAAAAGAGGCAAAACTTTTAAACTCTAATGGATAAGAGAAAAAATTTGCCTTTCTCTTTCTCATTACCTGCAAAAATATTTGTTTTTCACTCTCTATCTACAGAGAAGCGTTACTTGATAACGGTACTTAGTAACTCGTTTGCATACAACTTCTTTCTTAGTAAGGAATGCTCTTAGTCTTAGATATATTTTGATTTGGATGTCAAAGATATGTTAGGAAATTTACGATAACTACAGCGTCCGCATAATGTGTACATGGCCTTTCAGTATTAGATCTTAAAGTAGAAGGTAAAAGCTTTCTTTTAAGATTGATGCAAGCTGTTTACGTCTCAACGTTTTTTTCTTTCAGAAGTTCAAAAAGTTCCCAAAAAGCAATTTTTTAAAACTTGAACCCCCCTTTTTAGGGAAATGGATATATTAAAAAATTTTTTTTATTATTTTTTTGTTCATTAACTCTAAGACATTTAATAAACATAAAAATTTTGAAAGAAACACGACATGACTATTTTTTGCTACACAGTTAACCCTTTAAGGACGGGACGGACACTTTTTTGTACTCATTTTCAACGTAAATTTTCTCTATTTTTGGAGGTATACAAAATTATAGGAATCTTATTTTCTGATGTATTTTTTATCGCTCTTTCAGAATCTATTATTAAAATTAAAAAAAAAATTTTAAAAAGTTGTTGACTCTTTTTGAAAAAAATGTGAAATTTTGACAATTTTATTTGAAAAATGATTTTTTTCATATTTTCATAATCGGAAAAATGTTTTAACTCCAAAATGGCGTCCAAGGAATTTTTTTTTTCAATGTAAGAGCACATAGTGTACGCTTCATTACAAAAAAATTTTAATTTCATAATACTAAGTGTCCAAATGTTTTTTGACTCTCCAATCACGAATCTGAACTCAGATTTCAAAAATTCAAAATGGCGGATCCAATATGGCGGACGATATTTTGAAACTCGATCGGATTTGTTTGAAAATTGTTACTCGGGGGTTTTTGGGGTCGCTGATTTCGAATCTGATGTCAAAATTTAAAATTTCAAAATAAAGGATCCAATATGGCGGACGATATTTTGAAAATCGGTCGGATTTGTTTGAAATTTGGTACTAGAGGGTTTTTTTGGGTCGCTGATTACAAATCTGATGTTAAATGTAAACAAAATTTTAATGACAGATCCAAGGTCATTGGATATATAAGATAAATATAAATATAAATAAATAGAAGAAAACAGGTGGCTAAATTCTTGTCTAATTTCTTAGATGATTAATGGATTTAAATGTCCATTCTTTGAACTTATGTCCTTTTCTCTCTAAGATGCCTTGTCTTTCTTCTGTTTAAGTACAGATAACCGATTCCCCGGTTTAGGAAAATAAGAGAGAGAACGATATATGCTTCAACGTCATTTAGCCATTAAAAGTAATTTAATGTTGCCCGATTAAAAAACCACGAGGAGATATAAGCAGTACAACTTTCACAAAAGCTTTTTGTTTGTATTGAGCACTTGTCGACAATGCATTTTTTTTCATTCAGTGGTTGAGACGAGAAACGTTAAAATACTTTTATTAGCTAAAGGACGTAAAATATTTAATCAGATGGTTTCAAACAAATTCGATCGATTTTTAAAATCTCGTCCAGCATATAGGATCCGCCATTTTGAATTTTTAAATTTTTATATCAGATTCGTGATCAGTGACCCCAAAAACCCCGAGTAACAAATTTAAAACTAGTCCAATCGATTTTAAAAATATCGTCCGCCATATTGGATACGCCATTTCAAATTTTTAAATTTTTACATCAGATTCGTGATCAACGACCCCAAAAACCCCGAGTAACAAATTTCAAACACATTCGATCGATTTTCAAAATATCGTCCATCATATTGGATCCGCCATATTGAAATTTTAAATTTTTACATCAAATTCGTAATCAGCGACCCCAAAAACCCCCGAGTAACAATTTTCAAACAAATCCGATCGAGTTTCAAAATATCGACCGCCATTTTGGATCCACAATTTTTAAATTTTAAATTTTGACATCAGATTCGAAATCAGCGACCCCAAAAACCTCTGAGTAACAATTTTCAAACACATCCGATCGATTTTCAAAATATCATCCGCCATATTGGATTCAAATTTTTAAATTTTTACATTAGATTCGTGATCAACGACCCCAAAAACCCAGAGTAACAAATTTCAAAAGAATTCGATAGATTTTCAAAATATCATCCGCCATATTGGATTCACCATATTGAAATTTAAAATTTTGACATCAAATTCGTAATCAGCGACCCCAAAAACCCCCGAGTAACAATTTTCAAACAAATTCGATCGAGTTTCAAAATATCGACCGCCATTTTGGATCCACCATTTTAAAATTTTAAATTTTGACATCAGATTCGAAATCAGCGACCCCAAAAACCTCTGAGTAACAATTTTCAAACAAATCCGATCGATTTTCAAAATATCATCCGCCATATTGGATCCGCCATTTTAAAATTTTTAATTTTGACATCAAATTCGTAATCAGCGACCTCAAAAACCCCCGAGTAACAATTTTCAAACAAATCCGATCGAGTTTCAAAATATCGACCGCCATTTTGGATCCGCCATTTTGAAATTTTAAATTTTGACATCAAATTCGTAATCAGCGACCCCAAAAACCCCGAGTAACAAATTTCAAACACATTCGATCGATTTTCAAAATATCGTCCATCATATTGGATCCGCCATATTGAAATTTTAAATTTTTACATCAAATTCGTAATCAGCGACCCCAAAAACCCCCGAGTAACAATTTTCAAACAAATCCGATCGAGTTTCAAAATATCGACCGCCATTTTGGATCCACCATTTTTAAATTTTAAATTTTGACATCAGATTCGAAATCAGCGACCCCAAAAACCTCTGAGTAACAATTTTCAAACACATCCGATCGATTTTCAAAATATCATCCGCCATATTGGATTCAAATTTTTAAATTTTTACATTAGATTCGTGATCAACGACCCCAAAAACCCCCGAGTAACAATTTTCAAACAAATTCGATCGAGTTTCAAAATATCGACCGCCATTTTGGATCCACCATTTTAAAATTTTAAATTTTGACATCAGATTCGAAATCAGCGACCCCAAAAACCTCTGAGTAACAATTTTCAAACAAATCCGATCGATTTTCAAAATATCATCCGCCATATTGGATCCGCCATTTTAAAATTTTTAATTTTGACATCAAATTCGTAATCAGCGACCTCAAAAACCCCCGAGTAACAATTTTCAAACAAATCCGATCGAGTTTCAAAATATCGACCGCCATTTTGGATCCACCATATTGAAATTTAAAATTTTGACATCAAATTCGTAATCAGCGACCCCAAAAACCTCTGAGTAACAATTTTCAAACAAATCCGATCGATTTTCAAAATATCATCCGCCATATTGGATCCGCCATTTTAAAATTTTTAATTTTGACATCAAATTCGTAATCAGCGACCTCAAAAACCTCTGAGTAACAATTTTCAAACAAATTCGATCGAGTTTCAAAATATCGACCGCCATTTTGGATCCACCATTTTAAAATTTTAAATTTTGACATCAGATTCGAAATCAGCGACCCCAAAAACCTCTGAGTAACAATTTTCAAACAAATCCGATCGATTTTCAAAATATCATCCGCCATATTGGATCCGCCATTTTAAAATTTTTAATTTTGACATCAAATTCGTAATCAGCGACCTCAAAAACCCCCGAGTAACAATTTTCAAACAAATCCGATCGAGTTTCAAAATATCGACCGCCATTTTGGATCCACCATATTGAAATTTAAAATTTTGACATCAAATTCGTGATCAACGACCCCAAAAACCCCCGAGTAACAATTTTCAAACAAATTCGATCGAGTTTCAAAATATCGACCGCCATTTTGGATCCACCATTTTAAAATTTTAAATTTTGACATCAGATTCGAAATCAGCGACCCCAAAAACCTCTGAGTAACAATTTTCAAACAAATCCGATCGATTTTCAAAATATCATCCGCCATATTGGATCCGCCATTTTAAAATTTTTAATTTTGACATCAAATTCGTAATCAGCGACCTCAAAAACCCCCGAGTAACAATTTTCAAACAAATCCGATCGAGTTTCAAAATATCGACCGCCATTTTGGATCCGCCATTTTGAAATTTTAAATTTTGACATCAAATTCGTAATCAGCGACCCCAAAAACCCCCGAGTAACAATTTTCAAACAAATCCGATCGAGTTTCAAAATATCGACCGCCATTTTGGATCCACCATTTTAAAATTTTAAATTTTGACATCAGATTCGAAATCAGCGACCCCAAAAACCTCTGAGTAACAATTTTCAAACAAATCCGATCGATTTTCAAAATATCATCCGCCATATTGGATCCGCCATTTTGAAATGTTAAATTTTTACATCAGATTCGAAATCAGCGACACCAAAAACCTCCGAGTAACAATTTTCAAACAAATCCGATCGAATTTCAAAATATCGTCCGCCATATTGGATCCGCCATTTTGAATTTTTGAAATATGAGTTTAGATTCGTGATTGGAGAGTCAAAAAAAATTTAGACACTTAGTGTCAGGCGCATCCGTGATTTTATGTGCGATTCCCACCCGTACGGGCCTATACCACACAGGTCCACCTACGGTTCTTTAACGGGGTTGATTACGTCAAGCAAACGCGGCCTTGTGCAGTGCAAGACACCCCGAATTGCAGACGGAACTTCTGTTACCTTTTAGCTCACGTTTCGCTAGCCGTTCGCCTTACTAACCCCGAGCTCAACTATGTCACTCGGACCCTTCGGACTAGTAGGATAGTTACTCTGATCGCCGCCGGGTCAGCCTACCGTGCATGACAAAACAGAATGGCATTGCAGCTGAGCTTATGTTTCCATTGGGTCTCTTTTCGCTACCTGTTCAACCTAATTACCCCGAGCTTAACTATTTCACTCGAGGCTTTCAGCATACTAGGGCAGTTACTAAGATTGCCGCCGGGTCATCCTCTCAGTTCGCTACACTACCTACCGATTTTCGCACTAAGGTGGATTGCCCTTAGTGTGAACCCTCAGTGGGGGGCGGGCACCTTTCAAGCCCTCGCAGTTTGTGCATAACTGCTAAACCGAGTCGAAATATGCAACTCACACATCGATACATCAGACACTGACTCCTTAAGGTGTAAAAGCCGTCAGGCTCAAGTGTTCTTCAACATCTTGCTCAACCATAGAGCTTTCAACCACTACCACCACGAGTCCGACCTCAAATGACCGAGGGAAGGCAACGTCTTCGGGCCACCTCGGTCGCCCATGGTACCATTATACCCAGGTGCGGGTACCTAGGTGGGAAGCCGAATCCACTTCCTTATTTCTAGGATTTTACCTAACATACTTGCAATGTGCACTTCCCCCGCGGCCCTACAAGGGACGAACGAAGAGAACCATTCGCACGCCCTTGATCGGGTCCTAACACGGCAAGAGCACACACCGCACGTCCATTAACCATTAGCCTATAGATTTCTTCACTTTGACATCAGGCGGCATTTTGGGACGCTAAATTCTTGGTTGGCGGCTGCATAAACAGCAACCAGGATCGTACCCTAAAGACGTTTAGGCCGTTTTCCCAGTATTCCTCCGGTACACCACGCGGGGACGCTCACTACAGCATGAATTAGGAATGCCCAGTTGCTCACCACAGAGGCGCCTAAGCGGACTAAGGCTAACCTCTTCACAGGTGTCAACAAGTAGCTTTGGCGCTTACTGACTTAGCTACAGTGTAAAAACAGTGTATTCCCGATTGACACCACGAGGAGGTGCAGCAAGCACTTGAACACAAGAGGCTATGTAATCGCTTAGTGTCCCTATTAAAATTCGACAGGAATTTTTACGTTCCTGTGACTGAACTTTTGTCAATCGACACTTAGTGTCAAGAAAATAAAATTTTTTTGTAATGAAACGTACACTATGTGCTCATACATTGAAAAAAAATTTTTGTTGAATGCCATTTTGGATCCGCCATCTTAAAATTTTTAAAAGTACGGTTCGTCACTTTCAAGCTTGGATATTACGGACGCGACATTTTAAGTTGAAGCATTTTTGCAATTATTGAAAATATGAAAAAAAATCATTTTTTAAACAAAATTGTCAAAATTTCACATTTTTGTTCAGAGAAGAGTCCATAACTTTTTAAAAATTTTTGATTTGAAATTTTGATAACAGATTCTGAAAGAGCGATAAAAAATACGTCAGAAAAGGTGATTCATATAATTTTGTAAACCTCCAAAAATAGAGAAAATTAATGTTGAAAAGGAGTACAAAAAAGTGTCCGTCCCGTCCTTAAAGGGTTAATCAGTGACCTGAAAGACCCAAAAATACCAAGTTTTACGAAATATCAACAATTTTTTTACAAAAGTAGTACATTATCTCAGGACTGCTATTTTGAGTTTTTAAAAACTGATTTTAGATTCTTAATCAACTATTCAAACAACTTCCCAATAGAAAGTTCCTACAAATTTCCAAGATAACATTGCCTTAAGATGTGCATACGGTTTTTCTTCCAGCATAAAATTCGTTTCAACCTAAGTGTTTTAAAAGTGGTTTTTAAATTTATTTGCAATTTATAAATTAAACGATTATTTAAACCAATTTTCTTAGCTTTCAATTTTGATCATATAAATGTTTGTTTAATTACAATAAATAGTCTGTAAACTGTTAATTACATACAATTTCAAAGGTTTACAGTACATTTTTTTCTAGCCTCTGAAATCAGTAGTATACCAAAAAGTTAAAAATAATTGTAGAATTTTTGCAGATGTTATTTTATAGGGGAGAGTTTTTAGGGTTAGGCAATGGTCAGCTAGTTGCACAAGAGCCCCTCTTTTTTTTCTCTCACTCTGAAAGATACATTGAGCGAGAAAAAGACGGAAAGGGGGCCCAACTGCTCAGTCTGCCTCGATTAGTTGCATTACTGTCTCTTTCTACGTATAGCACTCGCTGAAATACAGACTTTTTGCTCAGTCTATTCTTATATGTCTATGAATACGCTCAACAACAAACTTGTTTGTAGCGTCAAAATTAGAGAGTTAAATGTAGAAGAAATATGTCAAATACAAATTACGTTGACTAAAATTGTTCATTAAGATCTGTGATATAGGTATATTCTTACGTGTGTACTCATGTAAGATCTCAGGTAACACAGCCGAGATCTCGTATAAGATCTTATGTGAGAACGTAGGTACAAACGCAAGGAAGCTCTTATATTAAGTTGGGTCATGCGTCGCGTATAATGTTACTCAATATGACATTGAAACAGCGTTCTTATATGAGTTCGATATGAGTTGTGCGATCACGCGTGAGAACTCATGTAAGAAAGTATATACGGTTATGCGAGATCAGTATACGGGAAACGATCCTAAACATCAATTCACCACACACGTGCAAACTCATGTGAGAACACACGTACGAACTCATGCGTGCGTACGCATGTACGTACTCATGGGCGTACACACGTATGAACTTATGTGCGAACACACCAAAGTACATTATTGAAATTAAATAAATTATTAAAAATAAATTCTTGCTAACGGGATTCGAGCCCATCAAATCTGAGTCTGGAAACCTCTAAGTCTAAGAACTTAAACCCCTCGGCCACCATACGTATAGAAAGAACTTTACAAAACCTTAGTCATGCCTTTCTGAGAAATTTCTGTATTAAACATGATTAAGATTTTGTAAAGTTCTATCTATACGTATGGTGTCCGAAAGGATTAAGCTTTTAGACTTAGAGGTTCTTAGACTCAGGTTTGATGGGCTCGAATACCGTTGAGAATAATTTTTTTTTAATAATTTATTTAATTTCAATAATGTACTTTGGTGTGTTTGCACATGAGTTCGTACTTGTGTTCTCACATGAGTTTGCACTTGTGTAGTGAATTGATGTTTAGAATCGTTTCTCGTATACTAATCTCGCTTAATCGTATATACTTTCTTACACAAGTTCTTACGCGCGTTCCCACAATTTATATCGAACTCATACAAGAACGATGTTTCAATATCATATTGAGTAACATTATACGCGACGCATGACCGAACTTAATATAAGAACTTACATGCGTTCGTACCTACGTTTTCACATAAGATCTTATACGAGATCTCGGCTGTGTCACCTGAGATCTTACACGAGTACACACGTAAGTACATACCTACCTTCTTATGACATATCTCACGCACGTTTTTACAGTAGGGTTGAGCCACCCAAAATTTTACAATACTGAAGCGTTTTTGCAATGAAAATGAATTTTTATTACAACTTGAAGAGGTGTTAAAAACTTCATTTCCATTGGAAAAAAAGGAAATGCAAATTTTTATTAATACTTTTTCAATTTCAGACCACCTTCGCAATACAAGAAAAAATATGATTTATTTCAATTTTATGTTTCATTTTCTCATTTCCAAGTGTATTTGAGTGTCATTCTATCATTCAAAGGTCATTTTCAATCATTTATCTTTATATTTAATTGATTTTCGACAGTGCTCAACTCTGTCCACCTGGCTCAACCCTGACTACTTTTTTTTTTATTTGCCTATAATTCCAAAACCTGTAGTCAAATTTTTGTACAATGTTTAACAAAACATTAAGTTTTAGTAGATCTTTCCAAAAATATGCGAAAAATCACAAAATTAGGTTTGCAGGGGAAGTTATAGAGTTAAACCATGCCAAATCCTCACTGCTCTCCTATTTTTAAAAAAATAAATAGATCCGTTTACATCAGCAACCAGGCATCCAGGATATACTCGCGTAAAACGAAACAAAAATTTAAATAAATTCTAATTTTTATTGGTAAAACTTTAAAGGAAAGACAAATTTGATAAATTCCAAAAACTAATGTTAATTATAATTAACTTTCATTTTAATTCATTATGATTTTTATCCAGGCCCAGAGGATCATAAATCAATTTGTAAGCTTAATTACTCGGAGTTGTAAAGAGCATTAGAAATGACAAGTTTTGATTTTCAGTTTAAAAAGCTAATTATTTATTACAGAACGATATTCAAATTAAATAGATTATTGGAACTGGGATCGAGGTTACGTTTTTGGGTATTTAATGACGAATCTAAATTCAGTTTTACAAGTTTGTGTCTAAAAGTTTTTAAGGTTGCTGATTATGAATCAAACGTGTGCGTGTAAAAAATTGTTATATTTTTTAAAGAAAAGGACATACAAGAAGTGCATGTATGAGTAAAGCTTATTTTAAATGTCTAGTATATATATATTTAAAGCTTTCAAGATAGGTACATGCCAAGAATTACAAGTATGAATAAACACTATTTTAAGTGTCAAGGTAATATTTCAATTTACATGTGTTATCAGTAATTCAATGCACAAAATAAAGCAACACCTCTTTTGATCCAGTGTTCTTGCAGTTTTATGGTAGGAATCTCCATTGCTATTACAAAATTTGTGGAATGTCCAGTAGTACTTAAGACTCCTGCTCGAGATACCGTCTTATATACAGGACATATGTATATACCATTTTCAGGTATTTCATGATTTACTTCAGGTAGTAAGTATATTGGCTGCATATCTGAAATAAAGAAATTTAAAAACATTTGTTTTTTGTGTGTAAAATAAAAAAGCTATAAATTCCATTTTTAAGTAAGTAAGAACATTTTCTTCTTCATAGAGAATTAATGCAATAACAGTTTAAAAATGCAAAAATAGTAAAAAAGAGGTTATACTGCGTAGCAGGAAGATATTTTTTGTTACTCGATACAAAATATTATTCTGAAGTTGTCAATATTAAAAATTGAATATATTTAGATATTAAATATTTGAAATTAATTCAAGAGAGGATTTGAGTTGACACAATCTTAGTATCCATGTTGATACGGTGTGAGTTTAATTAGAAATTTACCCTCATAGCAAAAGGATATACCTAGGACATTCTATGGATATCCTATGAGGATCATGAATATCCAAAAAACGTCCTCATTACTTCCTGGGACATCTCAGGGATGTCCTACAGATATCCTAATTTCCGAACTAAGGAGTATTTTATATAGATCCTACTAAAATCTTGTGAATATCCATCAGATATCTTTATCTAACAACAGAAATATATTCCAGGGATTTTCCGACGAAATCTAGGATATTTGGTAGATATGTGTAGGACATCACGGGTGTCCCAGGGACTTCCTTAGTACTGTAATGTTTTTTAAAGAAAAATATTGTTGTCAAGAGGATTGAAACCGTGATACAGTACCGTCGGGAATTGTCAGTCTACCTATTTTTTAAGGTTTGAAGAACGTTTTTAAACGTACAAAGTGTAATTATTAAAATTTTTCTGTGTTTATTTCCTTAAAGTAGATAAAATTTTGAGGAAAATCAGGCCTGAGTGAAGTGAGTTAGTCAATTTTTCATTGAAATATGTTAAAAAATGTGGAATTTTTAATGTTTTACAAAAATTGAAATTACTCTTGAAATAATAAAGGTATTTTGAAGTTCCTATGCTTGTTTTAAAGGGAATTTACTGGAGAATAACATTGTTGTTTAAGCATTAATGTGCAATTTTTTTTCTAGCATATGCAAGGCTCGGAAGTTGGACCAAAAAATTTATCAAATTTTGAAGACACTATTGTGACATAAAAATAATTTTTAAAATTCCAATGTACATATTATATTACTTCCTTCTGAAAGTTATTGACAATTATGACCTTGGTAAATTTTATATAGCTGTATTTGATATCAAGATATAAACAATAATTTTTTTATATTTTTTGGTGCAACTTTCGAGCCTTGCATATGCTAGGAAAAAAATTGCACATTAATACCTAAGCAACAGTCTTATTTTCCAGAAAATTTCCTTTAAAACAAGCATAGAAACTTTAAAAACCCTATAATATTTCGAGAGAAATTTCAATTTTTCGAAAACATTAAAAATTCCACATTTTTTAACATATTTCAATGAAAAATTGACTAAATCACTTCACTCAGGCCTTATTTTCCTCAAAATTTTATCTACTTTAAGAAAATAAACACAGAAAAATTTTAATATTTGTACTTTGTACGTTTAAAGATGTTTTTCAAACCTTAAAAAATGGGTGGACTGACAATTTCCGACGGTACTGTATGTCCAAACGGATAGTCCATGCCTTAACAAAATAAGCTATACAAGTCTGATGCTGATACTGGAGAAAACCATTTCTACTTTTATATAAAAATATAAAAATCTATAAAAATAAAAAAAAGCTTTTATATACTGATGTTTATTGTTAATTAATTATTTACTATTAAATTTTCAAATAACTATAAATAAAATAAAATGTTTTGATGTAAATAATCATAAAATTAATGTTTTTTAAAAAACACGATTGGCCATATTTCCCGAAGTATCAGTGTAAGATGACCATAGGTGTGAGGGAGAATTGGCCACACCTATTATTTCAATAAATATATATAATTAATGTATAATTTTAAGTTTATTACATGCACAGTTAAACAAATCACAAAAAAGTTTTGAAAATATCAAGTAGCAAATTTTGTAAAATATTTGAACTGTTCACTTTCCCGTATAAGCATTTCCCCGGACTTACCCTATTAACTCTTTAAGGACCAAATGTACAAAATTTGTCCATGAAGTTTGAGACGTTATCTAGAAGGTAAAAGGTAGAGAGTAAAATTTGGCAACAGTAAATTTTTATAGTTTTAGAACCGCTCTTTCAAAATCCGTATTAAAAATTAACATATAATTATAAATAAACAAATTGCAGGCAGTTTTTAAATAAAAAACACGATTTTTTGTGTTTTTTTCTTCAATTATGAATTTCTTTTATCCTTTATCGTAGAGGAAGATCTTTAAGTGCTACATATATCGTGACAAAAATGTCCAAGCTCTATGATAGGGGTATTGACAAAATTTAAATTTCAAGATGGCTGACCCAAAATGGCGACTGAATTGGTTTTTTCTTTACGAATTCATTGTAGGTTGTACGAAATCCTGGAATCGTGAAGGCTTTTCATAACATTGACTATATAGGGGTTTTCAAGGTTGCTGATAACAAATTTGAAGTCGAATTTCAAAAATTCAAAATGGCGGATACAATATGGCGGACGATTTTTTTTAAAATGATTCAATTGGCTTGAAAGTTGTTACTCAGGGGTTTTTGGGGTCGCTGATTATGAATCTGATATCAATTTTTCAAAATTCAAAATGGCGAATCCAATATATCGGACAATTTTTTAAAAATGATCATACTGGCTTGAAACTTGTTACTTAAAGGTTTTTAGGGTCGCTGATTGCGAATCTATAGTCGAATTTCTAAAATTCAAAATAGTGGGTACAATATGGCGGACGATTTTTTAAAAAATGATCCAATTTGCTTAAAACTTGTTACTCAGAGGTTTTTTAAGTAAGTCAGTCTTTCAACATTCGAAATAGCGTATTTATTATAATTAGAAAACACATTGGCCATTGCGACAACTTCTTCGCTTTTTTTCTCCTTTGGGTATCGTTTTGAATATACTCCAGCACATGTTGAAAGTAAGGTCTCCTTTCGAATTAAGAAGGATTATTATGGAATTTATGCCAATATTCTTTATGTGTTTCACTTTAAATGTTGTTCTAGTAGCATTTAATTCTAAAATGATTTTTTCTTTTATGCGGTCTTTTCTCACGACATCAATTACTTTCAGGACAATTTCCATTAGGGATTGCAATCCCGCAAAGCAATATGAAGTGATCAAAGTAAAAAAAAAATTGTTAGCCAATCATGCTTAAATTTGAAGTATTTATAGTGCGTACAGATGGTAATCTTTGGTGATTTTTTTTGTCCAATATTTTCCAAGTGGGAGGGGGGTAATCTTTCTGGGTTTTACGGTACAACGCAAATTTTAGTAATTTTTTTATATTTAATAAATTAAAATTTTTTTGCTACTATCAGTTTCGATAGAGTTTTTCATGGTTTTTCGATTGGTGATATGTATATAAAAAAATAAAATTTTTTTGGTCAAAAAAATATATAAATACCTCAATAGTAATACCTCGAGTTTAAGCATCAATGGCTTAAACTTAAATATGAGTGTGTCTTGTTTACTCATCTTTTTTTACATCACCTAATAAATAACGGGCAAACATTTGTCTACTGTTTATGACTATTTAAAATCTATAACGCCAACCAATGTAGAAGCAAAAAGAGCGTTTTCAGCAGCAGGATACATTTGTAGTTCCTTAAGAAGCAGGTTGGGGGACGAAACCATTAATATAATATGTTTTTTGAGATCATATTTTCAGTTAAATAAATAAAAAAATTACAGATTATAATTATAATTTCCAATCTTAATAAATACCTATTAGGGATTGCAATCCCGCACAGTTTTCAATCCCGCGGGATCATTTCCGGGATCCGGTAACAATCCCGCGGGATCCCGTGGGATCCCGCAGTGTTTTTGGAATTTTTCCCGAGTTCATGGTTTTTTCTGCGTGTAAGTGCATGATTTAATAAATAAATTTTGCTAATTAGATAATTATAATATGATGGGAACTTCAAAATTAAATCTATTTTTATTAAAAAAAGTTAATAATAAAAAGACTATTGTACTGTACAATTAGACTCACTTTTGTAATCAAGAGAGAACATATGTGTGTTTATGTTTAAGTAATAGGTATTTATTAAGATTGGAAACTATAATTATAATCTGTAATTTTTTTATTCATTTAACTGAAAATATGATCTCAAAAAACATATTATATTAATGGTTTCGTCCCCCAACCTGCTTCTTAAGGAACTATAAATGTATCCTGCTGCTGAAAACGCTCTTTCTGCTTCTACACTGGTTGGCGTTATAGATTTTAAATAGTCATAAACAATAGACAAATGTTTGCCCGTTATTTATTAGGTGATGTAAAAAAAGATGAGTAAACAAGACACACTCATATTTAAGTTTAAGCCATTCATGCTTAAACTTTAGGTATTAATATTGAGGTATTTATATATTTTTTTGACCAAAAAAATTTTATTTTTTTATATACATATCACCAATCGAAAAACCATGAAAAACTTTATCGAAACTGATAGTAGCAAAAAATTTTTAATTTATTGTTAAATATAAAAAAATTACTAAAATTTGCGTTGTACCGTAAAACCCAGAAAGATTACCCCCTCCCACTCGGAAAATATTGGACAAAAAAAATCACCAAAGATAACCATCTGTACGCACTATAAATACTTCGAATTTAAGCATGATTGGCTAACAATTTTTTTTTACTTTGATCACTTCATATAAAAAACAAATGTCAGTTTTACGGATCACGCATAATTTTGCGGAACCCGCAAAATATTATGCGGGATCCCGCGGGATTGCGGGATTGCAATCCCAAATACCTATTACTTAAACATAAACACACATATTTTCTCTCTTGATTACAAAAGTGAGTCTAATTGTACAGTACAATAGTCTTTTTATTATTAACTTTTTTTAATAAAAATAGTTTTAATTTTGAAGTTCCCATCATATTATAATTATCTAATTAGCAGAATTTATTTATTAAATCACGCACTTACACGCAGAAAAAACCATGAACGCGGGAAAAATTCCAAAAACACTGCGGGATCCCGCGGGACCCCGCGGGATTGTTACCGGATGCCGCAAATGATCCCGCGGGATTGAAAACTGTGCGGGATTGCAATCCCTAATTAATATAATATGTTTTTTGAGATTATATTTTCAGTTAAATGAATAAAAAAATTACAGATTATAATTATAATTTCCAATCTCAATAAATACCTATTACTTAAACATAAACACACATATTTTCTCTCTTGATTACAAAAGTGAGTCTAATTGTACAGTACAATAGTCTTTTTATTATTAACTTTTTTTAATAAAAATAGTTTCAATTTTGAAATTGCCATCATATTATAATTATCTAATTAGCAGAATTTTTTTATTAAATCATGCACTTACACGCAGAAAAAACCATGAACGCGGGAAAAATTCCAAAAACATTGCGTGATCCCGCGGGATCCCGCGGGATTGTTACTGGATCCCGCAAATGATCCCGCGGGATTGAAAACTGTGCGCGATTGCAATTCCTAGTTTGGAGTAAACAAATCTAAATGATTCTTAAGGAAGTGCATTTCCATCAGGATAACGCAGCAATTCAAAAGCGATACGAAGGGTTTTGAGATCAAGACATGATAGTTGACTTTTGCTGAATGCAACTTAGAAAAGATGTGACCCATCATAAACGGATGAGTTTGCATCAGGAAGTTTATTTTCAACCAAAATATTAACTATATAGAAAACATTTTAGAAAATTTTAAAAATTAACATTTTTTTCGACTTTCAGCGATGGTAAACGAAAAAATATTAATTGACACGAACCAGAGAATAAATAATTAATATTTTAGTAATAATTAAATAAGATGTTGTTCGTCGGAGGCTCCAAGCTGCCGAAGTTTGGAAAATTCCAAATTACGTTTCTAATTTGCGGGATCGTTCACCTCGTGTATACGTCTGCTAACCTCTAGTTATTTCAAATATACTCCTACGCTTCAGTAGGATTATAAATAGGGGAGAGTGGCCATCAATGTACCAGTTTTTTCAATGAACCATTTCAATTTTCTCAGAAACAATTAACTAAAAATTCTCCTAATTTTAAATATAAATAAAGTTTGCGTAAGCACACTACGTCTATAAATTTGAGAAATGTAGATTTATTCTTTACAGAGAAAACTGAAAAAAACTGTTTTTGATGCATTGAAGAAAAAATTTACCTAAAATACAAACACGTTCTTTAATTGAAATAAGACAATTTAAAAATAAATGTATCTACAATTTATTTTGTATCAGGCCTTAACTACAATATTCTAATGAGATAAAGATTTTGGAATATTGGATTAAGTTATAAAAAACCATTTTTGTTGCAAATGTCATGTTGATTCAATGTACCGGGGAACAATGAACCACCTAAAATTTAAGTGTATTTTCGTGTTACGTACTGTGACGCGGTAAAGTGTTACCTTGCACAATTTTTCAATTAACATTTAAAATTATTAAATAACACCAGTCGAGAATCTATTTTATTTCGACTGTTGTACAGTCGGGTGTAAGCTTGGCGATTTGGGCCTTGTTATTTTTATGCTTGCACTCTGAAATCAAAGAAAGTTCATCAATTTATGTTTAAATTAAAATATTATAATTTAACTTTAAAATTAATTAAAAATTTGTTTATTTTATTCAAAATTTGATTTTATTAAGTCTACCTGCCAGCTTGCCAATCCGGAATCGTTGTATTGTTGTTAACAAAATTATTTTTGTTTACAAAAATCTTTTTGTTTCACTTTCCATAAACACTGACTCGCTGCTATATGTTGAGTGGAGAATTGTTATCCGGAGGTTACACGCAACGGGTCCTCCGCCGTAGGATCGTCCTGGCACCAGGTGCAGATGTGAGTCCCGTCCTGACAAGAGTGCCAGGACCAGAAGACGATGTCAACGGGGTTTGTTTACTAGCTGTCACATTAGCAGCAGACTATGGCGATACAAGGTTGGACGTACAAGGCCGCCACCTTACCGCGTGACAGAGTTCGGTCGCTCGTGGTTTCTACGTAACGGCGACGGATGTCGGTGTAACTCACGAACTTGCAGTGATTGTGGCTCCGGCTTGTTGCGCCAAGCGGTGATTGTGCTTAGACATTTTGGCTTGACGACAGTACGTGTAGCCTGTCGTCATTCTTGACTGGTGTGTCGATAGTTTGACACTTGAAGCGAAAAACTTTAATAAATAAAAATTAAATATACCAATATTAAGAATTATGTCGGGACGAGGCTCGATTAGAGGTAGACCTCCTCTCCCAGGTGAGCTCTTTTATTAAAGACGATTAAAAATTGTGTAAATGTTGGAGTCGGTTCTCCGACCAAATTGAAAAGTCGAGTCAGTGTTCGGTGCGCGTCTTTTTGTGAATGGCCATGCCCTGTAGCCGGTTTTCTACTGTAACCTCTAACATGGTTAAAATTTAATAAATTTGTCACATTGTTTGTTGAACAAGATTCTTGGTTTGTTGCTGCTCCTTACTCCCCACTCTTCGACAATTTGGTTAGTCGCGGCTTGTTGGTTTTAATTTAATTTTAGTAATTTGATTTAATTATTTAGTCTTTTGTTTTTGTTATTTTGTTTAGTTATTTGTCGTTAAAATAACTTGGCGCTCGGGTTTTGTTTTTCTTTGTTTGTCTATTGTTTATTTGTTTTTATAAAATTTTATGATTGCACATTAAGCATAAGCTGGAAAAATGCGTCATAAAATGGCGCCCGTTACTATGGGGCTTTGAGCAGCACAAAACTTGGAAAATTTTGGTGAGAAATTTATTTTCAAAATTAAAATTTAAAAAGTTAAACATTAGAAATGGTCAAATAATGTCATAAATGGCACAAATTGTTTATAATTAGTGAGTTAAATTAAAATTTATCAAAATTTCTTAATTTAGTGAAAAATGAAAAATTCTTCCGGCGTATAGTCGAGCAAATCTGTACACAAAGGAACGGCGATAAGAGTCGTGACTAAGACTTACACAATGAATTGGCCAAGGTCTTTCTGCCAAATCATGTATTTCCAAATTTTTGAGTTTTAGATCGCGTCACTCGACACTGAATAAAATATTATTTTTGGATAATATTTTAAATTCGAAAAATTTTGATTATCGCGTTTTGCAACGTTTGTTGTGCTTTTTCGTATTTTTGAAATTTTGGCTTGCATAGGCGCCGCTTATGTTGAAAAACTAAATCTAGAGTTATTCGAAAAATTTTATTTTCGAATTCTTTTGATTGTTGAGCGTTCAAATGGTGCGATAATTGTCACATTTGAATAAATTATGAGGATTTGGCTTGGTATTTCGCTGCCTCACCTGGAATACTGAGTTTTCGTGAATATTACTTTTCCGGGTTTCAACAAATGATTAAAATTAAATAATTTTACATAATTATCGACCTTATGAGTCGAACTAAATGATTTTCTTTTAGTGAATTGACAAAAATTTATAAGCCTTTACTTTCTTTTACCTTCCACAATTAATTTTTCTTTTTTTTTTTTTGACAGATTGACATTATATTATTGTATTTGTTTTAGTTAAATAATCACTTTATTTAACCGTTTTCAGTGAAATAATAATATTATATCTTTTTGTTTGTGTCTTTCTTCCAGAATTTATTTTATTTTATTTTACTTTGTGGATCAGCATCATCAGATAAATTAGAAATTGATCTCGGTGAATGTAGAGAGGGACTTATTTAAAATTTAAATTCTTGCTCGAATAATTAACTAAAACATTCGTTCAACTTTTAGGGAAAACCGGAAGTATTGTTCGCGGAAACTCGTGTTCATCAATTTCGATGAAGATTGCTGTCAATTTTTCGTTGGTATCGGATTAAGTTTGATTTAAAAATTAATTAATAAAAATTTAAATCTTGTAGCAATGGCGGATTCAAACAAGGAATTGTTTAACCCTTTTTACAACTGGTCGGTAAACCAGCTAGTTATTTACCTATCGTCTTTAAATGCTAATACCGTCGGTTCGGTTGAAGTTTTGCGTGATCGGGCCTATAGGGCGCTGATTATGGCAGCCAATGGACAAGCGGGGGTGTGCTCACCTTCGGATGAGGTGCAAATTGGCCCTGCTTTTACAGAATCCGAATTTAACGACGAAATTGATGACGTTTTTGATTCAATGAGAGATATTTTTGATACTCCGACTAGTGAGTTCGTTGAACCACCATCCTTTTTCACGAAGTCTTTTGCTTATGATCCAAATACACCGACCACTACGATAGCCAGTACTTCACTGCCGTATACCACAGTGGGAATCACGGTTCCTGATTCAACCGTTTATCATCGGACTTCAGACCAAGTTAGATCGGAATTTTCTTATCCGTACTCTTCGATTTTTGGTACTCCCTCCTGTTCACAATCAAGCCGAATGAACCCCGGTATTCAAAAATCGAATTTTAATTTTGAATCAAAGAATTCTTATAAATATCTTGATACAAGCTTTGGTCCATGGGGAGCAACATTAAAAGATGCTGAGCAAAATTTTATTCCGACTTCCCATGCTAATAATGATTCAAGCCCTCGTAAATCAGAGGCATCTATACCTGAATTTTCACGACCTTCAGTTGGTCCAGCCGAATCGCGCAGCATCCCAGATTGTAATAAATCTTCGGCAGATAGGTCGAATCCTGGACTGGCCCAATGTCGGCACAATGTTGGCCCGACGTTTGATCAGCCTTTCTCTGGAATTTTCACTGATGGTGGTCGGTTTAACGCCGGTTTCAATGAATCTTCAATGGGTGGTATACCGAATAATGATCGGCGTCATGCCGAACCTAACCTTGGACCAGCGTTCGGCCGACGTGCAGGCGATGCTGAAACCGGTCCAGAGATCAATCAATCTCACAAGTTCCGTAGCGAATCACCCAGTATGCCTCCCCATACTCCACAAATGTCTTTTAATAAACCGGCTCCTAAAAATAATGTTCAATTTCGACCTGTGAACACATTTAACAGTGGTTGTCGTAGACCACTCGTATCGATAGTAAAAGAATGGAGCATTAAATTCTTAGGCGACCGGAAATCAAGTATAGAAGATTTTCTTCTACGAATTAAGGAAGTTCGTGAGATATCTCAACTATCGGGCAAGCCACCAATCGAGTTCAAGGTATTGACGAGTCTACTGCAGATTATGTCACGTGTATGCATGGGCTATTTTCAAAATTCAATAGACCAATTTCCATTGAGGAAGTGTTGGATCGAGTCTATATGAATTTAAATCCCGAACTCAAGCAGGCGATTAAACTTCGAGAATTTCAAGACCTCGACGAGCTTGTAAGCCTTGCTGCGGAGGTCGAGCGTATGCTCGAGTCCTTGAAAATCGCACGTGTGCCGATAAGGCCCGACGAATCTTTCCTACCAGAATTTGCTTATTCGGGTAAAATTCAAAAACAATCGGCGATCGTGAGTCACAATAAAGAGTCGGATAAAGTCCTAGATAAAATGACTCAACTCTTAGACGGTTTCACGACTAAATTTAGCGGACGCTTTATCAAAAATTAAAATAACTCCGCCTAATTTTAATAATAGAAACTCCAGGATACCTGCCTCTAATACCAGAGGCCCTCAGTCAGACGATAAACCGAATTTAGATAATAATTCGGCGCCTAAACCGTCTAGGCCTCAGAGATCGTTCAGCACTCCAAAATCCGAACCTCCGTGCTTTAGTTGTGACGCTAACAATCACGACTGGAGGAAGTGCAGTAACACATTGAAGAAGTTTTGTTTCATTTGTGGTGAACCTGGATTTACAAAATTTAACTGCGAATCTAATTATTGTCAGGGAAACTGATTGAGGGGGGCAACCTTAGGGTCGATGCCCCCCCAGTTTATTGTAACCTGACCCTTTTACCGGATTTGACCTTAACTAACCTTAACGTGATAGATAAAGTTTTACTCATCAATGAACCTAATTCTAATTGTATTCCTGATCGATCAGCGGTTGCTCGGGATCTATCGAACTTGAATCCAATTCCAGCCCAGTCTGACCTTAATGTATGTAAATCTTTGAATCCACCATCTCAACCCGTGTCTGAATCGAATGAGTATAATTCAAATCTTAATCCTGATTTGCCTTACGACTCGATGCGTAGTCTCAGCAATCAGGATATCAGGGTAACGCCCAAGGCTAGTGAATCAGGTGATTCCAACTTGGAAAGTGACCTTGATATTTTATGTGGTATTGGCTCCTCTTCTAGACCTCATGTTAGTGTTCTGATAGGAGATACCGAACTTCACGCGTTGGTTGATACTGGTGCAAATAAGTCTTATTTGGGTGCAGCTGGCTGCTTGATGGTAACATCAAACAAGTTAAAGTTTGATAAATCGAAAACTGGCATTGTGGTGTTGGCCAATGGATCAATGGAAGCCATTATTGGCGAAGCAGTCCTATCGATATCGATTGCAGGAATAACTCGTGAGGTTAGCTTTCGGTTGGCACCCGGGTTAACCAATCAATGTATTATGGGCTTGGATTGCCAAAAGAAATTTGGCTTGGTGATCGATTCGAGTATTCAACGGTTATGGCTTGCTGAGAAGCCAATTATTCGCTTTGCGTTCGGTGCAATCAATGATGATGATGATGATGATGATAATAAGTTTGCTGACATCACTCTATTATCAGATTCTGAGAAAGAGGAACTCGATATCTTCCTTCAACGAGTTATTCCTCCGACTCCTGATAAACTACCAACCGCTAAATTTGTTGAACATGTGATCGATAGTCAAGGGCATGGACCGATTCGTCAGAAGAATCACAGGATGTCACCTAAGGTTAGTGACGAGCTGGTTAAATTAGCCGACGATCTACTCCGTCAGAATATTATTGAACCTTCCAAAAGTGAATGGTGCAATCCTGTTGTTATGGTCCGGAAACCTGATGAGTCTTATAGGCTATGTATTGACATTAGGAAGGTCAATGACATTTCTATCAAGGATGCCTATCCACTTCCCTTCATTGCCGAGATTTTAGACGACCTTAGCGCTGCTAAGTACATTTCCACCATTGATTTAAATAAGGCGTAACATCAGATTCCTCTGAGTGAGGAGAGTAAGGTTAAAACTGCCTTTGTCGTGACAGGTAAAGGTCTTATGCAGTATACTCGGATGGCTTTCGGTCTTTGCGGAGCCCCAGCAACCTTTCAAAGGTTAATGGACCGAGTCATAACTCCTGATATGAGGCCGAACGTGTTACTTACTTGGACGATATTATAATCGTATCAAAAACCTTTGCTGAACATTTGTTTTTGCTTGAAAAGGTTATTAATAAATTAATCGAAGCAGGGTTGACTCTTAACCCTGACAAATGTAAATTTTGTGTACCAGAGGTCAGATATCTGGGGTTTGCCATTAACCATACGGGTATGTTAATCGACAATGAGAAAGTCCGCCTTATTTTAGAATACCCGAAACCCAAAAATCTACGCCAACTTCGCCGTTTCATTGGTGCCACTTCTTGGTACCGGCGATATATTCAAAATTACGCCAATATCTGTGAACCACTGACCCGCCACACCAAGAAAAATCATCCGTATAAATGGACGGAAGAGCAGGAAGTTGCTTTCCAAATTCTTAAAAAGGCCTTAATGTCACCGCCTATTCTTGGTTATCCGGATTTTAATGTCCAATTCCGATTAGAGACGTATGCCAGTAACTGTGGCCTTGGGGCAGTTGTTTCCCAAGTGCAGGATGGTAAGGAACGTGTATTAGCTTTCGCCAGTAGAATCCTTTTCTCCGCGGAGCGTAACTATTCCACGACGGAGAAAGAGTGCTTGGCAGTAGTATGGTCGATTAAAAAGTTTCGACATTACTTGGAAGGTTACCACTTTGAAGTGATAACCGATCACCATAGTCTGCAATGGCTCAAGGATATGCAAAGACCGTCTGGTCGCCTGGCACGATGGGTTGTCGACCTCCAAGAATTTAAGTTTAGTGTAAAATTTAGGAGGGGTACCATGCATCAGGTGCCGGATGCACTATCTCGAATGTTCGAGGAAGAAGACAACACGCTAACAGTCTTAGAAGAAGTCGAAGATGAATGGTTTAACCAACGCCGGGCGGCTGTCTTAACTCAACCCAATAAGTTCCGTGATTGGAAAGTAGTTGATAATAGACTATATCGCCGTCGAAACAACCCATTGCTCGAAGATCTGATGGAAGATCTAAACGCGTGGAAGCTAGTGGTTCCCATAGAGAACCAAATTACCATCTTACAGGAGGCTCATAAAGATCCACAGTCTGGCCATCTTGGCGGTCAAAAGACATATAACCGGTTGTCAATTCGTTATTTTTGGCCCGGAATGCTCAAAGACGTAGAAGCTTTCGTACGTAAATGCCCTACGTGCCAATTTAATAAACCTGAACAGGCCAAATCGCGCGGTCTGATGACCCAGCGATTTGTTCAAGAACCATGGTCGATGGTTGCTACCGATGTCATGGGACCTTTTCCCAAAAGTTCACGGGGAAATGAATACTTAATCATTTATCAGGATCTGTTCACGAAATGGATTGAAGTGGTTCCACTTCGTGTTGCAAATGCGACCACGGTTAGTAATTCATTTCGTGAAGTCGTACTTAACCGTTGGGGTAGGCCTAATGTTATTCATTCTGACAGTGGTACCGAATTTAATAATAATGCAGTTAAATATATAACGGCTGCTTATGGTATCCACCATTCTTTTACACCTCTCTACCATTCACATGCGAACCCTGTTGAGAGGACCAACAGGGTCCTCAAAACAATGATTCAGTCCTATATAGGCGAGAATCATAGCACCTGGGATCTTCACATCAGCGATTTCAGATTCGCATATAATACGGCTTTACATAGCACTAATCGCCTAACCCCAGCATTTCTCAATTTGGGGAGGGAGTTTCAGGCTCTTAACTCTTAGCGTCGTCTTGTGGAGGGGGAGGTCGAGTTGCCCCCTGCCGACGTTGCGCAATGGACAACTCGAATGTCACGGCTTAATGATTTGAGAGAGAAAGTCTCCCAATATCAGGACAAGGTGTTTGTAAAACAGGCCAAATACTACAATCGTCGTCATCGCGATCTTACTTTTAAGGTTGGCGATCGAGTTAAAAAGCCGTATCACGTTGTTTCAAGTAAGCGTGATCACGTGGCTAGTAAATTGGCCCCTGCGTTCCATGGTCCCTTTACTGTAGTTAAAGTAATATCACCTGACGTTTACGAGTTATTCTCTACGGGAGGTCGTTTAGCTGGAAGATACCATGTATCGCATCTTCAGAAATATTTCGTAGATGAAGTAGACGGAGAGCAGGATGCCGAGTCAGTCGATTCAGAACAATAAAGAATGATGGACCGAGATCTCTTAGAAATCCATTGGTCGGATTCGGATTCAGTTGAATCGGGCTCTTTGGAACCCATGCTGGACTCGGCATCGCTTCCAGTCGGAGACCATGATCGTGACCTTGATTTGTGCGCGGACGATCTCTATAGGTGTCGATTGAGAAATCGGTCCTACTCGTTAAACGATCTGTAAAATTGTAAATAATTATTAGTTTTAAGGATAGGATTAACCGCGATAATTGTTGTCCGCAAAAACTCCGTGTAGCTGACCGAAGAATTGACACAATCTTTAAAAATAAGACGTAATTTAAGGTTTCCTATCATCGAATAAAATGTTTTGAGTTTATCTGTTGAGAGGACCCTACTTGTCCTATGAAGAAGTGGAAGTGGACATTTTGGTCGCGACCCGCCTCTTCCTAAGTGGCAGGTTTTTGGAGCCGGAGGATGAGTTCCCTCCGACCACTGCTCCGACTGTAGAACCTTTAGCGTTACAAGTGGTGCCGGCTAACCAACCACCACGACAAAGAGGGAGAGTAGAGGCACTACCACCCCTTTTGCCAGCAGCATCCTTCCTGTCATTGGTGGAAAAAGAAGAGGAGCCGCTTCAACAAATTCAAGAAATTGCTCCGGTGCCTCACCAGCTGGAGTTACCTCCGTCAACACACCACAGGGAAGAGCGTTCCAGGGAATAGTGTATGGCGGAGGTAAAGAAGCAAATAGCCTCAGTGGCGAAGACCCCAACTTATTGGGGCAAAACAAAGGCCCGTCGTGGCAAGTATGGCAAATGCCTCCAGACAGGGCATGGTTATAATCATTGCCCCACTTGGAATTACCAGGGTTAATATTACAACTATTCCGATTATTTATTTTTTTTTTTGGTTATGATTATTATTTTTTTTTATGATAGCTTTTGTGAGCCCTTGTTGGGGAGGGTAGCCCCAACTTAATAAAAACTATATAGTTCGATAATCTTTGTATCTGTAATAATCTCCTGATCCTAATCCCATTGTATTGGTCAATATATTAATTAGTTTTGAGTAGACTTTCCACTTTCCTTGATAAAGTTATAATTTATGTCCGAATCTATTACTTCAGTTCTATATTATTCAAGAAATTCAGTATTCTATTCGCTTAGAATAGTAACTCAGTAATTAACTTTAACTCTTTAATTAAACTTTAACTCAGTAATTATGGATTCTGTAAATAGAATCAATCCGGGTTGCACCATTTGACCGTTTAAAATATTACTAACGTCAGACTCTTAATTTTAAGATTGGATTGGTAATTAATCCTACAGTGAATATTATTTAATTCTGGTCTGGCAAGAGACGACTCCATCATAAGGAGCTCATCTGGTTGACCCCCTGGGTTGAGTGTAACTCACGTGTAACTCACGAACTTGCAGTGATTGTGGCTCCGGCTTGTTGCGCCAAGCGATGATTGTGCTTAGACATTTTGGCTTGACGACGGTACGTGTAGCCTGTCGTCATTCTTGACTGGTGTGTCGATAGTTTGACACTTGAAGCGAAAAACTTTAATAAATAAAAATTAAATATACCAATATTAAGAATTATGTCGGGACGAGGATCGATTAGAGGTAGACGTCCTCTTCCAGGTGAGCTCTTTTATTAAAGACGATTAAAAATTGTGTAAATGTTGGAGTCGGTTCTCCGACCAAATTGAAAAGTCGAGTCAGTGTTCGGTGCGCGTCTTTTTGTGAATGGCCATGCCATGTAGCCGGTTTTCTACTGTAACCTCTAACATGGTTAAAATTTAATAAATTTGTCACATTGTTTATTTGTTTTTATAAAATTTTATGATTGCACATTAAGCATAAGCTGGAAAAATGCGTCATAGTACATAGTACTTAATAATAAGATTTATTTGGATAAACGGTACAGAAGGTAAGACTGGCATTATATACATATATAAATGTATTTATATTGTAAAAAAAATTGAATAAGTTAATTTGTGTACACAAATTAATAGGTTATTGAATTTTGTCTTTTATAAAAGCTTAGATCGGCAAAAAGATTTCCTGAAAACAATTAAGTATTTTAAGGTGAAGGAACGAAGAGCATTCCGTATTGAGAAATAATAAAGTACATTGGCCAGCACTCTGGACACCGCAGGTAACACAACCACATGCATAGACTTTGTCATACGACGCGAGACATATACAAGCTCATTACCGATGCTCCGCTACATCTTTCGCGTGTCAGGCATTGACGGCCATCATTGTTTCCTTGCCTCCCACCTCTCCTTCCTTTTCACAGCCACCGGACTAGCTAAGAAGCAGAATCAAAACAAAGGCACGTGTTGTGCAGCAGTAGAAGAGTCTTTGATCTCATTAATATGAGATTAATAAATTATAAATCTGAAATATAAGTAACGGTTAATTCACAATGGCTTTATGTCATTGTTAAATGTAGACAGGACTGATAGTGTTACTAATAGTTATTGGTAACAATTCAACAAGAATTATCATTTAGATAATTCCAAAACCAGAATATAAACGAATGTGCTCGTTTATTTTTTTAAATTAAAAGAATGTCAAACCAAAGTGCTTTGAAATCACTGATTTCAAAAGCATAAAAGGGGTTGTTCACGTCAGTTGAACGAACCAAAGATTCTGTTTTAGCAAAAGTCTAATTTAGCAATAGCATCGGCACGGCGTTGGCCAGTTCCAAAACTCCTAAATCATTAGTTTTTTCCACTTTCAATTCTTGTACCGAACACGTAGAGGAGCATCGTGTAAAGAAATAATTAGCAGTTCGTCGATCAGTCTCAACCGGTCAACACCTCTTGTAATCATGGTCTCAGAATGTTGGACTGAGAATTGAACCCGGACGAGCCCCGTCTGCTGACGGAAGATCCCGGTCAGTCTCATGCGACCAGCAATTCTTTTGACTATGATCTAGAAACGTTGAAATGAGAATTGAAATTGCGGTACTAGCCCGTCTGTCCATCGAACACGGATTTTCGATCCTCGATTATAGTATTGCACAGAATGTATTCCGTGCAGACGAAAATAAAAACGGAACCTTACGTTCGATGAAGTCCAGCGGTATCCTTCAAGTGAAAAATGCTATGCAAGCCAAGCAAACCCATACATGGCACTAGGATTAAATTCAACAAAGATTTTCAAGCTCAGCCCGTCGAATGTACGGAATGGTGAATTCTCTTCACTCCTTCCACCTTCAGGCGGTAGGATTAAGGTTAGGGTAAGTTAACGTATCGTTCCAACTTTTGAACCTTTTATTTTGTTTTCTATCAAAAAGAATATTTGTAAGCAACCTCTATTGTGACTTTTTATTCTTTACTAATTCCAAAATAAATTTCTAAAAGTGTCAACTTTTCGTTTTACTGAATTTCCCCCCTCCACCTCAGTAATTGAATTTTCCGAATTTGTAAAAGGTAACGCGGCTTGGCAGAACGTAAACTACAAGGTAAACGATCCCGCAACAATTTAAACGTGATTTGGAATCTTCCAAATCTCGGTAGCTTGAAGCCTCCGACGAACAATATCTTATTTAATTATTAATTAAATATTAATTATTTATTCCCTGTTCGTGACATTTCGATTTTCAGAGTGGTATGCCTGATTAAAAAACTAGGCATGCGTACAGCATGTTACAGCGATTGTTTTCAGTACTCTTTTCAACATAGCAAAACTAAAATCCCATTTCAGCTAGTTAACTTAAATTTGATGTATATTTATGTTATACATTATCAATTAAAAAGTTTTAAGTAATATTTTTTCATAGTATTTTATAAAAAATAAGTTTTTTGCAAAGTGAAAATTGCAATATTATTATTGTTAAACATTTTTAGTGTTTTTATAGAGGTGGTTCATTGTGTACCCAGGTTGTTGAAAATGAAAATAGCTTGTTAGTTTAGAAAAATCCTAAATTTTATTATTTAATTAAAATAAATCGTGTATAATATTCGTGCATTACCTAGAGAAGTGTTGTAGTTTTATATTGATGCAAAGAAGTGCTTGAAATTGGTGAAATTAAATAAGTACTATGACCTTGAAAAAAACCCGGTATATTGATGGCCACTCTCCCCTAAACTAATTATTCAATTATTATTGATTTCGATTAAACTGCCATTGAAATTAACTACAGTTCATTTTTACAATTTTATTTAATTTAAAGAAATTTTTTTACATTGCATAAGGCACATTTCATTACTTTGACATATATGACATGGCACGCGTAAAGCATACATAGAGACCACAATACACCCATGTCTGATGTATGCCACACAATAAACGTTATATTACCCACACAGCACAACTCCTTGCCTGAAGTTTGAGCGAAGTTGGCACTGCAAACTTCGCAAGTTTGCATTTGACATTTATGAAAACTTGACCTAACCAACAAAATGTCCACTTGTGCAGAAAGTTTGACGTTTGAAACTTGCTGGAAACTTTCACTGCAAATTTCAACTTTAGGCCTTGCGCAGTTGATTTCTATGATAGCTAGGGCTGCGCAATAGATTTTTTTAAACCTCCCATAGGGGTCACAATGATATGTTACAAATTCATTCAATCTACACAAAAAAATTTTTTTACCTTTAATTCGAAGTTTTCTAGAACCTTTCCTAAAACTTGCGAGGAAAGTTTTCAATTACCAACCAGGTTATACTTGCCGCAAGTTGTCCCGTCAAGCTTTCTGCACAAGCGGACATTTTCTTGGTTAGGTCAACTTTTCATAAATGTCAAATGCAAACTTGCGAAGTTTTCAGTGCCAACTTCGCTCAAACTTCAGACAAGGAATTGTGCTGTGTGGGTATATACTACTTATTCCATCGTTTTACTCCTATCACATCATTGTCATTAGTTAATTACCACTTATCATTTACCATCTACTAAAATTATAATTAAACGAATAAATAATTAGAACACTAGACAGAATTATTTATACATAAATGTTCATCTGTTATCAATTTTTGATTAAACAATAAACATTTCCTTTTATTCTCGTCAGACCTCTTAATGCGACCCTGATATGCAAGCCTGGCTGCAGAACGAAATTTCACCACCTGTGGCCGGCGTAACTCTTCTAGTTCCATGCGTGCATCTCTGGGAGGAGGGGTGTGATGTCAGGTATTGCTACGCTGCAATGGTACAGCGTCTCTATTCGCGCTTTTAGTACCTTTTTAACCGTCTAAAGTGCAATTAATGATGCAACTAAACGTGAGTGTGGCTGTTGGCTGGGGTCGAGGCCTTTTAAAGTGCGCATCTGGGGCTCCGGGGGCAGTAGACCTCTGTGCGTTGCGGGCTAACACCGCGAATTTGGTTAGAGGACCGGGGCGTGCGGTTGCTCGCATGGTTTTGGGGGAGCGTTACAGGTCGGAGGCCTGTAACAACCGCGAGTGCAACGAATTTTAGCCCGTAATGCACAGAGTTTCCGGGGAGTGTGGTGCGAGTGGAAAAAGAAGGTGCCCTCTTCTGCGTCCTCAGACGCGAAAAAGCTGATCATCGGGGTCCTTCGTTCCTCAGATGAGGAAGAGCAGGAGTAAAAGGGCGTCCCGCTCGTCGATATCAAGTTCAGGACTGACTTCTGCTGGGATTTCGAGCGGAGGACAACGGGGGAGAATTTTCATAACTGTCCCCTGAGGGAAAATAATCATACTATTAGTTACTTAAATTAATTTACATCGTAGATAATTATACTATTATTTATTTAAATTATTTTCATATCATAAATAATAGTATTATTATTTGTTTAAATTATTTTGATTTTATGAGTAATTATATTATTATTTATTTAAATTATTTTCATATTATAAATAATTGTATTATTATTTATTCAAAAGTTCTTTAAATTAACTTTATATTATAAATAATCATAGTATTATTTATTTAAATTATATTGATATTATGAATAATTATATTATTATTTATTTAAAATTTATTAATAACTTGTGTCAAATTATTTAAATCAACCTTATATTATAAATAATCATACTATTATTTATTTAAATTACTTTCATATTATAAATAATTGTATTATTATTTATTTAAAATTCATTTAAACTAACTTTATATTATAAATAACCATACTATTATTTATTTAAAATTCATTCAAATTAACCTTATATTATAAATAATCATACTATTATTTATTTAAATTATTTTCATATTATAAATAATTGTATTATTATTTAAAAAAGACAGAAAATTCCCTTCGAAATTGTATATAGTAAGAAAACAAATTCGATCCTAGGAAGGTAAAAATTACAAAAAACAGAATTTTTTCCTTTTTTGTATTTTATTGAGTCACGGAACGATTCAATGACTGGTGTGTCATCCTCATCAGGCTAATTTTTTATAAAATAAAAATATACACAAATTAAACACAGCACTAACAAACTAATCACAATAAATAAATTAATTAATTAAAAGTTTTTTACCTAAAGTACAATAAAACTACATGATTTTAGTCAATTAATTAAAATAAATATTCAAATTGAAAAATTGTCGTCAATACGGTAGGAGCATCATGTCCAAACTGATTACGAAGAAAGAAATTAATTGTACGATATTTGGTAAACAGGGGTCGATGTACTTAAATATAAACAGAGGTGTCAATCGCTAAATTGAAAACAGGGACAGTAATGATTAGACAGAGAAAAAACAATCATAAGTTCAGTCGGTCAATAAGTGGAAAATAGATTCTATTAAGATATAAAGTTTCAGATTTCTTATTAATTGTAAATTCGTTATTTTTGATGTGTAACATTTCTGTAAAAACGCGTTTTTTGTAATCAGACTCACGATCATTTTAAAAATTATTATTTTAAAAAAATTTATCTTTTTATTTTATTTTAAAAATTATTTTAAAAAAAAAGTATCCTGATGAGGATGACGCACCAGTCATTGAAACGTTGCGTGACTCAATAAAATACAAAAAAGGAAGAAATTCTGTTTTTTGTAATTTTTACCTTCCTAGGATCGAATTTGTTTCCTTACTATGTATTATTATTTATTTAGAATTTATTTAAATCAACCTTATATTATAAATAATCAAACTATTATTTATTTAAATTATGTTCAAATTATAAATAATTGTATTATTATTTATTTAAAATTTATTTAAATTAACTTTATATTATAAATAATCATAGTATTGTTTATTTAAATTATTTTACATATTATAAATAATTGTATTATTATTTACTTAAATTAATTTTACATTGTTATTATAGCTATTTAGATTATTATTTATTGTATTGTTATTGCATACTTATAGTTGTTTGTTTTAATTAGGGATCCCTCTGTGAATAAAGGGTGGTGTCCGGTCCGGCCCGCTGGGGGTTTGGGTCGGGTGCAGGAAATTTCCTTAAAACCCAAAAGGTCGAATATCCAAATGGTCAAATTTAAGAAAGTCGAATCTCCAAAAGGTCGAATATCCAAATGGTCAAATATTCATTTTGTCGAACATCTAAATGATCGAATATCCAAACTGTCGAATTTCCAAATTCTCGAATATCCATTTTATCGAATTTACAAATTGTTTAATTTTCAAATTGTCGAATATCCATTTTGTCGAATTTCTAAATAGTCGAACGTCCATTTTGTCGACTTTCCTAATTTAAAATCGTTATGGAAATTTTAAATTTTGCGCATTTGTCCAATCTACTATACCAACGCATTTCATAGATAAGAAACTCACATAAAAAAAGTACGAACATTTGGACATTCAAACATTTGGAGATTCAAACATTTGGATATTCGACAATTTGGAAATTCGACAATTTGGATATTCGACTTTTTGGATATTCGATCATTTTGAAATTCGACAAAATAGATATTCGACAAATTGGAAATTCGACAATTTGTAAACTCGATAAAATGAATTTTCGAGAATTTGGAAATTCGACAATTTGGACATTCGACAAAATGGACGTTCGACAATTTGGATATTATCTTTTCGAATTTTACTATTAATTAATGTTAGGTCATCTTATTATAGCTATGGAAATCGGACCTTTTCATTAAAAAAATTTTTTTTGTGATTGAAAATAATCAGAGTTCAACACTGAGGTAAAACTTTTCTTTTGACAAGGATAAACATATGTTACATGAATTTTTATTGCCAGAAATAGTTTTTATCCCTGTTCCAGAAAAATATTATTCTGTTTCTGTTTCGCGCAAAGCGGTTTAGCATAATCTCAAATACTTAAGTCTATAATAATTATATTTTATTCAATGCATTTCTGTATCAGCACAAGAAAGGTTTTTTCTCAGTGGACATTTTCTCTCTTACAAGTCAACCCTAGCCTTAAGGTATTAGTCGCGTAAAATGATTTTCGTCAGATTTTTTTAAAACTTTGTATCTGTATTCATGACGTATTTATCTATGAAATGAGATCTATCCTATTAATTTTGACCACTTCTGAGCTTCAAAATATTAATTCAAAGTTTATACCCTTTACATGCAATAGCACAAAATGCATGTAAAAAATGTCTCTTATATTCATTTATCAAAAAACAAGTCGTCAGTTTTTCAAATAAAACTACTAAGTTACACATTGAGATAAAATAAATCCTTTAAAAAAAATTAATTTTATTGACCACGCCGTATAAAAAATACAATAATTTAAAAATTCATAATTTTTCATTTCCACATGGTTTCATTGAAAAATGTCGAAAACGTGTGAGCAATACATCACGATAACTTATAGTACCTGACTCAAAATCGTTAAAATTACATATATTACATTAGAAGAGGTCACAAGGAAGCAAGTGAGTTGATATAAAAGTTAATTTTTTGTTCTTTTTATTTTGCAGTAGTTTTGCGGGAGCATTTACGCGACTAATACCTTAATATTTCTAATTTTTCGTTAACGATTTGACTCAGTGGTTCATAGTTATTATCTTCGTCAAAATTATATTATAATGTAGTTTTCTCTAGATTTCATACTAAACTTCTGGTTAGCGCATATTGATAATCGATCAATTTGTGATGCTGGCGAAGGTTCTGTTGACGTCGGGGTGGGGTAGGAATTTAGATTGCTTGTTGACTGGAACGGTGTTTCGGTATTCTCGATCACTTCAGCATTTTTCAATGATGTTGAGATTGTGGTTGAGTCTACCATGTCGTTGATAATTGACTCCACACCGAGGTTTGGGTACAAATCCATAAGGACTGCAGTGCCATCTAGTCGTTGAAATTCGTCGTGTCTTCTGCTTAAAACTCCGGTGGAGCCGGTTGGCATCTTCCCATCCTTTGATTTTGTCTGAAGACAGCAAAATCCATTTAAAGCGTAAATTCCAGATTTCAGTGGATAACGACAAAGATAGCAAATGGCCAAAACGCTTATTATTAGAGCTGTGCAGAAACTCGAATTTTGCATGGGATCGAAATTCGAACCGAACCGAGCCCATGTAAATTCTCATGGAGAGGATCGAATTTTACAATTTTGCACAGCTCTACTTATTACCACTATTCCGGCATATACACCATAAACGAGGAAGGTTTGTTTATTTTGTAGGTGTCTTTGGAGTGCGAAGACTTGGAATTGTTGCTCGAGTTCGTCCAGCGTTTTGGAGTTACTCTCAAAGGTAGAATGCTTCAGCGCCGTGACAGCATCGTCCAAGGTCAGGTCCTTTGATCCAGTAAGAAGATGCTCATACTTAGATAGTGTGGGGGACAAGTGGGTTATATTCAGGTGTAACGTTGACTCAAAAATAAGCTCCGATTCTCCTACTTCAGCGATAGTTGCAGGGATTGTGAGGTCATTGGCCACAATGGAGCATCCAGGAGCCAATTTTAATATTCCTTCCTTTTTTAACGAAATAGGAATAGGAGTGCTGGCATAGCAGACAATGTTTAGCATCGTTGGGATGGCCCTTGAATATAACCATCCAGCTAGTGTAGGCAAGGGCTCTCAATAGGATGCAGGGTCGGTGGTTATCCTGATGTCGCAAAAGTTTTAACATTTCCTTTGTGGGTCGTATTAGCATAGACGCTTTGCAAGATGGTCGTTCTCGAAATGCATATATCAGCGTGCCCTTCAAACATGCGTGGTAAGCTGCAGTTGTCTTGCAAGATTTCCAATCTTGCTCTGTCAACAAGAGATACGTATGCCGTCCTTCGTCTATCACCAGGTAATTAGATTTGGATTTTACATATGCCCTTCCTGTTTCATTTCCAAGAGCACCCTGGATGGTGGAGAGGGAATGAATTCTAAATGCCTGATATATGTAATTTTCTAGGAGAGGTATGTCCAGCAGGATCTTTATCTTATGGTTTTCGCATGGAGTGGTAATGGTTGAAATCCGAGTCAGCTCGTCAATGCTGATTCTCGAGCCAGTAATTGGGAAGCTGACTCCAGTCAAGTTTCCTCGAATGTCTCGTAGAACTGGCTCTAGTTGTTCAGACGAAATTAGACCTGGATAAAGCCTTCCTCGTCTGGCCTCGTGCACCGCCTCTGACATAGTAGTAATTGCACGGATATTGTGGTCAAGCCCTACGCTCAAGGCGTTCATGAAGAAGAAAGCGGCATCCATGCGCTCTCCCTCAATCTTGGAGTCTTTCCCAGCCTGAGTCATTAGGGATTGAAATGCATCATGTAGCTGTTTTAGTTGGACGCTGTGGTGCTCTACTTGCGAGTGCAGAGTATCTAGCTGTGATCTCACTATGTGAGTTTGCTTGCCTATGAGATGTGACAAATTAGCTTGGGCTGCATTTAACTCTTGGATAGCTGTATCGTAATGCTCGAGATCATCATAAGTGAGTACTCCTGCCACTGGTCCAGCAATTTTTCCTAGGAACCCGAGAAATGGTGCTGTCTCCTCTTCCTAAGCTGGGATGTCATTTTCAACCGGGGTAAGTTTTGCTTTGTATTTTCTAGTTTCTCGATTTGAGTTCGGAATCGTTTCTGTAACTCCGAAACCATTTCCCATTTGTCTCCCCATTGAAACAATCTTATCCCTTTACCACAGACATCATTTCCAGGAGCACATTGGACTTGTAGCTTCTCACGTCGGGACATCAAATCGTCACCCACATGCTCATAGTACAGTCCGCAGCTGTTTTCGAATGGTGTAACCTGGTAGTTGGTGGTCGCAAGAGTCCCTTCCACGGCCTTGGCATTTGCGGATGTGGCTAAAGTCGTTATGATTACAAGAAATATGCAAGTCATCAATTCCATGTTTATCCTTTGTCACTGAATTACCTAAAACAAATATGCATTAGTATATTTTGAAATCTTCCATTTATTATTTACAATTGGGTAACCATGATTTTATCCCGATGTTTAGTGATTCGGTTACCCTGTTCATTTTCTAGGAGCACGTTGTTATTCTCTGTGAATCCTACTATGGTAAACGGGCCTTCGGCTCGTTTATCAAATTTATTCGTCCTAACCTCCTTGACGCTGTATACTTGGTATCCTAGTTTCGCGTCTAGGGGCGGGGCCTTTTTATCGTAATGGGCTTTGGACGTTTCCCTCGACTTAATCAAGTGTTCTGCCGCGACGTTTTGCAATTCGTTCATCCGAGTGATTAGATCCTTCAGATAGGAACCATAAGTCTCCACTGCGGGTACTTGGGGCAGGGAGCTGGGAGCTTGTGGCACGTGACCGAATACTAACTCGTGCGGAGTAAAATTGGTTGCTTCATGAAGCGCAGTATTATAGTTAAACATGGCGAAAGGTAGTAAACGATCCCAGTCGTCAAAATCCTTCGCATGATGTTTAATATAGTCTGTTAGTTCTATGTGGCTTTGCTCCAGGGATCCGTTTGTTTGTGGCCGATACCCGGAGGTTGTCAATTGTTTGACGTGGAATAATTTCTCTAGTCCTCTCAATAACGAGCTAATAAAACTAGGTCCTCTATCGATGAGTATGCAACGCGGTGGCCCATAAACCAAGAAGAGACGAGTGGCAACAGCGTGTGCTATAGTTTTCGTTTCTATATTGGGAATGGGGACGGCGATACAATACTTCAATAAAAATTGTCTTGCATCGTAAGGATGTGTCGATTTCAGTTTGGAGTGGTCCGCAGTTTTCCAACTGTATCCAAGGATACCTTGTCAAAGGGAGCAGCCGGAGTGTCAGTTATTATCAGGGGTTCACTAGTACGGGCTCTCATCAGTTTGTTTTCAAAACAGCTTTTACATCTCCGCACGTACTGAGTGACTTCATCGCGCATTCTCGGCCAGTGATATTTCTCTCGAATCCTTAAATAGATCTTTGTTATTCCCTTTTAGCCGCCTATTAGACTAGAGTGTTATTCCGAGATTATCTGGGATCTTAATTCAGGAGCTAAGACCTCAATCTTTCCGTGGCAAATGGTAATGGTTACATCGCCACGGCGGAAAATACCTGTTATTATCTTTGCTATCTGGTCTTGGGGAAGTATACCTAACAAATCACCCGAAATTACTATGCGACAGGAATTTTGTCCGTGTTGATGAAGAGCTTACTTCAGATTTTGAAGACTGTTGACTACATTATCCCAACAAACATCATCAAAGTGTCTTTCTTTCACGATAATTAAGTATACCTTATGGCGGCCATAAGGCGTAACGTAGATTTGTCCTTTTACGGGCTTACTATCCTGGATATCTTGGAGGTCGATTTTCTCAGTCGCAATAAGGAGTTTTGAAATCGAATTTACAGGTTTGCAGTCCTCGGAAATAAAATGGGCGTAATTGTCACGTCGGTACGTCAACGGTTCAGTCCATTGGTTGATCACGCTAGGGTGGGCCTTATCTTGTTTGTTTGCCAGTGGTTCTTGGGGCATCGGATCGTAATATGTGGTTTCCTGGGAGGACGAAGAAGACGGCGGATCACAAAAAGGTGCTTGAACGTTGATGCCCGGACCAATTGAGGGTGCGAGTGGTGGGCGTGCGCTGTGTCCTTCAATTTCAGCCTTCGGGGCACTGCGGTCTCTTCCTTCTCAACTCGTGGGGTTTAATCGCTTCTTTCTTTTTGAAATGCTTTGAAAGGAATTGACTGTGCCTTGGGGATCATAATGCTCCCGGGGGTGGGTGATTGATCGGGTTGGAATTCGAGATTTTCCTCTTCAGATTGTTCAATGAACTCTGGGATTTCCCGAAATCGGACCGCGCTTTGTCGCTTCGAAGGTCGAGGACGGCTGGTTAAAGGTGTTGCTTTTGTGGTTTTAGTGGGGTTTGCTCCCTTCCCGACAATTACCGCATCAGGGCTACTCACCCTTGTGTGCATTGCTTCGCGATTTTTATTGAAAGTCTCGATAAAATTTTTTATTCGCTCGGCAAAGGCATCGTCGGCCTCGGTAGGGAGGCCAAAGTGTTCAAGATGGTCAAGTTATTCCTGATCATCCTCCCCATCTGAGACATGCTGCTTTTGTGGGTTGCAGTTTAATCCTTCGTAGTCCCATAACAATGTGTTGCTAGTGGGCTCCGAAAAGTCTGGCTGCGTCTTGGCAAGGGCACCTTCGAACCTCCGAATAAACTCGTTTATCCCTGCAATCAGCTGCTACCTTTTTTCTTGTGGAATTTCTAAATCCTGCAAATCAGAGTCGTCAGTATCTTCATAGTCACTATTTGGGCATTGTTGTCCTTCGATAATCACTTGGTCAAGTGGTAACACCTCCTCTTCAGACTCAAGTGGTGATGAGTCTTCCTCGGGTTCCATTAGTGTACCCTCTCTGGCCAATAAATCGGTATTTTCATTGCCTTCAATTCCTTCGTGTGCTGGCACATGTTCCCATACAACATCGAAAGGTTTTATAGCTTTCATTAGTCTCTCGTATGCTTTCTTATTCTTCACAGGTTTATTTTCCGTGGAGTCTTCTTCGTCCTTTTCCTCATCGCTAGAGGCCTCACTTGGTGGGGAATCGGATTCACGAAGGGTGTTGGGCTTGGGTACCTCGGATTTCATGCGTGTTCTTAATCGTTGCGCAATGCAACTCTTATCGGCATCGGGAAGAGGCGAGAGTTCTCGAGAGGTCGTAGATTCTTCGTCGTTTGGGACCTTAGGCTTAGTCTTACCCTTTGGCCTCCCTCGATGTCTAGGTGGTACCAAGGTTTCGAGTTTACACTTGGTGGCAGTTGTAGGTGCTGATACTTTAACGATGTCAGTGGTGATAGGTTTTTTAAAGAGGGTCATCTGCAATTCAAATGCCTTATTGGTTCCCGATAACCTTGATGAAGATCCTAATCTTGATGTCCATTGAAAAGAAGTTGCGGCTTCTTCAGGGGGTTTGGAACCAACGGATAGAATTTCCTTCGTCGCTCTAGGTCCCAGTGAAACAGGATTTTTAGGCCGACGTCCTTCCTCTCGGAGTGTCTTCTTGTGGTTCGCTCTGCTTAGTCTTTTCAGCAGCAGCCCTTGTGAGGACCAGGACGCGGAGGGGGGCTGCTTGACACATGCTCAGAGCCGCGTGTCCCTTCCGGGTTTCGTTTTCCGTTATTTCAGACGGTTCGAACGAAGGCGTTACGACCAGTCCGACACTGGACTCGGGTTCCTATCCGAAGGATTATTAGATAATGCTTCTACAATCCTGTTGATTTAACCAGCTTTATTTTCAAACTTATATTGATAATTCTGCAACCGTATACGCCACCTATGAATGCGGGGGCCGGGATCATCAATATAAGTCATCCAATCAACGGGTTCAAAATCACACGCCAAAGTGAATTAGCGACCATATAAATAAGGTCTGAAGTGTTCGGTCGCATGCAATATCCCAAGGCACTCCTTTTCTTCTTTTCTGTACCTTTGCTCGCAGTCCCCCAGCGTCTTTGAAAAATAGGCCACAGTTAGGTCGATTCCGTCACTTTCCTGTGTTAGCATTGCTCCGACAGCTTCTTCAGACGCGTCGCAGGTTAGCTTGAATTCTTTGGTAAAATCTGGATAGTGTAAAATGGGCTTGCTGCAGAGATATTTTCAGAGACACAGAAAACTCTCTTGTTGCGGTTGGTCCCATTTCCAAGTAATGGTCTTTTTTAACAGCTCCGTCAAAGGTTTTGCTAACTTTGCGTAATCCTTAATGAATCGACGGTAGTATTCCGAGAGACCTAAAAATTGTTTAATCTCTGTGGGATTTTTGGGTTGCGGAAAATTTTTAATAGCAATTATCTTATCTGGATTAGGCTTTACACCCTTTTCACTGATTACATGTCCGAGGTAAGCCACTTCCGTTTTCAAGAAATCACATTTATCCGGTTGGAGTTTTAAATTTGCGTTTCGTAATTTATTGAAGAATCGTCGAGCCCGCTTGTCGTGCTCCTTAAGAGTTTCAGAGGGAATGATAATGTCATCAAGGTACACCACGGCTTCCTCATCTAACATTGTGTGTGACACGCCGTTTAATAACCGTTGGAATGTGTGTGGGGCGTTTTTGAATCCCATTGGCATTCAAAGTGACCGTTGCGGGAAGAGAAAGCAATCTTATGCCGGTCATCGGGGTGAGTTTCGATTTGGTGAAATCCACTAGCGAGATCAAAAACAGTAAAATATCTGGCTTTCCCGAGCTTCTCGAGAACTGACGTGATGTTAGGGAGGGGGTAAGAGTCCCCAATAATTTTCTCATTCAAGGCTCGATAATACTACCACTCTCCATTTTCTTTCGCCCGAAGCGTCGAGCTTCTTGGGCACGATCAAGAGTGGTGCATTATAGGGTGAGTTGGAATGTCCGATTATTCCAACGTACATCTGTTTTCGTAACTGGGCGTCAATTTGTTCTAAAGCTTCGATAGGTGAGCGATATTGCTTTCTATGGATAACCTTGTCGTCGATAGTCGGGATCCTATGTTGGACAAGGTGGGTGCATGAAAGTTGCTCCCCACTCAAATGGAAAATGTCAGCATAGTCCTCCGCCAAGCCCATCACGATTTTCCGCTCTTCTGGGCTCAAGTAAGAGGTATGCAAGGCGTTTTTCACCTTCCTGACTCTATCCGCATAGGATTGCACCATATCATCTTGAAATTGTTCGGGATCGGTATCTGTGAATTCCTCTTCCGGGAATTTACAGTAATCGAAAGGGATCAGCTCCTGGGCTGGCATTCTAAAATCGACGTCCTCCTCGGTGGTATTGATAGCCATTGCATGACAAACGCCATCCTTACTAGATACTACCGCTTCTTCTAAAAAGACTCCTTACGGGGTATTAATTCGTGGGAAATATCCTACTTTTATGTTTGGATTAATGACATCAATCGCCACGGGGGTCCTAGATCGTGAGCTTATTCGGAACACTCTAGAAAAAGGCTTTCCTTCTGACCGTAGTGATTCTTTAGCCCTAAGTGATTCCTCATCCACGAATGGAATAGGTGTCACGAGGTTAGAAATGGTCACTAGGGAATTATGTCGTAAAGAAAGTTGCGCCTGTTCCTTTCTTAGATAAGGTCTGCCCAGGATACCGTGGGTTGAAATTGGGAATTCATTTCGTACCACGTAGAACTCTTCTGGTTTTTCGAAAATTGTGAAATTAATGGTACCCAGTGTCTTAACTGCATGCTGTGTAATTCCTTTAATCTGAGTGCACTTGTCTATCGCAAGAGTAATTTCGGGATTCAAAGCACACAGTTTAACCAGATTCGTGTCAGACCCTGGGTCTACCAAGAAACTCACTTTTGCATGCCTGAATTCAGGAGCTTGCAACCGGACCACGGGGGAGTCTAATTGAACGGCGGAGGGGTATTTTGTCTCGGCTTTTGCTCGAAGGACCTTACCGTATTCTCCCCGAAATGCACGTTCCGTTGACGCTGGGGAGTTGGACTCGCCGTTGCGTCGGGGCAACGAGTCTGGGGGAAGTTTAAATTATCACGTGGCGCAGGGGACGTGGCTCTGGGAGGGGTCGTGCTAGGTTTATACTCATGAGGAGACCTGTTATATTGACCTGGTGGTTGGAATTGAGGTCGCGAGGAGTAAGCAGGTGTCTGAGTATGGCTAACTGGCTCTAGTGGCTGACGCGGGGTAGGTTGGATGGGAAATTGGGGCATCATGGATCGGTAAAACTGAGCCAATTGTTCTGGAGTAAATTGAAGCAAATTGGAATTGGTTTGTTTCGGATGGGGGTGTGAGTGGGGCTCTCGGTCAGGTTCCGGCTTCCGTCTTTCTGAGTTTCCCGATCTTTCCATTTGTCTGGAATATGGACTCGGTGGTCGGGGACGCTCTTCCGTCCGCGTAATGTGATACGAGGACACCCTAGCTTTTTCTGAAAACCTCTGCCTTTCTTCCTCTTGAATTGCGTGTTCGAGGGCCTCTTCCAAATCAACAGGGTTCCGAGTATCGATGAAGGTAGACATCTCTTCAGGCAGTCCCCTTATAAAGTCTCCCAATGCACAGTCGATAACCGGCTGGATTATAATTTTGCTTTCCAATACTGGTATCGCTCGACCACTCATTTCGGTATCAAGAAACCGACGATTATATTTCGATTCTAGGGCATGTTTTGCTTCGCTAATTAAACCCTGTAGGCGATCGTAATAATCATTAACCAATTCCGGTTGTTTCAGGCGAAGGGTCATAATGGTCTCGAAGTACCACTGATACTTCTTAGTTTGTGCGAAAAGTTTCTTTAAATGACTCAAAAAGTCTGCAACTTTATTAAAACATTTGTCACGGAAGCTTTCCCGGGCCGGTCCCTTCAGATTACTATACACGGCCTTGATAAAAGCGGGCTCGGCTGCGGGGGTTACGAACACCGAACCGTTTACCACGTCTTGTATAAATACTTCGAGGGGGGGGGGGTTTCTGCCATCAAAAACGGGTATATGGTATGTGCTTTGTTGCAAAGTCAGGCACTCGAGGTCGGAAGCCATGGCCGCGCTCGTATCATGACTTGAAGCTTGTTGGGATAACGAAACATTAAAGTGTTCTCCCGGTATTGGTACGTGGTCCCTAGTATTCTGGTCACCGTTATTGTGACTTTCATTCGAGTTGTTAGCGTCACCGTCCGCCATTTTAATATCGAAAGTTTTAACCTTGGGTATTTTAATGCAAGCTGAAACTTAAGAAAATAGTGGTTAATCAATATTCTGGAAACATTTTCTCTTTAATTCTGTGCGACTTGGTAAAATTTCGAGTATTTTGGCGCCACCGCGGAAATACTTGGAACCTGGAGGGTTAATTACCCAAAAATTTGCGAACGATTTTCTCAAAGCTATTGAATTAATTTTGTTCTTCGTTAACCTATTCCAATTTTAACTTTTGCCTGCTTTGCTCAAGATTGGAAATAGACTCGTTGATTTGTTGCGCTCTTTTTGTAGCCTATGTCAACATATGGAAATTGAATTTAACTTCTTAGATCAATGATTTGACTCTTTTTGCTAGCTCCCAATTGTAATTGTTAATTCGGCTGGAATTTCTAGCTAAGTTGTTTAGTCGATTACTCAGTAGGCCAATTTGTTCTTCGGTATTATTGAAAGTGACAATTTTCCATTTTGGGGACATGACCTAATTCAATTTAAGATTTTGAAATTTATCCACTAATTCATCAACTATTTCCTGTTGTTTGGTAACCCTTTTGCTCAATTCCTCAGTGGTTTGAAGCACCTTATCGTTTGCTTCTAATAAATTAGCTAGTCGTGAAGACAAGAGTTTGACACGATTTTCTAAGCTTTTGACCTGACAATTAGGTACAACATTGGAAAATTCTACCCTTTCACCATAATCTTCAAAATCTACTACTCTACTGATTATCTCTTCCCACTGATCTTCCTGAAAAATAACAGGATTTACGTTCTCCACTCGAGGAAACATTGATTTTATGGTGTGCTAAACTGGACTATAATATAGCTAAGTCCTTTAGCGGAATTGAACTCGAATTTATTTTCTAAATACGTTATTCCCAGTTTGAGTCGGAATCTAAACTCCATTCTGAAGATGCATCTACCTGAATAGTAGGGGTCAATAACCTGGCGGGGATCGCTCCTTCCCTAAGCATTAGGCGAACTGCTGCTGCGATTTCAGTATCAAGATCTCCCTCTTGTTCAGCAATATTTTGCTCTGCTGCCGGAGGGGCGATCTCTAGGACCGGAGGGGTATCTTCGGTAGGTGTCGGATCGAATCGCTTTACATTTTGAACTGGTATTTGTTTTTTAATTGGATAGAAAGGTTTGTAATAGATTTTCGTATATTCTGGAGGAGGTTCTTGACCAAAAACGACTTGTGAAATTTCGTCAACGGAGATTTGTTTGATTTCTGAATTTCCCTGAACCAACTTAAAAATTTTAGATTCTGGGTTATTTCGAGCATGTTTTCTTCCCGTTCGCGTTCTCACTTTGCTTTTTCGTTTAGCCTCAGGATGAACAGTCATCATTGAAGTTGACATTTTGAATAGTCATAATGAGATGATTAAACAAAAAAAAACCTTTGCCTCAATTTTAAATTTTTCTGGTTATTGAACAGAGACTGCCGCAGTTTTTACAAACTCAGCGCGTACGTGTTTCTCGTACTGGAGAGTATACTGATCCAGCTTTTTTAAGTGTTTATAGATAGAAAGAAAATTTGTCTTAATCTTACTATCGATCTTGCCTTGAAATCGCACGGAATTTTCCACTCCGCCCGCACTGTACTCACAACAGCTGGGAGAGTCACAACCTCTCGAAAACAATGTTTGCTTTTGTGAAATCAGTGCCTACATTAATCTCGGTAGTCATAAACCAAAATTCTCTGTTAGATCTTGCAAGTCGAGACACCACTATTGTTACAAACTCAGCGCGTACGTTTTCCCATACTGGAGAGTATACTAATCTAGCTTTTTCAAGTGTTTAGAGATAGAAAGGAAAATTTGTATTAATCTTACTATCGATCTTGACTTGAAATCGCGCGGAATTTTCCACTCTGCCTGCACAGTGTTAACAACAGCTGGTAAGAATTATGACTGTTGAAATTACAAATATTCTTGTAATTACAACTCTATGTTAGTGGCGCTTGACGTGAAGGTTCATTCAGGGTTTAATTGAGATTCGGAAGCAACACAAAAAAACAATCCAAACTTGGATCATTTATTATCTTAAATTTACAATTTAGTCAGTTCAAATTAAACTTTGCATCTTAGATGCCTCTTAGTCCTAAAATTCCTGAGCTCGTTAAACCGATGACGTGATGGGAGAGTTTAAAATTTGGGATTTACAATTTCTGTGAGCGACTGATTTCTGTTTCCGCTCTATTCAGAAGTTCCTCAAAAAAAAACAAGAAAACTCCTTCCAGTCTACTAGCATCTTTTCAGAAGTTAGACAACTATTCGAGAGATTTTGGAGAGGGAACGCTGCGTTCAAAATAGGACGAGTTTCTATTTTAGTTTTGAGTTCGTTCTCAGGGACATGAGTTTCCAACGATTTTACATTTTTTAACTGGTTTGTTCGACGCGATCTTTATCCTCTTTTTCGAGTAGCATCAGACATGTCAGCATATCTGTTCACAGTAAGAATTTTGCTAGGCTAGAACATGTCCTAAGGAAGGGTCAATTTATAAAAATCGACTTTCCTTTAGCAAGGGATCGAGTTTTCCAAACACGACCCGAATTCACAACATCTAATTTTCGTGGTTTCCAAAAACGTTTTCAATTCAAAATTGAAACTCAATCGAAAATCAATTCAAGGTTCATAGATTGACTCAGAATTCAATTCCACTTAGGATTGGAAGGTCTTAAAACATTGGTCCGGAGCCGTGTCTACCAGCAGTAATTGCGGAGCCTCGTCCGCCTAGACCAATGATTAAGGTTAAAGATAATAGTTTGACTGATCCAGCAGATTGATGGCTGCCAGAAGAAGATTATGTCAAATTTTCAGAAATTTTTCTTTTTCTCTTTTAGAGTGCAGAAATTAGGCAACTCTTAATAGTTTTTTTTCTTTTTACAAGACTGTAATCGACACGACAACAGTGGAATGGATTTAACGTAAGCAGTCTATTAACAGATAATTGACAAAGTACGTTAGGGAAATTTTTGATCGGAGTTTGAAAGTTGGAATTTTTATTTTAAATTTCAGATGATTGTCCGGAGCCGTGTCTACCAGCAGTAATTGCGAAGCCTCGTCAACCAGGACCATATCATAAACTTTAAAGAAGCACGGAACTGATGATAATGTGAAGTTACCACATAAAAAAAAATCTCTAGGGGTTGAAATTTTAAGTAGTTTTCCGGAGCCTCGTCTACCATAAAAAATTATTGCGGAGCCGTGTCAACCAGGAATTTCCTTAAAACTTCGAAACTACCGTTCGAATTCGCGTACGGCAGCAAAGCCGCCGTATAAAGAACCAAGACGTTACCGGATGGTGACGAAAGAGAAATGAAAAGGTATAATTTTGTTTCCCGAAGAGTACCATAGACGGAAATGAATTCGAAAGAAAATGATGAGGATTTTATCATTTATCATTTATCAAAATGCTTTAAAGCTACGTGATGAATTTAGTGTTACCAGAAGGGTAACAAGAATATCAGATCAAAATATAACAGAAGAAACCATACAAAACGTCAGAAACACAACGTGATAGTTGCTAACAGTTACTAAAAATAACAGAGATAAGAAAATAAATTTTTTTTTGTTACCCAAAAGAAAAGGGTAAAAAGGTAACGTGGCTGACAGCTACGTGAGGAAGACCCCACCGCTGCCACCACAAGCTTGTCACGAACCAGGGAATAAATAATTAATATTTTAATAATAATTAAATAATATGCTGTTCGTCGGAGGCTCCAAGCTGGCGAAATTTGGAAAATTCCAAATCACGTTTATGATTTGCGGGATTGTTTACCTCGTGTATACGTCTGCTAACCACTAGTTACCTTAAATATACTCCTACGCTTCAGTTGGAAGGAGTTCTAGGGTGTTCAAGTCAATAAAACAATTTAGATAACCTTTATGCATTTTATTAAAACTCAAAAATTAAATATGACAATCATGCCAGTTATTAATTAGGTAAAAGACATGTAATGCGAGCATCGACTTATATCCGAAATTAGAATTTATTTCACCAGCTAGAAATTCCAGGCATTCTTGATTTACAATTAATCAACAAATTCGAATTATATGCCGTTGCGCATCCGCTAGGTTTCGAATTGAGTTGATTTGAGTGATAACTACAATCTCGAAATAAAGTTAAAAGGTTAAATAAATTCGCTATTCTATGGCGTTCGGATTCGAAAAAGTTATTATTCGAATTAAATACAAATTTTCGCACAATAAATCTTGAATAAAATTGAAGGTTAAAAAAAATCGATTATAGTTCATCATACAATAATTCTTCAAATAGAATTTGACATTGTTAACAAATTCAATTTCATATAATTTAAATAAATTAAATAAATTTATCATTCAATAATATTTAAATTCAAACCAACTGCCACTAAAAATTGATTACGGTTCATCATACAATAAATTTTAAAATAAAATTTAGAATTGTTAATAATTTGAATTTCGAATGATTCACATTATTTGAATAAACTAATTATTCAATTATTGTTAATTTTGATTAAACTGCCATTGAAATTAACTACAGTTCATTTTTACAATAAATTTAAAAACGAAATTTAGAATCGTTAATAATTTGAACTTCGAATAATTAAAATTAATAAAATAATTATTCAGATAAAATTACAATTATAACGAATTTTAGCTTTTGAATAAAACTTTTACTAATTTTCTTTTGATTCAATTTATTTTAATAAAATTTGTTGTTTTCTAATATGCTCTCGAATAAATTGAATCTTGTGAGAACTTTTTTTTTCCAGAATATTACTTATGAAATCATTTAGTACTTTAACAGATTTTTTCTCACTTACCCTACCTACACTACCGCAGGAACACGCAGGTATTTCACTACGGGCAAAAACTGACTTCTTGGCTGAGACGATTTTTCGTGGTTTAAAGTGCCCGGATTGCACTTTGGAGTTCACCACCTCTCGGACAGTTCAGGTACGGTTTCAAATATCTGGTAGTCCCAGGATGGCTGGTTTGAACTTCGCGATAAGACTACGTTTTTATTTTTGTCTGCGCGGAATGTATTCTGTGTCACTATAATCGAGGATCGAAAATCCACGTCAAATCAATAGACGGGCAAGTCGCAATTCGAATTTTTCAATTTAATACCCCTAATAGGACATTGCCAAAAAACGTATTAATTGGTTGAAACTGATTGTCGTGCTGCCCTTTATTTCTCTACTCGTCTTTCCCTCTACACGTTCACCACACGGCTCTTGGTGGGAAATTTTGATGATTTGGATTTTAAAACTTCGGGGATTGGTTGAATTTCTTTGCTGAGGCAGAACTCAGTTCGTTCAACTATCGTGAACGAACTTTCATTTTAATTATTTTAAAGCAATTGTTTCGAAACGGCTTCGAATTGAGTTAAAAAGCAAGCTGGCATTTCGCAATTTCAATCGTTGAAATTACTGTTAATAATTTCTATAGATGAAATATTCAATCACTAACAACTTGTTAGTGATGATACTAACCCTTATAATAGTTCACAATCACAACGTGAATGTGAACAATAATTTGCATTAGTTATGAAATTAATCAATTTTCTAGTGGCAAGATTAATTCATTTTACAATGCACGAACACGTGCATTTGTTTTGATGCAGTCATTCTGCCGATCAACTATGGGTTAAAGAGAGGGACGGAAAGTGGGAGGTGGGGAAACATTGATGGCCGCCAGCCGTGTCGCGTGCCGTATATCGGAGTATTGCCCGTGCGTCTATATGTGTTACGAATAAGCGACAGAGTCTCATGCTGGTATTGGTACCTGAACCTCTCCGTGAGTGCAACACTCATATGTGCAATTCATACACATGCTTTCCTTTATGGTACCCTTTATGGCACCTAATTAATTACAGGTACCTTGCACCAGTTGATTAACAAACCCGTCAATCGTCTCAACCATTGAAATGTTGACCTTTACCCACAATTTTGAATTTTAGGCTAAATTATAATCATATGTATAACTTTTAATTCATCCATGAATATGGAAGTCATTGGATTCTCTTCAATAATCCCATAAAAATGAATATTTAAAATCGTTAAATTTTAAATATTCACCAATCGCAACATTGTGATGCAATTTGTTGCATTCTTTTTTTCTTTTCTAAGTTTAGATTTTAATTCGTTTTCTTTTTACATTCGGACGGATTTTCAAGCGCTGGAATTCGCTGACGAATTGCCTCTATAGTGACAGGTGTAGCAATCCTTTTTGTTTATTGCTACATCTTGAAAGAATTACCTTATGGTTTCTAATTTTTTTTCATTATTGTTCAATATTATTATACTATTATTACATGTTATATATATTTTAACATTATGGTAATTTATTGGAAACAATTACAACCGAAATATATATATATATATACATACATATGGATAAATGCATTTAGACACAGAGATTCTTTCGGTCACTATTTCATATTCTACTACGTATGTAACATTACTAATATTTATACAAGCAGTGCATAATAGGGTGGTCCAAAATCAAAAATATATTTTTTTTAATGCTCTCACCCCCTAGGATTGTTCTATATCGAAAAAAAACTACCCCTATTTTTTGTTTTTGTTTTTATTTAGATGGGGCTCAAAGCGCTCAAAGTTTCCCATGCAAAATGCATGTGAAAAAAAGGCTTTTTCGTAGAAATGGTATAGAATCGCTGAAAATCAGTATTTTTCAATCGCCCAACTTTATTTCTCTTCAGAAGACTTCAAACAATAATGCCAAATTGTTTATTTAACGATTTTTTAATATTAACTATTTTTTAAAGGGCCTCAAAAAACCCCACAAATTACAAAATTGGGTTTTATTGGGTTTTTTGGGGCCCTTTAAAAAATAGTTAATATTAAAAAATCGTTAAATAAACAATTTGGCATGATTGCTTGAAGTCTTCTGAAGAGAAATAGAGTTGGGCGATCGAAAAATACTGATTTTCAGCGATTCTATACCATTTCTACGAAAAAGCCTTTTTTCCCATGCATTTTGCATGGAAAACTTTGAGCGCTTTGAGCCCCATCTAAATAAAAAATAAAAAAAAAATAAAAAATAGGGGTATTTTTTTTCGATAAAGAACAATCCTAGGGGGTTAGAGCACTAAAAAAAAAACATTTTTGTTCTCCCATGCATTTTTTGGACCACCCTAGTGCATAATCATCAAGAAATATTCCCGTTTTTCAAACTCTATCACAGTTTCATTCGTTACATTAACTATTCTTAATATTTCACGCAATAACTGAGAAACGAACCGAAAAACAGGTTTTTTTGTCAATATTTCAAAAACGCTTCTTTGGAAAACTTTTTGGTGGTCATTTGCGTTTTTAGAGACCCCAAATTAGCCTAAAAAACACATTTCCAAAATAGTACCAAACATGAAGGAAAAATTTGTAAACTAGTGATATCATGCAAACAAGTAATCATCAGAACCGCATAGTGCCCACACTTTTATACCTTATTTATAATAAATTTAGTCTACCTGGTTTATTACGAATAAATTTTTAAAGCATAATCAGCCAAGAAACTTCCCCTTCATTTTATTGGCGGAAATAAAGGTGTGATAAAAATTGAACGTCGTCAATAAGGTACGTACTCACCGAGCAAAATCATTAGGATTTGAATCAGCTTTTTTGAAAAATTTTAAAGCTCTTTTGAGTTATAAAAAACAAGCTGTTGACATTGATTATCTGACAACTGGAGTTCTAAAATTCATTCATTTTTTCACATGTACGGCTATTGAATAAGGTGTGAATTATTATGCCGATAAAAATATTAAGCAGAAGTAATAAGATTTGTAAGTTAATTTCAGAATATGCATCTACAATATACTGTTTCATTGAATAATGAAAACATTTCAAAAATTTCAAAATTGGCAGAGTACACTCTGACAAATAGTATTTGTTTCCTTATCAGTTAAAAACTATTCGTTATTTATCCCATAACTATATGGCTTTTACCATCAATCCAGTTGTACTGGGAGGCTATCACGTAACTTTTGAAAACGAAAACGAAGCCGTAAACGGAAACTTCGTTTGCGGTTTTAAAGTTACTTAAGGAACCCCCTGATGATCTTTTTCTAAAAGTGTTTGCTTCTCAGAATAATTATTAATTCCTTTCCTATAAGAAATTATTTTAACTAAGTTAAAAAGGTCCTTACTTTCATTATTCATATCACTAACTTCATCATTTTCTGATTCTCCTTCAACATATGAAGTGTCGGGATTAGGAAATACTGATACCACAATGTTCTCATCATCTTGAAATAATTCTTTCAAGTTTGTTTCAGACGTTATACAAATATTATTTTTTGCAGAATTCCTCTTTCGATGTCATATTTAAATTTCAAATGAAAAATAAAGGTGACAAATACCCGAAAATAAAAAAATTATATAAATATAATTATATTTGTAATTACCAACGCATAAATAGGAAAAACATAAAAATATACAAACTCAAATAGTAAATATGCAGAAAAAGGAAAATAATAAAAGAGTACTCAACTGCAAAGTGAAGTGAAAAAATAAGAATTTAATTACTTAAAGCAAAAGAGTGTGAAAATACTGGTAAAAATAATAAAAAACAGTTATTTTTATTGCGAGAAAAACATCCATATAGCGAATGATTTAGAACTAACTACATACTTGTGAATAGAAATTACAAACCACAATACTGGTTTAGATTCAAATTTTTTTGAATATATTATATTACAAAAATTTGAACATTTAAAAATGCCCGCCAAAGAGGTAGTTTAAAAGCCTCCGCTAGATGGATGCCTTTCTTGCAATAAAAGTATCTTTTTTTTATTATAAGTATCACCATTATTTTCTCCCTTTTTTACTTTGAGAAATTGAATTCTTATCTCTCGACATAACTTTGTAGGTTAGTACCCTTTTTTATTTTTATTTTTCTGTATGTTTAGCATTCGAGTTTGTATATTTTTTTCTGTTTTTCTTATTTATGCGTTGGTAAGTACAAATACATATTTATCTATTTTTTAACATTTTTTTTGTCCGTTTTATTTTGATCTGAATTTGAAATGCCACGTCGGAAGAGGAATTCTGCGCAAAATACTATTTGTACAATATCTGAAACAAATTTTAATGAATTATTTGAAGATGATGAGCATATTGTTGTATCAGTAATTCCTAACCCAGGCACTTCAGATGTTGAAGAAGAATCAGAAGATGATGATGACGTTAGTAATCTGAATAATGAAAGTGATGATCTTTACTTTACTGATGAAAAAATAATGTCTTATAGGCAGGTGTTTAACAATTATTCTGAGAAGCAAACACTTTTAGAAAAAGATCATCAGTATGACTGGATTGATGGAGAAAAACCATATAATTATGGACTAAATAACAAATATTTGTTAACTGATAAGGATACAAATACTATTAATCACAGTACACCTGCTAAAATATTTGAAATTTTCTTTTCATTATCAATGAAACAGTATATTGTAGATGCTTCCTCTGAAATTCGTCTGAAATTGGTTTACAAATTTCATTACATGAGCTGGATATTTTCATCGGCATAGTAATTCTCACAACATTTAACAGCCGTACATGTGAAAAAGATTACTGGGCTAAAAATCCGCTTATAGAATGCCCAGTTGTCAGAACATCAATGTCCAGAGCTCGTTTTTTAGAACTAAAGAGAGGTTTAAAATGTTCCAAGAAAGCTGATTTAAATCCAAATGATTTTGCTTGGTGAGTACGTGCGTTATTGACGATGTTTCATTTAAATATAAAGCGCTTTGGTTTTTATCGAACCGCTATTTCAGCCGATGAAATGATGGTAAAGTTTTTTGGATGATTATGCTTCACACATTTCATTTGCAATAAACCAGTTAGATTCGGTATAAAAATGTGGGCACTATGCGGTTCTGATGGTTTTTTGTTTGAGTGCGACATTTATTGCGGGAAAAATGCGAAAAGTAATGCTACTTTAACTAAATGTCCTTTGGGAAGCCAAGTAATTTTGAATTTGACAGAAAAATTACTTTTGACTACCACAAAAAAAATTGTTTCAGTACCATTTGTACTTTGACAATTATTTTACAAGCACTGACTTGCTTGTTCACTTGACGAAAGGAAGCCAGAAAGTAATTAGTGTCGTTAGGAAAGACCGCGCAAGGGAAAAAATTATTTTAGAGAAAAAAGCTACTAGGGGAGCATTTAAAGTAAAACACGAAAAGAATAGTGGCATTAATTTCATGACCATTCTCGATTCAAAAGAAATTTTCTTACTCTCAACATGCGCTGGCGTACATCCCTTGAAAGATCAAAAACGTTACTCGAAGGAGAAAAAAGGCGAAAAAACTATCGCAATGCCCAATAGTTTGACTTTTAAAATCTGTCTTATTTACTAGTTTCAACTTTAAAAGTCTAACTTAAGATTCACAATCAGCGACCCCAAAAACCTTTAGGTAACAAGTTTCAAGCCAATATGATCATTTTAAAAACAATCGTCCGCCATATTGGATCCACCATTTTGAATTTTGAAAAATTGATATCAGATTCATAATCAGCGACCCCAAAAAGACCTGAGAAACAAGTTTCAAGCCAATATGATCATTTTAAAAAAAAAATAGGCCATATTGGATCCGCCATTTTAAATTTTGAAAAATTAATATCAGATTCGTAATCAGCGACCCCAAAAAACCCTGAGTAACAACTTTCAAGCCAATTGGATCATTTTTAAAAGAAATCGTCCGCCATATTGGATCCGCCATTTTGAATTTTTGAAATTCGACTTCAAATTTGTTATCCGCAACCTTGAAAACCCCTATATAGTCAATTTTATGAAAAGCCTTCACGATTCTAGTATTTCGTACAACCTACCATGAATTCGTAAAGAAAAATCCAATTCAGTCGACATTTTGGATCAGCCATCTTGAAATTTAAATTCGTCAATACCCCTATCATAGAGCTTGTACAATTTTTGTCACGATATATGTAGCACTTAAAAATCTTTCTCTACGATAAAGGATTAAAAAAAATCCATAATTGAAGAAAAAACACAAAAAATCGTGTTTTTTATTAAAAAACTGTCAGTCATTTTTTATTTATAATTATATGTTAATTTTTAATACGGATTTTGAAAGAACTTCAACGTTTTAGAACGGTTCTTAAACTATAAAAAATTACTATTGCCAAATTTTTCTCTCTACCTTTTACCTTCTAGATAAAGTGTCAAACTTCATGGACAAATTTTATACATTTGGTCCTTAATGGGTTAAGCACGCAGAAAAGTTCTAATGAAATTAAATAAATAAGTTAGTCAATATATACATATAAATAAGTATATTATAGAAAATGTCATATTGGATCGATTTCATGTTTTTACAGCAAACCTAAAAATCTAAAGAGCGTATAAAATAAACGCTCTCTAAATCTGAATTAGCCAAAATTTTGCTAATGGAATTAATAGTATCATTATTGACTGCTGAATTAGTTATTCACTGAGAAATTTCAAAGAGTAACCTTTTACTAATTGTTAGTAACACGTCAGGTTATTATTGGGTTATTATTGGGTTTTTTTAAACCTACAGTGGTTAGAAGGTTTTAATATGGTTGTTATACGATTCCCCAACTGTTGAAAAAATTATGGAAAACATTGGAATCTATAGTAACAGTTTTACATATTTTACGGATTTTACGCGCAGAGATGGGAATAATACTTTAATCTTATGTAAAATTCCTAATGCTTTTGTAAAATTACAGAAAAGAAAATTCGCCAGTTATAAAATAAATATAAGTATTAGAAATTCTAATATAAAAATAAATTATGAATTTTATTGTGAAATTATAAAAAAGCATTGTAAAATAAATAAATTATGTAATTTCACAAATTTTTGTATTTATCGTTTTAAACTTTGGCACTGCACCTGAACTTAACCTCAACCTTATGAAAATTCTAGAAAGATTTTGTTATTTTTTCGTAACAAAGGGGAGAAAAAATGTTTAATTAATTAAATCAACAGAAGTTGAATTTCTTTTTTCAATCAAATGTCCGTTGACGGTCAAAATGGATACATAACCAATTCGTTTTCAAGATATATCTTAACAAATAAAATGTGAAACTTGTTTAAGACGTAGCACAATTAGGTTTCTATAATTAATCATTTTGCTAGGAATTTTACATAAGAGGATTATGGATAAATACATCAAACTATAATATTTTACTTCAAGATAATAACATTGAGATTATAAACAGGATTTTTACATGCTTTTGTAACTTTACAGTTACTGGTGAATTTAATACTATGAAGGTAGGTGCTTTTATTACCTACTACCAAAGTAGTACATTCACAACCCTGAATGTACATTTACTGAAAAATGTAATATTACATTACTGAAAGCTGTAAATATTCAAGTTGATTAATATTATTGCTACTTTCCAAAGAGTAATATTACAGAAAGTTTCTAAAGTAACATTACAATACGGACGTAATTTTCCTGAAGTATTTTTTACAGTGTATTAATATTAATAATTTCATGGAATAACATAAACATTTATTGCTTAAAAATTCTTCAATTTTGGGATTAAAAACTGTAATTGTAAAACAGTTATTAAACATATTCGTATTGACAGTGTTACTCTGTATGTGGTCTGTAGTAAGAATGTCTTGAACTATCTTATAAACCCTTACAGCGTGCGTTGCGTAGGTATTAGTTAGTTAGGGCTGCTGACTGTTAGTGTTAGGGTCGTGCGTTTAATCCCCAGCAGAGGGGAATTTTTATGTTAGGTAGGCGATTATTAGTTATAAGTAGTTAAGGAGACTTATCACCGTTACCTCACAGTTAGGAAATTGTGTAGCTACTGATTATAAACACTTAACCTTCTGTTTATAGCATGGACGTATGAATTATATGGACGGAGCACATCTTTGCGGGTCGTACCTCTCGTCCGTAAGGGGGGATCCGAGATAAGTTGGCCGAACACACAGGAATACACAGTCAGCCAATCAGCGAGCGGCCAACTAGCTTCCCTCTTCCGATCGACCGAATCTACCCCCTCATCTAAAGTAAGAGCTTGTGCTCCGTCCATATAATTCTTAAGTCCATGGTTTATAGGCTTCCAAAGTTTTTTTTTTTTAATTGCAGTTGAAGAATAGTTTGTTAATGTTAGTTTGATCCAATTCCACGACGACGTCTTAGATGATAAATTGTCATAGTCTTGAAATTTATTTAGTACCTAAAGCTACAAATTTATTTGGTTACACATTTGTTAATGATTGAATTAGTACCTTCTGTAATGATGTGGACATCTCCTAATAATACGGGACAGATAGTCAAACCTCACAGTGGTGCTCAAGAGCGAACAAGTTTCACGAAAATATAAAAAAAAGGGGTAATGACATCTTATTCTATGCATCTTACACTTTAAAGCACCTTTATGATCGAAATCATACTTGATCGTGTTCTCAAAATAATCCAAAAACAAATAATTGTTTAAATAAATGAATGAAAAAATTCATTTTTTTAGAAAAATTTATGGCAGTCGATTCTATGAGAAAACATTTGAACATTTTGTGTAGAACATTTTTTAATACCAAGCGTTCTTTGTTCATGAAATCGTTATAAAAAAGTAAGTATTATTTTTTAAAAAAATAAAATTTATTTATTAAAAAAATGTATTCATGCTAATCGTTTTATGAGAAAAATGATGAAGATTTCGTATGTATTATTTTTTTGTACCAGTTGTACTTTATTCATAAAATCGTTATAAATGATACACTATTATTTGTTTATAAGGATTTCATAAACAAAGTACAACTGATACAAAAAAATGATACACACGAAATCTTCAAAATTTTTCTCATAGAATCGATTATCATGAATAAAAATTGTTTAAAAAAATTAAAAAATAATACTTATTTGTTTCTAACGCTTTTATAAACGAAGAAGAGTTAGTATAAAAAAATGTTCCATACAAAATATTCACAGTTTTTCTTATAGAATCAATTGCCATAAATAATTTTAAAAAAATTAATTGTTTTATTAATTTGTTTAAGCAATTGATTACTTCTGGATTTTTGTAAGAATGCGATCAAGTAGCATTTCGTCCAAAAATTGAGTTTTAAAGTGTCTTTATTTATTTTTCGCTAAGTTTTCCTTTTTATTTTCGTCATGGTACAAAATGAAGCAGACTCATCTATAATAAGTAACATCTAGTTGTAAATTTTTTAAAATAATTGAACTAGTTATCTTTCCTACATGGCCATCTCCCCCGGACTTACCCTACTATCAAAAACGATCTGTTTTGCCTAGAGATGGAACACTGAGTAAGTTATGTTAAAAAATATTTGTAAAATTTATAATTCTGAACTATCCAAAAAATGTCTGACAGACACACAGTGGTCCAAAATTGGAATTTAGTGTTCAAAATCCTCCACAGGCGTCAATTTTTAATGGAATTAATATTTTTTTTAAATTACTCTGAATTCAATGTTTAAAACATAGCTCAGCCCAATTTTTCATTTTAGCCACCATTTTGTCATTGTCTTAACAATTCTACTGAAAAAGTGTATAAATACCAAAATTACAATTGTTAATTAACTTCAAAATAAGGCAAAAGTGAGTTTTATTAATTAAAACATAGGTGAAAATACTCTCATAGTGCAAATAATGAATTTACAACAAATAATAATTATAAATAATTATCGTAAACCAAATGATGATTTTTGAAGTTAAAAATTATTTAAGAAATAATTTATAAACAAATTGCTATAAACAAATAAAGAAAACTGAAAATTATGAAAGATAAATAGCACCATTCGAGTGGTTACAATTAATTACTAAAATAACATGTGTGACATTCCCAATTTTTCGACTGTATTTGGTACAAATAAATAATTAATAAACAATAACATGACTCAGTACCTATCTCAGCCCTTGGTCAGGAAAGTTAAAAATTGTTAAAACAAATAATTTGTTTAAAAAAATTGTTACAAACAAGTAGATAAAAAACTAAAAATAATGTAAATAAATAGCGTCATTCGATTGTACGTGAAAATTTAACATTGGAAAATGTGTGATACTTTTAATTTTTCACTCTATTTGTTATAAATAATAAATAATTAATAAACAATAGCAATGACTCTGGACGCATCTCAGCCCATTCTTAGGGAAATATGAATATCAACAAAGTCAATACGGAGAATAAACTATTAGATTTGTTTCAACAATTAGCAAAAACTTTGGTTAACGTTCTTTACGTTAAATAAGTTGGTACCTTCGAGCTAAACAAACCACTTTCGCTTCACACGCCTAAAAAGGCCACTCCGGGGTTGGATGTCTAAAACCTCCACTGTTGTACAATCATTTGTATGCCGGAATTTATGCAAATTACTTTGAAAATAAGTTAGAAGGTTATGCTCATTTAATGAAATCGAGCGATAGACATAACACTACTTGTAGTCTAGTTCTACTTGAGAAGAGCGTGATCTAACTAACTGACAAACTCAGAGACCACGCAAACAAAATTGGTAGCGCAGTCGCTAAGCGTAGATAACTTAATACCTCTGCGCCTTGAGAATCTTCAGAATGCTGCTAAGAATTGCACAGTGGAATAATTGGAGATTGCCTCCATGTGAACAGCTCGCGTAGAAAGACAGATAAACATGTGAAAAATGTCAAATTTAAGGATAAAAATTATTACAAAGAAAAATTATGAATTTTTAATTAATTTACTTAAATAACAAAATTTATTTATAACCTTTAAACTTGTTCTCCTTGTTGTTTAAGGCCAAAAAAATCATGAATATTATTTAATGTATAATAAAGCCACACCGTAAATTTCTCGTTGTCCATATATTTTTTTTTTCGAGAAAATTCTTTGAATATTTTAATGAATGGGTTGTGGCGCCAGATACTCAAAGGAATACTATCCGGCGCGGAAAATTATTATAATAATTTGTCAGTTAAAAGACAGTTAAAAGAAAATTTAAGAAAAAGAACGAGACAAATATATTATCTTTGGTGGGGTGTGTTGTTCAGGTAGAATCATTAAAAAATCATTCATGCGTAATTAGTATCCTTACTTGCAAGCTACTTTTTTACTTAATGTTTACGTTTCGACCTGAGAAGATACACAATTTTCTAACAAAAATTTAATTTCTTTTTTTAACAAGTTAGTAAACATGGTGAAAAATCAGAGATTTGTGACTGCTAGTATAGTTGTAAATTTTCTATTCTTAAAGAAGATAAATACATTTCAGGGGCTGATAGTAAAAATGGATTATAATAATGATGGGAGCAAAAGTGGGTTATATTTACTAGGAGCAAAAACGGTTTAAAAGTTCCAAACAATTTCTTTATTTATCAAAGATGCTATCAACTGTTTGGAATTATTTTAATTTACGAATTTTGTTTTAACAATTTCGAATGTTGTAATGTAAAAATAATTAACAGACAGTCGATAGGATATTTTATAAATAAAGAAATTGTTTGAAACTTTTAAACCGTTTTTGCTCCTAGTGAATATAACCCACTTTTGCTCCCATCATTATTATAATCAATTTTTACTATCAGCCCCTCAATTTGTTCATCTTGCAGAAGTCGACTTATGTTAGATAGTGAAGATAATAAAGTTAGTGCTTTTTTGAATGAGAATAATGTAGTTTGTAATAATAATAATAATAATAAAAATCTATGGGACGTCCTAAACAGTCAACGATGAGGATGCGTTTTTATCACTCTTCAGAAGCTTTTGTCTTACACAGGGGCTTGACCATCCTAGTGAGGCATGTCCACCAATTACAGAGAAAGAGGTTAGAAATATAGTTAATAAAACTAATAACTTTTTAGCACCCGGGCCAGATATGATTAATAATCTATAGTGGAAGAAGTTTACTTCAACTCACCGACACTTGGCCCGCATCTTTTCAACCTTTCTTTACGGAGAACATCCCGTACCACAGTGGTTAGTAGAAGGTCGAACGGTAGTCTTACCAAAATCAGGAGATTTGTCTAATCCAAAAAATTATAGACCGATACCTTGTCTTAACACCTGTTACAAGGTAATTACTGGAATCCTAAAAGATGGGATATTAACATCTTTAGAGCCAGTTTGGAGTGCAATAAGTGAACAACGTGGGTGCAAAAAAGGCCTGGCAGGTTGTAGAGAGAACCTATTAATAGATAGGTGTGTGACCCAAGACTCTATAATATATCGACGCAACTTGTCAATGGCTTGTCATCAAGCTTCTTGATTGATTACAGGTACATCCAAACATCGTAAGATGCTTGAAAGAGCTGATGCTCATGTGGAAGACAAGGTTTGCTATAACATCCAGCAAACAGCAGTTGATGACTAATATCATCTCTTTTAGGAGAGGAGTTTTCCAAGGAGACTTCCTTAGTCCTTTACTTTTTTGTATCTCACTTTTTCCTCTGTCTATTGTTCTTCGAAAAAATCGCTCTGGAAATATGTGTGGCAAACCAAGAAACAGAATTCATAAGATCAACCATCTTTTCCATATGGACGATATTAAGCTCTATGCACCTAGCAGAGGTGAACATAAGATTCTAGTGTTTCCAGCCACTAGAAGCCAAGTATTCTAGAGCGATTGGAATGGAATTTGGATTGGATAAATGTGCCGTTTTTCACTTAAGTAAGGGAAGATGTGAAACATCTGAAACATCAAGCGAATCTGGGGATATTCAGCTCATTGGTAGCAACACCATTCATCATCTTGGTCAAGGAGAAACATACGCATATCTTGAAATTCCACAAGCGGAGACCCAAGATGTGTGTCCGCTTAAAGATCATCTCCAAATAAAATATCGGGGTCTTCTCAGAAAAATTTGGTTGTCTGAATTATCTGGGAAGAATAAGATACAAGCCACAAATACATTAGCCATTATTTTGCCTCTCTATACCTTTGGAGCAGTTAAGTGGAATGTGAATGAGCTGAATATGCTAGATAGAAAAACTCGCAAGATGATGACAATCCATCAAAGTCATCATCCAAAGTCTTCCGTGCCTCGAATTTACCTTCCACGAGATGAGGAAGGAAGAGGTCTACTGAACTTGGAGTGTCTTCAAGGTAGAATCGTTTTGGCTGCTACATGCTCAATTATGAACAGTAGAGATCCTCTTCTACAATTTGTTCACCATCATAAAAATGCGAATTGTGGGGCATTTTTATATCATGCAGCAGAAAGAGCTGCGAAGGAACTTCGTCCCCTATTTGGCACTAGTAACATACAACATGGATTAGCATCATTACCACCGTTCATGCTTAAAGGCCGTGTCAAGGAAGCAGAACATGCGCTTCTATTAGAGGAACATAATAGCAAATCTGTTCACGGGCAGTTCTACAATCTCATAAATGAAGTGGGATTGTCTGTTAGTTTGACCTTTTCGTTTCTTAAATCTGCTGGTTTAAGATCAGAGACTGAAGGATTTCTATTCGCCTGTCAGGATGGTGTAATTAATACTTTGGTGTATCGCAGTCGTGTGATGCATATACCTGTCGACAATTACATCTGTCGTGCATGTAAACAATATGAGGGGACACTTATTCATATTTTAAGTGCGTGTTCGAAGTACGCATGTTATACATGGACTAAAGAATTATATGGACGGAGCACAAGCTCTTACTTTAGATGAGGGGGTAGATTCGGTCGATCGGAATAGGGAAGCTAGTTGGCCGCTCGCTTATTGGCTGACTGTGTATTCCTGTGTGTTCGGCCAACTAATCTCGGATCCCCCCTTACGGACGAGAGGTACGACCCCGCAAAGATGTGCTCCGTCCATATAATTCATACGTCCATGATGTTATAGGTATGTAGAAAGACACAATGCTGCACTTAAGGTGTTGTATTATCACCTTCGACACCAGTATGGTATAGATAAAGAACCCATCTTGCCGTATGCCCTAGGGGATCAGGAGTCCATAGTGAAAAATGATCAGTGTAAGATCTACTAGATTTTCTCTTTTTCCATCACACATCGTATCAGTGCCAATAAGCCTGATATAGTACTCAAAGATCATAAAAGTAAGATCATTAACGTGATTGAGTTCTCGGCCCCAGATGAGGATGAGAAGCGGACCAAGTATCAAGAGCTCATATTTGAATTAAATCGAATGCATCCAGATTATGAGGTCCGATTGAATGTTCTTTTAATCGGTTGCTTGGGGGGGGGGGGGGCATCAAAGCTTCACTTGTAACCTAATTAAAGAAGATTCCAGGCTGCGAGCGCTAGGCTGATGCGTTGGCGGTTCGCATGCAAAAGGCTGTTCTTCTGAACTCTCTGAACCTGGTTCCGCAGCACTGCTCACTATAAGTTCTTATTCGGTAGCTCTAAAAAAGCATCCAAAAACGTTCTTGACCACCGCTTAAGAACATTGGCGGCTATGAATGAGAACAGCCGTGCAAGAAACATGAAGATCGTCTAGAGTAAATGGATCATGCTCTTGCTTACCTTCCAGGACGGACGAAGCAGGAGCAGATGGATTAAGTACAACAAGAATGGGAGAGGTGGTTTTAGTAAGGTATTAGCACAGCACGTGGTTGAGTCCCACACGAATAAGTGCGTAAATGAATTTTTTTCTCTCCTAAACTTGTTTTGTAAAAAAAAACAATAATAATAATAATAATTGACTATTGCTTAAGAACATCGGCGGTTATGGATGAAAACAGCAGTGCAAGAAACATATAGATCGTCTCGAGTAAATGGATTACGCTCTTGCTTACCTTCCAGGACGGATGAAGTAGGAGCAGATGAAGTAAGTATAGCAAGAATGGAAGAGGTTGTTTTAGTGAGGTATTACCACAGCCCGTGGTCGAGTCCCACACGAACAAGTGCGTAAATTCATTTTTTCCTTTTCTAAACTTGTTTTGTAAAAAAAAAGGTAGCGAGAATATTGTTAATAATAATTTGTCTGATATTAGTGAAGAAATCAAAGATTTTTGTAAAAGTTTGCTTGGAAGTGATATGGAGTTTGTTATATGTAATATTGAAAAAAAATTGCTAGAAAATTTAAATGTAAAAATGTCTACTGTTGATAGTTTTAATGATAAGGTTCACTATTTAAGGTTGGTTTCGCGTTCTTGGTCTGTAGTACAAATTAAAATTTTTTTAACGTCTCTTATCACATAGCTAAAAAGGTAAAGTTTTACAAGAAAAATGTGGTGTCGCTTCTCATCCTTCAGAAAAATTATCTAATAAATTAAGTGAAAAAGATTAGATTTGCGTCAAAGAATATTATTATAATAATAAAACCAGCCGAATAATGCATGCACACAAAAAAATTATGTTTCAGTGAAAAATGACATTACGGGAAAACGGCAATAGATTGAAAAATGTTTGATGATATATTATTTAAAGGAAGCGCATATTCATTTTCGCAGATCACAACATTTGTGTTTGAGAAGTCATCAGAAGTTTACATTAATGTTTTCTGAAGGGTTACAACTTATAGTTAATGACTTATCATTTTCTTCTTATCATGATCTTTTAGATTTAATGTTATGTATGACCTCTACGTCGTTATGTCATTTTTTGCAGTGTAAGAATTGGCCAGGTTTTTCTGAGATTGTTAAAGAAATACGTGCTTTATTTGAAAAAATTTAGTTCTTTCGATTTCTTATCATTAATGGAGCAGTACAGACCGTTATCCTATTAAAAAAATTGCAGATTCACGGGAAGAGTTCATCACAAAGCTGAAGAAACAAGCCCAAAAGAGGCGGAAAAATCATTTTATAGCCAATAGTCAAAGCAGTTTTTTGAAAGATTTAAAGAAAAGCCTCAAACCTAGAAAATTGGTTGTTATAGGCGATTTCTCTCAAAATTATGTTCCAGTTGTGCAAGGCTCTATACAAAAAGAATACTGGAATAACCACCAAACCACGATTTAACTATTCGTATCTTATCGCCCTGAGGAAGATAAAAACGATCAACCAAAGTACGACAGCATTGTTCTGATTTCAGAATGTAACGACCATAATTCCGTTTTTGTCCACCTTTTTTAAAAAAAGTTAATTAATAAACTTATATCTTTATATGGCTTGAAAAATGGTGAATTTTTTTTTTCTGATTGTGCTGCCTCTCAGTACAAGAACAAGAGTAATTTTATAAATTTAGTTAATCAAGCTAAAGATTTTTTTGGAATTGAAGCCGAATGGCATTTTTCGCAATATCACATGAAAAAGATGCCTGTGATGAACTCGCTGGCACTTTAAAAAGATATGTTACACCGAAAATTTTAAAGCCAACTACAGATAAATTTATTTTAACTGCAAAAGATGTTTTTAACGTTATCAAAGGAGGAATAAAGACAATACAATTTCTACTTTGTACTAAAAAGAAAAGTGTGGTTGGTTCGTAAATAGTTAAACGTAAAATGTCTTGTCCATTTCAATCTTTTAAGTTATTCCTTTCAGGAAAGGTTCTGTTGCAGTTAAAATACATATGCAATAAATTATTTTTATTATGCAAATTGTTTTATTGTTATGTATTTGAAAAGCAGCAGGGTAGAAGCTCACTGGAGAGGGCGATGAATGGGGCCCTCTTTTTCCTGTCATAAATTATAAAAAAAGTTCTTGTTAGTAATTTTTTTTAGGAAAAATAATGCAAATTTTCTTTCTTATAAGCAAATATTTATTTTTTCAAATTAAAATCCACAGAGAAAATATTAAAATTATATTATTCCGTGTCGCGCGGTGCCAGATAGTATTCCTTTGAGTATCGGGAGCCCCAAACACATGCATTAAAATATTAGAAATTTTTTTTCTCGAAAACAAAAAATATGTCTATTGGAAAGTTTTCTGTGTGGATTTATTTTAATGTGAATAATATTTATGATTTTTTTAGCCTTAATCAACAGAAAAAACAAATTTAAAAATTATAAACAAATTTTGTTATTTAAATAAATTAATTAAAAAATCATAGTTTTTCTTTTGAATATTTTTTTTCCTTAAATTAGATATTTTTCACATGAAAAACAATCATAACTTTTTTCTTTATATTGTTAATAGAAAAAAAGTTGTAAATAACAGAAAAAAATTGTTTTTTGTTAATACACAAATGTCGAAATATGTTAATATTTTGTGTACTTACTTAAAACCATAATCACTATCAATTACCATAAAGACAATAAAACCAACGACATCGACTTTCGTTTTTGTATAAAATGCCTTATGTCAAAATGGCGGCGGAAATTGAAAAATGGGCTTACGATTAGCTGTGTTTTTAGAAATTTAATTCTGAGTAATTTAAAAAACAAATATCAATTCCGTCAAAAATTGACGTCTGTCGAGGATTTTTAACAGTAAATTCCTATTTTGGATCACTGTAGAATTTCAGATCCTCCCTGACTTCCATTGTTATCCTCAATTTATTTGCCTTTGCTTTTCGAAATTAATATTAAGATTTTTTGTTTTTGTTTGTTTTAAGATTTAGTTCTGTACTGTAAATTTTTCTATTTTTTTTGTTTCGTGGTTCAGTCTCATATTTTAAGAAACCATTTTCTCGATTCGAATTTAATTTGGGATTCAGTCAATTGACTTAAGGTTTTGATAAATTTAGTTTTAGATCTCTCTGACCTATATAAAATTTCTCGTTTATTTGATTTTTTTAACTGTCTTATGAAAGGATTGGCGCTCAACTTCGATGAGTTCAGTATGAGTTGTATGTCAGATTTGTTTATTATAAAGTATGTTTACTGGTCGTTCCTTTCTTTGCTCATTTGTTTATTCATTATTTTATTAAATAATTGTTTATTTAAATTTCTTCATTTTCCATCTATTGTTTATTATTTATTGACAAGTTTATTCGTTCTTGTTTTGATTTCCCTGATAGTTTTTTTAAAGTTAGTTTGTTTTATTTTGTTAATAAAAAACTGATTACTGTGGAATACCTGAATATAATTCTTTTGGTAATGACTCTACAAGGTGACGTCCATTCCAACGACAGCCTTCCAGAACTAAGCCATAAACAACACATCCATCAGAAGGTTTTTCTCTTGGTTTTAAGTTTAGTACCTAAAAATTTTAAGTATTGAAAAAATCTTTTCGTAATAAAAATTTTTGTTATAATAAAGAGGCTATTACTTAAAATGTAAAATATTATTGCAACATTAGATGTCACATCAAGAGAATATAAGTAAAATATATACAATGTATATAGGTGTTTCTCCGCGTAGGGCATAATTCTACAAGATAAGTATTTAGTAATTTTTTTCCTCCATTTTAAATTCAAATAAATATTTTACTTGAGGCAAAGGGACAACAAAACGATGCCTCTGATAGGCCGGACCAAATAAATTATTTTATTTTTTAACAAATCATCACTAAAAACACCATACTCTGATGTTCACGAAATTCTTATTAAAACAAGAGAAGCATGTGACAAAAATTTCGCTAAGCACATTAGTTAAACGTTTGAGAGTATCTGTGGAAGATAAGTTGTAAGAAGACTGGCCGATTATTATAGGAAGGAACATATAATTGGAAGCGTGATGCAAGATATGGGTACAGAACAGAACTTTTAGAGACTACTCGGCAGCCTTTATCTTTATTTTTCAGATAGTCATGTCCATTCATAAATCAAGTAAGCCACAAGGTTCAAAGAAATGTATTTTTAATATGACAAACCAATTCAACTTATTGTTAGGGTCAGATTTTGCCATATTGATCAATCTAAATAATTATAAGCACTTTTGAAACGAGGAGTACACCCTTCCATTGTTAATACAAGTAGAAGATGTAAACAACCTTAGGAAATAACTTTGAAAAAAAATTTAAATTTTAATTATCCAAAAAATTTGACGTTTCGTCGGACAAGATTTGCCGACCTCATCAGGCTGAATTTATTAAAAAAGAGACAAAATAAAACATTTTTTGAAATTAATAATTGTTTTTTAAAAAACACGAGACAAATATAACGCCCATCGACTCGACATCGTAATCGAAACTAAACAGAATTTGGACATTTAAATATTTCCCTAATAGAAGAGTCAATGAACTTTGAAATTAAAAACAACAACAAACACAAGAAATCAATAACCTACAATGACGATCTTGTCCGACGAAACGTCGAATTTTTTGGATAATTAAAATTTGAAGTTTTATTTCAAATTTCCTTCCTAAAATTGTTTACAACTCCTACTTAAATTGTAATCACTGTCTAGAGTATCGAGAAACATCCATCTTAAAAATTGTATTTAACTAAGACAGTGCAAATTTAAAATTTTTGAAAGCAAGGTATAAAGATCCGGTTTCCTGTCTGACATCATATCCCGGAGTACAGATCAGAAGGCAATTTTGACACGATCGCGGCTCTCGTCGCGCTGGTTGTCTTATGCCCTGCAGTTGCGAAGGTGCACAAGTCATGGAAATGGATTCCATGGTATATATATTCCTTTACAACCTTTACAATACAGTCTGCATTAAATTTAAATAATTAAACATTCTTTGCTTTAGAATTGCCAGATCTAGCAAATATTATAATTTTCATTTTAACAGCATTAACAGAAAGTTTGGTTAGGTCGATGTAGAAATGTAGAACACGAAGTTTTTCGCTCAATTCAATAGGTGTATCAGCAAGAAATACAAGATCATCTGCGTAACGTAACATAAATGGGACGATCCACGTCAAACGAACCAGAGCCGGTTCGTAGCAGATTTTTTTCATAGCAGATTTTTTTTTAAATAAACGTATATATACAGTGCCGTCCAGCAGAATTTGCCCACCCATCAGAATTTTTGTCTTTACAAAAAGTTTTATATTTTGTCTACTAATTAAGATGAAACAATAAATAAGCACTTATTTTAAAGCTTTGTAACGAAGTGAAATTTTGATATGCTCCGAATTTGCTCGCCGGAGCCAAGGTTCTCGGATTATATTCACTTACGCTGGAACAACTAGATTTTGACCATAAATATTTTACTTAATTTTCTACTGTCGCTTTGAGGTTAGGTATAGTCAGTAAAACTCACAGGATTTCTATTAGTAAGAAATAATAAAAGAATATATTGTTCAAAATAAAAGTGTACAAAAGAAATAATATATTATAAAGTAAATTTGACTGATAAAGAATAAATAACAAATGAGGAATTTAACAATAAAATATAATAAATAAAATACAATAAAAATGCTTGAAGAGCCGGCGTTTACAAAACAAAATATAACAGAAATCCATTTGTTTACATCAGGACTTCGTCCTGCCAAAACTCTCTTTGAGTTTGATTTTCCGGAATCTATAAACAGTAAAAAAAATACAATGTAGATTACAAAAATAAAATAATATATATTTTATTCAACTAGCATTATCCGGTATATTCGGTCGCGGATTAAGTCGGTAAACTCCGTCTCCAAAACAATATAAATTACGGACGAACCGCTAAAAAATATTGCCGCCGTCATTCACCGTGATGTTAAATAAAATTGACCATCTAGATACGTATGATCAATTCGCGGTTACGTAAAATGACATTAATTATCAGGTAAGACAAAAAAATTAATTAATTCATTACTACGTTAATTACGCGCTTCAGTCCGGTAAAAAATCAAATAAATCTGAACGCGTAATTTTAGGAGCGAGGTGAATTTATCTGGAGAACAGTTAAACAACGCGGGTGTTCACCTAGCAAAGTCTATTCTCCAATGACATAGCACTGGGAAAAGCCCATGTGACAATCTACGTCAATGATCCGGTGCGGGAGATTTTAAAATTGTTTCGAACACTTTCTACGTCATAAGTGTTCTAGCAATTTTTTCTCGAATTCTCTGATCATTCGTGATGGACCACGACGATGATCAGGAATTCGTCACGGAGTAACTTTACTCAAGTCAGGATTCCTTAGTCTACGAAGTAGATGTCCAGAATTTTATCGTGTCTGAGACTTCACGGTGGACCGTGACGAATCTCAGGACGATCCTGGCTAGAGGAAAGCAAAAGTTTTCCTTTGATTTTTCATTGAAGGGCCAATGCTAAAATCTCCGGAACGGTTTCCAGATATCATTTCTTGAAGGGCCAAGACTATGATATCTGAAGGAGTCAGAGAGACTTGTCCGGAGATGTTACTCGGTTTGCCCCTTGGGGCCGACTCACCGATCTACAGGCGTGCAGGTCGATATATAGACGCAGCTTATGGTAGGGGCTGGCGCGATCATATTACTTAGCGCCATTTTCGCTGTGTCTGGCGTTCCGCGCCATCTTCCGGCGATGCGTGTGTCAGGATGTGCGGCTGTCTGGCAAATATTTCTGCTAGACCACGTTTTGACAGTTTAAAAATAAGCCCAGAGTGTAACTTAACCTCAGAGTTAAGTTCAATTTATTTTTCTACAAAATAAATTATCAAGCGGAATTAAAAGTCATGTGCAATTGTGAGGTTCGTCACACTCTTCTCTTACTGGAAGAGCAAAGCTATAAGCGTAAAAAATATAAATAAAAAAAATAAATTCAGTGCAACAATTTTTACAATGATCCCTTTCAGGATAGGTTACTCACGACTCGTTGTTCTTCGACCCTGATGAAGCCGCTGGTGTAGAAGTCCCAGTATATGGTTCTCCGGAACCCTTCGTGATCTAGAGGATATTGTTTGGAGTTAAGTGGAACTTCTTCTCGCAGAGTGTCAGGAAATTGGATTAGTCTGGAAGAACGTCCGTTCAAATTTTTGTCTATTGGCACAAACTGGTAATCCGGTTAAAAAAAGAATAATAACAGGAACTGATAATGTTGATTCTGGAACTGGGGTTTGTTCCGGAAATGATTCGGTTTCTGGTACAGGAGTATTTTCCGGAACTGGATTTCCTGTTACTTCTGGTGCCGACCCTAGTAGCAACTTTTTGTGGTGGTTTAGCATTAGTTGAATTACCACCGGTTATGACTGGTAGAGGAAGATTTATTTTGAAAGGTTGTTGTGTCCTCCCTCCTGCTGGTTCACTGCAGCCTGAATTTCTTCTAATTCTTCTACACGTTGAATCAGATCATTGACTGAGCCCAACTCTTCTCTTCGGATGTGAAGTCGTAATCTCGCCTTCATATTCCAGTACACTCGGTCGAGTTCGCGTACCATACCATATGTTCCTCTTCTTCTCATAAGAGTTACTATTGCTGTTGTATAAGTACGAATACTCTCATTTCTAGCCTGAACTCGTTCAGCAATCTGGTTATCTAGATTTCTTAAATCTGAAGGTGACAAAAAATATCGCTTCAGTGAACGTATTAGTTCTGAATACGTGCTAATATATCGTATGGCATTTCGGTACCATAGCTGTGCTTCACCTTTTAACAATTCGGAAAAACAACGAAATATTTCTCCATCGGAGAACTGGTATGCATTTTGCAACTCACTTAAACGTTCCAGAAAAGAGTATAGGTCCCTTCCGTCGAAAAAGCAATTCCACTTCCGCATCTGGTCCATCACTTGAGCAGTTGAGTTCATGTGAACTTGATGAGATGTCGCGGCCAGTGGTTCACTTCCTTTAGCTGAAGTTCCAGGTGGAGTATGTAACATCTCTTCTTCTTGTTGTTGTTGAATATCCCTCGAGATATCAACCTCTTCCTTATAACCTTCTGGATCTGCCGGAGTTTTCACTAACAACTCAGGCTTAGATTTAACAAAAGCCACTAGCCGTTGCCTTAAATCTGCTATTTTTCCTTCAGAACTCAATCCAACTCTTTCCAATTGCAAAATGAGATCTGCCTTGTTGAGGTTGTAGATCCACTTGACTCCCATGGTGAATGATGATACTGATGATCCTCTCCTTTTGAGTCGTGAGTTTACAATGAGTTCTTCTGGCCTGAAACACTGAATTTATACCCAAAATTTTTCTCGGATATCCCTACTATGAGAATTTCACTCTCCCACTACTGTCAAAAATCGTTTACAGTTCGGTAAAACTTTCCATCTGGTACGGTAAAATTTTACGGTTCGGTATAAGAGATTTTCAATCCGCTACGGTATAATTCTTTGTTCGGTATTCTAAAATCTACATTCCGGTATGGAAAATTTACTGTTTATTTCTAACCAATCCCTCTCCCAAGCAACAGTAGAAAATAACTTGAATCGTTATTCTTAGTTTCATCATTTTATTCTAGGAACTTCCTTAATTTTATTTTGTTTATAAAAACCCGTGATTGTTTATTTACGGTCCCTGTTCGGGCGCCATGTAACGAAGTGAAATTTTGATATGCTGATTGACTGATTGACTGATAAAGAATAAATAACAAATGAGGAATTTAACAATAAAATATAATAAATAAAATACAATAAAAATGCTTGAAGAGCTCGCGTTTACAAAAAAAAATATAACAGAAATCCATTTGTTTACATCAGGACTTCGTCCTACCAAAACTCTCTTTGAGTTTGATTTTCCGGAATCTATAAACAGATAAAAAAAATACAATGTAGATTACAAAAATAAAATAATATATATTTTATTCAACTAGCATTATCCGGTATATTCGGTCGCGGATTAAGTCGGTAAACTCCGTCTCCAAAACAATATAAATTACGGACGAACCGATAAAAAATATTGCCGCCGTCATTCACCGTGATGTTAAATAAAATTGACCATCTAGACACGTATGATCAATTCGCGGTTACGTAAAATGACATTAATTATCAGGTAAGACAAAAAAATTAATTCATTACTACGTTAATTACGCGCTTCAGTCCGGTAAAAAATCAAATAAATCTGAACGCGTAATTTTAGGAGAGAGGTGAATTTATCTGGAGAACAGTTAAACAACGCGGGTGTTCACCTAGCAAAGTCTATTCTCCAATGACATAGCACTGGGAAAAGCCCATGTGACAATCTACGTCAATGATCCGGCGCGGGAGATTTTAAAATTGTTTCGAACACTTTCCTACGTCATAAGTGTTCTAGCAATTTTTTCTCGAATTCTCTGATCATTCGTGATGGACCACGACGATGATCAGGAATTTGTCACGGAGTAACTTTACTCAAGTCAGGATTCCTTAGTCTACGAAGTAGATGTCCAGAATTTTATCGTGTCTGAGACTTCACGGTGGATCGTGACAAATCTCAGGACGATCCTGGCTAGAGGAAAGCAAAAGTTTTCCTTTGATTTTTCATTGAAGGGCCAATGCTAAAATCTCCGGAACGGTTTCCAGATATCATTTCTTGAAGGGCCAAGACTATGATATCTGAAGGAGTCAGAGAGACTTGTCCGGAGATGTTACTCGGTTTGCCCCTTGGGGCCGACTCACCGATCTACAGGCGTGCAGGTCGATATATAGACGCAGCTTATGGTAGGGGCTGGCGCGATCATATTACTTAGCGCCATCTGCGCTGTGTCTGGCGTTCCGCGACATCTTCCGGCGATGCGTGTGTCAGGATGCGCGGCTGTCTGGCAAATATTTCTGCTAGACCACGTTTTGACAGTTTAAAAATAAGCCGAGAGTGTAACTTAACCTCAGAGTTAAGTTTAATTTATTTTTCTACAAAATAAATTATCAAGCGGAATTAAAAGTCATGTGCAATTGTGAGGTTCGTCACAGCTTATATGATCTACTTTTAGGATATCTAATAAGCGAAAGGAAAAGAAAATTGTTTCATTACTTAATTATTATTAACAATAGTCCAAAAATTCCATTTTTTTTGGTTAAATTTCAAACTGATGTATTTTTTAAACGAATCATCACATTTTATTCGCAAATAATGAATTTGATAGATAATTTTATCACCTTTAAAACGAATGTTTGACAATTGTTCTACGATTTTTTATAACAAAGATATAGGTAATTGTTTAAAAAACAGCACTTTTTTTTATTGTACATAAGTCCAGAACAGTTGATTTTGGAAAAAAATTATTCAGAACAAAAATGTGTCTTTTTATGTGTAGAATCAGAAAAAAATATTTGAATTAAAAAACAATTTTACCCTATTTTTAAAAAACTCAAAATAGCTTCAAAATTTTTTTTTTGTTTTTTAATTCTAAAACTTTTTTTTTAATCTAAATCTAAAAAGACACATTTTTGTTCTGAATAATTTTTTTACAAAATCAACCGTTCTGGACTTATGACTAATTAAAATAAAATTTAAAAAACTAAAAATATGGTAAACATTTTTTTTTATTCTAAATATGTTTTTCTGACTCTACATATAAGAAGGCACATTTTTGTTCTATATAATTGTTTTCCAAATAAAGCCGATCTGGACTTATGCATAATTTAAAAAAAGTGCTGATTTTTTAAACAATTACCTATATCTTTGTTAAAAAAAATCGTAAAACAATTTTTAAAAATTTGTTTTAAAGGTGATAAAATTACCTTCCAAATGCATTATCTGGCAATAAAATGTATTGATTTGTTTAAAAAATACATCAGTTTGAAATTTACCAAAAAATTGGAATTTTTTTACTATTGTTAATATTAATTAAGTAAGGAAAAATTTTTTTTTTCTTTTGCTCATTAGATATCCTAAAAGTAAAGCATATAAGCTTTAAAAAAAGTCCTCATTTATTGTTTTATCTTGATTACTTGACAAAACATAAAACTTTTTGTAAAGACAAAAATTCTGATGGGTGGGCAAATCCTGCTGGACGGCACTGTATATATATGTCATTTTTTTACAAAATTTGAAATTTATACATATTCTTCTACTAACACACAACGTATATATTATATAATATACGTATAGTAAAAACTTTAATAATTGACCACTCTCAGCGTTACCCAGGACTAACGACACAAATGTTGTGGTTATCTGGTCCAATTTTTTTGTATTTTATTTATTTAAATTTTTTTTTTGTATTTTTGTATTTTATTTTTTTTTATATATTTGAGTTTTAAGATTTTGTTGCATATGTTTTAACCTGTCGTGTTGTTTTATCTCAAATCTATTTAGTTATACATTAAAAGAAGAAAATTTAACTACTGCTTTACGGAGTCGCTCAGAATACGATCCGTCTTCAATACAATTATTTTTATATCGTTCCCAAGTACCTAAAAATTGTCAATGGATCGATTCCCCTGATAGCTATGACTAGAATCCTAGTCCATTATCAGAACCAGTGTGTTTAATACAATCTACTACTTGACTCAGCAGAACGTGAATTTTCAAAGTTATTAAAATATTTTTAATACTGCTTATTGCCTCTTTCAACTCTTTAAAAAAAACTTCTATTGGACCATTAACCTTTCCTGATGTAAAGCAACGGTTGCCAACTTTGTTCATAGCTTCAAAGACAGCTATGTAAGGATGGTCTTAATGATGGTCCCAGGGAAGCGAAAAGAAGATTAGTAGCGAGCGTGGTAAACTCGAGACTGCTTTATGCAGCTCCAGTGTGGGCATCAGCCCTAGAAAAACACGCCATCTCTATGAGACTACTTTCAGCTCAAAGAACAGTACTGCTAGGAATAGTCTTAGCCTACCGGACTATACCTACTAGCGCTGTGCAAGTCCTAGCAAGCGTCCCGCCGATAGATCTTTTAGCTGAAAAGAGACAATACGTCTATTCCCTCAATAAAGATCGGGCAAGCTCGCTCCCAGAGGAGGACAGACGGCAAGGCTTAGATTCGTAGAGTGGCGAGGAGTAGATTAGTTGAGGAGTGGCAGGTGAGATGGAATGGGGAATCTACCGGAAGGTGGACTTACCGCCTTATTCCCCTCCTAGCTAAATGGCTAAAAAGAGGGCACGGAGAAGTTAGCTATTACCTTACACAGGCGATAACAGGTCACGGTTGTTTCAACGAGTATTTGAAACGCTTTAAATTAAGAAGAGAGGGATCGTGCTCCTATTGCGACGCCCTCGTGGACACCGCGGAGCACACCCTCTTTGTTTGTAAACATTAGGAGGAGAAAAGGCAAGATATGTTTCAGGTGGTGGTCACTGAAGTCACCCCCGAAAACATGATTGACCTTATGTTGAGAAGTGTGGACGCGTGGTAGCACATTGAATCCTTCATTACCCAGGCGATGAAAATCAAGAATTTCGATGGACGCAGGAGAAGGAATCAGGGTTAATCTGAGGACATCAGAAGGTAAGAAGATAATGGAAGAAATCCGTATAGAATTCTCCACCTGACATCACTTCGAAATCAGCAGTTGATCGAAGGGGGTTATTACCCCCATCGATTCGTTGGCTGATCGAGATCTGATGCTGGGCTGAGGGATCTATGGGTATGGGTGGAGTTAGCACTCGGCGATGTTGGTTGCCTAGCACAATTGTCCGGCTGAGTGTTAAATACTCCTGTAAAGCGAGGAAGGTTAAGTGGGTATTACCCAGAGACAAACTTACGGGGGAATATTTATTTTCCCAAGTAAACTATTCTCTGGACTCAAGTCCCACACACGGGAGGGTGTGACAAACAACTTTTAGCCCCTGCCAAGTCCTTAAAAGAATCTCAGACTTCATAAAAATAGGTATCAGTAGCGAGGGTTCAAAAATGTCGCTAGGGTGGTGTTTAAGGGTTGGCCATGTTCAGATAAAATATGTTATCACTTTAAGAAACCTGACAAACAGCATTCAGCCCCTGAAAAGTCTGTAAAAAATCAAGAAGCTTATAAGAATTGCTAACAGCAATAAGGGTTGAAAAAATGTAGCTAGGGTGGTGTTTAATTGAAGGGTTGGCCATGTTCAGGTGACACATAATATCACTTTAAGAAACCTAAGATACAACTTTTAGCCCCTGACAAGACTCTAAAAAAATCTTGAAGCTTTTACAAATCGGTAACAGCAACAAAGGTTGAACAATGTAGTTAGGGTAGTGTTAAAGGGTTGGCCACATTCGGGTGAAACATGTTATCACTTTAAAATGCCTGATAAACAAACACATACGTAGCTCGTCAACATTCCTATCCCTTGAACAACACTCTACCCACATTGTTTCAATTCTTATTTCTGTGACTATTGTCATGGTCTGGAAGTTATTTATCAGGCATCTGGAAGTGATAACATGTTTTACCCGACAATAGTCAACCCTTAAACAGACTAGCTACATTTCGTCAACCCTTATTGTTGTTACCGTTTTTAATGAGCTGCAAGATTTTTTGAAAGTCGTCTCATTGGCTGGAAGTTGTTTGTCAGGTATTTCGATGTTAATAGATATTATTACCCTTCATGATGTGTGTATTTTATTTACATCCTTTTTTATTCTCTATTCTTTATGTCATTATAACTCTTAAACTTGTTTTAGAAGTGTTTTTTTAAATTTATTGTTATGTTATTGAATTTGTAGCAGAAAAATGATATCATAGAATGGTTACATGATTGACCTAGATATATCGATCAATTGAAAAAGTGTTCTAAAGGATTTTACAGACTAATTTTCAAGTTTTTGCAGTTTTCATTTTAAATTTGTTTGATTCTATGTGCGATTTTCAAGTGACCTGTAAAATGGTCAGTGTTTTGATTTTCCAGTTCCTATCAATGTTCTTGGCCTGTTTTTACGAGGGATTGTTTTTAAAGTATTTCCTTGTTGCTTATTCGTGTGAAATTAATGAATTCGTCAGACAAAAATTATTTGTGACTGATTTGTCCTTTGCAGGGCAATTAATCAAAAAGATGCCTTGAAATTCTTTACGTAGAAATATGTGGTTTCTTTATTTTCCGAATCAAATTTTTACGATTCTTTGTAAAAAATGACTTTGACCTTGAAGGGACCTTTAAGAAGGTTAGTGTTGGGAATTGCAGGTCGCTATCTTTTATGTTGCTATTAATTCTTTATAGGGTGTTCAAAGAGAAGGTGCTTTTTGTTTATTGATGTAAACTCAATGAATTTGCACGTGAGAATTGTTTTATGTTCTATTTGACATTTAAAGGTCGAATTATTAAAAAAATGACATAAATGTTTTTGGTTTAAAATTTTCTGCTCTTTCTATTTCTGGGTTTAAAATAGGTCATTCCGGTTACCAAAAACATGTTAGTCTTCAAATGTCCTTGAAAAATAATTTTAAAATCTTCTATTATATTAATACGATACCGAGAAAACTTTGTTCGTCGTCGTACACACTTCAAAGTTCACCTACTTTTTCCAATAGGCAACTTACAAAAATGTTCATTTTATCATTTTATTACGGTTTGTAACAATGCGCACTGGCACTATTCTTGTCAAGCATGTTAAACTGAACATTTTTTTGTGCACAACATATTGTTGCACATGCGCAGTAGTGCACCACAACTGTGTAAACGTGCGCACTACAAAACAAACATTTCACATGCGCAGTTGTTTTGTATTGCTGTTGCACATGCGCAATGATGCACAGTGATAGTCACACATGTGCTCTGACCAATTTAGTCTTTAAAATTATATGTTTTAAACATTAGATTAAACTTTTTTGCTCACATGTTTTTTAATGTCAGTTCATGTTGATACTGTTAAACAATCATTATTTTTTACGATTTTTACCACTGCGCATACCTAACGTTTGTAGAAAGCTACTGCGCATGTTTAATGTTAGTAAAAAAATGCTGCGCATGTGTTAAATCTACAAAAACCTACGCGCAATTTTTTTTTTTATTAGTTTTTTAAGATTAATTTTTTATTTTGTATCCTACTTTAAGTATATTTTTCTTACATTTTGAAATAATTGGTTTAGAAATAAAACATTTTACACTTTTTTTGTGTTAATACATCGTTTTTAAGTTTTATCAAACAAATTGTTTGTGAAGCATTATTTTGCCTTTCAAACCCTTTCAATGTTTGCTATTAAATATATTTTTATACAATGTTGCCCAACTCCCACGACGTGGTGATTAAATAGTTATTTGTGTACCCCCACAGCACCGAAAATTTCCTGAAAATTTATTAAAGATTTATTTGCAAACTTCGGAATATTTAGGTGCAAACCTTAGCGAAAATTGTGTAAAGATTTAAATGTCCCGATTAAATAAATGTTTAGCGTAAAAGTTGACTGAACATTTAAATTTACATTTTCGTAAAATTTTCGTCGCGAAAGTTTCCTGAACATTTAAATTAACATTTTCGTAAAATTTTCGTCGCGAAAGTTTTCTGAACATTTAAATTTACATTTTCGTGAAATGTTCGTCGTGAAAGTTGACTGAAGATTTAAATTAAATTTTCGTGAAATGTTTGTCGCAAAAGTTGATTCAACATTTAAATTAAATTTTCGTGAAATGTTTGTCGCAAAAGTTGATTCAACATTTAAATTAAATTTTCGTGAAATTTTCGTAGTGAAATTTGACTAAACATTTAAACTGAATATTTGTGAAATGTTTGTCGCAAAAGTGGATTGAACATTTAAGTGAATATTTGCTAAATGTTGAGCGGAAAGTTGACCAAATAAAAAAAAAAATATTAAATAGAACACACAGGAAATTGTAAGTTGAAAGATTGTATTAGATTAAAGATTTGTAAAACGTTACAGAATCTTCAAAATTTTATTCAATAAATGTGTTTATATTCATTTAATTTCTGTTTAATTTACTTGTTTCCCTTCTATTTAATATAATTTTTTTATTCGGTCAACTTTCCGCTCAACATTTAACAAATATTCACTTAAATGTTCAATCCACTTTCGCGACAAACATTTCACAAATATTCAGTTTAAATGTTCAGTCAAATTTCACTACGAAAATTTCACGAAAATTTAATTTAAATGTTATATCAACTTTTGCGACAAACATTTCACGAAAATTTAATTTAAATGTTGAATCAACTTTTGCGACAAACATTTCACGAAAATTTAATTTAAATCTTCAGTCAACTTTCATGACGAACATTTCACGAAAATGTAAATTTAAATGTTCAGGAAACTTTCGCGACGAAAATTTTACGAAAATGTAAATTTAAATGTTCAGGAAACTTTCGCGACGAAAATTTTACGAAAATGTAAATTTAAATGTTCAGTCAACTTTTACGCTAACATTTATTTAATCGGGACATTTAAATCTTTACACAATTTTCGCTAAGCTTTGCACCTAAATATTCCGAAGTTTGCAAATAAATCTTTAATAAATTTTCAGGAAATTTTCGGTGCTGTGGGGGTAGTTATTTATATCATAACCTTGTGTCAAGAAATCTACTGAAAACACTGTTTTTAGAATTTTAGAGATTAAAATGAAGAGAATTATACTTTTTATCACAGTTTAACCCCACTAGCAATGCCATTCAAGTACGCTTGCTGTTCTAACCCGTGATGCGACAGCTGATGTTTAGGTTGGCAAGCGTGCTTGAATGGCGTTGCTGGTGGGGATAACTGTGATTAAAAGTAGGATTCTCCTCCTTTTAATCTCTAGAACTCTAAAAACAGACTTTTTAGTAGAGTTCTTGACGCAAGGTATTATATAAAGGTGTTTTTTTTCGTCCGTGAGACCATAGCCGCTCCCCCTTAACATGATAATTAATTTTTAAAAATTTTTATAATAATAAAGTATAACAATAAAAATTATTAGAATATAAAAAATTTGTTAAAAAAAATATTAAACATTCAATAAACAACAAGTTCACTAACATTTTATAAAATGTCCACATCAATAAGCAATCAAATAAATAATAATCACCGAGCGAGCGGTAGCGATCGAGGTTCATCACGCTACTCTATATAAAGGTCACTACTTTTGACCTTCTTTTAATGGAACAACTTTTGTGTTAAACTTTTTTTTATAAAATTGCATCCTACCAAATTATTTCGACCGATAGATTAAAATGGGACACTATAAAGCAATCGTTTGCAAATTTGCAGCGAGTTAACATTGCGAACTCACCACCAGGAGGACATTTTACTATCCGCAGGAAATTCGCAGGGATGCGAACTCCCAAATTTTATATTGCGAACTTCCTGCGAACTCGCTGCAAAATAATGTGTTATGTGAATAGGTATATCGTTTCAAGAACAAAAATTAAAAATATTTCCAATAAAAATTTTTATTGTCACAAAGGAAATAAGTTTTCTTTCTCATATTTGAATTAAAGCAAATGTATTTAAATCATGTACTGAATTACAATATAACAAGGATTTATGACTGGTTGCCCTTTCAAGATTTTCGGAATGATTGAGCTCGAGTTCGAACGCAGCGTTTGAGAGGTAGTAGTAGAAAGAGGGAAGCTTCCACAGGTATCAGAAGTGAACTGATGCCTACCCGTAGAAAAATTGTATCTGAAAATATGCAGGTCAGGCCACTGGATAACCACTGAAGCTAGTGGCTTTTTCAAGAATTTCAGTAGTTTCCTTTCAACTGGGTAGTAGTGTTATCATTCCCTGATAGCAGTGGACGTCAGCCGGATATCCTAAGATGTCTGATGGATATTCTCAGGATATCTGAAGGACCGGAAATTTCAATATCCATTGGATATCGTATGAATATCATAGGAGATGAATATAGGATATCCTGTTTGTATCCAAAAGTACCATACGCCCCTATTGAAAAAAATGGCCACATTTGTGCCCTCATTTGTGCCCACATTTGAGGCTACATTTGAGGCCACAAGTGTGGTAGCGGATTTGAAACAGCATATGCGCCCACAAATGAGGCCTCAAATGTGGGCACAAATGTGGCCTCAAATGTGGGCACAAATGTGGGCGCAAATGTGGGCACAAATGAGGCAGAGAAGTATCCACATTGAAAAAAATATAAAATAAAAAAAATATTATTAATCTTGATTTACACTATATTATTTACAAGTAGTTGCCTTAATTAACTTTAGAAACTTAGCATTACGAAGATAATTTTGAAAATAAATTTGGGGGTATGGGGATTCGAACCCGGGTTCGCCGCACGCAAACTAACTACCGAACCACTGAGCTACATAGGCGACTGCCAATAGAAAGGATAATCTTTCTCTTGAGGTGCAAGTGATTTTATTGGCTGACAAAACGGCGGGTTTATTTAAAAACGTTTTCACCACATTTTTCAAGTATTGAAACATTTGTCATCAAACATTTGCTTTTATAACAGTTAATTCTTATTTAAAAATTTATTCCTAATTTATGACGTTATTATTTGAGGTTTCTTAGGTTAATTCACTATTTTTTTACCTATTCTGTTGTAAAATATACATATTAAGTCTGTTAGTGGGAAAAATTGGAACGAAGTTCTTTAATACTTTGTTATAAATTATAAACTTCTGTTATTTTATGATTTTAAATTTTTACCAAAGATTATTTTGAAGACAATTATGAAATATTTCGAAAATCCTTATAGCATCTTTTGAACTTGCGAAAATGACATTTTCTCTGGAAGAAAAAATGAAAATTAGAAATTTTATTAATTTTTGAGTTTAGATACTTGACAAAAATTTTAAAAAAACGTGAAAATTATTTTGAAAATTTAATTAATATTTTGTAATTTTTCAACTATTATTCAAAGTTTCAAACATTTAATACCTACTGTGACAGAAAAAATCAATTAAAGTTGCTTAAAATTTTGTTAGTTAACGATTTTAAATACTTCTCAATTGCAGTAGGGACAATTTAATCATAAATTAACAAACTTGTAAACTTTAAAATTTTTATTTTAAATTTTAATACATTTTTAAAAATCACAAGTTTTGTTCTTTCGTGTTTTTAAATGTTTAAAAAAAGGTTAAGGAAAATGGATTTTATGTATTTTAAAAACAGATTTTCGAATAAATAAATAATTGGAAATTTCAGTTAGCTAGTGCTAGTAAAAATCAGGATTTTTTTTTGAAAGAAATCAAAAAAATCAGATTTTTTTATTTAAATAAAAAATGGTTGTTTTAATTGCAATCAGTATATAAAATCTCTGCAAATGTTTATTTTCAGTAGTTTATTTTTAAAACTGAAAACATTTAATAAGAAATAATGAATAATAAAACATTTAATCAAAATCAAATAAATTGTGTCAAATAAATAAGAAAATTTCAAAAAAAATTTCTTTAAATTCATATGATCATAAAATTAAGAAAATTAGGTAAAAGCAACGAAAAAATAATAAATTAAAGAAAAAGCAAGAACGTAAAAAGATAAGAAAACAATCTATTAAAATAATGATAAAATTCTTTTAAATAAAAAATGTCATGCTTATTATTAAAGAAATGAAGAAAAATTAAAAAAAACAACTCAGTAATGAAACAGTAACATAAAAATATGTGTATAAAAAAGTAGGAACACTTTTCAAAATTTTAAACTATTTGCGGACGTTTTTTTAATTAAAAAAATAAATAAGAAGATAATTTAAAAATTATTAAAATACATTACTAAAGAGGAAATAAATTTATAAATATATGATTCTTCTCCGGTTGTCTAATTCCTTATGTAAATAATCGCAAGCTATAAAAAAGCGGCAAGCTTTTAGATATATGAACCTTTTAATTTAATATTTTATTCAATATAAAATTTTAAAAATTGTGCTAATACCGATTATCATAATAACTTAGATATAAAAATTTTTGGTATTAAGATAGCCAAAAATAGTATTACATTTTTATATCCTTAAGTTCTTATAAATTAAATAAATTCCAATCGTCAATTAACTTATATTTCAATTTGATTAAACTTTTAAATTTGAATTAATTGAAACTTAAATTCACATTAATTAATGCAAAATAATTTAATAATGTTAATTATTTTTCATATTCACAATAATCTTATTTTTAATTCTTACAATTTTTCTAAGAAATTTCACTTTTTTAAAACTGTTTAATTTTTTATTTTTACAAAATTCTAAGATTTTGTGTCTGTTTACTTTTGATTTTTTTTGTACATGTGTCTTTTTTTTTTTTTTTGATTTTTTTTAATTATCTTCTTTTTATATGTAAATTATTTAATATTATTTTACACAATTTTGTTATTATAATATTCACTAAACTTTATATTCCGTTGATTTTCATAATTATGTATTTCTATATTTTTAAAAATAAATACGATCATCTGTTTGTAAATTTGTTTAATTTGTTTTTACATCTTGTGATTTGCCGATTTTTTTTCCAGCTTTTATGTGAACTTATTTATTCTTTCTTAAAATTTTTAGATTTTTTTATTCTTTATATTTATTATTGGACTTGATTTAAGTGTAATATTATAAAAAAAATTTGGGTTTAATTTACCTAAACTTTTTTATTTTTAAAAGATTATTAAATTTCTTTTTTGCCCTTTTTATTTATCTTTCCATTTTGTATTCTATTTTTATTAATTCTAATTTTTCAGTAGATTATTCCCAAATTTTATTACTTTTTTTTACTTTCTATATTTTTTACAGTCTGTTAAATTAGGGAAATAAACATTTGTCCATTTTCTTCCTATTTATTTAATTTTGCTTCCTTATAGAGGAAGCTTTGTGGTCGTTAAGATTTTCGGTTTTCCAAAAATACTCTAAATCGACTCTTTTTCATCTAAAAAGCGTAAATTTTCATTTTTAAGCAAATGTCATAGCGTTTTTTGTCGCGAGGATATCTTGAAAAACCTTCAACGGATTTCAATAAAATTTGGATGACTTATTAAGCTTATGAATATCTAAATTTGGTCACAGGGATTTTTTAAAATATGTACACTGAGAAAAATCTGTTGCGATTATTGCTTGAAATCATTTTTGCATTTTTTCCATAATTCTATTGATGCTATATTTCTAACAGCACGTATAGTTATTGCTCGGACTTAGCCTGAATTCTAGGCGGAGCGGCCTAATAATTAGGTGGATTCTTGCAATTTTTGTATAGTTAGTGTCTATGCTATATTCATATCATTTGCTTATGCGATAATCGCAACAGATTTTTCTCAGTGTACCTATTCAAATTTTCTTTAGCACCTTTTTCTATTAAAAAATTTTGTTTTTTGACAAAATTTTTTTTATGCTCAAAATACAACTTAAGCAATACAAAAATCATATTCCTTATCTCAAAACAAATCGATTGACCTATATAAGTTTTATAATTAATCAAAAGTTCGTAAAATAATTTATGTTTATATATTTTTTTTGCATTTAAAATTATTTTTTAAATAAATTCTCCAATTATATTTTATATTATTCATTTATTGCTTCCTCTATGAGGAGGAAAATTATTTTGCTTACTTGGAAGTGAAATGTCCATGAAATAGATATAATTTTCACCTACTATTGATGTAATATTATTTTTTTAGTCCTTTCTTGCGTTTTAATTAATTCTTTAGACTTTTTGCCATCAATTTTCTTATAAAAATATTGATCCTTTATTTAAATTTTTCAGTTTTATTTTGTAATTAAAAATTATTGAAAATATTTGTTCGATTCATTAATCATTTTAAAAATTTTTAAATTTTCTCCGTTTTGGCAGCCTTGTAATCTTTCATTTTATATTTTGTAAATTTAAGCTTAGACTCAATATTTTCATATTAACATCTTTATTTATTAACATCTTTTTATTTTAATATTTTTTAAATTACCTTCTTATTTATTTTTTTAATTAAAAAAACGTCCGCAAATAGTTTAAAATTTTGAAAAGTGTTGCTACTTTTTTATACACATATTTTTATGTTACTGTTTCATTACTAAGTTGTTTTTTTTTTAATTTTTCTTCATTTCTTTAATAATAAGCATGACATTTTTTATTTAAAAGAATTTTATCATTATTTCAATAGATTGTTTTCTTATCTTTTTACGTTCTTGCTTTTTCTTTAATTTATTATTTTTTCGTTGCTTTTACCTAATTTTCTTAATTTTATGATCATATGAATTTAAAGAAATTTTTTTTGAAATTTTCTTATTTATTTGACACAATTTATTTGATTTTGATTAAATGTTTTATTATTCATTATTTCTTATTAAATGTTTTCAGTTTTAAAAATAAACTACTGAAAATAAACATTTGCAGAGATTTTATATACTGATTGCAATTAAAACAACCATTTTTTATTTAAATAAAAAAATCTGATTTTTTTGATTTCTTTCAAAAAAAATCCTGATTTTTACTAGCACTAGCTAACTGAAATTTCCAATAATTTATTTATTCGAAAATCTGTTTTTAAAATACATAAAATCCATTTTCCTTAATCTTTTTTTAAACATTTAAAATCACGAAAGAACAAAACTTGTGATTTTTAAAAATGTATTAAAATTTAAAATAAGAATTTTAATGTTTACAAGTTTGTTAATTTATGATTAAAAATAATAATTAACTTGTGAACTTTTTAATTATGAAATTGGATTGACTTTAAAAATAAATTCTTTAATACTTTGTAATTCTCCTACTCTTATTTAAAGATTCAAAAACCAAATTGTCCCTACTGCAATTGAGAAGTATTTAAAATCGTTAACTAACAAAATTTTAAGCAACTTTAATTGATTTTTTCTGTCACAGTAGGTATTAAATGTTTGAAACTTTGAATAATAGTTGAAAAATTACAAAATATTAATTAAATTTTCAAAATAATTTTCACGTTTTTTTAAAATTTTTGTCAAGTATCTAAACTCAAAAATTAATAAAATTTCTAATTTTCATTTTTTCTTCCAGAGAAAATGTCATTTTCGCAAGTTCAAAAGATGCTATAAGGATTTTCGAAATATTTCATAATTGTCTTCAAAATAATCTTTGGTAAAAATTTAAAATCATAAAATAACAGAAGTTTATAATTTATAACAAAGTATCAAAGAACTTCGTTCCAATTTTTCCCACTAACAGACTTAATATGTATATTTTACAACAGAATAGGTAAAAAAATAGTGAATTAACCAAAGAAACCTCAAATAATAACGTCATAAATTAGGAATAAATTTTTAAATAAGAATTAACTGTTATAAAAGCAAATGTTTGATGACAAATGTTTCAATACTTGAAAAATGTGGTGAAAACGTTTTTAAATAAACCCGCCGTTTTGTCAGCCAATAAAATCACTTGCACCTCAAGAGAAAGATTATCCTTTCTATTGGCAGTCGCCTATGTAGCTCAGTGGTTCGGTAGTTAGTTTGCGTGCGGCGAACCCGGGTTCGAATCCCCATACCCCCAAATTTATTTTCAAAATTATCTTCGTAATGCTAAGTTTCTAAAGTTAATTAAGGCAACTACTTGTAAATAATATAGTGTAAATCAAGATTAATAATATTTTTTTTATTTTATATTTTTTTCAATGTGGATACTTCTCTGCCTCATTTGTGTCCACATTTGCGCCCACATTTGTGCCCACATTTGAGGCCACATTTGTGCCCACATTTGAGGCCACATATTTGAGGCCACATTTATGCCCACATTTGAGGCCTTATTTGTGGGCGCATATGCTGTTTCAAATCCGCTACCACATTTGTGGCCTCATATGTGGCCTCAAATGTGGGCACAAATGTGGGCACAAATGAGGGCACAAATGTGGCCATTTTTTTCAATAGGGGCTGGATATCCTAAGGATATCTTTGGGGCATCTTTAGGATATCCAGAAGATGTCATTATGATGGTGTTGAGATGGAGATCCTGAGGATATCCTTAGGATATATTCAGAATATTACTTTTGAATTTCAAATATCCTGAAAATATCCCGGTTATTTTCTGGAAAGCAAAAATATCAATATTCATCGGATATCCTGAGGATGTCCAAGGACATATTGAGAACAATTCTAGGATTTCCTACTAAATCCAGCTTTCTCTCTTTTCTTGGAGAAAAAATTCCATTTAAAGAAAAAAAGTTCCTATTCATTGCAACTTTAATTCCACTGACGAAATAAGTATTTCTTTATTTGGAACTAGCCCTAGTTCTAAAAAGTAAAACTATTGTTAAAAAAAAATTAAAAAGTATTGTTTTCAAATGAAATTTTTTTTAATGGGAACGTATGAGTAACATTTTTACCAATAATTTAAGCATAAAAATCTCGCAATCTCAGTAAGTCAAAAAATTGTATCATTACCAAAAAAAGCCGACTAAATATTTCATTTATATAAACGTCTGTAAAGGTAAGAATGAATTTTCACAAAAAACAACTACTTAGAAACTGAAAAAGTTTTTTTATTGTATAATGTTTGAAAAGCAATTAATTTACCTCGAATTTAAAATTGACGGTATCAACAGATACAATATATTTTCGAGCAAAATTTTGTAGAATTCCTGTAAGAAAAGCTTGTGGAAAATAGAATCCAGAAATCCAAAACGCCGAAGGAACTCCTTTCTCGTACCATTTTGTAATAAATTTTACACGTTCATTTAAATCCTCGACCCAGGCTCCTAAAGTACATAATTTTTATTAGATTTTATTTAAGTCAATTTATTTATAGATATAAAATGTATTATCCAATTAAAAATTATAGGATATATTTAATACATACGTTTGATGCTGTAAAGGTTTTTGATAAATAGATTTCTGGCTTGAGCTGGAATGTTATATGAGATAAAAAACATTAAAATTAAAGTTTTAATGAAATTTCTTGGACATAATAAAAATGGACAGGGTCCTAAGATGGACATTTCGTATAAAATTTTTGTTTAAGGTGACAGCGCCTTATGCTTTTTGTCATTTTTGTTGTTTGTCTAGACGAAGATTTTGATGCACACTTGAAGAAAAAAAACCAGTTGGTTTTTTTTCTACACATGCCGCGTAATTTTGTGTCTAAAAAAGTTTTGTAACAGTTTTTTCTTAAGTTGGTAAAATTACTTAAATTTATGATTTAGAATGAGTACTTAACGTTATAATATTCTTTATTTATCGTATAATAAAATCCTAAAATGATTTTACTAATTCAGTGTTCGTATATATATTTTTACTGGGAATTAAAAAATGATGTCACGTACCCCAAGATGGACAGGCCTCAAATCTCAATGTATTTATTTGCATATTTTGGATTTTACACTTTTTTCAATAATTTTTTGAGCCAATTAATTAAAATTTTTTATTTTCCACAATAAAATGTAATGTTATCGTTAGAAAATTTGATATATCGATATTTTTTGACATTTTATTTCTTTTTACTGTTAAGCCATTAAATTGAAGTTTTTAGAAATGTTATTTCTTGATAAATTCCATAAAATGATTAAAAATTAGTTTAAGAATTGTTACACAATGTTCATTTTTTATTTACTACAATTTTCAGAGACTTTTAAGAAGGTGTCCATCTTGGGGCCACTTTTTTTTTAGACCGAAAATTTTAACAATTAGAAAAAACGGTTTAAAAAATGTTTATGTTGAAAATAAAATTTTATCTCTGTGACCATAAGTTACCTTATAAATTGTACTTTCATCCGGTATAAAACATTTTAATATATTTTATTTGATTTGGATTCTACAGCAATAAGATGAAAGGGTGTCCAACTTGGGGCCCTCTCCCCTATTTAGTACAATTTAGCAAAAACCTCACAGTTTTAGCCTTCCTAACAAGGTGATCGACCCAAGCATCAAATAAGTTTTACTTATTCTTATTTTCTTTTTTATAACTGCTATTTCATAACTTCATATGATTAGGGCTAAACATTTCCGTAAAAGGTTTTTTGAGTTAATTTAAATCCTTGAATATCACTAATACTATATTTGTCTCTATCATAAACAAGTTTATTACATTCCTCCTTGTTTTTATGGATATTATGTCCGAAAATAAAAAAAACCGACATAACTTAAATCTTTCTGAAAAAATTTATAATAAACAAAAAAAGGGAAAATTTAGGATCAAGGATGCCATTAAGTAGGCAGCCTCGCATTGCTCCATGAATCACATAATTAACAAATTGCCTAAGTGAATTTACTCTCATGCACTTGTTGTTTTTGCACATATGTGACTGTCCATGAGAAAACGTGCCATAGCTCCCAAACGTCAACTTTACAGGTTGAGCGTTTAAGGTTTCTGTAATGCATTGAAACCAATGTAACATGCCTACGCTTCTTGCTTAATAACACCAAAATTTCTTTAAAACAACAATTTTTTTTTTTAAATGAAAGAGAAGGCACGTTTTGTCATGAACAGTCACATATATGTACTGAACACCCATTATTATCAAAGGTTTTGATAAATAATAGTGTACTGTATGTGTACGAGATTTATTTGTGATTCAATTGTTAATTCCGATAACCCCTAAAATCATTGAAATTATCAAACTATTGTTGATAAGGGAGAAGTTAGCAGAGTAGGTACAAGAATGCAATAAGTGCTATATGACTCCAAAGGCATAACTATAATTAATAGTAGTAGGTGCAATGGGTGGTTCAAAAAATGGACATTTTTGAATTTTGTTTCCGGAACAAAAAAAATTGACTAAAAATGGAAAAAAAATTACCTTTATTTTTTTATTTTTTGATCCGACAATATTAAGGGGTGCCGCCCGCACCCCTTATTTTCCCATTGACAATGCATGGAAAAAATGGATTTTTTTTTAAAATTTAAAAAAAATAATGAAAATATTATTCAAAAAGGCTCAGAAGTTTATAAGCCCTTGCAAAATGTTCAAACTTAAATATACCGTCGATTATTATTATATTTTTACAAATACACCCCTCTGGTGAGCCGCTAAATAAACCATTACCAAACGTAAATTTAGCATTTAAGCTTAAATAGGTCTAAAATATTACTTTTTTACGTCGTTTTTTACAAACTTTATTAAATTATTAAATTACAGCACTCAATTGATTGTTAATTAATTTTTAACTGTTTAAACAATTTTAAATTGTTTAAGCAAATTAATTTTTTTAAAATCTTTATTTATTCTGTTTCAATAAAATACATCAATAACCAACTGTATGTTTAATAACTAAAGAAATAAAAAAAAATTATTGACTTACTTCTCATTTGCTTAAACAAAAAAAATTGTTAAAAATCAATTTTTCATTAAATTTACCTAGAAACTTGTAGTTTTTTGCAAAATTTATTAAAGAATTGTAACTGGTTTATTCTCAAATTAGTGACTTCCATTGTTCTGAACTTTACATTACTTCTATGCCATTCAATCACATACATAAATTCGAAAAATATGTTACCTTAACAATAAAAAAGTTTAAAAAGTAATTAATGACAGGTAAGTATGAAATACAGTAATTTCAAATAAATAAAAATTATGTAAACAAGTAAATAATAAGTCCACAAACTTTTTATAGGCGGAATTATATACTATTAAAATAAAACTAGCTTACTTTTAAAAACTTAAAAAAAATATTGTTTAGACAAATAAAAATTATTTAAGCAATTAAAATATCTTGCAAATTGATGATAAATAAACCAGCTACATTTTTTTAATAATTTATGTAAAAAAATAAACGGCTATGGGGGGATTTCATAAGAAGCTGATTTTAAACAATTTTAATTGTTTAAAGAAATAAACAGTAAGTCACTAATTTTTTGTATCTCTTTAGTTACTAAAAAGATCGTAAGGTAATAAAATATTTTATGGGAAATGAAAAAAATGCAAAAAATTATTTGTTTAAACAAATTAATATTATTTAAACAAATTAAAAATATGTAAAAAATTAAAAATTTCTCTCCAATTTGAGATGAATAAACCAGTTATAATTCTTTAATAAATTATACAAAAAAATACAAGTTTCTAGGTAAGTTTTATGAAAATTGATTTTAAACAATTTTAATTGTGTAAACAAATGAGAAGTAAGTCAATAATTTTTTTTTAATTCTTTAGTTATTAAACATACAGTTGGCTATTAATGTATTTTACTGAAACAGAATAAATAAAGATTTTAAAAAAATTAATTTGCTTAAACAATTTAAAATTGTTTAAACAGTTAAAAATTAATTAACAATCAATTAAATGCTGTAATTTAATAATTTAATAAAACCTGTAAAAAACGACGTAAAAAAGTTATATTTTAGACATCTTTTAGCTTAAATGCTAAATTTACGTTTGGGGATGGTTTATTTAGGGGCCCTCTAGAGGGTTGTTATTTGTAAAAATAAAATAATAATCGACGGTATCTTCAAGTTTGAACATTTTGCAAGGGCTTATAAACTTCTGAGCCTTTTTGAATAATATTTTCATTATTTTTTTTAAATTTTAAAAAAAAATTTATTTTTCCCATGCATTGTCAATGGGAAAATAGTGGGCGCGGGCGGCACCCCTTAATATTGTCGGGTCAAAAAATAAAAAAATAGGGGTAATTTTTTTTCCATTTTTAGTCGATTCTTTTGTTCCGGAAACAAAATTCAAAAATGTCCATTTTTTGAACCACCCTGAGGTGCATAATTCATTAGTTTATGATAGTACCGGTATTAGTTAGTTCAAAACGAACTGAATTCTGAATAAAATGAGCCCAAGATGTAGACGTTTTGTCCACTCTAAAAAAATGTATTGTACAAAAACGATAAATTACAGCGTCTGTTCAAATTTTAATAACTTTTAAAATAGTAAAGACCTTTTTATGTTCTTGGTGTGATTTTAAAGATAATTTTGTATAGAATTTAAAAACTACATCACTCTTGTTGCACAATCTTTTTTAGATTTTTCCTGAGGCTAAAGTGAGTATAAAAAAATGAAAAAAATTTAAATAATATAATTAGTGAGAAAAATATTTTTCAATATTATAATAATGAGTATAATATAATAATGATAAAGATTTATAAAATATTTTTGCAATAACTTTGAAAAAACTAATTCATTATAATTTTAAAACATGTTTTTCTCGCTAAATATATTATTTAAATTTTTTGCATTTTTTGTACTCACTTTAGCCCCGGCAAAAATCTAAGAAAAAAATTGTGCAAGAAGAGTGATGTATTTTTTAAATTTTATCAACAATGATAATAGGATAATAAGTCGAGCCAAGATAAAGTAAAGCGATAGCAGTGCCTGACGCCTTGGGATACCTAGTTACCATAATGCGGTAATTACCATAAGCTCGTCAAACGAGAGTAATTCCCATACTAACTAATTACCCTTGAACAAGTAAAGAAACATTTATCATGATATATTCAATTAGAAAAACTCCATAGGTATTGTACAAAATAAATGAGTGTAAAAAAGAAAAATATTAAAATAACATTGCTATAATTAATCAGTATTAACATTGTCAAACTAAGGTAGTTAGCGCATTTGGATGGTAATGCACTAAAAAGTACACTCTTTTATACCATATATGAATGAGTTAATCATGATAATGACCAATGTCAATACTACGCCAGTATTGCTGCCGGTCGACAAATGAATTAACCAATATGGAAGTCTGAAACGTTCAAGACTACTCCTCGAAAAATGGAAACATGATAGACTACAATTTTGCAGCAAAACGTGCTTAACTATTATAAACTAATCCCCGCAAACAGCATAAATCTTCTTTAAATACAACCCGTGCAGAAAATTGTAATGGCGTTGTACAGTCCCAATCTAGCTTCCCTAGAAAATATACTGGCGCTAGACACTTTGACTATATAGCGTCTAGACAGAAATGCACGGTCATCGGTAAAAGTGTACGAAACATAAAGGAGAGTTTACAATTTCTCCTATTTATGTATTTGAATTTAAAAATTTTAAAAATGAAGTAGGTGAGGCATGACACGTCATAGGCAAAATTGTACGATACATAAAGGAGAGTTCACAATTTCTCCTTTTTTTGTATTTCAATTTAAAAGTTTTGAAAATCAATAATTAGGAAATCACCACGAGGAGAACCGATTTCCAGGTGACTTTTGTTGAACTTCTTCAAGGTAGTTAACCTTAAAATTTAAAAATCAATAATAAAGACAACAATAACTGCAGAACCCATGTCCAGGTAAGTTTTATAGAATTTAACCTCAAAATTTGGAAATCGACATTTAGTTAACCCTTTACCACCGGGACGGACGCTTTTTTTTATCCTTACGTAATTTTTATCGCTCTTTCAGAATCTGTCATCAAAATTGTCAAAAAAAAATCCAAAATCCTTTTTTGGAAAGAAATGCAAATTTTTGAAATTTTTGATTCAAAAATGTTTTTTTTTCATGTAAGCAGTAATGAGAAAAATTCTTCACCTTAAAATATCGCGTCCGCAATATCCAAGCTTCAAAGTTATGGACCGTACATTTAAAAATTTCAAGATGGCGGATCCAAAATGGTCCCAGTGGACGCTTCTTTTAATTCTCATGTTATCTATATGACAATGAGTGCCTGAACGTTTTTGGGGTCGCTGATTGTGAATCTCATTGAAAGTCAGATTTCAAAAATTCAAAATGGCGGATCCAATATGGCGGTTGATGTTTTTTAAATTGATCGGATTCACTTGAAACTTGCTACTCGGGGGTTTTCAGGGTCGCTGATTGCGAATCTAAAGTCAGATTTCAAAAATTGAAAGTGGCTGATCCAATATAGCGGTCGATATTTTTTAAATTGATTGGATTCACTTGAAACTTGGTACTCGGGGTTTTTTAGGTTCACTGATTTTGAATCTGAAGTCAGATTTACAAAATGCAAAATGGCGGATGCAATATGACCGTCAATTTTTTTTAAATTAATGAGATTTGTTTAAATTCATTAGTTAGGGGTTTTGGAGTTCGTCAAAAACAAAAGTGAAGTCAGATTTAAAAAATTAAAAATGTCAGGGTGATTCTACGTCAGAAATATCACAATCTGCAAGTAGTTCACAGAATTTAATGATATTTGGTGAAATTGTAGTATAATATAAGAGAAATTAATCAACAAAAAGAATTTTCAAAATATCATAAATTGTAGGAGTTATACAATTTTGAATTTTGACGCAACATTTTCTTAATCATTTTATATCTCGGTCAATTTTTAACCGATTTTGATGAGTCACACACCAATTTCTACATAAAATTGTGTATTTTCAGAAAATTATAGAGCGAAAAACAAAATTTATTATTCAGGTAGAAAAAAAGTAAAAATAAAACTTTATTTATATATTTTTTTAATTTTGACCCAATTCTTTAATTTTTTAATTTTTTAATAATATTCCCCTTTATTTTATCTTTATTTTAAAATAAAGATCATCCTGGAGACTTTATTAGATCTTGTGATATCGTCCTTTTAGTATCATCATCTCAAAGAAAAATACTACCTGAATTTATGTTTTTACCTTCATTTGTTTTTCGACATTTTTTTTTAAATTAGAAACTATTTACTGTGAAGATTTCTCTTCAATTTCTCTATTAAATACAGTGAAAATCAAATAAAATTATAATTCTATTAATAGATTTGGAAATAATGATTAATTTTAAGTAAAAATAAAAAAAAAATTAATTTAAAATCAATTTTAATATAATTAAATAAATTAGGTAATTAAATCATTATTTATTTAATAGCAATATAATTATAATATAATATAATAAATATTTATACAATGATTTATTTAGTAAGAAATTTTTCTCGAATAAAAAATTTAAATATTAAAAAATTTGTAACAAAACAAGTATAACTGATTTAATAGTATACAAATTCACATAATTGTCCTAAAATCTATCGCTTTCGTTTTTATGATACTTGGACTTAAAATTTGAAGGTTTCTTTAGCAGCAAAATATTTTCTGCATTGATTTATTTAATTTCCACAATTTAATTAAAGGTTTTTATTTTTACTTAAAATTAATAATTATTTCTAAATCTCTTAATAGAATAACAATTTTATTGGATTTTCACTTTATTTATTAAAGAAATTGAAGAGAATCTTCACAGTAAATAGTTTCTAATTTTAAAAAAGTGTCAAAAAACAAATGAAGGTAAAAACATAAATTTACGTAGTATCTTTCTTTGAGATGATGATACTAAAAGGACGATGTCACAAGATCTAATGAAATCTCCTGGATGATCTTTCTTTTAAAATAAAGATGAAATAAAGGGAAATATTATTAAAAAATTAAAAAATTAAAGAATTGGGTCAAAATTGAAAAAAAATATAAAGAAAGTTTTATTTTCACTTTTTTACTATCTAAATAATAAATTTTGTTTTTCGCTTTATGATTTTTTAAACATACACAATTTTATGAAGAAATTGGTGGGTGACTCATCAAAATCGGTTAAAAATTGACCGAGATATAAAATGATTAAGAAAATGTTGCATCAAAATTTAAAATTGTATAACTCCTACAATTTATGATATTTTGAAAATTATTTTTGCTGATTAATTTCTCTCATATTATACTACAATTTCTCCAAGTTTTATTTAATTCTGTGAACCACTTGCAGATTGTGATATTTCTGACGTAGAATCACCCGTCAGTGATAATTTTTAACGCAGTACAGTTGGTAGAAAAAAAATCAAGTGCTAAAGACTTTGCAATGAAAATTGCTGAAGACTATATAACTGTATATTTTGTAAATCTGACTTCAGATTCGAAATCAGCTACCCCAAAAACCTCCAAGTACCAAGTTTTAAGTGAATCCAATCAGTTTCAAAAATATCGACCGCCATATTGGATCCGCCATTTTGAATTTTTGAAATCTGACTTCAGATTCGCAATCAGCGACCCCAAAAACCTCCAAGTACCAAGTTTCAAGTGAATCCAATCAGTTTCAAAAATATCGACCGCCATATTGGATCCGCCATTTTGAATTTTTGAAATCTGACTTCAGATTCGCAATCAGCGACCCCAAAAACCCCCGAGTAGCAAGTTTCAAGTGAATCCGATTAATTTAAAAAATATCGACCGCCATATTGGTTCCGCCATTTTGAATTTAAAAATTTTTTTAAATCTGACTTGAGATTCGCAATCAGCGACCCCGAAAACCTCCGAGTAACAAGTTTCAAATAAATCCAATCAATTTCAAAAATATCGACCGCCATATTGGATCAGCCATTTAGAACTTTTGAAATCTGACTTTCAATGAGATTCACAATCAGCGACCCCAAAAACGTTCAGGCACTCATTGTCATATAGATAACATGAGAATTAAAAGAAACGTCCAGTGGGTGTCAATGTTTTGAAAAAAAAACTTTGTCATCGCCATTTTGGATCCCCCATCTTGAAATTTTTAAATGTATGGTCCATAACTTTGAAGCTTGGATATTGCGGACGCGATATTTGAAGGTAAAGAATTTTTCTCATTACTGCTTACATGAAAAAAAAAATCATTTTTGAATCAAAAATGTCAAAAATTTGCATTTTTTTCCAAAAAAGGATTTTGGATTTTTTTTTGCAATTTTGATGACAGATTCGGAAAGAGCGATAAAAATTACGTAAGGAAATGTTATTCCGAAAATTTTCTATGTCCCTAATAAGAAAAATAATTAACGTTGAAAATGACTGAAAAAAAGCGTCCGTCCCGGCGTTAAAGGGTTAAACACCAAGTGCGGAACCGATATTCAGGTGACTTTAGGTCAACATCTTCGAGGAAGTTAACCTCAAAATTTAATAATAAAAAAGTATAGGAAGACAAAAATTTAAAAATGCATAATTAGGAATACGCCAAGTGCAGAACCAATGCCCAAGTAACTTTTAGTGAACTTCTGGGAGGAAGTTAACCTCAAATTTTAATAGTCAAAGATTAGAAAAACACTTAATGCAAAACGGATGTCCAGGTGACTTTTGGTCAACATCTTCGAGGAAGTTAACCTCAAAATTTGTAAATTCCATAATCAGGAAAACTCTAAGTGGCGAATCGAGTTGCAGGTTACTTTTGGGTCTGCTTATTGAAGACAGTAGATCTGAAAATTTAAAAATCTAAAATGAGAAAAACAGCAAGTGCAGAAGTGATAGGAAGTTAATCTCATAATTTATTAATTAAAATTTAGGAAAGCACCAAGTGCAGAAATGCAGAAAGCAATAATTAGGAAAACATCAATTGCCGCAACGATAGACAGGTGACTTAGCTTAAGGTAACCTCAAAATTTAAAAATCTAATATTAGTAAAATTTGAAACGCTTAATATGCCCATGTTCGAAGCTTCATAACAAGAAATTTAATTCCATAAAAAAAAGTAATCTTCTCTAAAGAAGTTGAACAAAAATCTCCTGGATATCGATTCTGTACTTGGTTTTCTTTGTAATTATGGATTTTTAAATTTTGATGTTAAATTTCTCGAGGGAGTTGAACAAAAGTCATCTGGTCATCGGTTCTGAACTTGGTTGTTTTTTAGTTATTGTTTTTTAACTGATTCGGAAAGTCCGATATTATTTGAAAACATACATTAAACTTTTTATCGGAATTCCTGCGAAATTTGTGACGGGAATTTCCGATCGGAATTTCTAATGGGAATTTGCAGGGAATCTTTCCACGTGGGGATAAAGACAAGCAGGGCCGGAGAAACAGATTGTTTCTATATTGGGAAATCCTTCCCTCTTACCTCCTACCACCTATGTAAATAATAAAAAAAATTATTTTATGTAGGAAAATAAGTAATGTAGCATGTGGAGTTCCCCACCGACTTGAATTTAGCTTAAGAAAGATTCCACACATTGAAAAAAAGTGTTATTGAATCAAGAAAATTTTATTTGGTTCAAGTATATCGCCGGCTTCAATGGAGACAAGTGCATTATGATATTGGTAAAAAAAATCATTCTCTTAAGGTGCAACTGTTTTCTTGGGTGAAAAAACAGTTGCACCTCAAGAGAATGATTTTTTTTAACAGCAGTAGCCTATATAGCTCAGTGGTTAGGTACTTAGTTTGCGTGCGTGGAACCCGGGTTCGAATCCTCGTCACCCCAAATTTGTTTTAAAATTTTTCTTCATAATTCCAGGTTCTCACACTATCAATTAGGATATAATACTTAATCTGTATTTATAAATCTTCAAACGGTAACATTAAAATAATTTTTTCTGTCAATCTAGAGGTTCTGTGGAAGCTTCTCTGAAGCTTCCCTGAAGTTTCCCTGGAGGTTCGATGGAAGCTTCCCTAAAGTATTTTTTTCAGTGTACTCACTTTGAAACATTCTTTTATAAAAAAATATAAACAATAATATAATTTTTATATAAAAATATAGGGACGTATGATTAATTTCTAAAATGCATTATTTATAATTTTCATTTCATTGAATTTCATGAAGTAGAATTTTCTTGTAGCCGAAATTTAACATTTTCGAATTTGTTTTCAATAGAATTTAAATAAATTCGAATTTTTAGTTAACAGAAGTTTTAGGTCATTGAATTTATATTTAAAAAAATTTTCATTAAAAAGAAATTCAATTTAAGCAAATTTTAATTCAGAAGAATTTTCATTTTATAAAATTTTAAATTATTCTAATTTTTAAATGCCATAATATTCATCTGACCGAATCTTCATTTATCCGAAATTGTATTAGTACGAATTGATATTTGATGGAAAAGATAAAAGGTACAATGTTCATTTTTTAGAAATTGCAAATGGCCAAAAGAGGATCCTCTTTCGGCCATTTGCAATTTCGGACAAATGAACATTCTGCATTTTAAGTTTTCCATCAAATCTGAATTCGTACTAATATAATTTCTGCAAATGAACATTCGGTCACATGAATATTCTGTCATTTAAAAATTCGATGAACTTAAAATTATATAAAATGAAAATTCTTCCAAAATTAAAATTCGCTTAAATTGAATTTCTTTTAAATGAAAATTCTTGTAGATATAAATTCGATGGCCTAAAATTTCTGTTAGGTAAAAATTCGCATTCATTTAAATTTGATTGAAAACAAATTCGAAAATGTAAAATTTCGGCTACAAGAAACTTGTAAGTCATGAAATTGTATGAAATGAAAATTCTAAATAATTCATTTTAAAACTGAAGCATACGTCCCAAAATATAAACAAATTTACGAAGAGAAGGTATAATTATGTAAACAAGACTTTCAATAGATAGATAGATAGATAGATAGATAGATAGATAGATAGATAGATAGATAGATAGATATATGGCTAGGTAGATATATAGATACATTAAGAACATACAGGGAGAGAGAGAAAGAGAGAAAGAGCGAAAAATGGAGAGATATCTTTCCTTCAGGTAGACAAATGTACTTCCTTACAATTAACAAAAGGCAGGTAGGAATAGAAATAGAAATTCTTTTGTTTCTTAAGTACACCATATCATTTTAAAATCATTAAATTTTTGAAGGTTATTGTTGAATAGGAGGTAGCAGATTTAAGAACTCAGTATTTCTTTAAATTTATTTAAATTTATTTCCATTCTCAGATTTAAGATCTCAGTATTTCACTTGGTGAGTGCTGTAGGATTCATTATTTACTGGACGTTCTTCAATTATATTTTTTGTTTTTCATAATAATCTCACATTAATGTGTAATACAATATTCAATACTTAAATAGTTTGACTATTGTTAATTGGAGAATTGTGAAATTCTACAGTAAAATCTGTGAAGTGTAAAAGAAACAAATTTAAAAATTGGTAAATTGGCAAATTATTGAAATTGATAATATGTAAATTGGAAAATTGGCAAATTGGAAATTTGGCAAATTGGAAATTTGGTAAATTGGAATATTGGTAAATTGAAATATTGGTAAAGTGGACAATTGAGAAAGTACTAAATTTGAAAAATGGAAATTGAATATTTGGAAATTGATAAAATAGGACATTTATAAATTGAAACATTTTAAAAATAATTGAATGGTATATTGCTTTTTAAATACCAATCACTTTCTTCAATTTATAAAATTAGAAAATAAAAAAGTTAATGTCAATTTCTTGAAATGAAAAATAAGTAAATTGCAAAATTGGGAAAGTGAAAATTTGATAAATTGGAATATTGGTAAAATGAATAATTCATAAAGTACAAAAATAGAAAAATAGACAGTTGAATAGGACATTTGTAAATTGAAATATTGTGAAGTTATTGAAATGGTTTATTGTTTTTTAAATACCAATCATTTCTGGTAACTTATGAAATTAGATGACAGAAATGTTAAACTTTTTGTTAGAAATATCTCATTACTAGAAATATATGAAATGTTTTCTGTTAATTTCAGAACTAATAAATTAATTATAATATTTCTGTAACATTGTAAAATATGAAAATTGTTAAATTCTCTTATTTCTGTTTAAAAATTGACAGATTGGAAAATTGTGATACTTGAAAATGTATTTTTAAGATCATTATTTATTGCAAATTTTTCGGTAGGTAATTGTCATATGTGCAAATTGCTATGTACATAATTATGAAACTGGTTATTTGAAATTTCGACATTTTGAAATTGCATATTTCAGATATTATGAGATTTATTACACTTTGACATATTCATATTATATAAATAAAATTTCAAATAACATGGAGAAACCACAGAATGAAAAAAAAAATGTTAGCACAGAAAGGGTGAAACGTCATCGTGCAGGTTTATCTGTAGAGAAACAAATAGAAATTCGAAAATTGGAAAGAGAAAGAATAAAGTGTTATCGTGCTAAATTAAAAGAAAAAAAGGGATTACAAAGTAATATATCAAAAGAGATAGAAAAAGCAACTTGTAATGCAGAGTCTCAAATTTTTTTTGAGAATGCAATACCATCAACATCCTTTCAGACAACTTCATATTCAGAAAATGTAGAAATAAGTTATCAAGATTCCACATTTGAAGGAAAACGAAGATTTACCGAGAAAGAAGTAGAACAATTACAAGAAGTTGATAAAAATATTGTTACTACAGAACAAATGAAATGTCATCGCGCGAATTTAAGTGTAGAGAAAGAAATGGAATTTCGAGACGAATTGATACAAGAAAAAAATGGATTGCAAAGTAATATATCAAAAGAGGTAAAAAAAGAAATTTGTAATGCAGATTCTCAAACTTTTGTTATGACTTCGATACCATTAACATCTTTTCAGAAACTTTCACATTCAGAAAATGTTAAAATTACTTCTCCACATTCAATTGAGAATGATGTTTCTTCATCTATTCTTCATTCCAAGAAAGTACAAATTGATGAATTTAATGATTTGAAAAATGATAAAATTAAAAGATTGATATTACTTGAAACGAATAATTTGAATGACGAAGGAGAAAAGTGTTGCAGATTGGTGAATGATGTTAATACTCATAATAATGTAAATATTTCTGAATGTCTTTCTTCAGATGTTTTACAAAAGCAGAGCAGATCCATGAAAAACGAATTACAGGGTAGTGGAGTAACAACACGAAGTAAAAGAAAAATTATTGATTTACAAAGTACTGTAATTCCGGAAAAAAGATGTTTGTATAAGTTGCATCCGATAGACGAAATAGAAAAGACAAAAACATCCCAAAAAAATAGAAAAGAGATTAATACTTTTGTAGAGAAAAAAATGCAAAACTGTGGTGCCAGTTTAGGAAAAGAAAAACGATTTGAAGAAAAACAAAGATTTATGAAGAAAGAAGTAGGACAATCACAAAAAGTTGATAAAAATATTGTCAGTACAGAAAGGGTGAAACGTCATCGTGCAGGATTATCTGTAGAGAAACAAATAGAAATTCGAAAATTGGAAAGAGAAAGAATGAAGTGTTATTGTGCTAAATTAAAAGAAAAAAGGCATTACAAAGTAATGTATCAAAAGAGGTAAGAAAAGTAACTTCTAATGCAGATTGTGAAACTTTTGTTGTGAATTCAATACCATCAACATCATTTCACACACTTTCAAATTCAGAAAATGGTCAAATAAGTTATCAAAATTCCATTGAGGATGATGATTATCCATCAATTCTCCATTTTAATGTAACTCAGGACAAGTTAGTGAGCGCATCAGGTAATTGTTCAGAAGAATTAGAATTAAATAAATTGCATTCACAAACTTATGCAGAAGATTATTTAGGTAAAATGTTACTTTATTGCACTCATTGTGATGCTAAACACTTCAAAGATGAAAAAGTTAGTACTAAAATTACTAATTCAGATGCTAAAAACCTGAAACATAAAAAAGATGATAAGAAAAAGTATTCTTTCGCTGATTGTTGTAGCCATGGAGGTATTAAATTAAAACCTTTAAATTATCCATCTGAATTGAAAATTTTATTAGATGGTTCACATGAGAAATCAAGCCATTTTCGCCAGAATATAAGATGTTACAATAATTCATTTGCTTTTGCGTCATTTAATGCTAATGTTATTAATTTCTATAGTACACGAAGAGGACCGTATTGTTTTAAAATACAAGGTCAAATATACTATTAAATGAATAAAGCTTTATACCCTGAAAACGGTGATGATCCGTCTTATGGTCAATTGTTTATTTACGATCCTGATGATGCAATTGAATACAGGTTGAATAAAAATGATAGATTAGATAGAGATATTGTAGGAGGAATTGAGAATTTTATGAGCAAACATAATACGTTCAGTCAATCATTTAGAATGATAAAAGAAGTTATAGAAATAGAAACAGCGTTAGCGACAAAAAATGATGAAGAAATTCCAGAATTGAAATTATTATTTACTTTAAAAAAAGGAAAAGATCCACGGCGATTTAATTTTCAAAGAGTTAATGAAGTAGCTGCTATTTTTAATACAAATTCAGAAGGTGAAATACCTGATTCTTATGTTACTGTGTACAACAAAATAAGTAAAGAATTGTTACATCCCAAAATCTATGATACATTTTTGCCAATTATAATTGATGGATTCATCAATTTAATTTGAATAATAATAACTAACTAAAAGTTCGTGACACCTTACTTAGGCATAACAATAAAGGCTAATCACAGATTTTGAATATAACTAATAAACAATAGCATGAATAATTTAAAAATACATAATGTTGTATTTTATTTAAAAGATAGTTAATAAGTGATTATTAACTATTAAGTTAATAGATTATTATTAATTAGTCACAAGCTGGTTTCCACTAATTTATTTAAACTAAGGTCCCTTATTGTTATCAGTTAATATCATTTCATAAGTTTTAACAAAGAGAACAATCAGGTAACAGAAAGTCAAATATCAGTTATCGATAAAAGAGTAATTTTGTGAAGAACGATCTAGAAATCAACTCGAAATCAATGATGAGTTTCCGACTCTAGGTAACCTCATTGTAGGTAATTAGTAGTAGTTGCGCGATGATAAAGAAGTTGCATTCAAGTTAAGATAAGAAAGAGCAGTCTCGGTATCTTATCACAGCGAATAGTTGCCATGAATGCTTCGTAGATAATCAACTTTAAATCTGTCTGCAATACGTTTATAAATTAGGAAATCAATAGATATTCAGGGTACATTTTAAAACTAAGCATTATGTGAGAATGTCGATTCAATGTAATATATCAGTATAATTATATACTGATATATTGCATTGTATTATAATGTGGTACGAATTACCCTCATAACACTTTAAGTGATGAGAGTCAACGAGGATGTCAGACAAAGCTTTTACATTTACTTCAGCGCTGGCCTAACGCTGGTCTTAGAGTGAACTTTGACTTTTGGGATCTAATGATTGAATCGAAGAGCGCATCAGGTATGATTCATCGTACGTGCCAATGTACAGATTGTCACGGCGCGTGACAAAGTACACTTTGTCATGACCTTACCCCCATATTGTACCGATCTTGCCCTCACAATGGCAAGATTGTCTTTAAATACTCACGACACGCAAATTCTGGTCGTCAAAAGTTCTATAAGCAGAATATAGTGCGGATCGTGAGTAGACCCGTCGTTTGTCGTCAAGTTTTTAACTACGGTGTAGCCAGTACTGGTTAAAAGGTTCTGAGCGCGTCTGTCGATATTTAGGCCTGACAATAAATCTGTTTCTGCGCAAGTTTGGCAGTAGAAAAAACTAGATTTTAGGGCAAAGTACGAAAAACCAGGCAAATACCGTGGTTCTAAATGACACGACAACGACGTTAATTTTCGAGTCGTGAAGTGTGCTATCCTTTAGACGACTTAAACTCACTGTTCTTTTAACTCATCGCCATTGTCGTTTTGTATGTTTATGGTGTGGTCGGTACTGGTCTATAGTCTGACAAGTTTGTTAGTTTTCACACTTAATAATAACTCAGTTTCTGCGCAAGTTTGGCAGTTGAAAAAACTGAGCATTTAATAATAAAGTAACGATAATAAACGAGCAGTCACCATAATTCTGAACAATTCGACAGTGTCGTGAAGTTCTGAGTCGTGAAGTGTAAAAACGAACTCAAAAACCATAATTTTCCTGTACCAGTGTTGGGCCAGCGTACATACATTATCACGCCAGTATCAGCGAAGCTTAGCGTGTTTTAACCGTAATTACCAGCTGTAACTTTCTAAAAGTAAGTTTTTATTGTATTCTCTTTTGTTCTTTATAAACAAAAAGTAAATTGTTAAATAATCTTTGTTCAAACGGATAGTTCCATAGAATCTAATGAATTCTATATTATACCCGACCTTGCATATACACGGATAATGAATTTGTATAACTTTGTATAATTTCAATTCTTATAAATAAACCATCATATTCTCTAAAGGAAGCATTTTTATCATTTATTTAACACGAGCCCCTTAGGCTTGATATTGTAAACGATCCCCATTAATAAAAAATATAAAGATTAGATCTCAGGTCTAGTTGTTTAGCTGTTATTCACTTGATTGTGTTAAGTTTATACTTAACATTTTGATTAAAATAGCCTCGCTCTGCTCGGACATAACAAGAATTGCAATTAGTTAGTAGTTTGGATCCTTGTGTAGAACCTTTTATATATCCTCTATTTTATCCTTTTGGAGAAAAAGGTTTTTGTATTGATATGCTTCGAAATGATACAGATAAAAGATTGAAAAAACATAGAATTTAGAGGGCATCTTATGTAAAGTATAAAATTGCAATTAGAGATGATATATTTAATCAGTTTCTATACGGTGGAAGACTATTTCAACAGTGGCTGGTTGACAATTATGTTAAAATGGAAAAAGATCGGCTTCAATATTGCGCAAATTATCAAACACAATTGCGAAGTGAAAGTTACAGAGGATTAATAGATCACATTAATGATGTAGCACAAAGGAATGATACATCTCTAGAAAAATTAGTTGTCTTACCATCAACATTTATTAGTTCACCCCGTAATATGATAGAATTATATCAAGATTCAATGGCTATTGTGGCAAAACATGGTAAACCAGATTTATTTATAACAATGACATGTAATCCACAGTCGAAAGAAATAACAGAGAATTTATTACCTAATCAAACAGTAGCTGATAGACCTGACATTGTCGCGAGAGTCTTTTCTTTAAAAGTAAAACATTTGATAGAATGTATTGTTAAGAATAAATGTTTTGGAGATGTCAAGTCCTACGTTTATGTTATAGAATTTCAAAAAAGGGGATTACCACATATCCATTTGTTGATTATATTAACGTCCAATTCAAAAATATTAACACTAGAGAGTGTTGATGGACATATTTCAGCTGAAATACCAGATGAAATGGTTAATCCTAGATTACATGAAATTATTATGGCAAATAATATACACGGTCCTTGTGGAGATTGGTGTTTTGTTGATGGAAAATGCTCAAAAAATTTTCCTAAACCTTTACAAGAAGACACTACTGTTGAAGAAAATTGTTATGAGGTATATAGAAGAAGAAACACAGGTAAAACGTATACACGACCTAATTAATATATTAGTGATAATCGTTTTGTTGTACCTTATTCTCCTAAACTTTCACAAACATTCAATTGTCATATTAATGTTGAAGTTGTATCCAGTATTAAGTCCGTCAAATATTTGTATAAATATATTTATAAGGGTCATGATGCTGCATCAATTATCATTACAAATAGTAATGGAGAAGCTACTATCAATCATAATGAAATCGATCATTATGAAGAAAATAGATATGTTAGTCCAGTAGAAGCAGCATGGAGAATTTTAAGTAAAACTTTATCCAAAAAAAGTCATAGTATAAATCGTTTACCAATACATTTAGAAAATGAGCAAAATATTCTTATTCGGCAAGTAGATACAGAGGAAGAAATATCATTTCATTTAAATAAAAATACAAAATTATTAGACTACTTCCTTTTAAATGAACGTGATGTAAATGCTCGTCAGTATTTTTATACTGAGATTCCCGAATACTATTCATGCGATAAAACAAAATGTAAATGGAACAAGAGACTCCGTAAAGAAAAGGCAATAGGCAGAATTTATTCTGTTAATCCCTGCCACACAGAATTATTTCACCTTAGATTATTATTACTTACAACTAAAGGTGCGATTTCATACGAATCATTGAAGACTGTTAATGGCGTATTACATGATACATTCACGTCAGCTTGTTTAGCATTAGGACTAATAGAGGATGATCATGAATGGAAGGCAACGTTACAAGAGTCTACTTTATGGATGATGCCTCAATCACTTCGACGATTATTTGTCAGAATTTTAATTCACTGTCGTCCTATAAATGCTGGTGAACTTTGGGATCAATTCAAAATTTATATGTCCGAAGATTATGCTAGAAACTTTGATAACATTGCTGCTGAAAAAATGGCATACATACATGTCAAAAATATGTTATCTGATGAAGGTTATAAGTTGAATGATTTTCTTGGATTGATGGATGTAGAAGATGAAACTGATAATTTTGCAGTTACCCATTCTATAAATATTGAAGGGGAAAAGGAATTAGGAAAAGAAAGGTATGATAAACTGAACGTCAAACAAAAAGATATAGTCGATTTTATATTAAATGCAGTAAATGATAATATCGATAATACTTGTCGGTGTGTATATGTCGATGGTCCTGGAGGATCAGGAAAAACATTTATGTATATTACATTGTGGCATTTATTGAGGAGTCTCGGTAAAACTGTTTGCAATATGGCATTTACAGGGATAGCTGCAACCTTACTTATCATGGGTCGAACAGTTCATAAAATATTGGGTTTACCCGTGCCATTATATAATGATTCATCTTCAAATATAAAAGTGCAGTCTAAAGAGGGGTTGTATTTGAAAAATGTGTATGTCTTCATTTGGGATGAGGCTCCAATGTCACCAAAGTATACCTTAGAGATTATGGACAGAACATTAAGAGATATTATGCAAGTAGATGTTCCTTTTGGTGGTAAAACGATTATTTTAGGAGGTGATTTTAGACAAGTATTACCAATAAAACAAAATGGTACAAGATCTTAAATTATAAATTTGTCAATTAAAAACAGCAAATTATGGAAGATATTTGCAAAATTTACCTTATCTGAAAACATGCGAGCTTTACCGGAAGAAACACAATTTGTTAATTTTTTACTTGACATAGGAAATGGCACATTTAACGATGTAAACGATTGTGTTCAAATACCAGACAACATTTTGGAAGAAGGAAATATTGATATCAGTACAGATGTATATGGAGAGTTGATTAAAAAGAAAAGGTTTGAAGATTTGGCATTATGTGCTATTTTAGCTTCGAGAAATATTGATGTAGATGAAATTAATAATAATGTTGTCCAGTTATTAGATAAAGGCGAAGAAAAAGTTTATAAAAGTATTGACAGTGTAGATAATCGTGATAATAATAATGATCATGAAGTCATTTTACCTGATTACTTAAACACTCTATCACCACCTGGTTTACCACTACATGTTTTGCATTTACGAATAAATTCCGTAGTCATGCTTATAAGAAATCTTAGTATTAACGAAGGTTTATGTAATGGAACAAGATTATTGGTTTTAGCATTATCTAATCATGTTATAAAATGCAAAATATTAACGGGAGATAAATGTGGAAATATTGTGTTCAAACATCGAATATTATTGTACTGTGAGAATGTTTATCCCTTTACATTTAAAAGAACACAATTTCCAATTAAACTAGCATTTGCTATGACTATAAACAAATCTCAAGGACAGACATTTCATAAAATTGCAATTGTACCAAACAAGTACAATGATTTTTGACATTAAAAATTGTTTAAAAAATAATTTGTTTAAACAATTTGTTATAAACAAATAGAAAAATAATCAAAATTATAAAAAATAAACAGCGCCAATCGATTGTACGCGAAAAATTACTAAAGGAACATGTGTTACGTTTTTTAATTGTTCACTCTATTTGTTATAAACCATCAATAAACAATAACAATAACCTTGATCCCATCTCAGCCTATGCTTAGGGAAATATGGATATCAAAAAAGTGACTACGGCAACGAGGACCGTTTACCAAACAATAATTTTTGACATTAAAAATTGTTTAAAAAATAATTTGTTTAAACAATTTGTTATAAACAAATAGAAAAATAATAAAAATTAGAAAAATTAAACAGCGCTATTCGATTGTACGCAAAAAATTACTAAAAGAACATGTGTGACATTTTTTAATTTTTCACTCTATTTGTTATAAACAATCAATAAACAATAACAATAACCTTGATCCCATCTTAGCCAATGCTTAGGGAAATATGGTTATCAAGAAACTAACTACGGCAAAGAGGACCGTTTACATAATAATGATTTTTGACATAAAAAATTGTATACAAAATATTTTGTTTAAACAATTTGTTAGAAACAAATAGAAAAGTAATAAAAGCATAAAAAAATAAGGAGGGCTATTGGAATGTAGAAGAAAAATTTCTCAAGGAACATATGTAAATTTGTTTTTTTACATATTTGTTATAAATAATCGATAAACAGTAACAAATACCTTAGGATAAGTCGAGGAGAGATGGATCAATGGGGGTCAGAATTCGTGAAGCGGATCACCTTAAATAATGAAAATTTTATTTTTTATGATATACGGTTTTTTTGTATCCTCATTTGATGAAAATTAATTCCTGTAATTATTAGAAGAAAAAAAATTTTTTTGTTAATGTTATTAACAAATGAAATTTTTGTCAGTCCTTATTTAAAAAAATTTTTTCTCGACTTGGTAATGCTAACTATCTAGCTTGGGAATATCGGCGCGCGTAGCGCGCATTTTTGGGGTTCTAGTTTTATTAAAATGTGGTTGATTCAAGAAAAGCAAGTTGCAAAATTAAGAAAAAACTACAACGCTTTTTAAGCAATTCCAAATAAGTTAATTAATAACAACAATAATTTGTTTAAACAATTGATAGCGTCTTAATTTGATAATAAATATTTATATAACATAAATATATATAAATTTATGTTTCTATTAAGCGTCTAAAGTTAGAAAGTTTAAGAAAATTGCAAAAACGCTCAATTTATTTGTCATTTTGTAGGAAAATAACAACAATAAATTGTGAGAGAAAAATGATGATGGTAAAAGCATCTTGTCAAGACTGACTTTAAAACTGATTGAGTAAATTAGACAATATTTTGGTAAATAGAAGTCATTGAACTTTAATATAAACAGAGAGACACGACGAATAGAAAGAGAAATTCAATCATGAGTTTAATCGGTCAATGAGAGGGAAATAAATTTTATTAAGGTATAAAATGTCATATTTTTTGTTAATAGTAAAATTATTGCTTTTTATATGCAACATTTCTGAAAATACTCGTTTTTTATAATCACTTTCCCTGTCAAGAATAGTCGCATTATTGCAATCAAACTCATGATTAAATTCAGATTGATGCGGGAAGAATACAGAATCAACATTCTTGCTATTACCCCTATGTTCGCCAGTACGTTTCTTCAAAGTTCTTTTTTGTTTCCCCAATATATTTGGCTGGGCAGTTTTTACAATCAATTTTATACACAATATTTGTAGTTTGCCATTTGTCAGTGCAATCTTTGCCCAATTTTATGATAGTTTTTAAATTTTTTTTTAAAATAGGAATTACTTGTAAATAACATGATTTTAAAATTTTCGAAAGTCTGGTAAAGTCAATGTAATTATAAGGAATGCAAACTTTTGTCATTTGTTTGTAAAAAGCTACTTACGACATATCAACAATCTTGACACACGTCTTAATTAGCTAAATTTTTATAGCAACACTTGCTTTAAATCTTTTTCAAATATAAAAAATAGGTTTTTAGAAAAAATTTTACAAACAGAGATTAAAGATATCCATTTCAATATTAATTTTCTTAGCAAAAAATTAGACACGATTAAACATAAAATTCAAATTTCTACATTGGATCCAAATATCCAAAAAAATTGTTTTGATTTCTCTCAAAAGAAGTCAGTTTCTATTCGTAATGATTTATAGTCTATGTATTTAAAAAATTCAACTCTCTAATTTCAAAAGTTAACCAAAATTCGATTAAAAATTCTGATAAAAGTAAATGGGTTGTTAACATAACAAATGTTGAGTTACCAAGTAACGTCATAGACGTTGTATCCTTGGGACCAAATCATTGTTCGTCAAAAATTTCATCTAAACAAGAGGTTATCGATATTAGAAAAAAAGTTTCTAATTTTTCTAATTGAATCTCCAACACACTTTCTAGCAAAAATTTTATATAATGATTTAAAGAAAAATATCCAATTACCTAAATCACATTTGAATAATAGCTTTGATCTTATCAAAAAATTAAACAATTTTCATATTCCTAATGATCATCTCTTATTGTCTCTTGACGTCACCTCACTTTTTACTAATGTTCCACTAAAATCAGTAATTGAAAGTTTGGAGCGCAGAGTAACATCTCTCATGAAGTGTAAAATATCTCTCGACGAGATAATTAAATGTTCTAGATTTCTTTACGAAAATACCTACTTTGTTTTTGACAAGTATTACCAACAAATTGATGGCACCCCTATGGGTTCTCCGATATCAATATTGTTTGCGGATATTGTGATGGATGATTTGGAAAGTGATTGTCTTACTATTTTAAAAACTAAATACAATATTATTCCTTTATTCTTTTTTAGATATGTTGACGATATTATTTTATGCATTCACGAAGATTACATTGATCTTGTTATTAGTGTTTTTAATTCCTACAATATAAAATTGCAATTTACTTATGAACTTCAAGAAAATGAACAAATTAATTTTTTGGACATTACTCTTATGATAAAAGATAATAAGATTATTAACAATTGGTATCAGAAACCAATTGCTTCTGGCAGAGTGATCATTTACTTTTCAAATCATCCACTACAACAAAAAGTCAATATAGTTTATAACCTTGTCGACAGAGCCATTTTACTTTCTCAAAGTTCTTTTCATAAAAATAACCTTTTAAAAGTGACACAAATTTTAAAAAATAATGACTATCCCCTTTCTTTCATTAACAAAAAAATTAAAACACGGTTAAATGTTATTAAATTCCGTAAAGAAAATGTTTAAAATACTTATTCTCCATTAGTAGCTTTATACAAACAAATGACAAAAGTTTGTATTCCTTATAATTACATTGACTTTACCAGACTTTCGAAAATTTTAAAATCATGTAATTTACAAGTAATTCCTATTTTAAAAAAAATTTAAAAACTATCATAAAATTGGGCAAAGATTGCACTGACAAATGGCAAACTACAAATATTGTGTATAAAATTGATTGTAAAAACTGACCAGCCAAATATATTGGGGAAACAAAAAAGAACTTTGAAGAAACGTACTGGCGAACATAGGGGTAATAGCAAGAATGTTGATTCTTTATTCTTTCCCCATCAATCTGAATTTAATCATGAGTTTGATTGGAATAATGCGACTATTCTTCACAGGGAAAGTGATTATAAAAAACGAGTATTTTCAGAAATGTTGCATATAAAAAGCAATAATTTTACTATTAACAAAAAATATGACATTTTATACCTTAATAAAATTTATTTCCATCTCATTGACCGATTAAACTCATGATTGAATATCTCTTTCTATTCGTCGTGTCTCTCTGTTTATATTAAAGTTCAATGACTTCTATTTACCAAAATATTGTCTAATTTACTCAATCAGTTTTAAAGTCAGTCTTGACAAGATGCTTTTACCATCATTACGATTTTAAATTTATTTAAATAATAAGAATAATAAAAATTTATTTTTAATTTTATTTTTGAACCACGTAACGTTGAACTTTAAATCAGGTAATTTTTAATATTTGTAATTTATTCTTTTATTAAGTGATAGTGTTCCTTTTTAAACCTTGGTGTATTTCTGTTTTTTCAAAAACTAGCCTGACGAGGATGACGCAAATAGTCATCGAAACGTCGCAATTGACCTAATAAATACATTAAAACCTATTCTACGTGTTTTATGTATTTGACGACCTTCCATGGATTGAATTTTTTCTCTCACATATATACTTACACGGAAGGGAATTTTCTTCTTACTAACCAACGACAACAAATTGTTTAAACAAATTATGTAACATGGTTAAACGTAAGCAATAATATATATTTTGATAATAACATCAATGAATGAAGAAAAAGGATTTAAAATAATATTTAATATTTTTTTTGATAAATTCCAGTTTTTTTTTACGTTTATGGGGTTTATTTGCAGTCACATAAAAAATAGTTAAAATAATTTATTTAATAAATATACGACAGATTTTTATTATTTAGACATTCGTGAACAGAAATATCGTTTATAGAAAGAAAAAGGACAATTTTTCACGATTTTATGTCAAATTTACGAAAAAGTGCATTTTTCCTATGGGAATTCAATGGTAATTGTCAACAACTTTGCGGCACGGGTTAATATTAAAAAATAAAAAAATACGTATCTCATATTTTTCGCCAAAAAACAAAATTGGGGGGTAAGGTTTATAAAAATCGAAATTTTTTTTTTTTTTTTGGCCACCCTAGTATGTAGGTCACAGAACAGTTGTTCGTGCATCACATAGAAACTGCTGAACCTTTTGAAACTTAACTTGTCAGAGTGGTTGGGGTTGATCCAAGTTAGGTTTATAAAATTACAGATTTGAAAAATATGAATAAGAACGTATGATATACCTACGATTTTTTCGAAAAATTAAATATGAAGTGATAAAGGTAAAAATATTGTTTGCCAATTATGCTTAAATTCAAAGTATTTATCGTGAATATAGATGGTAATTTTTGGAAATTTTTTTTTTCCAATATTTTCCGAGTGGGAGGGGGTAAATTTTTTTGGGTTTTATGGTACAACGCAAATTTCAGTATTTTTTTTCTAGTCAACAATTAAATAAAAAATTTTGCTACTATTAGTTTCCGTAGAGTTTTTCATGGCCTTTCAATTGATGATATGTATTAAAAAAAAAAAAATTTTGACCAAAAAAAATGAAAGTCAAAAATAAATTTGAGTTTTTTTTGGTGAAGGACACGATATTTTTTTTTTTTTTTAATTGAAAGCTGAGGTTTTTTCCTATAAAGGTATGTAGATGAAAAAGTTGGCCTAGAATGTTTAAGCCATGAAAATTAGAGTTTTAGATCGCTGATGCCTCTGGTCGCGTTGAGTCTACAGCTCTCCGCTCATTTTTTTTGGTCAAAAAATTTTTTTTTTTAAATACATATTATCAATCGAAAGGCCATGAAAAACTCTATCGAAACTGACAGTAGCAAAATTTTTTTATCTAATTGTTAAGTAGAAAAAAAATACTGAAATTTGCGTTGTACCGTAAAACCCAAAAAAATTGCCCCCCTCCCACTCGGAAAATATTGGACAAAAAAAAATTTCTAAAAATTACCATTTATATGCACCATAAATACTTCGAATTTAAGCATAATTGGCAAACAATTTTTTTTACCTTGATCACTTCATATGGAATCTCTCATATATGACAATTTTTCAAAAAAATTGAAAAACATACAATTCCTTTTTAGTCTACTGACTTCTTGTTAGATGGCTTCTAATTTTTTTATATTAATTTTTAGTAGTAGTTATGTTAGGCGGGTTCTAAATATGAGTTATCATTGACGTCAGGGATCTACTTTACCGACAGTTCAAAGAGAGAGATTTAGCCCAGACTCAAACCACATATTGTCAACCTTGTGACGTCATCAAGATATTGCAGCATATTACGCAATGGTATGAGTATATGACGCTGCAGTGGTGGGGGAGTAAATATTGCAGCATATTGCACAATGCATATGGGTGGTATAATCATATGAAGTCATCAAAGATAAGACGAATATTGGTGGAGGGGATAATTTATGTAGTAGTGGGGGTATATGACATCATCGAAGATATTGCACAATGGTTGTAGTATATGGGAGGCATTTCATATGAAAAGCAAAATCGATGTCACCAATTTTTTTTTTTTTTTTGGTCATTGATAGTGTTTAGGGTGCTAAATAAGGTCACCAAATTTGAATTTGAAATTTTTAATATTTTTTAAGATATTTGCATTAACAATTTTTAGCGATTTTTTTTCTTTTATTTATAACTTTTTTCCTATCAGCAATAGAGAAAAATGTTTTTATAGTTTTTTATGCAGAAAATGTCAAATTTTTTGAAAAAAATTATTCCGAAGAAAAATTATAAATTTTTAAGTTATTTATTTAAATAATAATTTTTGTTTATAACTTTTAAAGGGGAGCTCCCTGTTTTTCAGCTACGAAAAAAATCACCAATATTATTTAACTCATAATGAAGCCAAAATGATTTATATCTCGATGGTCTTATTTTTTGTTTTCGAGAAAAAAATTGTCAAAGTTTTCAAGTTCAACGCATGGCATCCTCACTCCTTATCTTAAGTCCCTTCAAAAAGGCACTTTTTTGGTCAAAATTCAATTGTTGGCACAATTCTTATTGGATTTTAAAGTTCTTTTTTTTAAATATTCGTTATTAAATTTGCTATAACGCTTACCTGCGCATTTTTTGATTTAAGCAATTGTTTATTAATAATGTTAACAACAAATTTAAAACTAAAGTAACAAATAGAGAAATTTCACAAAAACGAATTAAATAATACTTAATTATAATTATTTTCTTTTCTAAAAGTAATGTTGAAGCAAATTTATGGATACAAAAACATTACTATTAAAATAAAAAATGGCGCCTCCAAAATGGCCGCTAAAATTTTAAATATTTTAAATATATCGTAATTAGAAAATTAAAATATTTTTTTGAACCGAAAAATGCTTAAATTACATAGAAACTACCGTGTCATAACAGAATTTTGTTTTTCGATGTTATTTAACAATGTTATAAACAATTGTTATAAACAATTAGCAAGGTAGTGATCTCTGAAGATAAAAAAAATAGTTTTTTTGTCAGACTACTTTGTTTCAACAAAGAATAGTTCTCAAGGCTACAGACTTTCATCGGTCATTGTTTAAAAATGTTATAAACAATTGTTGTAAACAGTTAGGAAGGTAGATGTTTCTGAAGATAAAAAACAGCTTCTTTGGCAGATAACTTTGTTTCATCATAGAAGAGTTCTCGAGGCTACAGAGTTTTACCGTCATTGTTAAACAATGTTATAAACAATTGTTATAAACAATATATTTAGAAATCACTATGTTGATAATTGTTTACAGCAATGGTTAAACATTGTTAAACAATCACGGATGGAAGTCTGTTGCCTCGAAACCTATTCTTCATTGAAACAAAATAATCTGCCAAAAAAAACTATTTTTTATCATCAGAAATCACTACCTTGCTAGTTGTTTATAACAATTGTTTATAACATTGTTAAATAACATCGAAAAACAAAATTCTGTTATGACACAGTAGTTTCTATGTAACTTAAGCATTTTTCGGTTCAAAAAAATATTTTAATTTTCTAATTACGATATTTTTAAAATATTTCAAATTTTAGCGGCCATTTTGGAGGCGCCATTTTTTATTTTAATAGTAATGTTTTTGTATCCATAAATTTGCTTCAACATTACTTTTAGAAAAGAAAATAATTATAATTAAGTATTATTTAATTCGTTTTTGTGAAATTTCTCTATTTGTTACTTTAGTTTTACATTTGTTGTTAACATTATTAATAAACAATTGCTTAAATCAAAAAATGCGCAAGGCAAGCGTTATAGCAAATTTAATAACGAATATTTAAAAAAAAAGAACTTTAAAATCCAATAAGAATTGTGCCAACAATTGAATTTTGACCAAAAAAAGTGCCTTTTTGAGTGGACTTAAGATAAGGAGTGAGGATGCCAAGCGTTGAATTTGAAAACTTTGACAATTTTTTTCTCGAAAACAAAAAATAAGACCATCGAGATATAAAGCATTTTGGCTTCATTATGAGTTAAATAATATTGGTGATTTTTTTCGTAGCTGAAAAACAGGGAGCTCCCCTTTAAAAGTTATAAACAAAAATTATTATTTAAATAAATAAATTAAAAATTTATAATTTTTCTTCGGAATAATTTTTTTCAGAAAATTTGACATTTTCTGCATAAAAAACTATTACAACATTTTTCTCTATTGCTGATAGGAAAAAAGTTATGAATAACAGAAAACAAATCGCTAAAAATTGTTAATGCAAATATCTTAAAAAATATTAAAAATTTCAAATTCAAATTTGGTGACCTTATTTAGCACCCTAAACACTATTAATTACCAAAAAAACAAGAAAATCGGTGACATCGATTTTGCTTTTCATATGAAATGCCTCATGGAGCAGAAGTGGTGGGGGCAAATTTTACAGCATATTGCGCAATGGTAGAAATAAATGACAATGCAGTGGTGGGGGTAGATATATTGCGTATTGGTGGGGGTTGCAGTAGAGGGGGGGTATTTGATTCGTTATTCTTGTTAATGTAGTAGTGGGGGATATTGCAACATATTGCACAATGGTTGGAGTATATGACGATGCAGTGGTGAGGGTAGATACCCCCACAGCACCGAAAATTTCCTGAAAATTTATTAAAGATTTATTTGCAAACTTCGGAACATCGCGAAAGTTTCCTGAACATTTAAATTTACATTTTCGTGAAATTTTCGTCGCGAAAGTTTCCTGAAAATTTAAATTTACATTTTCGTGAAGTGTTCGTCGTGAAAGTTGACTGAAGATTTAAATTAAATTTTCGTGAAATGTTTGTCGCAAAAGTTGATTCAACATTTAAATTAAATTTTCGTGAAATGTTTGTCGCAAAAGTTGATTCAACATTTAAATTAAATTTTCGTGAAATTTTCGTAGTGAAATTTGACTAAACATTTAAACTGAATATTTGTGAAATGTTTGTCGCAAAAGTGGATTGAACATTTAAGTGAATATTTGCTAAATGTTGAGCGGAAAGTTGACCAAATAAAAAAAATTATATTAAATAGAACACACAGGAAATTGTAAGTTGAAAGATTGTATTAGATTAAGGGTTTGTAAAACGTTACAGAATCTTCAAAATTTTATTCAATAAATGTGTTTATATTAATTTAATTACTGTTTAATTTACTTGTTCCCCTTCTATTTAATAAAAATTTTTTATTCGGTCAACTTTCCGCTCAACATTTAGCAAATATTCACTTAAATGTTTAATTCACTTTTGCGACAAACATTTCACAAATATTCAGTTTAAATGTTCAGTCAAATTTCACTACGAAAATTTCACAAAAATTTAATTTAAATGTTGAATCAACTTTTGCTACAAACATTTCACGAAACTTTAATTTAAACGTTCAGTCAACTTTTACGCTAAACATTTATTTAATCGGGACATTTAAATCTTTACACAATTCTTACTAAGCTTTGCACCTAAATATTCCGAAGTTTGCAAATAAATCTTTAATAAATTTTCAGGAAATTTTCGGTGCTTTGGGGGTATATTGATGCTGGGTTGTAATGAAGGGGGGTATGTTATGTAAATCTTCCAAAATAGAATCATTTTCTAAAAAGTAGTAAAAAACCTTAAATAATGTAACAAAAAAACTCTACTGTTCTTAGTATAGTAGGTTGCATAAAACATTGCAATACATAATAAGTTTTATCAGGCGGAAAGAAATAATTATCGGTACTCCTTTTATCAAATGAAAACAAAGCCTAAACACATAATAATAATATGAGATGATGATGGTTAATGAAGAGTAGAACGGTAAAAATTATCAGTCAAGGAGTCATATTTTTTATCGTATGAATATTACTTGCGGAAGTGAAGGTACCTAACACGTGTTAAGACAAGAACCTTGATAAATATATAGCACTCTGTAAATCTAAATAACTAATAATTAGTTATTTTTCACTAGATGATTAGTAGAAACATAACTACAGTAAAACTCACGTATATAGGATTTCAAGGGACTGAGAAAATTTTCCGATATGATATAAGCGGGAATACGATTTATCTATCATATATCATATATCCAATATATAAGGATCTGATATACGTTGATTCTACTGTATTTGAATTAGTGACTGAGTTTTTGCTTTCAAATTAGTTATTTTTAACTAATGCAGATGTAGAGAGCAATTTATAAAATATTTAATTGAATTGTGTAATGCATAATTTTTAATGTCATACAATTTTTAATGTTAATTACAATAAATAATATTGTTCTGTTATAAAACATATATTATATTCACAATAATAATTGTTTAAAGACAGTTAAAATGAATAATATAATTGACTGAGAGAAAACCATTCATATAAGAAAATATATGAATTTAAACAATAAATTTATATGGAAGTAGAATAACATATGGAATGATTTAAATTTGAATGAAAAAAATTTTCTTCTCAATGAGATGTTGATGTGACAGAAACGTTTATTAATACTAAGAACGATGAATTCATGTTTAGCTCTATCATAAGAGAAACAAAACCAAAATAATATGATTTGACATTTTATCGAAATATATACACACGTCACTGCACTCTAGACGAAACAAACTCCCTTCTTTATTCTATGTAATTCTACCTAGGGGAATCATCAGATTTTTTTCCTCAAAGGTTATTCGTCAAAATTAATAAACAAAACAGAGGACATTTGGGGAATAAAATCCCCACTTATTCAAATGAGTTCAACATTTTCGCTTTGCAGCCCCAGTTCTGTTGGATAGTTTGAAGAAGATAAATGTAAGAATCCTTATAATATTTAATTATTTAATGTGAATAATTGTTTAAATGATGTGTAGTTATAAAAACAAGTTTTTTTGGTTTTTAAGTGTACCTTATAGTTAATAATTTTTTATTATTACTGTTGATAAATAATTTTTTTATTATTTTATTAAATACAGAGAATAAGAAGAAGATGCTACATTGATTTTATTCATTTATATTTTACCACATATTTATTTATTTGTTAATGTTATATAAGTATTATATTTTTTATTAAAATAATTAATTTTTTAAAATATTTTTTTTTAAAAAAGCGTTTTTGACCCTTCTATATACAGTGTTTTATAATTTTATGATTAATTTAGTTTATTTTTACACAGTTTACAACAATTAACATCAGAAAAATGTCTGGAGATTCTGGATTTTATGAGTTAAGCTTTGATTCGTAAGTCAAATTTTATATATATTATTCTATAGTTTATTACATTTTATATTTTTATTAATTATTATTTATTGTTATTATTAATTTCTTTATTTTTTAATCACTTTCATTATTTTTCAATTATTTATGTCTTTTTCAATTATATTTTCATTTTTGATGTATTATTTTAAAATTATTTTATCAAATTTTTTAATTATACTTATTAATTTCCTAATAATTTAATTGGTTTTCAATTATTAATTTCCTAACAATTTAATTATGTTTCTTAAATTTCAGTTGTTTTCAATTAATTTTCTCAAATTTTCTATTATTTTTTAATTTTTCTTTATTATTTTGCAATTATTTTCTACTTTTTTAAATGATTTTAAATATTTTTCAATTATTTAGGTTAAATGTGAGGGTATTCGGTAGAGTTCTAAAATGCTTAACGTAAATGCTTGAGCATATGTTGTTGAACATATGTTCAACATTTAAGGTTAGATTGAGCATTTAATTTAATGAACATTTTCAAACATTTAATATATTATCATTTTCTTGGTAATTTTTAAGCTTTTAAAGATTTTAGTATCATTAATAGTCTGAAATAAACATTTAAAAAGTTTCAAGTGTTGAATATAAATTACTGAATCTGATTTGAAAATTATAAATCGGATCGAAAAAATGTAGGTTATGTTGTAGAAAAAAATGGAATGACTAAAAAATATCGAACCAGTAATATTTTTAGATACATTCTAGGTACATCCTATCAACAGGACTTAGAATAAAATATAGAATTCGTTTTTTTTTTATTAAATATAGAATTCGTTTTTTTAAAAAAGTGTAAAAGATAGTACTTAGGTAAATGTACCAATTACTACGATTGCTCTAATTACTACGAATCAGCATAAAATAAAAATTTGTTTGAATAAATAATGCATTACAAAATAATATTTTATAATAATTCTAGATAAAGTAAGTACTGTAATATTTAAAAATGATAACAATTTTTAATATTTTCATTATTTATTTTAAAATGTAGTAATGTGTACATCATTTTATGTGCACACATCTATTACAACAATAAAAAAAAAATGATTAACCTAACCTATAAATATGTTTTAAATAATGTTAACTGTGTGGTAATATGAGAGCCGTAAGTTAATATTAGTTTAAATACAAATGCTTTTAGTGAAAGAAAAAAGATTCCAAAGAAAGATTTTATTGCTAAAAAAAATAGTCAATGAAAAAGAGAATAATAAACAAAACAAAAAATTAAATAAAAAAGCAAAAAAAACCGAAGAAGCAGTAATGAAAATAAAAGAGAAGGAGGAAATCGAAAAAAAATCGAAGAGCTCTAAAAAAATAACACGAAACATTAATTTAATATATATATATTAATATATAAATATATTTGTTTTAAACTTTGCTTAAACAACACCTATTTGTTCTTTTCTGTGATTCGACAATGTGATTTTGATTCTATTTTAATATAAAATTAGTTTAGAGAAATATAAATGTTGATAAATAAATAATAAAAATATTGTTTTATAAAAATATTTTTTTCCTTATAATTTGCATTAATTAATAGCAAAAATGAAACATTTTAAGTAATTTCTAAGGTAAAATTTATCCGTATATGTAACATGAAATATAATACCTGATACTATGAAGATATTACATCGTATCATATATTTCTCTCTGTGTACAAGTAATATATGTGTTTCACTTCATAAACACTCTACAATCTGACATATTAGATCTGATACATTAATTATTAATAAATTTAAAGTAATTTTCATTTGAAACATAAAATTTAAGTTTTTATAAATAATTTGTAATATTTTCAAACATAAATACGATCTATAAAACCTTATTTTCATACTAGTAAAAATCTCTACCTCCTTGACGGACAGAACAATAAATCAAACAAAAAATGTTAAAACAATAAGGTTGAAGAAATTAATATTACATTTTAAATAATTTAAAAAATGAAACAAAAATGTTAAAACAATCAGGTTGAATAAATTACTATTACATTTTAACTAATTTAAAAATCATCAGAGGGCGCTGCAGATAATTTTTCAATTCTCTAAATCTAACAAATTTGATAAAATAATTTTGTGAGACGATTCTAGTAGTAATGAATTATTTATTTAACTTAAATACTGAAAGTGTTCAACTATTGGTACTGTCTGAACTTACCCACATTTACCCTATATCAATTTTCAATTATTATTAATTTTCTAATTATTAATTTCCTAATTATTTTCTCAAACTTTCTATTATTTTCTGCAGTTTTTAATCATTTTAATTATTTTTCGATTATTTATATTATTTTTAATTATTTTCTATAGGTTATATTTATTTTTTTAATTATTTATTTTAATATTAAATTATACTTTAATATTAATTTATATTTTCAATTTTGATGTATTATTTTACAACTTTTCTGCAATATTTTGTTATTCTTATTGTTTTGCAATTATTAATTTTCTAACATTTCTATTATTTTTCACAACACCCCTATTGAAAACTACACTTTTATCATTTTAATTATTTTTAACTATTTATGTCAACTTTTAAATATTTTCTACAGTTTTAATCACTTTAATTATTTTTCGATTATTTATGTTATTTTCAATTATTTTTTATCAGTTTTTTAATAATTTTCAATTCTTTATATAAATTTTTAATTTTGATTTCCTAAATTTTTAAATATCATCTCCACTTTGCACAATTTTAAAGTATCTTTAATTTTTCAGAATGAAATACATCATGATAGCTGAAGATATTTCAGTGTCTATGGAATGGGTACTTTTCGCAGAGCACTCGCAGATAGTAGATGTCTGCAGAAATGCCATTGATGTATACTGTCTATCAAACCGATTTAACACTGTCATTACCGTGATGTTTGGTAACAATGCAGCCAAATTGGAGTACACCAATAGTGTATACTGTTTTAAAAAAATTTAAATTTTCAAAAAACTGTAAAGCAATATTGAATACAAACTTGTATTTTAAAGAAAAAAAATTGTATTATAAAATGAATTATGTAAAATAAAATTTGTAAAACCATATTCTTCTACATTTTTGCACTGAGAAGATAAGTGGACTTAAAATTAGTTATTTTTTATTAAATGTAGTCAAAAGAGTTTGGTGATATATCACCTGCAAACCACTTTGTTAATTAAAGCTAAATAAAGACTACTGTTAACCTTGAGTTTCAATCCTTTAACTTATTAAGCTGTTAGGCTAGAAGCTTATTTTCTCAGTGTGAAGTAATTTCAATTAATATATGAAGTACTTAAGAAATTTTAAATCCTAACCTACAAATTCATTAAAAACGTACAATGTCTAATTTTTTTTAATTCAAAAGTTTTTTAATAATATCAATACTTATCTATTTATAAACTAAACTTCATAATAATTATAAATTATTTTTTGTAATGAAATTATTTTTGTAATGAAATTATTTTTCTAATGAAATTATTTTTTCTAATGAAATTATAATATTTTATTAAAGTACATGGAAATGAATGCAACTCATAGATTTCATTAAATGATTGTTTATTTTCACAGTTAACAATTTATTTACAATTTATAAAATATATTTTTTTAAAATTACAGGTAAAGGTAATTTTAAAATATGTTTTTCAATATTTGTTAAATTAAATCTATAATTAAAATATAAATTCCTTCGAATAGCCTTTCTTGAAATTTACATTAAGGATAGTGGTTGTGCTGTAAAATAAAAAAAAATATATATATATATATTTACAAATTTTTATAGTTAAAGAAGTATAAAATACTTACGATTAATACCTCCAATATAGCTCATTGTAATTTTAACATTTCCCCATACACACGAAACAATGGGGAACAATTTTTTACCCTTCAATCCTTTAAATGCTACTCCCAGATACTTATCATCAACAATGAATGCTAAGGTTCCAGCATCCATATCAAGAACCACTTTGAAAATTATTTTTATTACAATCTTTATATTACCAAAATTATATTCAATAAATATAATATATATATGTTTTTTAAAAAAGTCTTTATACTTACTTATAAATGTATCTGGAACGATGTAATGATTAAAAAGTGTTATGAATGGTGGATACTGATCTTGAAACTCATGGTGCTTCCAACAATGCAGCTTCCTCGTTCGTCTTAAATCCCATCCCCAACTGTTTATATCAATTCCTACAAGTGACATATACCGATCCTCATGTAGGGATGCATTTTCAGTTGCTACTCCAACTACTGCATGACAACCTCGATGATGTTGGTTCCAATTAAATTTCCAACCATGAATCCCTCTACTATATCCAACTTTTCCTCAAATACAATCAGTGGAATATGCTCTTGGTATTCGTTGACATGTTAGTTGATCATCAGACTAGAAAATACAACTTAGAATTAATAGTTCAATAATTTTAGGTAGAAACTTTTATAAAATCTAAACTCTGGATATACTTATCTATAATTTTTTCAACTACTTTCTATTATTTTTAATTATTTTTAATTAATTTCAATTATTTTAAATTATTTGGTTTATGTTCAACTATTTTCAATTATTTTTAATTATTTTAAATTATTTTCAATTATTTTGAATTATTTTTGCTTATTTTTGCTTATTTTCAATTATTTTTAATTATTTTCAATTATTTTCAATAATATTCAATTATTTTTGCCTACTTTCTTTAAATTTTATTTAATCTTGTCATCATTCAAGTATTTTTATCATTTTCTAATTATTTTTAATTATTTTTAATTGTTTTTGATTACTTTTCATAATTTTTACATATTTTAAGCTATTTTTAATTATTTTTTCAATTATTTTTAATTATTTTTAAGTATATTTAATTATTTTCAATTATTTTTAAGTATATTCAATTATTTTTAATAATATTCAATTATTTTTCAATTATATTTATTTATTTATTTATTTATACATAAACGGGCAAGTACAATAAAAGAATAGCCCTTTCGTACAATGGTTGTACTCATAATTAAAATTACAATAATAAGATATAAAAATTATCAAACAATCAAACAATTCATTCTTAAACTAAAACCTAGTCGCCGAGTTAATAACAATAAATAAGAACCGTATGAACTAAAAAGGTATGTCATCTTCAACAATGCCTTGCAAAATGGAAGTAAATCTACTTAAAGTGGTATCAAAGAAATTTATTTTATTGTGGACGGAGTTAGCCTCCCTACACAATCTGTTGAGAACGGAATTACTACCAGAGTTGGTTTTTTTTTAATGACAATCTAAATAAGGACGGATTTCTCAAATTAGCAGAGTTAGAATTAAAATTTAATTTATTATATAAGACAGAGCAATTAATTAGGCCGTTGATTAATTTAAAAATAAAAAGAATGTCCGCGAAACGTAGACGTGAAGAGATCTTCTGAATGCAGAACAGACTTCTAAGCTCAGTATAGTCATGATCAAATCTATCGTGCCAAACCCCCAACTGTTTTGCGGCAAAGCGAAGAAATCTGTTCTGCACCCGTTCAAGTCTTATGAAATGCGCATTGTAAATCGGAGACCAAATCACAGAGGCAAATTCAAGATGTGATCTAACTAAGGAATAATATAAGGCTTTTAAAGCATTCAGATTTCTGAAAAGAGAAGCGTTTCTCATTAGAAAACCGAGCGATTTAGATGCACTGCAGATTACCTGAGATATATGAACATTAAAATTTAGAGAAGATGTGAATATGACCCCCAAGTCCCGCACTTGATTCACTCTAGATAGTTCTTTACCATTCACAGAATAACAGTAAGTCAGGATGTTACTACGTCTAGAAAAATACAAGACATTGCATTTTTTAATATTTAATGAAAAATTGTTCTTAATAGACCAAACAGCCAGTTTATCCAGATCTGCTTGTAAATCTAGCATATCTTGCATACAACGGATTGCTCTATAAAGTTTTAAATCATCAGCAAATAGCGAGAACTGACTGCTTTCTATGAATTGGTGAACATCATTAACATAAATAAAAAAAAATAGAGGACCTAGGTGAGAGCCCTGGGGAACGCCCGAGGAGGCTGAAAAAACTTCAGAGAATGAACTATTAACACGGACAGTAAGCAATCTATTACTCAGGTAACTACGCATCCAGAGACATAAGTTCTCACACATTCCAAGATCGCTCAACTTTGAAATAAGAATACCGTGGTCAACTCTATCAAAGGCTTTCGAAAAATCCGTGTAGATCACATCCACCTGATCACCGCTCTCAAAACTATCTGAGATAAAATCTGTGAGAATTGACAGATTCGTTACAACTGATCTACCCTTAAAAAACCGTGTTGATTTTGGATAATAAATTTAGAAAAGTGGTCATAAAAAACATCGTAAATAATACTCTCAAAAAGTTTCGAGAGAGTACTGAGAATTGTGATCGGTCTGTAGTTAGCTATGTCATTCTTTCTGCCACTCTTGTAGATTGGATTAACTATTCCTTTTTTCCATTCTGATGGAAAGACTCCAGTGGAAATAGATTTATTAAAAATTAAGCATAAAGGCATAATAAGAGGATAGCAGCAAGATTTAAGTAGTAAGGGTGGGATATCATCAGGTCCCGCCCCCTTATTTATGTCAAGAGATTTTAATTTATTAAAAATGTCAACTCCGTCCACAGAAAATTTATCAGGAACAATACCATCAATTAAATTGCTCCCACAATTGTTCGTGTCTGCACAAGGTTCACAATAAACAGATTTAAAGTACTGAGAAAAAAGATTAGCAATCTGGTCATCATTTGAACCACAATTATCACCCGAAAACATTTCATTAGGAATTCTATTATCTCCCCGAGCGGAATTTACAAATCGCCAAAATAACTTCGGATTGGAGACAATAGAATTTTCAGTATACAGTAAATAATTGTTATAACACTTTCTAGACAGACTTTTACATTTATTACGCAAAAAGAGAAACGTCTATAATTAATAAGGTTATTTGAACGCTTAAAAATAAAATGAGCCTGTTTCTTCTGGAAGATAAGACACCTAAGACTATGAGTAACCCACGGGGGAAATTTAGAGTCACGCACAGTCCTAAGAGGCACAAATAAATCAATGGCATGATACAAATAATTATAAAAATTTAAAACATCAGTATCCACATCAGGCGAATCGAGAGTAGTCTTCCAGTCAACACTATACAAAAAATCATTTATCTTTTCATAATCGGCATTCTTAAAATCGTATCTGAAACGTATCAAAGCATTTAACGAATTCCGAGATGTAGAAACTGTCTGTGTAAAGATAATAAGCAGCAAAGGTGGGTGATATGCATCCGCTGGTAAAAGTCTATCTTTAGCAATAGATAAATTATAATTAGAGTTGTTATAAAAAATCAAGTCCAGGAAATTCCCGCAATTATTTGGACAATTATTGATTTGCACTAAATTTAAAAAATCAACAGTTTCGGAAATTATAGAAGCTGTTTCAAACTGATCACGAGAAGAACCTGGAATAGAAACGCACGAGACATTATTTAAATCATTTTGAGACCACGTAACAAACGGAATATTAAAATCGCCGCATATACAAAAAGTAGCTTCAGAATATTCGTTATAAATTCCTTCAATAATTCGACAAGACACAGAATATTGAATTGACATTGTATTAGGAGGCAGATAAAATGCGCCGAAAATAAAAATATGCGAATTAAAAATACATTTAACAAAGATGTGTTCTACGGTTGATTCGTTCGTTACAATCACAGAAGAAGAGTTATTAGTTTTAATGGCAATAAGAACCCCACCTCCACGTAAATTTACACTTATGTTAATATTTCTATCAGAACGGTAAACAAAAAAATTTAAAAAACCCAACTCAGAGGAGTCAAAGCCATCGTTTAACTAAGTTTCGGTCAAAATGAAAACGTCGTGAGAAATCAGCTGCAATGCCTGACGTAAAACTAAGATCTTGGTGCGTAAGCCTCTGACGTTCTGATAATAAACAGAGAGGACAGAGGACAAAGACGAAGACGGAGACATACCTTCATTGAAAGTGGAGAGGGGCTGGTCGGAGGAAATAGAATCATCTAAGGAGGGAGAGCTCCAGTCTGAGCCGTGGGCAGCTGAGTGCGACCGACAATATTCTGATTCACTCTGAGAATCAGCTTGTCGACTTGAATCAAAACAGGGTCTTCGTGGCGATAGACTATGCGTAGATTTTGTTCTCCATTCCTCTGCCGAAGTAGAAGGTCCTTTCTCAGTTCCTCCAACTCTGTTAACTGCATTCTTGTCTTGTCAGGAGCAATTCGTAGTCCCAAGAATGAATTTGGCAGCTTCCGTTCTCGTTTCAGAGTCAAAAAGGCGGCATGAAGTGTTTTGGCAGAATTTGCTGATGGAAAAACCAACTTCATAGGCCTGGGGTTCTGGAACGCCTGCGCAGAAGATCCAATTCTTGAAAATTTAACGGTATCAATAACATCAGATGTTGTAAGAGAGGACAATAGTATTTTAACAGAATTAAGATCATCCTGAAAGGTCTGCTTATTATTACTTCCATTTTTAGATTGATCAGGTTCAGGATGACCGAATAAAATTAAATTGTTCTTACGCATCTCTCTATTTCTTAATTCGGACACACAGGTGCGTATAACAGTAGCGGTGCTCGTGGCAATAGACGATTTGGCTGTTTCCACGGCTTCCAGTCTTTTGGAGAGGTTGTCGACCTTGTCCTCAACAATGACAACCCTTTTTATTGTATCGTCGAATTTGGTTTTTAACTCCTTAATTTCAGTAGAGAGCTGTTCAAATGATGAGGAAAACTTAGAGTCCAAACCTTGAATGCCTTCCAGAATTTTTTCTAGGTCCTTGGCAGTCAGAGGCGGAGCTGGTGACGAGTCGCCGATGTCAATATTATTAGATGCGGACTGCAATGTAGAGGTCGACGACGAACGCTTCTTACAGCACTTTGAGAAATACCCATTCTCCAACTTAGTAACCGTTTGAGAGCATTTATTGTGGTAAGGAGAATCACATCCAGGACAAAAAACAGCGTCGGACACTTTCCTTTTGCACCAGACACAAATCTTAGCCGAGTTATCAGACTTTTCAGAAGATTGATTGTCACTCATTTTGATAAGCTTAGCAGCAAAGCAAAGCACTAACAATAAGAAACACAGTCAATAAATCACTAATAATGAATTAACGAGTGCAGATCAAGTTTATCAAAATGATCCACACCACTACACCCAATTCAAGAACGGCAAAACTTTGTGAAAACCAAATGTAAACACACTAAAAGACAAAATATAGAGAGAGCGCGAAAGGCACGTGTTAATCACTCGGCGGCCATATTAAATATGGCAATATATTAAAATATTTTTGTTTATTTTAAATGATATTCAATTATTTTTCAATTATTTTGAGCTATTTTTAATTACTTTCAACTATTTTTGCTTATTTTCAATGATATTCAATTATTTTAAATGATTTTTGCTTATTTTCTTAAAATTTTAATTACTCTTGTAATCATTTAAGTATTTTTGTCATTTTCTAATTATTTTCTTCACATTTTTGCTTATTTTTTAATTATTTTAATAATTTTTACTTATTTTAATCTATTTTTATTTATTCTTCAATTATATTAAAATATTTTTGCTTATTTTCAATTATTTTTAGCTATTTTTAATTACTTCTAATTATTTTTGCTTATTTTCTTCAAATTTTAATTACTCTTATCATTATTTAAGTATTTTTTAAAATTTATTATTATTTTGCAATTATTTTGTCCTTTTTTTAATAATTTTAATAATTTTAATTATTTTTAACTATTTTTAGTAAGTTAACAAATAGTAGTATATCAATCTAAAAAACTTATTTTATTCCTTTTTAATAAACTTATGTACAAAAATTGTTGTTACATTAACCAAAAATTTTATACTTACTGTCAGTACAATGTTTTCGCTGGCATCATCTATATTCCATCCATGTTCTAATTGTATTTCCCTTGGTGTTGTTGGTAAACTAAGAAGGGCTGAAAGCCTTTCTCCAATAAAATAATCTTCCCTAAACGAAAAAAGAATTAAAAAAGTAATAGCAATTTTGTGTAAAATCAAAAATAAGAATTAATAATTTTTCTTACTTTTTAGTTTGTTTCACTATTTAATTTCAAATATTTAAATACACAAACTGCCCCTTATATAAAATGAACTAATCCACATCTAACAGTTCACATATTTAAAAACTCATTTATATTCATGTAAAAAGAAAAAGGTAGGGTTTTTTAAGAGAAAGGTAGGGGTTTTATAAGATAAAAAATATCGCTCCTTTACTGATAATTTGTACCTCTCCATTCTTTATTCCCCATCATCTCATGTTATTATATGTTTAGGTTTTGTTTTCATTAGATCAAAAGAATACTGACAATTATTTCTTTCAGTCTCATAAACTGATTATGTATTGCAATGTTTGATGCAACCTACTATTGCAATCTACTATTGCAAGAATAGTAGAGCTTTCAAATTTAAATACTATTTAAATTTTTTTCTATTTAAGATAAATAAGTAAATGACTTTACTGACACATCAACATTTACATTACAGGGTTGTTATTTCAAGTACAATTGTACTTTTCTAGTACAATTTGATATGTTCTAGTACTTAATGCCTTTTTTAGTATTTTCCAAAATGTGTATTTAAAAAAAGCAGCACAGTTGAGTAATTTTCCTTATTTTTTGATGTTTTTCTTTAAGATTCTGTAGGATCGAATTAAAGTCGATTTGAGTAACTTTTTCTAAAATTTTTATAACTACTAATATTTTTTTAATTATTAATAGTAGTTTTTAACCCTAATTCAGATTTAATAAATTATTTATAAATTAATTTAAATTTAAAACATTTAAATTGACCGCCAAAATAAAAGCTTGTGATTAGTAAGTACAATTTTTGCTTCAATCTAGTACATTTTTTTTTTAACGTCCACCTCCACTTTTATAACTTATATATCATTCGAAACCTTGGTTTGAGCATTAAAATAGATTTTTTTTAAAATTACATTTAACTTAGGTTTAGTAAATTATAATAAAATTGTTATGTGTTTTGTGTTGTGAATAATAATTAAAATTATTAAAAAAAGGACAAAATAATTGCAAAATAATAAATGAAAATTAAAAAATAATAGAAAATTATTTGAAAATAATTGAAATTTGAGAAAAATAATAGAAAACATAAGATATTAAAAAAATACAATTTTTTTTCTCGATTTTTCTTTAATTAAAGTATTGCAGTTCTTTTTTGACATACGATTCGATATGTTTGATATTAGGTGTTTTGAAAATACATTTTCAACAATAGCTGTAACTATAAAATCTATAACGTATTTTACTAGTAAAAAGAGTAATTCCTTGAGATGTTAATCTAAACACCAACTGATTTCTTGAAGAACATGAAACGATTCTTGATGTAGAACATATTGATGAGATATTTTTTTATAAATATTTTTCTATCTGTTCTATTATTACCACTGTTTCACCAAATGAAGTTTTCAAGTAAAAGCAAAAATTCACACAGATGATTATCCTATGATTTTCTTTGCCATCCAAAAACAATCCAATTTGTTTAAAATAGAATTTGAAATGATTGCAAGCTTCTAGTGTTAGTGACATAATCGATTTAGGACGATGTCCCCTGCTCAGTTGAATTACAGAAAAAGGATTTCTATTATCATGAAATTCAAGTCCCACAAAAAATTTGTTTTGTAGCTTGTGTATTTAAATTATATGCACTAGAAAGCAACAATCGGTTGTTACGAAGTGTAAGGAATTATGAATATTAACAATGTATTATAAAAAACTTACCTATTTATGGCTTTAAACTGTATATAGTTAAATTTTCTTTTGAAGTTACACAAGAGTACATTTTTTTCTTCACACATTTTTTTCATCTCATTAAATAAATTGTTATCTTCTAGAAAACGTTTTGCTACTCTTGAAGGAAGAAATACTGTCCATGTTTTGGAAATGTCTGCTTCAATTGCCACTCCAATTCTCGATTCAACCTTTCTAATATCTACCACATCATATTCTCTATTTCCTATAGTGGTACATAGTTTTACATTTGATCCAAAGTAATCTTCTCGTGCAATTTAATTTATTTTTGAGATATCCATTTTTAATCTTTAACCCTTTGCGGCATAGTGGTAGGTATACCTACCACCTTTTTAATTTTAAACTTTTCTTTACCGAATCAATGTTTTTAATACAATAACACTGAAATATTTCTTCTATGCTATGTTATACATTGTGGAATGTGAAAAAAATTTCAATAAATATATAACGTAAAAATTATAAACAATTATAAATAAACAATTTCAAAAATTCGTTCTTTTTTTTTAAAAAATTCATTTTTGATCTAACTATGAGGAATAATGTAACAAAACTTTTATTTTAAATATTTTTGGGGTCGCTGATTACGAATTTGCAATTAGATTTTAAAAATCCAAAATGGCGGATCCAATATGGCGGACGATATTTTTTAAAAATTGGTTGATTTGCATGAAACTTGGTATCTTGAGGTTTTTGGGGTCGCTGATTACGAATTTGCAATCAGATTTTGAAAATTCAAAATGGCGGATCCAATATGGCGGACGATATTTTTAAAAATTGGTTGATTTACATGGCGTATCCAATATGGTGGACGATATTTTAAAAAAATCTGTTGATTTGCATGAAACTTGGTGTCTAGGGGTTTTTGGGGTCGCTGATTACGAATATATCATCAGCTTTTAGATATTCAAAATAGCGGATCCAATATGGCGGAAAAAAATGAAAATTGATTTCGGGTTTCCATAACAATCATTTCTAAAAGTTTTTTGGGATTTCCATATTGCAAATCTGTAATAAAATTTAAGATATTCAAAATGGCTGATGACTAATTTTTGTGTTTTTTTCATAATTTTTTACTCTTAGCGTTATCCGGAACTAACGACGTGGACGTGGTAAACTTCTAGCTCCTCTTTTGTTTTTTTGTTGTTTTTTTGTTTGTTTTTGTTTTTTGCTTTTTTTCATTTTTAATTTTCTTTGTGATTTTAGTTTTAAAGTTTTAGTCTTTGGTTGATTTGTTGAGTACATCTTCACTTTTGGTAAAGTGTAAAGCAATTCCTTGTGGGTAATAAGCACAGTGGGACATTGCATATTGTACAAATCCATGATGTTCGTCGTTGATCATTTCTTGTGCTGCAAGGTGCACAACGCTTTGAAGCAGCAGTATACTCGAGTAAGTGAGCTGATTCTCATCGCCTTTTTACAATTGATACTTTTGGTTTGTAACTGAAAACTTCAGCAGCTTGTCGCTTTCGGCCTCTTGTAGTTTGTAATTTATGTCCAACTAGTTAGTCTACCAAACGTAATCTGAATTCCTTGAAAGACAAAATTGGATTCAAACCTTTCTTTTTGTACAAAATCAAAGCATTGACCACAATGACCGTCTAAGAAATGATAAAATATTCAAGACCACCATTTCTTAGATTTCCTATCAATTTTGTATGTTGACAATAGTTGGTCAGCTTTATCAACATAGCGCATATGCTTAGTATAATCGGAGACCATGATGGAACAATTGATGGTTTTCAAGGAGCCATATTTTTGCTTCCGATTTACAGTTTCGACTTTACTAGGATCATGATAATTTGACAAAAAGTAGACAGCTTTTTTGTCCATCCATTTGATCCAGCGAATACCAGTGTTGGATGTCCGGAAATCACTCTGCCCATGTTGCATTTTTTTATCTGGTATATCGCTTTTTTTGGGTTGATGACTCTTTGTTCCAAAAAAATTATGTTTTTTACAAGCAGCAGCTATTATTAAAAACTTGTTCAACTTTTCATCTGTGTTGCAATCTATCCATCCTACTGGAACATAGAATAATAGTGGTATTCTATAATACTTCTCCACATTCTGAAACATACAAAACATTTGATTAATAAACAAAATACTAGAATAAACATCCTTATATTACTTTTAAAATTATTGCAATGTACATAAAAATTAAAATTATTCTTATTAACAAAATATTTTTCAAACACTTACCAATATGTCTTGTACTGCATCACCTTTTTTTCTAATCCAAACTCCATTTTCAACATTTACAATGTTTCCTCCCACATCATTAAACTCAACAAAGAGTCTTTGTGTTTTTTCAGTCAATGAATTCTCACTCAATGATAATATTGAAATAGCGGTCATATATAATCTTTCAGCATCTTCCAAATTATTATCTAAAATCCATTCTCGAGGTCCAATAATACTTATTTGGAATTTTTTATACATTTCTGCTTCCATCTAGAAACATTTAAAACACCTAATATAAAAATATTTTTTTAAATTTTAAAAAGAACAATAAAAATTATCTCCTTACACTATTATATCTAAAAATTTAGTATTTTTTTCACTGAAAAGATTTCTTTTGTCAAGAATATGTTTACATTAAAAGAGATCATACTTATGCTTGTTGCAAGAAAATTTCAATTGAAAAGGGAAATGATATTTGACGTAAACTCTAGTCTGCTTCCGTCATGCGCAAAACAGTTTAACATAACCTCAAATTCTTAAGTTTATTATATTTTATCTCAGGATCGATTATAAGCATAATTCACATTTGATTCAATGTATTTTTGTCCTGATGCAAGAATTTCTCAGTGTTAACTGAGAGCTTTAGATTATTTTTAACTCTTTTTTATATACATTAAACTAATTTTATATTTCTTACAATTAAAGTCAATTCTGATTAAACTATTTAAAACAAAATTCATCACTTACTTTACAATATTACTCGTTTGGTATTGGATAAATTTTTATAACTATTATTAACTATGTTCCTCTGCTAACAACTTTTGAAGTACTGGTAAAACATTTCATTAAAAAAAGTATTACCCCGCTCCTAATTGCGCAATATGCTGCAATATTTGTCTCCCACACTGCAGCGTCATATACTCCAACCATTGCGCAATATGCTGCAATATTTGCCCCCCACCACTTCAGCTCCATATACTACAATTATTGTGCAATATCTTCGATGACGTCATATACCCCACTACTACATAAACACGTTTCAACACGAATTACCCCCTCCACTAATAAATACAGCGGAACTTTTTCCCCACCACTTCCGTTTAGAATATTTGTATCTTCCGAATTGCGCATGCAATATCACCTTCTTCAAAGTCAAATTTCCCCCACTACTACATTAACACGAATAACGAATCAAATACCCCCCCTCTACTGCAACCCCCACCAATACGCAATATATCTACCCCCACCACTGCATTGTCATTTATTTCTACCATTGCGCAATATGCTGCAATATTTGCCCCCACCACTTCTGCTCCATATACTACAACCATTGTGCAATATCTTCGATGATGTCCTATACCCCGACTACTACATAAATTATCCCCTCCACCAATATTCGTCTTATCTTTGATGACTTCCTATGATTATACCACCCATATGCATTGTGCAATATGCTGCAATATTTACCCCCCCCCCCCCCACTGCAGCGTCATATACTCAAACCATTGCGTAATATGCTGCAATATCTTGATGACGTCACAAGGTTGACAATATGTGGTTTGAGTCTGGGCTAAATCTCTCTCTTTGAACTGTCGGTAAAGTAGATCCCTGACGTCAATGATAACTCATATTTAGAACCCGCCTAACATAACTACTATTTTTCATGTTTCTTACAATATATTTTGCTATAAATTCTAAGAAATACATTAATAAAATTCATTATGCAAAAAAAAAACAATTTTTGAATCTGAATTTTTTTTGGGGTAAAAGAAAATAAAAAATCAGAAAATCTAATGGATTAAATTTAACTTGGTATAGTAGTGTATTTTAGGTTGGTAATTTAGATTTTTTCACAAAGAAAAGTTGCACCTTAAGGTCCAAAATAAAAAATGTGGTTTTGTACACTTCTCTTTAAAAAATCTTTTAAAATATAAGAAAGTTTGTAAACAAAAAATTGCTGTTCATTTTTGGGCCCAAAATAAAATATTAATTTTTGCACAATTATAAGCACAAAATATTTAAAAATAACACAAAAAAGTAAAAGGTGTACTTCCGAAAACGACCAACCTCAGATTATAATAAAACTTTGGTATACTTACCGTAAAACAGGCTAACTTCCCTCAGTGGAAACTTTTTTTTCAAACCTTATTTATTGTTGTTTCTAGTAGGAAAAATATAAAATTTGCAATTGCTAATGTTAAGAAAAGTATCAAAATGTGTCTCAAAAGTATTTTAAAGCAGAATGATAGTCCAGTTTTAATAAAAATAATATTTATTTGCAGATGTCTATTTTGCTCATTAAACAAGTAGTGTGTTAAAGTCGCTTGTGAAACCTATATCTGAAATATTTTGTGTTAAAATCATGTAATAATCTTATTTCCTATATTCCTGACATGATTTAGCAAAAATAAAATTACTGAAAAGTTGAATAGATTTTCAAAAAAGTCAATTTAAAAAAAAATATTTCATAATTGTTGGGTAATTTTGTTCATGAATACAATGTATGATTCAATTGTTTATCAAGTATTTAAGGTTATTTCTCAGGACAAATTTCTAAAACTTTATCAAATTATAAAACATAAATCGTGGTTAAATATTTATTCTAAATACAGTAAATGTTATTTATATAATATTATTTTCTTCCTTATGATTTTATAAAGTGATTATAGCTTGTAAACTAACATATTTTTTTTGTTAAAAGTTAAAGTCATTAAAGTTGAGCAAAATTACCCCACATTGAGGTATAATTTCGCTCACAGTAAAAAGTTATATTAAATAGGGTTACGCAATATATAGTAATGTTTTTACTTTGTGAAATTAAAGAGGAAGAGTCAGAGATTATATATTTGCAGTACCAAAATTTATTTTTAACTTTTCCTTATACTTTTTAAAAAAAAACATGAAAATTTGAGCGAAATAAGCCTCTTTTACGGTATGTATCTTGATGCGCTGGTTACATATACTTCCTAAGTACACGCCAATTCAAAAACTTGCTAAATGTTTTCTATTATATATGTGTTTTCGATGCCTGCATGGAAAAGAGTATAGCACACCAGATGCGGCAAGTTTTAAGACAAACCTTGTAGGGTTTTGTGGGGTTATGTGCAACACTTTTTATCGTGGCTCGTAATACATGTACTGCAATCAAATTCTTGAATATTTCATGACTGAATAATGTAGAGGAAAAAAAATACTACCTTTCTCTATCATTAGATTTTTAAAATTTTGAATTATTCTAAAAAAATTTTTGCATTTTCAAAAACACCTGTTTTGGCATTTTGTAAAAAAGTTGATGTGATGTGAAACACAGGTATAATTCACAGAAAAAATTGATCAATATCAGTGTAAATCACTTTAAATATAAAATTTAGGCATCTTTAATAAAAATTAATCGAAATCCGACGGAAAAAAATTCTATTACGATATAGTAACCTCTGAAAAAAAGGGAATTTCAACAAAGAGAAAAAAATGGTTGTATTTTACTTTTGATTTATTCTTTTATTTTCGTGGCATACTGACTAAAAATATTTTAATATTCATTGAAATTTTTTATATACATATTTATCCATAAAATAGTTTAGTTTACTTTTTGAAAATGTTTATTTTTCAAATTATTAAATTTTGAAGTAGAATGAGAGCAAGTTAGGTTATATATAATGATTTTAAAAGGTCTTTTAACATGCTTTACGATAAAGTTAAACATTATTTTTTAAAAATATAATTTTAATTAAAGTGTTAATTAAAGTGTTAATCCGATCTCAAAATCGGATTTTTTTTAACGCACTAGATGGAAAGCTTGACTCTTTTCCTATAAAACATGTAAAAACCAGAGTGTCATATTCAATAGTTTTTGAGAAATTAACACTGAAACACCACTGCACGCGCTCTAACTGCGCGCTACCTTGCCACATCGCGGCAAATGCATAGCACCGCTGTGCTTCCGACGTCTGTCAAGTCTATTAGTCATCTGATTAATTTAACTATATTATATTTAGTGTCAAATTTATTCCTATTTCTAGGTGTCCATATTTTCTTTTCAATTTTCATTTTCGCAAAACGACATACCGCCGACCATGCACAACTTCATTCGATTACATCTCATTTAACTGGAAGAGGAGAAACACGTTTCATCCCTCATTTTCACGAATCACTTCAATGATTCGGCCTAACGCCCATTGCAACGGAGGCAAATTTTTTTCTCTCAACGTAACTAAGGTTCCTATTTTAAATTTTTCAGATTCACCATTATACTATTTATTTTTTACATTTAATTCATTTAAATATTCGTTTTGACAGCGCTTCCATAGATCTAATTTTAATTTTTGAATCTGCTGATACGATGACAAACGATTTGCGTAAAACTGAGAATAATCTACATATGGAATAGTTAACAAAGATTGTCCTATCAAGAAGTGTCCTGGAGTTCTTACTTGATTGTCGTTAGGATCATTTGACATCGGCGTGAGCGGGCGCGAATTAAGAATTGCCTCAATCTCGCACATGAAAGTAGACAACTCCTTATCATTAAATAGTCTCTTACCAATCACTCTGCGCATGTTATGCTTCAGAGACTGCACGGCTGCTTTCCAGATTTCACCAAAATGTGGAGTTCTAGGTGGGATAAAATGCCAATCGATTTCTTGACTGGACAAAAATTGATGAATTTTGTCTTTATTTTGACTCTACGTTAGCACACCAGTAGATATATAAGGCCGATTCTAACTCACCAAAGTCGTTCTGCGCATGCGCAAGCGCAGGAGATTTGAATTGCTGCGCAGACGTCAGGTTTTTGAAATTCGGAGACCACTAATTTGCGCAGGTTTTTGAATTGATGAGAGTTTTGATAACAGGTGTCAGCTTTCAGAGATCTCCGCATTCTGGCACACGTCAGAATGGTATGCGTTGCAATTTAGAGGTCATGTAATTTAATATTTTATGTATTTTCATAAAGGTTATTTATAAGAATTTAATCTAGATATATATTTTAGAGAATTCGTAACAATTTTTCTAGGAAGACATAAATTATATAATTTTGACAGTTGAGTGTAGGATATCATGTTACCTTTTTGTGACTTTGATATCTATTACTTGAGTTACAGAAGGAATATGAATTTCTTAATCTTATCAAGTAATTTATTGCTTCCTAGTGTTAAATTGACTATGGGAAAAAAATGTTTTTTTAAAAAATGTTTATTGCATCCGCTCCAATTAAATAAGGATGGATATAGTTTAAGGGTATAAAAGGGATGATCTTATATTCATTGTAAATTCATTCTAAATTTAATCGTTGTGCTGTGAAGATAGATTTTGAAAACACTGTTTTAAATAATTTTTTATTTAAGTTTTGACAACATTGTTTTAGTATAAAAAGAAGATCATTGTTAAAAATAATCATTGTTCATCAAGCTTTCACCTTGTGAGGTTGATTATAAAAATGGGTATTGTCTTTAAAAGTAAAAAAAAAAGAGGGTATCAAATATGGTATGTATGATGTTTATAAAAATAAGCAAGAAAATCCAAACTTTGATGAATGTGAACAATTATGTAAATATGGACAGAAACATATTCGACTATTAAAAAAGAATTTGAGAATGAATAAAAAATCACTTTCAACATCAAAGAAGAGCAATATCGTCTCAACAATTGGGATTCTAAGTTCGCTTGTGAGAAAGTTTAAGAACTTGCAAAAGAAAGGAGGAGGATATACTGCAAAAGAGAGACAGCGAGATAGAATAATGTGGGAGGATTTAGAAACTGCTTTTAATCATCGAATTAGGACAGGTGTGATTATAAATTTAAAACATAAAAATTTATTACATTTTTTTAATGATGCTAAATCTATGGTAGTTCAGAGAATAAAAAATGCTTTAAAAGAATTAGTAAATTTAAAAGTAAATTTTGTTTTTAATGGGATTTTTGAAACATTAGAAGAAAAAAAAGTTAAAAATTTTCAAACGAAAAATAAAATAATTACTAAAGCTACAAATTTAAATGATTGGTTTAATAAAGAAGTAGAAAACGTGTTAACTATAATTGACCATTTCGAACATGAAAAATCGGGTTGGTTACCATTATCAGCTGGTACTTATGTTAAAATGCCAAAATTTATAATAGATAAAAGAGCTGTAGTGAATGTAAAAAATGATGATGATGAGTTTTGCTTTTTATGGTCAGTAATAGCAGCATTGTATCCGGTTGAAAAGAATGCAGAACGTACTACTTCTTATCCTGATTTTAGTGAGAAACTAAAATATGAAGGCATAGAATTTCCAATTAAATTGCACGATGTTCCCAAACTTGAAAAACTAAATAATTTAACAATAAATGTGTACGGAGTAAAATCAGAGGAAATTTTCCCTGTTTATTTAAGTAACAATCAGTCAGATAAACCAACAATTAATTTATTAATAATTCAAAATACTCAAGTTGTTAATGAAATTTATCATTTTGCTTGGATAAAAAATATGTCACGATTAGTAAGTTCACAAATATCAAAAGATCAGCATAAAACTTTATTGTGCGATAGATGTCTTTGTCATTTTAGACATCAAAAATCTTATAATAATCATAAGGAAGATTGTGAAAATATTAACAAATGTAGGGTTGTTTTGCCTGAAGAAGAAAATAGTATTTTCTCATTTAAAAATTATCGATTTCGAGAGAAAGTCCCATTTGTTGTATATGCTGATATTGAGTGTCTCTTAGAATCAGGTATAGAACAAAAACATGTCCCCACAAGCGTTGCTTTTTATGTAAAATGTAGTTTTGATGATAGTCTTTCTAACCTAAAAATTTATAGGGATAATGATTGTATAGAGTGGTTTATTGAACAACTCAAAGAGTTAGTATTCAAAGTAAATTCTTATTTTAAAAGTATTATTCCAATGGAAACACTAACTTCTCAACAGCAGTTAGAATTTTATACTGCAAAAACCTGTCATATTTGTAAAAAAACTTTTAATGAAGAAGATATTAAACAATTTATCAGGGTACGATTCCCATTTTATTATTAAAGAGTTAGCTACTTGTTTTGAGGGTGGGATTTCATTGTTGCCAATAAACAAAGAAAAGTACATTTCATTCATGAAAGAAGTTAAAGATACAACAGTAAAACTTAGATTCATTGACTCATTCAGATTTATGTCAAGTAGCCTTGAGAAATAAGCTTCTTATCTCAATAATGATGAAAAAATTATTACTAAACAATTTTGTAAAAGTGAAGAAGAATTTAATTTATTAACAAGAAAGGGAGTATTTCCCTATGAATATATTGATAATTGGGGTAAATTAAAAGAAAATAAATTACCCGCGCAAGAATCTTTTTATTCAAAATTAAATGATGAGCATATATCTGATATTGATTACAATCATGCTCAAAATGTTTGGAACACATTTAAATTGAAAACTTTAGGTGAATATTCTGATTTATATTTGAAAACAGATGTTCTGCTCTTAACTGATGTTTTCGAAAATTTTAGAAAAACTTGTTTAAAAACTTATAAATTAGATCCATTACATTACTATACTGCGCCAGGACTGGCATTCGATGCCATGCTGAATGTTCCAATCGTTACGCGAAAGCGAATAATAGATTTATGGGAAATGATTTCAATCCTTTTGAACCAGAATCTTATATAATGTATCTGGATATTAATAATCAGTATGGTAAAGCCATAAGCGAAAATTTACCACATAAAGATTTTGAATGGTTAGAAAATTATGATAATGACTTTTTCTTAAATATTGCAGACGAATCTTCAGAAGGTTATATTCTCGAAGTAGATCTAGAATATCCAACTGAGATTCATGATTTACATAAAGATCTACCCCTCTGCCCACATCATTTGACACCACCAAATTCAAAATGTGAAAAATTAGTTACAAGTTTATTAGCAAAAGAAAAATATATAGTTCACTATAGAAACTTAAAACAATATATAGCATTCGGGATGAAAATAACTAAAATACATAGAGTTTTAAAATTTCAACAAAAACCATGGCTTAAACCTTACATTGATTTAAATACTGAATTAAGAAAAAAATCAAGCAATGAATTTGAAAAAAACTTTTATAAACTCATGAACAATTCAGTTTTCGGGAAAACTATGGAAAATGTTAGAAACCATAAAGATGTCAGATTAATAACAAAATGGGGGGGAAGATATGGAGCAAAAAATTTAATTTCCCAACCTAATTTCCATAGCTGCACCATATTTGAGGAAAATATGGTCATTATAGAAATGAACAAATTACACGTATATTTTAATAAACCTATTTACATTGGTTTTACTATTTTGGACATTTCGAAAATAATAATTTATGATTTCCATTACAATTATATTAAGACAAATTTCGGTGAAAATGCAAAGTTACTCTACACCGACACAGACAGCCTTTTTTATCATGTTAATACTCCAAACTTTTATGACTATATAAAAAGAGATTTATATAAATTTGACACTTCCGATTATCCTGAAAATAATATTTATGGGATTCCACTTACAAATAAAAAAATTTTAGGTTTAATGAAAGATGAGTGTAATGGAAAAGTTATATCAGAATTTGTAGGGTTAAGATCAAAAATGTATTCTTATAAAATTTTCGGTGATGATGAAAAATGTAAAGCAAAAGGTGTTAAGGGTTCAACATTAAAGTCCATATCATTCGATGATTATAAAGAGTCTCTTTTTTCTTATAAAAACCTTATCAAATCTCAATATCTAATCCGTAGTAAACGACATGATGTTTTCACTATTAAACAAAACAAAATCGTACTTTTGATGAAAAGTAGATGAAAATAGATTTCTGATACCTGGTGAAACAGATACACTTCCATGGGGATATAAAGGAAATGAACCCATGGAAGTTGATGAAGTGTAAATTGATCTTTGTAAAATGTATTATAAAAATGTATTTTGCTTTATAAAAATTAAATTTTATATTATACTTGTAAGAAAAATTAATATTATTATAATTATAAGAAAAATAATGAATATTATACTTCGTGAGAAAAAAAAGTTATTATTATTATTATACTTTGTAAAAGGAAAAGAAATGTGTATTATGGTTGTAAGAAATAAATTTGTATTATACTATGTAAAACAGAAATAAATGCTTAATTTGTTAAATTTAAATTATTGTTTGTTAATGTGTTATTATTTGCACCCACTATCAACTAAATAAATTTATGTAATATTACTAAAAAAAAGAATTTTTTAAATATACATCCTAAATGAAACTATGCACTTGAACCCTAAGAGGAGGGCATAATCATCTTGGAACCACAGAAAATCTACATGTGTTATATATAGAGAAAATCTGACCTCTTCAGTTAACTTCAAACTTTTGAAGATTTAAGAGGTAAGGTCTCACTGCAGATGTTTTTTTTTTAAAAGTTTTCTAATTTTCAATTTATATTAAAATGTTTTTTAATAAGTGTTTATTCATAATATATTAATTAACTTATTTTTTAAATTTTTAAAATATTTTTTAAATTTTTAAAATATTTTTAAAATTTTTAAAATATTTTTTAAATTAATGTTTAATTAGTGTTTAATTATATTTTCCAGTGTGTTCAAGTGTTTTAATTTTTAAATTAATGTTTAATTAGTGTTTAATTAGTGTTTAATTATATTTTCCGGTGTGTTCAAGTGTTTTAATTTTTAAATTTTTAAGTGTTTTCACTTCTTTTAGACTGTTTTCAAAAGTGTTTTTTAAAAAATCTTTATAGTGTTTTAAAAGTGTTTTAATTTTTTAGTACAATAATCCATAAATAGTGTTTCGCTTTAAAGTGTTTTTTTTCAAATCTTTATAGTGTTTTAAAAGTGTTTTTTAAAAATCTTTAGAGTGTTTTAAATTTGTTATTTAAAAATCTTTGTAGTGTTTTAAAACTGTTTTTTAAAAAATCTTTATATTGTTTTAAAAGTGTTTTTTAAAAAATTTTTTAGTGTTTTAAAAGTGTTATTTAAAAATCTTTATAGTGTTTTAAAACTGTTTTTTAAAAAATCTTTATAGTGTTTTAAAGTGTTTTAATTTGTTAGTACATTATTCCATAAATAGTGTTTCGCTTTAAAGTGTTTTTTTAAAAATCTTTATAGTGTTTTAAAAGTGTTTTTTAAAAATCTTTATAGTGTTTTAAATTTGTTATTTAAAAATCTTTGTAGTGTTTTAAAAGTGTTTTTTAAAAAATCTTTTTCTTCATCCCCTATCCGAAAGTACGCTCTTTCTGGACTAACTTCGTTCCAGGAATAATGACTTTTGCGGCCTGCTCGAGCTCTCGTGCACTCTGATTGGCTACGAGATTTTGTGGCTCGGTATCATAGCAAAGTTCATCATGGTTCCTGTATTGCGATGTTTGACAGGAACAGTTTTTAATTTAATAACCACACAATATTGACAAAAAAAGAATGAAAATATTGTTCATTCTTAATCCTAACCTTCCAGGCAAGTATCATATCAGTCTTTAAATTTTTGTATTACTTAAAATAACTAAAAATATGCTTTCAATCATCTGTCAAAATGAAACAAAACAATAAATAATAATTGTCTCTGATATTTTGTCACAGTAAATTCTGAGCATGTTGTTTAGTATTAAAATTGAAATAAAAATAAATAAAAAATCTACATGACTGATATGAAAACTATGAAAACTAATATGACTCCAGGAAAACTTTGTTTGGCATTGAGGGTGAAATTTATTGTAAATTTGAAGGAAATAAAATTTATGTGCCAATCGAGTGGATATTAAATAATCAATTAAACGACTTAAAATCACATGTCGAACGGGTCGTTGAGATGTTCAAGGAGATGAATGAAAAATTTCAGCAGACGGAAATGGCTGGTGAAAACATCATTAGACCTTTTGTGAATCGGTCTGGAATTATTTGTGAGCTCCAGACATATGATGATGGTTTCTTATTTAAAATCTTCGAATATATGCTAGAGAAGAGAGTGGATTGAAAGAGAGCAGGCGTGTGTTGAACCTATAGGGAGGAGAGTGAAAAGGGCGGAGAGGGGTAGTGAGTAAGCATGCTGATGAGTGAATGATTGGTATGGGTGGATAGTTTGACTAGTATGTGGAGGAGAGAGGGGTGATGTAAGCGTGCAAGAAATATTTGAGAAAAAGGAGGATTGAAAGACTGGAAAATTGAAAGAGAAGCATCATTCGTTGAACCTTAGCATTGGGAGAGTGAAATGGAAGCAGAGAGAGGAGAGGAAGGGGAGGGAACAACAGAGCGAGGAAATGAACTAAATAAAATAAAATACATCTATTATTTAAAAATTTTTTTTAAGTTACCTTTTTTGATTATTACTTTGTAGTGTTTATTAATATTATTTATCTACTTTTAATATCATTTTTTTAATTCATAAAATTGTAAATCTCAAAATTATATACACTTTTTAAAGATAAGGGGAATATTGTAAAGAATTTAAAATGTTTTAAAATATTAAATAATCTAGAACAAAACACAATAAATAAAGGGATGACTTTTTTTAAAAATATTTTTATTACATTTTAAAGTATATATTTTTAATTACATTTATTTTTTTATATAATCACATAATAGAAAAAGAATTTTTTTGATAAAAATTTTTAATATTAGAATTGAAAAAAAATGATTTATCAATTAAATGTTATTTAGATTGTTAATTTATTCTTCTTTTTGTACTTCGCCAACACTAACTTCATCTATTTCTTCTTTAACGGCTTCAAAGTCAACTACTACTTCTTTATCTATATCCATATTAATTCCATTTTGATGATTTTCCTTAGGTATTTCTTTCTCGTCCTCCTCCTCTTCTTTTTCTTCTTCTTCCTCTTCTTCTCTTTCTAAATTTTCCGGATTTGGAGTTTCTTTTATAAAAGCATAGTGCGATGCTGTATTATAAAATTCAGCTGTTATATTTGCCAAGTTGATTTTCATGATATCCCCATCAAGTTCTTCAAGAAAATTATATTGTTTGATAGCAATAACCGTTATATTGATCGATCTTAAAAATGTTAAATGCTGAATCCATTCAGTGGGTACCAGAATTTGTTTTAAGCAAATCACAGAATATTCCTCAGATGACTGAAACAGAAAACATAAATGAAATTTTTTTTAAAACATTTTAAAATGATCATTTTTAATTATAAAACTATAGTTAATTAAAATTTTTTTTTTAATATTTATTGTTTTATGACATTTTAAAAAAAAATCCAAGATAATTAAAACTAAAAAACACATTAAAATTTCTTTCAAACTGAAAATCTGATTAATTAAAATTAAAAAACTTAAAAGAATCTTTTAAAAAATAGAAAATTTAATTAATTAAAACTAAAGAACTTGAAAAAATCTTTTTTAAAATAGAAAATTCAATTATTTAAAAATTATGAAAATCATTTTTTCAAAAATTGATACTTACAGGTCTATTATTGAAGAATACTTCTTTAAACATAAATCCACCGTTTGTACAGTTTAATTCGCCACAAACTCCTCCAGCATCGATAAGAAATTTAGAATCAGGATGCATTTGTCCTGTCATTAGACTGTACTCTCTAGTTGCAATACCAGATACGACAAATTTCTTTAGAGTATCAAAATCATACATCAAACGCCAAGATGATGGTATGGCGATATCAATGTAAATCCAGGTGTATTCACTCATTGCAAAACTGAAAATTGAAAACAATTAATTTAAAAGTAATTATAAAAACATTAAACAGTTTGTTTTTTTCAAAGAAAAAATAAAAATTATAAAAATAAAACTATTTTGAAAAATGATTATCATATTAAAAAAAAATAATCATCAAATAATAAAAATGAAATAATATTGAAATAATAAAAAAATAAAACAATAAAAATGATGAAAAAATAAAACTTATAATTAAATAATAAAAATAATGGAGTAATAAAATCTAATAATTAAATAATAAAAATAACGGAATAATGAAAAATAATAATAATAATAAAATAATACAAATAATAAAATAATAAAACTAATAATTAAAAAATAAAAATAATGAAAAAAAAATGAAATAATAATGAAATAAAAACGAAACAATAAAAATAATGAAAGAATAAAACTAATAATTAAATAATGAAAATAATGGAGTAATAAAAACCAATACTTAAAATAATAAAAATAACGGAATATTAAAAATAATAATGAAATAATAAAATTAATGAAATAATAAGAAAATAATAATAAAATAGGAAATTAAATAATATTGTAATATTAAAAATAATGGAATAATAAAAATGATGAAATGATAAAAACTAATAATTAAATAATAAAAATAATGAAAATGGAACAATAAAAATAATTAATAAGAACAATCTCAATAAAATTATTAGTTAAGAGGAATTCAAACTAAAAATAAGTTAAAATGAATCAATTTAATATAAAAAACATAAAAATGAAATAATCTTATAACTTGAAATAATAAAAAAAATATAAATAAAAAAGTTTAATAGTGAGAAATAAAAGGAAGAAAAAATATGAAAAATAAAAAAATATTTTAGAAATTATTAATAAATTACTTTTACTCACTTTTTTTATTCTCCTTAAAATTTGATCACCGTCAACACAGAACCTTATATTAACTAATCTGAATTAATACTGACCGTCTCTTGGTTCCTTCTCATATGTAACCTATACTTTTTCATCAAACTATTAAACAAAGGATAAGAGATTATAAGTTGGAAGGAGAAACTAAATGTAGATTATTTTCACACTCTTTCATGGTATAAGATATAAATGGAATCAAGACTAGAAGAGTAGGGGGAAGTTAAGAAAAAGATGAAGTTGAAAAAATTTATCTATTTTCGATATACTAGCATCTTGAAACTTATTTATATAACTATACATTTAAACAATTTTTTGTATTCAATAAAAAAATTTTTTTCGAAATAAAAAAGTTCTTATTTAATATCTATTCATCTAAAGTTTTATGGTTTAAAAAAACGAAGTTTAAAACTAACTAATTTTTCAACGATCAACGTGCATGTTTCTCATCACCTATTCCTCGTAAAAGCTATTAAATCTTAGATTTCTTGGAACGTGTTTTTCATATCATTCTTTGAAACGTGATGCACTTGAAAAGGGAGAAATGGTTTTTTAAAGGAATGTTGAGATATAGAAAGAGTTTATAAGTTAAAAAGAGGATAGACTGTAAGTTAGAAAAAAGAATAGAGATAGTTCAAGATAGTTCAAGATAATACTAACCTATACTAAAAAAAAACCTTTCAAGAGTTCAAATACATACAAAAATAAAGAATGATTAGAGAATATAGTTTATTTTAATATTTTTATTATAAAAACAATTACATACATTATTCAAAATAATGAATAATTTCATAGAAACGTTTATATGTAATTTTTACTGATTTTGGTAAAGGTAAAGTGATGGATACATATAAATAACTTAAAGTTAGTTCTTTAAGATTTGACAACTCATTTAAAAAATTAAAACTTTGAATTTGACAGTTCCCAATATCAAGTTTTTGTAATGTAACTGGGAAACTTACATTTTCTGGAATAACATTTCTACTATAAATGCATAATTCTTTAAGGTTTATTAATCTGTGCAAACCAATAAAATCATGAATTAAGTAGGAATGTAATATTTTTACAGAAATTGGTATACATAGTTGTACTCTATTATCAACAATCTGGTTTATTGGTAAAAGAAGTTTTTCTAAATTATTTAAATCTCTCAGAAAATTGAAATTAACGCAAAGAATATTCCTACATTCAAAAACCCTTAGAGATCTTAAACATTCTATAGCTATAGCTAACATAAGAGGCTGTATATGTAATGTCTGTAAATTTAAAAATTCTCTTAATACATTAGCTTCGAAGATGTTAGATTTTTGTACAATGGACATTAGTTTTAATGAGCGTGGTAATCTGCGAATATTTCCTTGAACATGTGAAAGTATTAATTCTTCAAGCTGATTTAAATCCTCATATTTTTCTAATGAATTATAAAATCTCGGGACAATAGATTCACGTGACATATAATGTAATTTTATTGTAATATTATGAATTTATTTCCATAATATTATGAATTTATCACTCAGTTAATAATTATTGAAAAGATATTATCGATTTCACTGAGTCAAATAATATTTGACTCAGTGAAATCGATAATATCTTTTCAATAATGTAATTTTCTTAGAGAAGTCGGAAATTCTATATCATCCAATCTACGATTATAGCGATAAATGTACAATTCACGTAGATTACTGAAATTTTGCAAATAATTTGAATTCACATGATTGGAATATTTACAATCGATTACTTCCAAAGAATGAGGTAAAATAGTAAAATCTAATTTAGTGTGCGCTGATAAAAATAATTTATCCTTTATTTTTAAACTTTTTAATTTTTTTAAATTTTGCAGAGTAGAATAATTTATATTACCAACTTCAACATGTATTGTTAAATCTGTTAATTCAGTCAATACACTTAAATGCTCAAAATTATTGTATATGCTTATTTCAAGATTTCTCAGATTCTTAAAATTGCATATATAATTAGAATGATATTGATAATTTATATTCATTATTTTCGTATCGTATAATAATTCCCGGAAAAAACGATTTATGCAACTCAATTTTCTTGTATCCCATAGATACTTTAAAATGTTTTTCCGTATTGGATACTGCGAAAATAAATATTCTAGATCCATTATCTATAAAGTTAAAATACTAAGTATGTAAAATTGTTTACTAGTGAAAAAAGTTGTTTAAAAAATGAATAGTTAAAATTATTTCTTACCTCTTCAGATTCAAAAATACTTTAAATTCTTTAAAGCGTATTCACTAACAGTAAAATGTAGTGAAATTATTGTTTTCCACTATTTCCACTTGTTTCTTGATTTAAATTTAAATTTTTAAAACTTTTTATAATATTGTTTAACTTTTCTCTTTGTGTAATTAAACTTTTTACTTCTTGAATACCTTCTAAAAATTTATTTAAACGATCACGTATTTCACGTTGCTTTTCAGAGTTGCTCATAATTCGCAAAGTTGACTGCTCAATGATCTAAATTATAATGATATCCTTAAAATGAAAAGAATTTTAACACCCTTGAATTGTAATCTATATTAAAGAAGAACAGAGGTGTTAGTAACCTTATAACTATATAATCAATTTAGGTTCTCAAGATAATCTTATAACGTATCCTGTTACATTCTGACATTTTCAAAATTATTAACCTTAATTTCAGCTGGAAGTGATAAATACATCATCATATACTAGAGTTAAATTTCATTTTTATATACATATAAACTTTGATAGAATTTTTTTCCACTTAATTCAGCTTATCGGTATATGGTTTATATATTGAAATGAAATACATGTGTCCATAGGATTTGAATTATTTATGTTGAAATGAGAGAGAGAGCTTATGAGAATGATAGAAAGAGAGAGAGAGAGAGAGAGAGAGAGAGAGAGAGAGTGATAGAGAGAATATGTGCTGCAAAGAGATGTGTATGAGAGACTATGTAAAGGAAAGAGTCTTCAGGATAGAAGAAGAAAGAGAGTCAACAATACTGACCTACACCAAAATAAACGTTTCAAGTTTTCAAGTAATCTTAGAATTAGAAAGATATGAATCTTAATATATAATTTAAATTTAATTAAATGATAATAATTTGTGAGTATTACTTTTCATGGAAAAGGGTTATACTAAAAATTATAATTTAGTTTCACATAATATTTTGTTTATTTAAATAGATAAAAGTATATAATGTTACATAATAATTAAATCTACTTAACTTATAATTGTAAAACATGTTACAAGTTTCTCCAATTTATAATTTTTTTTCAATGCTTATTTTTTTCAATAAAGGTGGAAGTGATACATTTGCAGGTAAATTTTCACTTTCATAAATACATAGTTCTTCAAGATTAACTAATCTTATTAAACAAGATAAATTTTTTATTTTTGGGCAAAATAATCTTTTTATAGAAAGTGGCATGCAATCTACCATATTATCAGTAAGTTTATCTTCAATCCTTGATATATGCAACTCTTCTAAGTTTATTAAATCTTTTAAAAAATCATATGAGTGCAAAAACAGACGTTGCCATTCAAATATTTTTAAAGATTCAGGACATTTTATATTTATAGCCATTGTATATGGTGTTATTATCAATTTCTGTAAATTATTAAACTCATGCAATGAATCAGTACCGTAGACTGAAGCAACTTTTTTAATACACAATGTTTTTAAAAATCGTGGTAATGTGTTAATATTTCCTTGAATGTGTGAAATTGTTAGTTCTTCAAGCTGATTTAAATGTGTAAGTTCGTTTGTAAATGTATAATATCCATCATAAATAAAGTATGGTGATGTGTATTCCAACTTCTTTAATGATTGTGGAAATGTTGTCCAGTCAAATTCTGTACAGCAACGGATAATTCTCAATTCATAAAAATTATTAAAGTCTTTTAACCAAATCGAACCCATATGATCACAATGTTGGCAGATAATTACTTCTAATGAATGAGATAATAGTTCAATATCTAATTTTGTGCTCCTGGACAGATTGTATTTATCAGTTATAATTAGCTCTTTCAGTTCAGTTAAATTTTGTAAAAAATTATAATTTATATTTCTAATTTAAAAATTAATGTGTAAAATGGAAAGATGATTTAAACGACCTAAATGTTGATAATTATGATATTCAACATATATCAGAATTTCTAGCTTTTTTAAGTGCTCAAAATTATTTAAATACATTTGAGTAAAATAATTATTTTCTGTAGATAATGATTTTGATTTGTATAACAAATCTCAGAAAAAAACGATTTGTAGCACTTAATTTTGTTGTATCCCATAGATACTTTAAAATATTTTTCTGTATTGGATATTGTGCAAATAAATATTCTAGATCCATCATCTATAAAGTTAAAATACTAAGTATATAAAAATGGTTTACTAATGAAAAAAATTTGCTTTAAAAATGAATAGTTAGAAATATTTCTTACCTCTTCAAAAAATTTTTAAAATTAAAACAGTGTTACCACAATTTAAAAAACACAGTATCTTTAATCCTCACAGCACAATCTCCACAATGAGTGAATTTACAATAAATATTAGATCATCCCTTTTATACCTTAAAACTATATCCATCCTTATTTAATTGGAGCGGATACAATAAACATTTTTTAGATAACATTTTTTTCCCATAGTCAATTTAACACTAGGAAGCAATAAATTACTTGATCAGATTAAGAAATTCATATTCCTTCTGTAACTCAAATAATAGATATCAAAGTCACAAAAAGGTAACATGATATCCTACACTCAACTGTCAAAACTATATAATTTATGTCTTCCTAGAAAAATTGTTACGAATTCTCTAAAATATATATCTAGATTAAATTCTTATAAATAACCTTCATGAAAATACATAAAATATTAAATTACATGACCTCTAAATTGCAACGCATACCATTCTGACGTGTGCCAGAATGCAGAGATCTCTGAAACCTGACACCTTTTATCAAAACTCTCATCAATTCAAAAACCTGCGCAAATTAGTGGTCTCCGAATTTCAAAAACCTGACGTCTGCGCAGCAATTCAAATCTCCCGCGCTTGCGCATGCGCAGAACGACTTTGGTGAGTTAGAATGGGCCTTATATATCTACTCACACCGTAAAGTTTCTTCAGCTCTTTACTTGCTTCCACAAAATTCGTCGCATTATCGGAATATATAGCTTTTGTCTTTCCGCGTCTACTTAAAAATCGTCTAAAGCATGCTATAAATGCTTCCGTAGTCAAATCGGTTGCTAGTTCTATGTGAACTGCTTTAGTTGAAAGACAGACAAATACTGCGTCAAATACTTTTATTTTATTCTTTTTCCTGAAGCGCTTTTCCTTTATAAAGAAATGTCCACAATAATTAACGCCTGTTCTTTTGAAAGGCCGACCTGCAGTAACTCTTGTTTATAAATAGTTTCCCATTACATAAGAAATTTCTTTCGGATTTATTCTAGAGTATTTTACACACGCATGTACAATTTTTGCAACCACTGATCTACCATCTACAATCTAAAACTTCTGACGCGTCGCATACAAAGTGGCGTTAATGCCGGCATGCATTAAATCATTATGAGTTATGCGAACTATTAGATCGGCCACAGGATGAATTTTGGGAAGCAGAATGGGACGTTTCAGTCCGTAGTCAAAATGAGAATTCTTGAGTCTTCCATCTACTCTCAATAATTTCTCCACCACTATTGGTGATAACTTAAGAATTTTCGAAGTTTTTGCAATTGTTTTTTGACTAAACAATTTACAAAATTCTTTGCTAAATGTCTCAAGTTGAACAATGTCATAATCCGATCCGATGCGAACCGAATTTCTTCTACAGATAGCAGTTCTAATTTTTGTGTTTTTTCACGTGCGTTATTTATGAAGCGAAAGCAACAAGCAATTATGTGAACTAATTTAGTCTAGAAAGAGTATTTATTCCACAAACTAAATTTTTTGACAGTAGTGTTGACAAATATGTGAAGATCATTCTTTTCCGAGATAGTGATTTCTTCTTCTGCAAGCCACTCCGTTTCATTTCTTCGAAATCCAATCTTCCACATTTCATTGGAAAGAAATTCCACGAGAAACTGTCTTCGAGTTATGCAATCTGCAAGGATTTTCCTTGGCTGTTACGTATCTCCAGCTGTCCGCTTCCGTTAGAGCCTGGATTTCTGTAACCCTATTTGCCTCGAATGTTTCCAATTTATCAGGAGGTGTTTTAATCCAACTCAATGTGATGGTTGAATCTGACCAGAACACTGATTTTTCAAATTCCAAATTCAGTGCTGCTTTAACCGCCTTATAAAGTCTCGAAAGCAGCAGTTCTGCGCAGAGTTCCAATCTTGGCAATGATACAACTTTAACTGGAGCTACTCGAGATTTAGCGTATAATAGTTTCGAAGAATGATCAATCCCACCTGATGAGCGAACATAGATGCATGGACCATAAGCTTTTTGACTGGCATCAGCAAACCCATGAAGCTGATATTGTCCTAAACTGGAATCCTTGACTGACCTTGGGATGCTCCACTTGACCAACAAAGCCAGCTGATCTCTAAAGATGTTCCATAGATCCAACGACTCAGGAATCGGACTGTCCCACTCCAAATTTAGTTTTCACAAGTCTTGTATTTGTACCTTAGCAAATACTACTACCAGAGCCACTACTCCGAGAGGATCATAAATTCGCTACGACTGAGACACCATTGATCTCTTCGTTTCAACTTCCATTCAAGGTTCGACTGTGATTTCAATCTTCAATGAATCATCAACAGTATTCCAGCCTAAGCCTAGTGTTTTAGATGTTTAATCTGGACGTATCCTTTGTCCTTTGATATATTGTGTTGGAGCAATCTGTTAGATCACTAACAAGGTCATAATGATTGGAGTTTCATTTACACAGATTAAGTCCTGCTCGTTTAGTTAGTTCTGTCAAATCATCGTGTAGTTTCTTAGCCTCCTCAAAAGGCTCTGCACCAGTAAGTGCATCGTCGACGTAAAACTCCCGTTCCAACTTTTCAGTCGCCTCTGGAACGTAATTCCCTTTTTTAATTTTAATTTAAGTTTCTTAGCCACATTTGATGTCTGACCTGCGTTATTTTTATTCACTGAACTTTCTGCTTGCGATTCCGAAATTGACTCTACATGCTATAGTGTATGGTGCCGCTTATTACAAATAGTGCAATTTTGTAAAATTGTAAATCTACAATCAGCAATTATATGATTTCTCCTTAAGCAATTGAAACAGAGACCCTTTTTCTTAACTAATACTTTTTTATCTTCAATTGATAGTTTTGCTAATTCCGATCAAATCTGAACAAAATGATCACCATTACAATAGTAACAATTACTTGACCCTTTTGCCTGTGTGTTTACAAATGTCTTTCCTGAAATCTTTTTATCGTTATTTAACTGTGACTTGTTATTGATATTCAAGTTTTGTTTATTATTATTATTATTGCTAACTAAAGGACTCAAAGTTTTCAGTCATTGACATTTATCGCTTAAAAATTCTGTTAATTTACTAAAAGTAATCAAATCACTATCCTTAACCGAACTTTCCCATTCTCCCCGTGCCTCTTTATCTAATTTAGAAGTACTTAGATAAATAAAAAACATATTCCAGGAATCTTTGGGCTGCTTTAAAACCTTTTAGGCGTGTATATGCCTGGAGTAATGTCCAATAAATTACGTAAGCCAGAAGCTGACTCTTCATTTAAATTTTGAAATTCAAACAAAGCCTGAATGTGATTCTGAACAATAATTCTTTTGTTATCAAATCTATCTTCGAGCAGCTTATAGGCTATATCATAATTTGCATCTGATATTTCAATATTTTCTATCACTCTCGCCGCATTGTCCCTTACATATACGATCTGAAATATCTTAATTTTTTAACTTTAGGTATAGATTTATCCTTATCAATTATCGCGATGGATAAGTCTTGAAAACCCATCCAATCTTCATAACCCCCAGAGAAAATAGGGAGTTCCCGTTTCGGGAGTGGAAAATGAGTTCGAACTGTCAATGACTCACTGACAGGTGTTTGCGTTCGAGAACGAGCTATTTCACGCAAATTCGTTAACTCGTCCTCACGCTGAGTAAGGAGTCTCGCTTTAAGCTCGGTAATAAGCAAGCGGTGTCGATCAAGCTCATTTTGTTGATCGTTATTATTTGTCGATTGCTAAGGTCGTCGTTCAGTTATGAATTTATTAGCTATAGAAAGATTCTCATAATAATAATCCTCAAACCCTGCACGTTCCAACTCACGATTTTCTGTAGGAGCAAGTAATTCTAATGTCATTTGCGCTTGATCATATATATGCCATGTCTATTCAATTTTTTTAACTCGTAATTGTAATTCCTCAAAATTAAAAGATTCAATTGACTCATTTGCAATTTTTTCTAAATGCTTTTAAAATTTAGTTAGTCGAGACTTACAATTTGTTCGTAATTGTGTCGCCCTTTCTAAATCAGAAGCTGCCATGTCAAATTAAATAAATACAAAATATAATAATACAGAAATGAAACACGATAAAAATACGAATTAACAAATAGCAATTATAAAATGATGTACGTCAATGACAATTCAATTATGTAAATAGGCTTACTCACTAATGACTGTAGACAATACAATTACTTGAAGCGGTCTTGCAAATGATATCCTTCTTGAAGATTGTTGTTTCTCCGTTGAATAGTTCAATGTTCGATGAATTTTCCAAAATCCTTTCGTCGGGCCTTTGGTTGAGATGACTAAATTGATATTAATCCAGGATAATTCGGATCAAGTACCTTCCGTTGTTATTCTCCGACTAAAGATTGTTTTATTCGATAATAATCCTCGTTACAGTTCAAATTTGTGTTTGGCGTTACTTGTGGAATATCATTAGCACAGCGGTTCACTTAAATAAAACAGATTATTTGGCACTGTTTTATGATTCAGATATTCTTGATGATTATCAAGCCTCACGATACACTGATTTCTGTTTCTGTTTAATACACCTTTTACAATATCCGGCTCTAAGAACCATGTACAAACGAATAGGTTTTAAGTCCTTGAAATTCACTTTCCGTTTGGGATAGGATAAGATTCTTTGCTTTAATAAAAAACTTCACTGATTAATCGTCCAATACATTTATTAAAATCACAAAGTCACTCCACAAAAATACACGTTAAAATTACAAATCAGTAGTCAACTAATCAATTCAACTATATTATATTTAGTGTCAAATTTATTCCTATTTCTAGGTGTCGCTCTTTTCTTTTCAATTTTCATTTTCGCAACGCGACATATTTTAAGGTTGAATTTTTATAAAACTTACATTGTAAAATTAGTATATTTTTTTGTATATGGGAGGTCTAATCCTTAATAAAGATTATTTTGTCACTTACTAAAAATTTATACTTCTAATTAGTAAATACAAAAATAATATTGAATAACAAATAAATAATATTTTTTTAAAAATTATACTTTTATTATTATTATTCATTTCTTATATTCAATATATAATAAAAACATTTGTTTTATTTTTAATAAATGTTTTTATTATTATTTCTTTTACTATTATTATAAATTTCTATTTGACATTATTCGTTGATTGCAATATTCCCTTTTATTAAAAAATGTCAAAAGAAATGCTCATTTTTTTGTTTTTATAATTATTTACTGTATTTTTTAACAAGCTAAAGGATCACAGTTAGAACAATATGTTATTTGATATATTTAAAATATCATTTAATACGTAATTAATTTTAACATTAAAAAATTTACTAAACCTATGCAGAAAACTGTTGTAAAATCCATTAAAATCATTAGAAATAATAAAGAATTAATAATTTAATCTATAAAAAAAATAAAAAAATTTAAAATAATTATCTGTTTTAATTCTGTAGTGTTACACGTATACACTGAAAGAAATGTCCGCTTAAAATAACCAGAATGTCATGTTAAGTGAGGCTTTACTAGAGTTTCAGGTTATTTTAACTGGAATTTCTGTAAAGAATCAGACATCTGGAGAAATTAACCAGAATTCTTTTTAAAATAACCGGAGAATTATGTTAAATTGGGTTTTAATGAAATTTTAATTATTTTAACAGTACAGTTTTTTCAGAGTATGAAGCACAATACAGCAGTTTATAACAGTGATATATACTTGCTGTGGCGTAGCACAGTGGGCCAGATTGCAAAAAACCTGGCCAAAACCCCTAGATGTGCTTAAAACTGGCTAATATTTCTCACTCATGGGTTTTTGGGGTCGTTGATTGCGAATCCGATGTTAGTTTTTCAAAATTCAAAATGGCGGATGCAAAAATAAAAAACATTGGATTGTCACAAATCTTAATACTCGGGGGTTTTTGCGGTCGTTGATTGCAAATCCAATGTCATTTTTTCAAAATTGAAAATGGCGGATCTAAAATGACGGAAATAAAAAAAAATTAACGAATTTTGATATAAATTGAAATCTAGGGATTTTTTGGGTCTCTAGTTACAAATCTAAACTTACCTTTGTAAAATTAAATATGACGTACCCAAAATAGCGGACCAATTTTTTAAAATTCTTAAACTTTAACATAAATTAGAATTCAGAGGTTTTTTACAGTCACTGATTAAGAAATGAAAGTCAGATGTTCCAAAAAGTAAATTTGTTATAACACTTCAAATTTTAAAATATATAAAACTTAATACTAGAAACTGAGGAATTCAAATTCAAGCTTCTTTTATTTATATTGAATCAAACTCGTCCTCCATGCCTGTTAATTCGTCGATTTGTCTTTTCTCTTATAAATCCGAGTATATTTATCCTTATCTGTAACATAATAAAAAATTAATATAAATTTTTGTTATTTAACATTCCAATATTGAGCAACTAAAAGTCCCTAACTTTATAAATCTTAAAGTTTTTCTTTTTACCTTAAGGGCGTGTGATGGAGAATGACGTCACTATTATGAACAAAATTGGTCCGTAAACTTTCTTTTAAAATAATAATAATTTTGACACCAAACTTTATAGAATTACTTAGAATATTATTAAGAAGGTCCCTCTGACCAAAGTTTGTTTAATTTTTACGTTTAAATTAATTGTTTTAATATTCCGAAAATCAGCAATTTTTTAAAAAATTAACTTCAAGGCAAAAGTTAAACAAACTTGGATCAGAGAGACCTTCTTAATGATATTTTCAGTAATTCTATATGGTTTAGTGTCAAAATATTTAGTTTATTAACATAAATCTTACTGACAAATTTTGCTTATATCAGTGACGTCATTCTCCATCACATGCCCTTAACCTAACAAAAGTATAATGATTACTTGTAATTGTCTACATAATTTCTGAACACCTTGTATATATTACTATATTAATATACAAAAGAGAAAGTGGTTACAGAGTATATAAATGGTTTCTAAGCACCTGGGGTGCTCTTCTATTGTATTGTATACATAGAGCCATTTTTGTGTTACATGACATTTTGTTCTTTTTTAGGTTATATATCTTACATCTGGAAGGAGTTGATTAATTTTTTTGTGTATTTCTTTTTCTAGTATATTAATCTAAATATCTCAGTTGACAGTTTTATCGGATCTTCTGAGTTGTCAACTTTTTTTAATACTTTTTTCTAATTTCCAAGAAAAGTAATTTAAGAAAAGATAACCTTAAAATATGTCAAATTTCCGAAATACAATAATAATTATATTTAATTGGATTACAGGATATTAAAATACATACCTTTAGAAATATTTCTATTTTGTCCCATGAAGATTGACGCACACAATTAAAACATATTCCTTCTGAAAGTAACTACACGTTTTTCAGCACTGTTAGGCAGCGAACCAATTGAACGCGTAGGTCAACATTGAATTGACGTATCTTACTCTTAATGGACCCTGTACTTTCTAATATTTTACTACAGCATGCAGACATATGTCAGTTACTTTATTCAATAGTTCAAACCTTTAAATTAAAAAAATTTTTGGGTGTTTTTGGCCAGGTTTTTTGAGCGAGGTAGCGCGCAGTTTAAGCGCGCGGTTGTGTTTCAGGTTTAATTTCTTAAGAACTATTAAATATGCCACTCTGATTTTTACATATTTTATAGGAAAAGAGTAAAGCTTTCCATCTAGATAGTTAAAAAAAAAATTTAAAAATCTGATTTTGAGATATACTCAAATTATATTTTTAAAAAATAATGTTCAAATTTATCATAAAGCCTGTTAAAAGACCTTTTAAAATCACTATAAATAACCTAACTTGCTCTCATTCTACTTCAAAATTTAATAATTTAAAAAATAAAAATTTTCAAAAATTTCAAAACTGTGTAACTCAAAAAATAATTTTTTTAATTGAATAATTTTTTATATTTAGATTTACACTAACAATAACAACATTTTAGTAAAGTTTAGACGAATTTTGATAACCTTCATTTTTGGACTTGGACATTTCAGGAATTTTACCCCATATATTTTAACATATTTTTATAGGAGTTACGTGTTAAAATGTTAAAGCATATCTGAACTTCTGCTGTCTCTTTTAGCGCAGGCGCTGTCCCTTCATAGAACACCTGACGTGCCAAATAAATGTACACGGTTTGTCCTAAAGCTTTGCGCATTTGGTATGCTGTATTCTTTTCCGTGTGCCCCGAAGTTCGAACAGCAGCACGAGCGACGTGCAGGCATTGAGCTTTCATGAGTGTCCGACAGATTCGATGATGCGAGTTACAAGAGTTAAATATAACCGCACAATCAGGATGTCAACATTCTCTGCTGAGACGTGGTTCAATTGTTTTTTATAATGACAAGTGAATTTTAAAACGTTCTTTCGATCGGGTGTTAAGAAAAAAAGTATACGCTGGACGAGCAGAAAATTCTAAAGCCCTAAAATGCGCGACATGTGAAGTCGCGCAAATGCAGAAATTTCGAACTTTCTGCGAACTTTCAGTGTGATTTCTTTGAAAGTACGTATATTTATGTATTTTGATGCGCTGATTACGAATATCGTAATGAAAATTGGCGCAAATTTAATTATCATGCTCAAAATCATGAAAAAAAACTATTATAATAATTAACAGTTTTTGCTATTATTATCTCAAAAAGTATTTAAAATTTCAAAAAATATTTTAAACAAAATTTGTGGGTCTTACAAAAATACAAATTTTATCATCTATTCATTTTTCATGAAAAGTCATTAGTTCCTTTTTTAAATACAAAAAAGTGTTAATCAACATTAATTCTTAGTTTTTTCTATTATCTCTTAAAATGTTCGAAATTCCAAAAAATTTTTAGACAAAAGTTGTAGATTTTGTAAAGATACACATTTTATGTTGTATACATTTTGTACCAAAAAATAGTAGTTTTCATTAAAAATACAAAAAATTGTCAATGACCATGAACATGGTTTATAGTTATATTATTACTGAACAGTAGCCTGGTAAACTGAAACAAATATATCCTATGTAATTTGATTTACGAACAGATTCTATTTTTTGTCATCTCAACCCCCCTATATCCGATGAAAAAATCCAGTTTTCATGGCACCCCATCACTGTATCTGTATCTATTTAAAAAAAACTTAAAGCCTGAAGCCTGAAGAGCATACCGACTATAAACCATGTTCATGGTCACTGACACGTTTTTGTATTTTTAAAGAAAACTACTATTTTTTGCTACAAAATGTATACAACATAAAATGTGTATTTTTATAAGATCTACAACTTTTGTCTAAAATTTTTTTTGGAATTTTGAAAAATTTTAAGAGATAATAGCAAAAAACTAAAAATTAACGTTGATTAACCAGTTTTTGTATTTAAAAAAGAAACTATTGACTTTTCGTAAAAAATCAATACAAGATAAAATTTCTATTTTTGTAAAACCCACAAATTTTGTTTAAAATATATTTTGAATTTTTGAATACTTTTTGAGATAATAGTAAAAAACTGTTAATTATTATGGTAGTTTTTTATGATTTTTAGCATGATATTCAAATTTGCTCAAATTTTCATTATGATATTCGTAATCAGCGCTTCAAAATACGTAAGTATACGTACTTTCAAAGAAATCGGACAGGTGTGCTAATCGGAAGTATATTCCCGATCTCTAGATGTTAAAATGTGGTTTATATCTTTTTATATCCTAGAAAAGTAATAAAATCTTTAAATTTAATGATTTGTTATCTTTTAAAACATTTCAGCTTAAGCAAGAAGCTATTGATTAAGAATCCTCAAAGCTGCAAACAAATTTATTTTTAGTAAATGATTACTTAATATAAAGAGTGAAAGTACTCCTTACAACAATGAAGTATTGGATTCAGTATTGGATTAAGTACTGGGAAGAAGTGGTGCGCAGATGTGGAAGGCGTAGAAACTTAGTGTGCAACAAGTAAAATATTTAACAATATTTGTCGAAAAAAGTATTGGATGTTCAGGTACTTAAACTAATACATGAACCAATACTTCTTTCCAGTACTTAATCCAATACTTCTTCGCAGTACGTGATGCATTACTGAGTCCAATACTTCTTTCTTGTAAGGGCTGTTTTAAGATAAAAATTGGAATAAAAACCCTTTTCTTTGAACTCATTTAGTATTAGTTCTATGTAAATTAAATGGAAATAATTATCATTTTAGAGTTTGTGCTAATTTTTTACCTAGAGGTTTTAGAGAAGCGTATCCAACATCTTGCCAAACTTTTGGTACACTATTATTAAATAAACTGATTGACATTTTTTCTAAGGATTCAGACATTACTACAAGACCTTCTAAAGCATCAAGTAGATTCTTTATCGATTCTCGTAAAACCGAAAGCAGTTTATTATATCGTACGACTTCTTGTGTTAGTACAGTATTCAATGATTCGTAGTAATGAACAGGATATCTAATAAATTAAAAAAGTATTTGTTAATCAAATTTTGTAATGTATAAAAACACAAACATATACATAAATAAATAAATATATAAAACCGCTGCCAAGTTGTACCTCAAGTATTTATTTGGTGTGAGCAATTTTTGGTATTTATTTTTTGAAAACATTGCTTCCTCATAAAGATTACTACAAACGTATACAAATTTTAAGTAATAGCTTACAAAAAATATTAAGTAGGCCAATTAATGCATTTTTGAATTGTCTACAAAACAAGCAAAAATTATTCTTCATAAAATTGATATAAAAAGAAAAAAAAAATTAATTTTAATAAAAATTTTCAATTTTTGAAACCCTGATAACTCGGAACAGGATTACAGTAGAATTTTCTCAAATAGCTCATTCGATGTGTTTTTCAATCACCTACATAATAATGAAAATATATTCAAGCTTGTAATAAAGCATAAAAATCAAATTATTTAAAAACAAGACTTTCAGAATATTCGATTTTTAAAATGCCAAAAACTTTGAATTAAATTGCACTAGAGTGTTCGCTAATGGCCCAGTCAATGCGTTTTCAAAAAATGAAATGAATAAAATACTTACATTTTAACTTTTTTTTAAAAAATATACAATTTTCCAAGAAAACGATTTTTTCAAAAATTTTAAATGCAAAAAAAAGTAGTTAGAATTGATCGATCCGGTTCAAACGTTAATCATAATTTGTCCCCCTGAGGGATCTCTAATTTCATAAAAAAAAGATAGTTCTATGTATCATAGCTTTCGAGATATTAGGCCAAACCATTTCCTGAGGTCGAAATATGTCGAGATATGTCAAAAAATCGCAATCGATAATTTGAGGGTAAAACAATACTTTTTTTTCTCTATGAGGAACCACTTAATAAATATGGGGAAATCTCATGAGATGAGGATATTTTGTTTCAAATAAATTTAATTTTAAAATTATTGGCACACTTTATTCTACTATAAATTATCATTTGTCGATCAAATAGAAGTGCGTTTCAACCCGCACAACTGATATTTTTTTTATTGCTACTCGAATTAAACCATATTTTTAATTTTTGTGGATATGGGTATAGTTAAAACGTACTTTTGAGGGGATATTGGTCTCAGAATTTTTTTTTTAATGGTTTGTTAAAGCTGATTTTAGCGCATTTCATTTCCTAAAATGATAATTTTTTTATGCTTGCAATTCCATTTTGAACTTAAGACAAATTTTTTTCAAACTAAGTTTCGAAATCAACTGAATTCCCGGTACACTTCAGATTAAAGTTTGTATAAATCTTATTTTTACATCTTAAATTTTATTTTATTTATTCAGCTTTAGTTTAACCCTTTGAAGCACTGCGGGACACCAGAGTCCCACCTGTTTGTATATGGTATTTGCGGTTTTTCTCGTTAAAAAAAAAAATAATGCAGATATGGTTTTTTGCATTTTATTATCCTCATCCATTAATTTTATCAGACAATTGTGTCTATTTTCTGCAATTAAAAGAACAATTTATTGTTAATAACAAATTAATTACAAATTATTGATAAAAATTGGAATTCTTTTGATTGTCACTAATTGTATACCAGTAAAAACTCTACTTTTCGTATTTGAAGGTTTTTGGAGTCGCAGAAAACAAATCCGATGTCATCTTAAAAAAATTCAAGATGGCGAATCCAATAAGTCGGGCATGAATTTTTAAATTTTTACCAATTATTATGAAACTCGGTATAAAAGGGTTTCTGGGAACGCTGAATACGAATCCAATGCCTGTTACGAACGGTCATAAAATTATTTATTCAATTTGATACATTTTTATTTTGAAATTTTATTTCTTTGTTCTAATCCTGTTAAAAAAATAACTTGTTTATCTTGTCCGTCAGAGGAACCAATCTATTACTATTCGAGTAATAGAATAGTTTTATTTTTATTTTTAATGTGGGTTCGAATAAACTGAAATGGACGATAGAAGACGAAAGACAAATTGATGAATTGTGTAACAATCTTTGTTCCCCCGTTAAAATAGGGTTTGTAATAATTATTTGAGGAAAACGATTTATAAATATTAAAATAAAATAAGGTAGATTCTTTCGTAATATTAATTCTTAGTGGCTAACTGCTGAAACAGAGAATCACGTTCTTGTAATTGAAGATTTCCTGTGTAAAGAAGACCGCGTGAAAGAATCGACGAAAAGAAAAACTGAGTTTGCACAAAATAAAAAAGACTAATCAATATTCAAATTTCCAGCAACTTATTTCGCGATATTTTTGTTTTAATTTGATATTTAATTCTTTAATTTGTCTCCGTAACCTTAATTCACGAGCCTTTATTGTTTTCAATTGTAATTCACCTTTTTAACGCTTTTTATTATCGTCGGATATTTTTGCAGTTGTAGACAATGTTGTTTTATTCTTGTTGAACGGGCTGTTCCTATAAAATCTAAAAGAGGTGAGAATATAACTGCAGCCATGAAATCTGTGTTTGCACAATAACCTGTACTAAAGAAATTAAAGTAGATAAAAGAAAGTAATCTTATAACTCTAATTTTTAAAATCTTATGAAGCGTTTTCATATTAATTTATGTTCAACATTTAGTAATTTAAAAGCATTAATCTGTAAACGATTTAATCGTACTTTAAAGAATAAAATGTGGATGAAATTGAGTTTGAATGGTAAATATAAAAGGTTAGATATTTTATCTGATTTAATATTTGCATATAATAATACAAAAGATCGTATTATTAACATGAAGCCGAAAGATATTACAGTTCAAAATGAGAAAAATATATTATTACTTTATGTATGGGACAAATTTTCTCAAGTGTCCAGCGTCAAAATTAAAAGTTGTTGAATCGGATTAATATTTGCACAAACTTTAGTCCTATGGGTAAGTACTTTAATTACCAAATATTATGCAATTTAATTTAAAATTGTAGAGGGGGGGTTGAAGATTTGGGAAAAGTAAGAACATTGAGTTTTTCAAAAAATCGTAGCCACTAGATAACGAAATGAAAACAATTTTCATCTATATGTTTTCGAAAGGTTTTTTCCTGCTCTTTCACATGGTGAAAAAGTTGTTTTTTTTTTAAATCAAAATTTACCCCTTTTTTTTAATTTAAAATTTTTTTTGATTTTTTTTTTTAAATGGATTCTTTTTTTTCTCTTCTTTTGTCTTTAAAGAAAGCTCAAGTTGTGTACTTTAAACATACAAGATGAACAACATGACGTTTTTTGTTGTTTTCAAATTATTAATTAATTAATTAATAAAAATTTATAAAAATTGAAATAATTTAAAAAAAAATTAAGTTACGGCAATTCTGAATACACCAATTTGAAGCTTATCAAAATGCGCATCTAAAGAGCCCTATATGAAGTATTTTGGATAATTTTATGATTTATAAATAAATATTTATAAATAAATATTTATAAAAAATTAATTAACAAATAAATATAATCCATAAAAATAAAGGTAGAGTGTTAAATTTTTGTCTATTAGGAAGGTTTAACAATCCTACATTAAATAATATCTAGCTGAAGTATTTCCAACCAATGAAAATTTAAAAAGGACATTTTTACATTCACACTAGAAAAAAAAGCGCGCGCTAAAGCGCACGCCAAATTTGATTATTTCTTAAGGGGTAACACCAGTTGTAACTAAAAAAAAGTGCTTTTTTCAAGATTTTTTTCCTAGAAAACCATGAAACTTTTTGAAGAATACTATTTATTAGTTAAAGGTACATGTTAAAAACTGTAATGAAAAAAAAATAAAAGTTTTTTTCAACCAAAACTTTTAAAGATGTGAGCCATTGAAGCGACGCTTTTCAAAAAAGGTGCATGCGCCGCGTCGCGCTGCACAACTTCGATAAAGCTACTTGTGTAACCACCGAGCATAACATTTTTATGTCATTTTCTGCAGTACAGTTATTATTCATTTTTTAATAATTAAATATTATATTTTTTCATAATAATTTGTAGGAATTTAATTTTATATATATCGTTTTCAAAATTACAGAACTTTAAATTTTTTTATTATAATAATTAAAATTTTTTGATCCTTATATTTAATATTATGTGCATCATTTTTAAAATTTGATTTAATTACTTTCTGCTTCCTCTTAAAGAAAATATTTAACATTTTTGCATCCAAACTTAATTTATAGATGTTTCAATTTTAATGCGCGTTTAATGTAGTGTTATGAATTTTGATATAAAAATGTCTTATTTAAATTTCCAATGTTGGAAATACTTTAGCTAGATATTATTTAATGTAGGATTGTAAAACCTTCCTAATAGACAAAAATTTAACACTCTACCTTTATTTTTATGGATAATATTTATTTGTTAATTTATTTTTTATAAATAATTATTTATAAATATTTATTTATAAATATTTATTTATAAATCATAAAATTATCCAAAATATTTCATATAGGGCTCTTTAGATGCGCATTTTGATAAGCTTCAAATTGGTGTATTCAGAATTGCCGTAACTTAATTTTTTTTGTAAATTATTTCAATTTTTATAAATTTTTATTAATTAATCAATTAATAATTTAAAAACAACAAAAAACGTCATGTTGTTCTTCTGGTATGTTTAAAGTACACAACTTGAGCTTTCTTTAAAGACAAAAGAAGAGAAAAAAAGAGTCCATTTTAAAAAAAAAGTCAAAAAAGTTTAAATTAAAAAAAAAGGGGTAAATTTTGATTTTTAAAAAAAAAATTTTCACCATGTGAAAGAGCAGGAAAAAACCTTTCAAAAACATACAGGTGAAAATTTTTTTCATTTCGTTATCTAGTGGCTACGATTTTTTGAAAAACTCAATGTTCTTACTTTTCCTAAATCTTCAACCCCCCCCCCCTCTACAATTTTAAATTAAATTGCATAATATTTGATGGTTAAATTACTTACCCATAGCACTAAAGTTTGTGCAAATATTAGTCCGATTCAACAACTTTTAATTTTGACGCTGGACACTTGAGAAAATTTGCCCTGTATATAAAAATTGTAGTGTAAAAAGTTTAGTTAATAAATAAAAATTTTAAATTGGAAATAAAGTTTGCATAAGTAAAGTTGAAAATGTGTTTGAAAAAGGTTATACACCAAATTGGACTAATGGAATTTTTAATATAAGTTCAGTGAAAAATACTGAACCTGTGACAATAATAATAAAAACGAATTGTAACACTTATTTATTAAGAAAAATAGAGTTTATTTTTAACAGAATAAGTACATAGTTTTTGTTATTTTACAGTACTAGCTGATTTACACAAGAAGTTTATTGACTGTACGTCAAATTCAACATAATTACATGGCTCTCTTAAATACACCAGTGTCAATTTTGTCTTTGAAGAAATTTCTTTCTAATATCTAAATAATTTGTTGTCTTCATTAATAACACTGAACATTCTTTTTGTCAAAAACACTAAAAATTCTTCTGCAATACCCACAAAAATTCTCTTTCCATAACTAGTGTTTGCACGTTTTATATTAGAAATCAAATATGGACTGATTAATTGAACACTGAGAAAAATGGGGGGTTGGTCTTACAGTGTTAAAAAATGGAGAGTTTACATGACTCTCTAGAGAGTTCTACCAACTTTACCCTGATATTTTAGAAGAGTTAAACAAACCCTTATATCGTACTTAGTTTTACTCTCTTTTAGAGTTATTTTTGATATGTGCAATAAAGATTGTCATTTGAAATAATTTTCTTGCAAGTTTAAAAGTGTCAAATTTACATTTAAAAATGTCCAACCGCTATAAATATGTAATCTAAATGGAAATATGGAATTGTAGCGCGAAAAACTAGAAAATTATTTTTAGGTAGGTTAATGATATATTCTATTTGTATATTTAATGTTTTATTTTAGAAACAGTAAAGTATCATTAATAAATTTATATTTAACCTTTTTTCATAACATGGTATTTCAAATAATGAAGCTCACGATAAATCTTTCACCTATTTAAGAGATCAAGATATTCGCGAAGTTTTAAAATCAGTTGTTCCTTGAAGCAACTTTATGAAGCATTTTCAATAAATAAAATAAATAAAGAAATAAATTTTATTTTAATACACCAATGTAAATTGTTGTAATTATTATATAAGGGAATAGGTTCGGTTGTGGGCACCTTTTTTGTTTTTGACCCATAACTTGTGCCTAATAAATATGACACGGTCATTAACGTATGTATGGAAGGCTAGAGACCTTAGATAACTTTTTAAATTATTATTTTTTTTTTGCGTAGGATGTGAAAACCTGCTACCAGGTACCCTGTAGCCCGTACTACAGGGTTATGCGGGGGTGGCGATGTTCTGCCGACCCGCTAAAAACACACCCTTATTTGGGGACCTTAAGGCCACTCCCGGCTGGCACTTTCCGCGCGTATCGCCATCAGGAGTGGTCTTATATCCCCTACTCTGTAGTAGGGGATATAAGTCTTACGGGACTTCCCTTCTTTGACGACCGTCGAGATCTTACACCGGTGAACATGACCTGCCTCTCCGCGTCCTAACGCTTACAGCTAAAGAGTGTGTGCTCTGGATCGTCCACTGGCAACCCGCAGTACACACACTCGGAGCTTTGGATCTTTTTGAATCGCTCAAGGTATGAGCCGAAACATCCGTGCCCTGTGAGAGCTTGAGTTAAGTAGTAGGAAACAATTCCATGTTCCTACTTATCCAGGTGGCGAGTGTTGGTATCAGCCTGTCCATCAGCCTGTCTCCTCCCCGCTCCATCTTTCTTGCCATCTCTCAACGAGTCTGCTTCTCGCATCTCTGCGAATTTGGTCTTTGCTGGGTCTATTGTCATCCTTATATCGGGTAGACAATCTATCTTTGAAAAGGAGGAGAACTTCCTCTCTCTCTTGCGCCTAAAGGTCTGCCGGCGGGACGCTGGCAAGGCCTGGACAGCACACGTCGGTACTGTCCGATAGGCCGAAATGATACGTGTAGTAACATTTCTTTGCGCGGACAGTATCCTTTTACAGATGGTTTTACTTTTGTCATTTCTCAGGGTAGGAGCCCATACAGGTGCTGCATATAGCAGCTTTGAGAAGGCAACACTCGCCACAAGTCTCCTCTTCGATTCAGAAGGCCCCCCAATGTTTGGCATTAGTCGAGCTAAACTTGACGAACATTGTTTGGCCTTCTGACATGCTACGGATATGTGGTGTTTGAAATTCAAAAATTTGTCCAATTCTACATCTAAGTACTTTATATGGTTCCTCCACTGGACCTCGAATCCGTCTATCTGGATACCAGGGGCTGTATAACCACGTCTGTCTGTGACTAGAAGCGCTTCGGTCTTTTCCAGAGCCATTTGGAGGCCTCTATTTTCCAGCCAGCGCTTTGCCCGTCTCAGACATTCGTTCACCAATACGCCCAGGGCTTCTGCAGTTTCGGCAGTGCATACAATCAACGCGTCGTCCCCGAAGCCGATGATCACCGCGCCTTTAGGTAGACCCATTCGCAGGAAGTCATCGTAAGAGACATTCCATACGAATGGTCCTAACCTCGAGCCTTGAGGGACACCTCGTTGCATCTTTTTCTTCAGAGTGTAGGTGTCACCCTCATATATAACCCACCTATCGCTAAGATAATTATCCATTATCCGCAACAGGTAGGGCGGTATTCCTTTGTTTCTCATCGACTGGATGAGATCTTTCCATCGCGCGGTTTTAAACGCGTTGCGTATGTCAGTGGCTACCAACGCGCAAAATCCCTTTTTCTTCCCTGGTCCCAGTTTGTTTTTTCCTTCCCTGGCTAGGTCCACGGCCTTCTGAATATCGTCTATTGTGGATAGGCCTTTACGGAAACCAAATTGATTTTCAGATAGACTATTCTCACCGGTCAGGTGAGACTGCATTCTCTGCAGAACCGTGTCCTCTAGAAGTTTCCCCATCGTATCTAACAGGCAAATAGGCCTGTAGAATGAGAACTTATCTAGAGGTTTGTCTCCTTTCCTTAGGAGGACCAGCCTCTGTCTTTTCCAATCGCGGAAGAACATTCCTCTCTTTAGGCAGTTGTTGTAGCATTTCAAAAGAATCTGGGGTGAAGCAACGATCACTTGTTTAAGGATCTCGTTGCTTATCCCATCGATTCCAGGCGCTTTGCCTGGCTTCAACCTACTGCCTGCATTCTGTAGTTCTGTAAGAGTAAAGAGTTCATCCTCACCGACTTGGCAGTTACTCCAATCCATCCTAGGCCATGGTTCTGCCGGAGGAAACAAAGCTTTTATAATTTGCTGGACCCCATCGGGATTGTCCAGACCGGGGGTCTTTTGCCTCGTTAACAATTTCTTGCTAACGATTTTATAGGCCAGACCCCATGGATCATTGTCGAGTTCACCGATTAAGTCTTTCCAGCACTTCCTTTTCGCTGCGCGTATCTCCTTCTTGAGGATTCTCTTGGCCTCTGTATATGCCTCCTTTAGCAAAGGATCTCCGTTAGAATGGTCAAATCTCCTTCTTGCTTTGAGGCATGCTTTTCGCAAAGAGGCCAGTTCCTCTGACCACCAGTATACATTCTTTCTTCTTGGGGTTGTTCTTCTACGGCGCGGCATTGACGCGTTGCATGTGGTGACAATCATATTTTTCACCGTCCGCACTTCCCCTTCAAGATTATTCGGCCTCTTTACCCATCCCAGCTCCTCAATGAGGCGGGATTCTTCTAGAGACCGGTCGAACTTCTCCTTGTCGAGTTTCTTAATGTTCCACTTTGGGCTGTTCTCACGGAGAATTCTGTGGTTTCTGGCCCTCAATGTGTCTCCCCTTGAGACTGAAAACTCAATATACTGGTGGTCACAGTAGGTATAATAAGTCCAAGACCTACCCTGGTTCGCAACCATCAGGTTGTTCCTGGAGATCATTTCTTCGACCAAGATTCCTCTTTTATCGAGCCTTGTCTCGCCCCATTCTGGTGACTTAGCATTAAAGTCATCTGTAATGAGGGTATCCAATCTGGATTCTCTAAGGCTCATTTCGAGGTCGTATATTTGATCTTCGAAGACTGACAGTTTATCGTTGGGCAAGAGATAGCAGCTATATATACGTATTTCTGCTATTTCCACCCACACGAATCAACTGTTCGTCTCCAGGAACTTATCTGCCCGCAGCTCGGAATTGCAGACCTGAATGGCTGCTCTTCCCGATTTATCCTGATACCAGGGAGCGAGATCATTCTTTCTGTTCTGTTCAGTGCAGAACAAGACATCGATCATTTTCTCCTCGGCTGTCTGCATGAGGAGATCTTGTGCCTCCTGGCACTTATGCAGATTGATCTGCAGAAACTTTAGGCTTTTGCCTGTTTAAGCTTCTGCAGTTCTGCTTCATATACCGGACAAGCCGTGCTGCCGGCCCAGTGCCTTGTTTCTGTTTTGCCCATGTCATCGCAAGTGATGCACTTGGGTTCTTGAACCGTACAGCTCTTGGCCTGGTGACCTACGCCGCCGCATCTCCGACAATTTTTGATCCTGTCGGGGCCTTTGCAACTGCGGGTCGGGTGTCCATATGCCATGCATTTTTGTCATCTAATGGCCTCTAAATGTTCGCGAATTGGGGCGTTAATCCAACCAAATCGGATTTTTCCGACCTTCAGCAAGGTATTGTACTCTGCTTTAGGCAGGCGTACCAACGCCAACATTGATCCGCGGAACCGCTGAACAATGCTGACCGATCTTTCCGGGTTGGTATTGCCGAGCTTTTCAGTCAGAGCCTCAGCAACATTCTCCTTGGAGGTTGATTCGTCGAGATCCCTGATCTCTAATGTCCGTTTGTTTACGAGGGCCGTGACCGTGGCCTTTTCTTGAAGGGCCTCGGTCAACGCACCCGCAAACTGGGACGTGTTTTCTCCTTTTTTTAGGACTAGGAGAACCTCGTTGTTAAGTGTTCTCCGTGTCCTTAAAACCTCTGCTTCTGAGTCCTCTGGCTTCAGGGTTTTCTTCAAGTCCTTTAGGATTTCAGCGTAGGAATTAGGATCCTTCGCTGAAATCCTGACTGCTTCGGTTTACCTTAGTCTCAGAGATGGCGCTTTTTCCCTCTGGGACTTTTCGGCTTGCTTCTTTACTTTCTTGGCTTTGTAGCGCTTGCGAGCCTCTTTTTTTTTGTCCTTGGCTACCTCAAAGCTGTCATCGTCTTTGCCTACAGGAGACTGAATGACAGAGGGGCCAGCGGCCGTTCCTACGCCTGAAAGGACCTGAGCACATGTCCTCTGAGGCTGAAGGCCTTCGGCATTCTTGGCTGCCTCCCTGGTCTTAGAGGGTGTTACCGACTTCGCAGGGGGAAGCGTACGCCTTTTCAAGGGTCGCTTGGTTTCCCTTGCAGGTACCGTCGGTGGACTATCGCCTTTGGTAAGGCGGCGTTTTCTGTCGTCGCCTGGCTTTTCCAAGCTCGTATTCATCGAGGTTGCCTTTGCAGACGTCTGGGTCTGCGCTTCAATAAACCGCAAATTTTTGCGAATTACTTCAAAGGCTGCCTCGAGTGCTATGATTGCCTCTTGGACTTCCTTTTTAATGCTTTTCTGCTTTCCTATGCCCTTCTTAACGGTTTCAAAGAACTCAGGAATTTCGCCCAACGGTTGGACGACGTTTGCCCTAAACCGTTCTTGTTCACCAATAAGGACACTCGGAAGAAGAAGATTATCTTGACCAGACATAGATGGCAAAGCCTCTACTTGGTTTTCGCTTACTTCCATTTTCTCAACTGATTTTTCCTCTTGGTTCTCCATGCTTTGTTAGTTTACCAGCGCCTCGTGCGTAAAGTGGCGGGTCGCCTTGATTGGAAGAGGGTACACCCTCGGATACTGCGATCCTACCCCAGATCCCTGAGGCCCAATCAGCTGCTTAGCCGTTCCCTGAATACACGGACGGAACGGACTCGCCGGTAACAATACAGGTTCCGATCCCTTGCATCCATTACGCACTCGCCGATCAATCCTGAAGGGGCTGGCTCCTGACACCCTACCGCAGGTCCACCTCGGCAGAGCTACGCTCACATCAGACTCGTACCTGCCACGGTTGGAAACGCCGTGACCGGACTTATCACTCCAAGTGTACTGCCTGTAAGGTGCCCATCGGCTAGTGTCGTTGGTCAGATCGGACAGACAACCGGTCCGCCGGGCGTCAACCTTAGATCGAGACTACTTCACACCAACTTAGAAAAACCAAGACGGCAGGAGTGTCCTATTCTTCCCAGAACCCATGTCGTCCACAGCTGACGTTAATTCCCCTGTGCCCAAACTCGCCAGACATTGGGAGTCGATGAGTTCTGGGAAGAGCCGAACAGCTCGTCCAATGATGGCGTCCGAAGGACAAGCGCCTGGCCGGTCCTAAGCCCCCCCACCACGACAAGGTGACACCACGAGGGTGGCAAAATTACCGCATAAGATAAAACTTTTTACATCTACTTCAGTCCCCCTTCAATGTAAGTCACTGCCACTTTACTTCTATTTCACTTCCATTTCACTTCCACTTCACATTCACTTCAATTCCGCTGTATATTCACTTTACTTTTACTTCCTTTTTAAGTTTACTTTAATTACACTTCACTTCCACTTCATTTCCATTTCACTTTCATTTCATTTCACTTCACTTCCACTTCACTTCTACTTTATATCGATATACCGACTATCTTTGTCTCTCTTTGTCTCCCTCTTTCACGCATCGAACCCAAAATGCACAACTATTGACATTACACGACGGACGCTTAAGTCTCGTTATAAGAATTTTGTCCCTAAATCACTCTCAGAAACCACTAGAAACCCTTAAAATTTGTGAAATACTATTAATAGTTGTGAGAAATTACTTATGATTTTTTCCAACACGATTTTTTGCGAATTATCTAAACAAATCTTGGTGCCCACAACCGAACCAATTTGAGTGCCCACACCCGAACTTTGCAACCATGTTAAAACGTCATGAAAAAAATTTTGGTTGCAAACATTGTTGTGATACTCGGTATTGGATTAAAAAATATTTTTTATTTACTTTGTAAATATGCATTAGACATACATTTTTAAATGATTGGCTTTGATTTGTGCCACTTTTAAAAATATTGAGAAAAACTTTTATTTTAATTTCAACTTGAAAAAAATTAATTTCTTTGCAGCAAAAAGTACAGGTGTCCGTTCAATTTTGTATTCTCGCAAAAAACTACGTGCGGTCATACCAGACACTTGACATTTGTCACATTTGACAAATATCTTTTCTGTCAAAAAATTCGCAGGGGTGCCCACAACCGAACCATGCCCACAACCGAACCTTTTCCCCTACGTATAGGTATATTTAAATTTATAAATATATTATTATATAATTAATATGGTACAATACATAAAATATAACTTTTAAAATGTATACGTTTTGTTTAAAATGCGTTTTTAAAAATATTTTCTTAGTTTGTTTAAAAAACAGTTTTATAAACTTAATAATTTTAGTAAAACTCAGTTCACTAATTTAATTACTCAAATTTGACTGTTTTTTAGTTATTTTTTTTTAATAATTTAGATTTAGAGAGCATTCAACAAGTTCTAAGAAAGAAAATTTAAATTAAGTTAAACCTTTAAAATGACCAATTTGACAATTTATGTGTTTTCAACAAACTTCTGGAGACTTCATAGTTTACTATATTTTATAAGCATTCATGAGATTATCCTCTCCTGTTCACGTTTCGTTCACTCTCCAGCAGATTTTGGTTGACTACGAGAATTTTACACCAGATAGAGGTTAATCTTAACACTCTTTTGAGTTGTCCTATAGTTAACTCTGAAATATAGTCAGCTTGACTCTCTTCGGGTTTAGTTTAACTCTACATTTTTTCAGCGAAGATCACTTATTTTCTTCGTTTGTAAAAATTCTCCTGCTCCTCGAGCAACCTCTTTGAATTTTTAAAAATTTTTTTTTTATTGATATTTAACTTTTTAAACTTTATCGTTAAATCTCTAGAATATTCTAGATGTTGAATCAAATTTTTTAAGTTTTAAATTTGATTTAAAAAACGATTTTTGCGAAACTTTAACTCTTGTTTCTTAACAAAATTGTTTATATTTATTCGTCAATAATTTGAATTTGGCTTGACGAATTTCTCTGTAAATTTTAATAGCTGCACGGGGCATGGTAACAAAGCAATAACGATTAAAAAAATATTTTTTTTACATTTCTAATTGTTTATTTATAGCAATTGTGAACACATGTACGCTGACTATAAAATACACCAAGAGTTTTGTTTTTTGCATATTGTAAAGAAAAGTTAAAATCATTAGGGTAATTAATTATAATTGTTAACTAAAGGTAAATAATGTATTTTACTATTGTTATGATTAATTTTTCATTTGTTTAAACAATTCATTATTGTAAATTTATAACAATTATAAAGACAATATTGAGAAAAGCAAATTCCTATAAATTTGTCAACTTTTATTGACATTACTTAGTATTTAATCAATAAAACAAAATAAAATTAAGGCCAGGTTCCTCCAAACAATTTTCAAAAAATCTAAAAAAATTTTCGCTTGTAAATTGCTAGAAAATACTCTTAGAAATAATATAGAAATAGTGCCGAAGGTCCGCACGACCGAGAAGTAGATATACAAGAGGGGAGAGCGGTGCGCGCTAAGCGGTAAATCCGGCCACTTGAGCGGCCACAGAAGCGTCTAAAGATTACAGGATTGCAGCAAGAAATGCAAAATTTCTTGAAAATGACACCTATGACGACCAGGAAGAAGTTCTGTACGCAGCCGGATTGGATACATGTGTAAAATTCACTTTTTTTTACGATTTTTCACGAACAAAAACTTTAATCGCTTTTTTCTCAAAACCACGTTTTTCTCGAAACAACGGTTTTTGAACTGGGTGTCACTCTTATTTAGAAACTATTGCACTTATCAATATGAACCAAACGTCATTTTACTCTTAAAATGTCTCTCTATGGTGTGAACTAGAACCAAAAATATTCACCAATATTTAAAAAAGTTATAAACAATTAAAAGTGAAAAAATGGGTTAAAAACTTAAAAGTCCCGCCATTTTGTTTTTTTTTTTGGTCAAAATGTTTCATTCTAGTTCACACCATAGCCAATGTCATACGGAATAAGAAACCATTTTGATTTTTGCTTTCAATTGAATGGATTCAGAGATATCGTGACACGTACCAACAAAATGGATTTTTTTGAACAGCCATTTTCGGTGTCGACATTTTCAAAAAAAAAAAAAATAATAATTTTTTTCACTTAGTATTTTTATGTGTCTTTGTATATGAAAAAAGTTTGATTAAAAAAAATTTTTTATAATATCAATAAAATAAGTTTGAAAAAAAACACGTTTTTTGGAGGAACCTGGCCTTAAGCTAAATTTGTCACAACAATTATTTAAGATTGTTTAAACAAATAATTGTTGTTATCTATTAACTTTTTTCTCATTGTACCTAAGAAGATGCAGTTTTTTTCTAATTTTACAATTCATGAAGCTAATTATAATAAACGACAAATATTAATGTTGAGTCGCCATTTTATAAATTGTTCAAATAAATAATTATTGTTATTTATTAACTTTTTTCCCATTGCCCCTAGAAAGATGCTTTTTTTTTTCTACTCTCTAAATTTGAATCAGTGAAATATCAGTAAATAAGCCACTGATTTGAATCAGTGAGATTTTGACTGAGAATCAATCAAATTAAACTGATTCTGACTTAAATAGCATACTGATTGATTCAGTAACCTCTCTGATTCAATCAGTTACATTTTGACTGAGAATCAGTGAAATTCCATTCAAATTTTAACTGATTCAAATCAGTGGCTTATTTCGCACTGATTCACCAGTGATATTTCACTGATTCAAATTTAGAGAGTAACTTTACAATTTATGAAGCGAATTATAATAAATGACAAATATCAATTATTGAAAAGATATTATCGATTTCACTGACAAATATCAATGTTAAATCGCTATTTTGTCAATTATTTAAACAAATAATTGTTGTTATTTTTAACTTTTTTCCCATTGCACCTAGAAAGATGCAGTTTTTTTCTAATTTCACAATTTATGAAGCTTAATATTTGTCGTTTATTATACTTATTGTCATAAATTGTAACAATAGAAAAAAACTGCATCTTTCTAAGTTCAATAGAAAAAAATTTAATAAATAACGACAATTATTTGTTTAAACAATATATAAAATAACTATTCAACATTAATATTTGTCGTCTATTATAATCAGCTTCAAAAATTAAAAAAAAACTGCACCTTTTTAGGTGCAATGAGACAAAAGGTAATAAATAACAACAATTATTTGTTTAAACAATGTTAAATAACTGTTGTAACAAATTTAACTTAATTTCTTATTTATTTTAATTATTTAATAATAAGTAATGTCAATAAAAGCTTACAAGTTTATAGAAATTCACTTTTCTCTATATTGGTTTTTGGAATTGTTACAATTTTGCAATAATAAATTGTTCAAACAAATGAAAATTTATCATAACATTAATAAATTGCATTAATAGATAATATAAAACAAATATGGTAAAAAATTTCCAAGATTTCAAGCTTTTTTTTAATATACAAGTAGAAAATCTTTACAGGGTAAAAAATACCCTACCTTACGCTCCGTGTTACGAAGTTTCACTTTATTCTCGCCGGGTTAAGTAAACTGGTCTTACATACCCCGGAATATTAAATAATAAATTCCTTTAAGTAGTAAAAAAAAAAAATCTCATGGAATTACAATATAATTTTTCAATAAAACTCTTTAACAACAAAGCATATTACGTAATAATTATTCATAATAAATACCACTCCTTGAAACGAATTTAGAAAACAAATTATATTCCCACTGTATTCCAAACCTTGCATAAATAAACTTTAAATAATTGTAACAGAAGGTAATCTCATCGAATTGCAATAATATTTTTAAAGGAAATTATTTACAACAAAACACACTGTTGAGAATTGTTTGTTGATAGGTTCAGTGAAGTGAGAAATCGGAGTAGGAAGCGTGAGTGAGGAAGTAGTTTCTTTTAATTTATAGGTGGAGAATTAATTGAGTAATCGGGTAGAGACAAGTTTAAAACTCACCAAATAACCTTAAAAACCCTGCGTTTATTTCTTAATCTAAAAGAACACGCACTCAAACACACTTAACAAAATAGAGTTCTAAGTTTATAGTGTCAGTGAACGGCCATGCCGTCTGACACAGTTCATAAGAGAATTGTCCTTTTGTTTTTGAGAATTTTCCTCTTGATTTTGAGATCACCTTTTTTACACTTGAGATGCACAAATAAAAACTGTCTGTGAGAATGATTAACACCTTTACTAAGATTGCGAAAAACCTTGATAATTTTAATTTCTAATTACTAGCGATTTTGACCATGAGTCGAACCTATGAGTACTGACGCATAACATTGATACATGCTTGCAGCTGATCAAAACCGGCGATCGACTGAGATATTCTGCCACCAAACAAGTAAATTAACATATGTTCAAAACCCCGCATATGAATAGACGTTTATTTTAAGAAAACCATTAATGTTATTTATCACTAAACACACTACCCCTAACGGCATCGGAGTTGACGATGTTTTCCTTGAGATGATCTTTAAGCGTTGTTATCCGTGGAGATAGGGAGTGGAACCAGTATAGAGATTAGTCGCTTGAGAAAAGATGTAGCTGTTTAAATAGTAACAACTCTTATGAGTCAATCCTGTCCAGGGTGTAACAAAATGACCCTGGCTTAATGCCATTTTGATGGTCGGGAGCGCTCATCTGTGAGTAGAACCATCGTTCCGACTTTGATTTGATAAGAGGGGTGGTACCACCTTGAAATAGAGAGTTGTTGCTGTAAGTAACTTGTGGATCACCTAGTCAAAAAAAATTGCATCCGTTGCTGGACGAGTTGCTACCTTGTTAACCTTGACCTTATGACATCCAGCATTGATGGTACTGGTTATGAATGAAGCAAACGTTTCGCCAATGAGAAAATGGCCAGGGGTGAGAACTGATAAGTCTTCAGGATCATCTCAGAGAGGATGTCACGGCCGTGAGTTGAGGAACGCTTCAGTTTGAGCTAAAAGAGTTGTAAATTTTTCGTAGGTCAAATTGTCTCATCAACCGTTCTTCTAAAGTGATATTTTAACGATTTGACGGCAGCTTCCATTTTCCTCCTATGGGAGCAGCTGCTGGTAGATTAAAGCTCCATTTTGTACCGTCTTGAGACAAGAGATGAGACAATTATTTTCCTTTTCCAATATCTGTCTTGAAGAGTTGTTGGAGAGCCTTGTCTGCACTTTAAAAGTTGGTGCTACAGTCACTGAAGAGAGTATTGGAAATACCTCATCTTGAGATGAATCTTTGGTATGCTGCGAGAAATTTTGCACTTGAGTAGTCAGTGACTGCTTTGAGATGAATCGCTAAGGTAGATAAACAAACAAGGACGGACATTCAACCTTTCTTTATTTTTAAATCTCTCCCTTTCCAAAATGTAAGGGAAACTGTTCGAGCGTATTCTACTTCCGTTTCTGAAAACTTGAAGGGGTGATTCTTTCCTTGGGCAGTTGACCCATCAACTGTTCAGCTCAAACTCCTCTTTAACAAAAACAAGATTTGCATGTTAGAATGTGAGATCAGACCAATATTGCCTTCGAATGTAGAAACCGTTAAGAAGCGTGCGGTGAGTATTGGCAATGATAAGGCCAGAGAGAGTTGATTCCTTGGGAACAACTGCCGGATGCTTGTTCTCAAATTCCAATCCAGAGAGTTTAAGTCGCCCTCTAACTCTGAGAACACCTTGATCGTTATTAAAGGAGGTGAGCTTCGCAGGTGGATGAGAATTTAAAAATTTAATTCCCCTTTTGAGGTCCCTGAGCTCGGTTAAGAACAGCGCGCTTGTGTCACCTTTACCCAATAGGACATTGCATTGCAAACTCTAAGTCCTTGGGGTTGATTGGGTTTGCTAGTGAGGATTGAGGTTTTCCTTGAAAAAGTGCCGAGAATCTAAAAGAAATTAAAGTGATTCTCAACAAACGGTTGAGACAAGAATATCTGTCAATGAGATCCCATTGTTGTTAAAGAGCGATTGCAACTGCAAACACGCTTCCAGGCTTTTCTTTAAATCTGGATGATTAATCCTTCGGAGGTGTAGAGGGTGGCCAGTTTTGAGGTGGATTTTTCAGTCAGGGTGGTCCAGTCCACCAGAGAGAATGATTCCTGAGCTGTTAAGTTGACAAGCCCCTTGATGCAAATTCGACAGAATTCTCCTATTTTCTTATAATTCTCCTTTGACCTAGAGGGATGATGTCATGGATTGTGAAGACCCTGTTCCGTCCATAGTTATTTCATCTTGAAGGGAGGCTGTTAATTCAGGTGAGTGCTACTGAAGAGTCAGTCCAAACAACAACTGGAACATATTGTAATTCTAAAGTTCTTTGCACATATTCCATGAGTTTTGCCAAAAGTGGAGCAGCTAAGAGTTCTAACCTGGGTATGGTTAGCCTTCTGAGTTGGGCCAACCTGAGAATTACTGGAGAGATTGTGCCATCGAGGAATTGAGATTTTAGAGAGATGAGCTAGCTCTTCCTTGAATTTGATTAATCTCGGAAAAAACTATTCCGATAGTGGGTCATACCAACCTACTTTTTCTAGCCAAAGTTCCTGCAGAACCATCTTTGCTCTAATGACAACATAACAGGAACAGGATATCTGAGAGGACCAAAGAGTTGCGATACCTCGGATAAAATGATCCTTCTGAAAATTCCTTGATCCGGACGAGAAAATTGCTCAAATGAGATCTTGAAGCTATCTGCCAACTGCATGAGTTTTTAAGCTATAACTTGAGATGATCAGTTCCTTTCTGCTAGAAATGATGCTGATCTTGTTCCATACGTGACCATGGTGGGTTGATAAGCCCTTTCCTTATTGTCAGAATCCAACCAGAGGATTCTTTGAAGACCCCAATCATTAAGGTGTACCTTGATTTGTCGGAACAACTTTGTGATGTCTACAATTGAGTTGATTCGTATAATTTTTATACAGCGGTTAGTTTTTTTCTCAATTTATCGATTTGTTTGGTCTCAACGTTGGCATCGCGGCGTAAGTCTCGGCGGAATCTCCCCTTAGTTATCGACTACTCAGATGTCTGAAATATATATAGAAGTGTCTCGCCATACCCGCCGTCCGCCACTGCCGACAACGTCCTAATAATATAATTATAATTTTATGCCAGTTTGGAATCAATTTTCAGGCTATTGTTCAGCTGAATGTAAACTTGGCGACTTGTGTATTTATTATTTTGAGTTTACATTCTTAAGTTCTAAAAAATAATTAAATCCTAAAATTTATTTTAATTAACCTTTAATTTTATTTGAGTTAATTTTTAGATTCGTTTACTAAATGTTTCTTTTATTTTGACAAATTTAATTTAACATTGTATTTATTTATTTTACATAAACGGGCATGAACAAATAAAGAAGCCCTTTTGTACATAAGTACTACATGAAAAAAATTATAAATTACATAATATAAAAATTTCTGTGATATATAATCGCTCAAAGAAGAGATAATATCACAGTTTAATCGACGCAGTGCCGCGACAAAGTTTACTTACGAGATCCCGAATAAGTCTATATCATTTTGTACGAGGTCAGCCTCCCTGCACAATCTATTAACAACGGAAAATTCACCATACTTAGTTCTAAGAGTGAGCAACCTGAATAAGTGGTTGCTTCTAAGGCTCCTGAAAGAAACATTTAAATTAATTTTAGAAAGAAGCAAAGCACAGTCTATTGAGCCGTTAATGATTTTAAAAAGAAAAATAAGATCAGCAGAAAAAAATCGTGAGGACAAACTTGGGATTCTAAGCAAACTTCTTAGATTAGAATAATCATAGCTAAATCTGTCGTAACCAATCCCTGTTTGTGTTACAGCAAAACGAATAAATTTGTTTTAAACACGTTTAATTCTGACAATGCGAACGCCGTAGAAAGGTGCCTAGATCACCGAGGCAAATTCCAAGTGATATCTAACAAGGGAAAAATATAATGTTCTTAAAGTATGTAGGTTATGGAAATTTGTAGCGTTTCTAATAACGAAGTCAAGCGATCTGGAAACCTTTTTTATGGCTTCGTTGATATGCTGATAAAAGTCGAAACTGGAACAAAAAATTACTCCAAGGTCACGCATCTTCGACACCCTCGTTAATTCTTCGTTAGTAACACTGTAGCAATAACTTCTGATGCTTTTGGCTTCTGAAAAAGCTAAAATAGAACATTTTTTAAGATTAAGGTTTAGACCAATGTTTGCAGACAAGGCAGTCAAACTATTTAGGTCATCTTGTACATCAAATAAGTCCTGTAAACAATTAATGCTTTTATAGATTTTAAGGTCATCAGCAAACAGAGAAAATCGACAGTGCTTGATAACTCGATAAATGTCATTTATATATAATAGAAAAAAGAGGGGACCAAGATGCGAACCCTGAGGAACCCCCGAAGATGCTAAAAAAACCTAATAATAAACATATTCTACTCGAACAGATAAATTTCTGTTGCTGAGGTAGCTACCAACCCAATCACACATATTTGTTGAAAGGTCCAGATTACCCAGCGTCGAAACCAAAATACTGTGATCAACAATTATTTGATTCAATTGTTTAACATTTATTATTCAAACTTGTAATTTAACCGCCTACTTTCTGACCGGAAAATTTCTATTTTGTGTAAGATAAAAATGAATTGTTTCGCACTCTTTCTTACACGCACGAACATTATTCATTCTCTTGACTCCGACATAGAGATTTCCATTCCTATTAATAGTTGAGGAACTGGTCCTAGTGGTCGTCATCGCCACGGTTGTCACTGTAGCTCGTCATGTGACTGCCCTGGCATATGAGTATTGATGCGAGTCCTGTTTTTACAAGAGTGCCAGGACAAAACGATGATGTTGACGGCTATGTTTACATACTTTAAAACACTACTGACAGCCATTTTGATTTAGTAGATGTAGGCCCTTCCTAGGTGAGCTGCAATATTAACTTTTGTTTACCTAAATGAAGAAGTCGGCTCTCCGACATAATAAAACTTTCAATTTCAAGTCAGTGTTCAGAGCACGTTATCTTTGTGTAAAAATGACCGTGCTTTCTGTCAATCTAACTTTGTTAGATTTGTATTCCTATTTCAATTTTATTCACAAAAAAAATGTTAATGGGTAGTGTAAATTAAATTGTGGTTTGTTGCTGGTTTTTATCCCCAACTCTCAAAAAAATTTCTCTGCGTCAGTCGTGGTTTTACGTTACTTAAAAATAAATTGATTTATTTAATTACTCTGTTATTTTTGTTATTTTGTTTTGTTATTTAAAGATAACATAACTTGGAGCTAGGGTGTTATTTTACTTACATGTTTTAGTTTTATAATTAAAATTAGAAATTAAACAAGAACATTGAAAATTAAACATTAAATAATAAAAATGCGTTATAGTAGATATTCAAAACAATGACTGAATTTACAACACGATATGTAAAACTGACTTAAGATAAGTAGCAAAGTAAAGCAGAGCTCAAAGTCGGAGAGGGGACTCTAGCTTACTCTTTGATTTTGCGTAGTTACGTATCTTAAGTCAGTGATAAATATCGTCATGTAAATGCAGTCAATAAAATCGTAAATTTACAATTATCTTTTAATTTACGTACTTTTTACTGATTTCATGTAGATTGAATAAAGAAGGAGATACTTTTAGTATGTTACTAGCCAATTCTTTAGTGATTTCATCTGCATTAGAGGATAAGTTTCCAATTTGTTTTGGTTGTAGGGCGAGTAACGTATTCAAATTTTCGTAAGTTTCGGCCTGTGCATAGCTAATGTTAGCATTTTCATTAAGTCCAAAGGTAGAAGGATCATCATTATTTGCGAATGTTTTTATGTAGGAAATATAGTCGTTAAGCGTGGATTCCGCGTGTAACTGAAATGGTAAGTAAGTATAATTAATTTAACGCTTTTAAAACTTTTTACATATGTGTACATAATGTGTCGATTCATGGTGAAAGGGACCTTAGCTGCAGAAATGAGTTTTACGCGTACGGGCGTTTCAAGTTGAGTCTGCCTATATTACTGTTAGGTTATGCCTACGTTTCACCGCTAATAACACAAAAAATAATAGACATAAACAAGTTTTGATTTGTGTACGTGAAAGAGCAACTTAAATTCTATCGATTCATAATAAAAATTCAAAATCAAATGTTTTGCAGCTAAGGTCCCTTTCACCATGGATCGACACAATGTATAAGTAATTCTCTACGTAGCGCAAAATTCACTTTCCCCATGTTTTGAAAGAATAGTAACAAATAATTTTTATGTTTTGTTAAGATTTTAAAGTAAAAAGGTAATTTATATAATATGTTTACAAACAAAAACTAACTGTTACTTTTGTTTATAATACTATAATTTTGCGTTAACCCTTTAAGGACGGGACGGACACTTTTTTGTACTCATTTTCAACGTTAATTTTCTCTATTTTTGGAGGTATACAAAATTATAGGAATCACCTTTTCTAATGTATTTTTTATCGCTCTTTCAGAATCTGTTATCAAAATTTAAAAAAAAAATTTTTAAAGTTATGGACTCTTTTTTTGAAAAAAAATGTGAAATTTTGACAATTTTCTTTAAAAAATGATTTTTTTTCATATTTTCAATAATCGGAAAAATGTTTCAACTTAAAATGTCGCGTCCGTAATATCCAAGCTTGAAAGTGACGAACCGTACTTTTAAAAATTTCAAGATAGCGGATCCAAAATGGCGTCCAACGAAATTTTTTTTTTCTATGTATGAGCACTAGGGTGGTCCAAAAAAACCCAAATTAAGATATTTCAAAATCCTAAATCAGTTTCATAATCTTCACAATTTTCTAAGGCATAACCAATTTTTAAAAAAAATTTTAAATAATATTTAGAGGTCGCGCATCGACTTTTTCTCTGTAATGGGAAAATCACAAATTTAACATGTAAAATGAACGGTCTATTTTCAATGCTTTTTAAACCTATTTGTTAATAACAAATTCTTTTTTCCACTAAAGTACAGATTTACATGGAATAAAAGAACAAGTTTAAGAAAAAAAAAAACTATTATCTTAATATTTGTAATTGTAATTCAATGTTGAAAATCGCAATTTCGGTACTTTTGAGCACGCTTTTTGCGTATTAAATATTAGTTTTTGAAGATGAAACTTACACTGTGCAAAACTTTACTCTTTGATAAATAAATAGTGTAAAAATCGGGATGATTGGAAAATATTAAAAGGTAAAATTATTGAAAAGAAAGTTTGTCTTTTTGAATTTCGATCCCTCGTAGGATGATTATGACCATCATAAAAGTGAAAGTGATACTTGCCGACGTTATGCTACTGGTGAATTATGGAGGGGTTCAAGGGTCTTTTAAAGAAATTTTAAAGAAGCGAAAACCTTTTTTTTGCCTGTTCTTTATTGAAAAAAAATCATTTATTTATTTCCAAAATATTACAAAATTTATTTGAATCATAAAATTTTTAATTTTTTACTGATGTATCATAACTAAAAAAATATATAATCAGTTATTAAAGATGATAAATAAATTGTAAAAGTATGAAAAATAAATTGTTTATTACTAATAATAATATTAATTAATTAATATTATTATCATATTTAATTAATTAATTAATTATTATTATTATTATTATTATTATAATTAATTAATTAATAATATTAATAGTTTAGTAAAATAATAATTCAATTGGTCAAAGTAATTTTTAGGTTATGCTGAATCAAAAAAGGAGTAAATAAATTTATCTTTACTAAGTATTTTAATGATTTTCTTATAATTAGTCAAATTTCACTACTGAATTAGTAGTCTTTTACTAATAATTAGTTATTTTTTTAGTTATTAAATTTTTACTATTAAATTAGTAATTTTTTCTAATTCAGATTTAGAAAGCCGAGTGTAAAAATTAAATTTTAAATGTCTTGGCTAAATTTTTCTTGTTACAATCAGGTCGAAGTCGACTTTTTGGAGTCTTTATTACCTTTTCGTGTCAGGTAAAAAGTCTCCAGTTAATTCAGTTTCGCGACGATTTAACATAGATTTAACAATCCACAAATTAAGACTTTCAGGCCAATTGCTTTAAAAATAAAAAAAAATCTGAAAGGGGATGTAATGTGGGGGGGGGGGGGGTTAGGTTTTGTAAAAATTATACTTCCAATGACCTTTTTCAACAGTTTTTTTATTTTAGGTTGGGGTAATTAAAAACAATTGAAATTTACGCTTAATTTATCATTTTTTAAACAAGTTTAATATCAAATTTTTTTTCGATTAAGCAATAAAAAAATCTCTTTTTCTTGCTTTAAAAACAAAAAAAATTGTGTGGGGGTGTAATGGGCGGGGGAGGGGGGGTTTAACTTATGGTTAGGTTTGAAAGAATTATATTTCAAATGATTTTTTTTAATAGATTTTTTTTTCGGGGGGCACCTCACAACGCCCTGGTATTCACCTGGTTGGGGTAATTACAAGCAATTTTAATTAACGCTTAATTTATCATTTTTTAAACAAGTTTACTATCAAATTTTTTTTCGATTAATTAATAAAAATATCTTCATTGGTTTTAATAAACAATACAAAAAGCAGGCGCAATGCGCCTACAATTGAGGGTTTCGTGGCTTTTTATTATTGATTTCCAACAAGTCTTACCTACACCCAGAAAATGGTCTCAAATTCAATACAAAAATCTAAGGTATTAATGTATTAAATAAAATTGTTTCCAGAACCAATCGGGTAATTCCGTAACCTTTCGGGTGTTTTTCGGAACTATTCGGGTGTTTCCGTAACCATTCGAGTGTATTCGGAATCTTTCAGGTATTTTCGGAACCATTCGGGTGTTTCCGTCACCATTCGGGTGTTTCCGGAACCTTTCGAGTGTATTCGGAACCATTCAGGTGTTTCCGGAATCTATCAGGTGTTTCCGGAACCATTCGGGTGTTTCCGGAAACATTCGGGTGTTTCCGTAACCACTCGGGTGTTTCCGTATTCACTCGGGTGTTTCCGTAATCATTCGGGTGTTTCCGGAACCTTTCGGGTGTTTCCGTTACCATTCGGGTGTTTCCGTAACCATTCGGGTGTATTCGGAACCATTCGGGTGTTTCCGTAACCACTCGGGTGTTTCCGTTACCATTCGGGTGTTTCCGTAACCACTCGGATGTTTCCGGAACCATTCGGGTGTTTCCGTAACCACTCGGGTGTTTCCGTTACCATTCAGGTATTTTCGGAACCATTCGGGTGTTTCCGTAACTACTCAGGTGTTTCCGTAATCATTCGGGTGTTTCCGTAACCACTCGGGTGTTTCCGTAACCACTCGGGTGTTTCCGTTACCATTCGGGTGTTTCCGTAACCATTCGGGTGTTTCCGTAACCACTCGGGTGTTTCCGGAACCACTCGAGTGTTTCCGTTACCATTCTGGTGTTTCCGGAACCATTCGGTTGTTTGCGTAACCACTTGAGGGTTTCCGTTATCATTCGGGAGTTTCCGGACCCCTTTGGGTGTTATCGGAAGCCTTTAGGTGTTTTCGGAACCATTCGGGTGTATCCGTAACCATCCAGTGTGTGAAATATCGTCTTAATCTATGAATTCAATTTAAAAGACGTCTTAAGGTAGCAATAATTAAAGAAAAAAACGTTAATGGTTTCAAAGATATTTTGGTCTCAGATTCAATAAAAAAATCTAAGGTATATCTACCTTACCAATATCAGCATCAAAAACCACCCTTTAAAATTGCCACTTAATCATTAATTATGTGTTGAACTCCCTCTAGCACACAACCTAAAATGACAGCTATTGGTTCGTGTGTTTTCGTCTCTGTCTCTGACTATCACCCTCTCTCTCGCACACAACCTAAAATTGACAGCTATTGGTTCGTGTGTTTCCGTCTCTGTCTCTCACTATCACCCTCTCTCTCGCGCACAACCTAAAATTGACACCTATTGGTTCGTGTGTTTCCGTCTCTGTCTCTCACTATCACCCTCTCTCTCGCGCACAACCTAAAATTGACAGCTATTGGTTCGTGTGTTTCCGTCTCTGTCTCTCACTATCACCCTCTCTCTCGCACACAACCTAAAATTGACACCTATTGGTTCGTGTGTTTCCATCTCTGTCTCTCACTATCACCCTCTCTCTCGCACACAACCTAAAATTGACAGCTATTGGTTCGTGTGTTTCCGTCTCTGTCTCTCACTATCACCCTCTCTCTCGCGCACAACCTAAAATTGACAGCTATTGGTTCGTGTGTTTCCGTCTCTGTCTCTCACTATCACCCTCTCTCTCGCACACAACCTAAAATTGACACCTATTGGTTCGTGTGTTTCCGTCTCTGTCTCTCACTATCACCCTCTCTCTCGCACACAACCTAAAATTGACAGCTATTGGTTCGTGTGTTTCCGTCTCTGTCTCTCACTATCACCCTCTCTCTCGCGCACAACCTAAAATTGACAGCTATTGGTTCGTGTGTTTCCGTCTCTGTCTCTCACTATCACCCTCTCTCTCGCACACAACCTAAAATTGACACCTATTGGTTCGTGTGTTTCCGTCTCTGTCTCTCACTATCACCCTCTCTCTCGTACACAACCTAAAATTGACAGCTATTGGTTCGTGTGTTTCCGTCTCTGTCTCTCACTATCACCCTCTCTCTCGCGCACAACCTAAAATTGACAGCTATTGGTTCGTGTGTTTCCGTCTCTGTCTCTCACTATCACCCTCTCTCTCGCGCACAACCTAAAATTGACTGCTATTGGCTGTGAACGACGGACGGACGGACGGACGGACGGACGACAAAGTCTCACTATAAGGGTTTCGGTCCCGAACCACGAAACCCTAAAAATGGGTAATTATGCAGTTAAGGTATTAGTCGCGTAAAATGATTTTCGTCAGATTTTTTTAAAACTTTGTATCTGTATTCATGAGGTATTTATCTATGAAATGAGATCTATCCTATTAATTTTGACCACTTCTGAGCTTCAAAATATTAATTCAAAGTTTATACCTTTTACATGCAATAGCACAAAATGCATGTAAAAAATGTCTCTTATATTCAATTATAAAAAAACAAGTCGTCAGTTTTTCAAATAAAACCACTTAGTTACACATTGAGATAAAATAAATCTTTTAAAAAAAAAATTAATTTTATTGACCACGCCGTATAAAAAATACAATAATTTAAAAATTCATAATTTTTCATTTTCACATGGTTTCATTGAAAAATGTCGAAAACGTGTGAGCAATACATCACGATAACTTATAGTACCTGACTCAAAATCGTGAAAATTACATATATTACATTAGAAGAGATCACAAGGAAGCAAGTGAGTTGATATAAAAGTTTATTTTTTGTTCTTTTTATTTTGCGGGAGTTTTGCGGGAGCATTTACGCGACTAATACCTTAAGCGGATCCTGTCATATCTAAGGGGGGGGTGCTTGGTTTGGATTTTAAGACGTCTCTGTATATTTATATAACATAATAAACAGAACGAGGTCTTAAAATTCAAATCAAACCCCCCTTTAGAAATCTGGGAAAAAAAATTTTTAACTTACGTAATTTACATAATTTACGTTTCTTAAAATCATGCCCAGTGTAGTTGGGCCTAATTTCATAGAAATCAGCAAAAACTAAAAAAAATTTTTTTTTAAACTAACGTCATTTACGTAATTTACGTTACTTACGCTTCTTTACATCATGCGCCGCGTATTTGCATCTAATTCAATAGAAATCAGCAAAAAAACCCGTCAAAAAAGTTTCAGTTTTCAAGATATGACAGTAGCCTCTTAACTGCATTATTTCTTTTCTATTTTACGTAATCTACGTAATTTACGTTTCTTAACATCATGCGCCGTGTATTTGCATCGAATACAATAGAAATCAGCAAAAAACCCGTCAAAAAAGTTTCAGTTTTCAAGATATGACAGGAGCCGCTTAACTGCATAATTACCAAAAAATGTAAATTAAGCGCAAACATCTAATTACACCAACTAACTTTACATAAATTTAATTTAGAGAACAAAAAAATTTATTAATTAGAAAATTTGGAAATGATATTTCAAATTAAAGAGAATATATATTATAATACACATGTAATTTTAATAATATTAATATTATTCGGAAAAGATATTTCCTAAAAGGATTTTCTACCTCTCTTTTCATTCATTGTCAGGCTACATAAAAGGGAAGATGGGCAAAAAATCAGTTGGCTACTTGCAACCACAGGGCTTTTGAAGGATGGGATTATAGTTATTGCTGCTAAGCGAAACGTAGAAAAAAACTGTTAAAATCTTGGTTCGAAAACGGGAAACTTTGACTGCGATGCGCGACCTCTAAATATTAATTTTAAAAAATTTTAAAAATTGGTTATGCCTTAAAAAATTGTGAAGATTATGAAACTGATTTAGGATTTTGAAATATCTTAATTTGGGTTTTTTTGGACCACCCTAATGAGCACATAGTGTACGCTTCATTACAAAAAAATTTTATTTTCATGATACTAAGTGTCTAAATGTTTTTTGACTCTCCAATCAAGAATCTGAACTCAGATTTCAAAAATTCAAAATGGCGGATTCAATATGGCGGACGATATTTTGAAATTCGATCGGATTTGTTTGGAAATTGTTCCTCGAAGGTTTTTGGGGTCGCTGATTTCGAATCTGATGTCAAAATTTAAAATTTAAAAATGGCGGATCCAATATGGCGGACGATATTTTGAAAATCGATCGGATTTGTTTGAAATTTGTTACTCGGGGTTTTTTTTGGGTCGCTGATTACGAATCTGATGTTAAATTTAAACAAAATTTTAATGGCAGATCCAAGGTGGCTGATGGTGTTCTGAAAATTGATGAGTTTTTTTTAAAACCATGTGATTTAATATTTCACGTCAATTATCCATTAAAAGTATTTTAATGTTGCCCGATTAAAACCACGAGGAGATAAGCGTAAAGTGAAGAGTAAGTATTACTTACTAAAATCTATCAGATGCCACGCTTTAGTTAGGGTCAAAAAAGGTGGAGATTTATTCCTTTAAAGGCATAATGTAATTGGTCCTTCTTATGTGTTTTCTATTTCTATTCTCCGTTTTTTAAAATATCCACTAATAAGAACGAAAGTTAAACCAGAAATATATGATCTAGGAAAGTAGAAATAATACAATTTTATATTATGTCAAAAGCAAATGATTAAACTTAATGATTTAACCTTCAAGATTAAAGTTTTAGAATTTTAATATCCTTTTTTGACTCCTTTAGTTGGGGTCAAAAAAGGTAGAGCTTCATTCTTTTAAGGGAATAATGTAATTGGTCCTTCTTATGTGTTTTCTACTTCTATTCTCCTACTTTTAAATATCCACTAATAAAAACGAAAGTTGAATTGAAAAATTTCTTATTGTTGAGAAAACTTGGCTAAATGTTTTATTCTATGGTTTTTTTACATTAAAAAAAGAAGAATTTTAGTAGAATACCTTTTTCTTAAATTTTATTTCATTAAACAAACTCACTTTTACCTTCAAGTTTGGAGTTTTAGAATTTTAGTGTCCTACCTAGTTCTTTGTTTTGACGATCCTGTCTGCCTATTACTTATTATAATCTATCAGATGCCACGCTTTAGTGAGGGGAAAAAAGGTGAAGCTTTATTCTTTTAAGGGAATAATGTGAGTGGTCCTTCTTATGTGTGTTCTATTTCTTTTCTCTCATGTTTAAATATCCATTAATGAAAACAAAAGTTGATTTGGAAAATTTCTTATTGTTGACAAAACTTGGCTAAATGGTTAATGCTATGGCGTTTTTACATTAAAAAAAGTCGTTTAATCGAATATTTTCTCCTAAATTTAATGTAGTCAAACAAACTCACTTACCACGGAGTTAGCTCAGTTGGTTAAATACTAGACTCTGCGGTCGCGCCAAGTCCAGCTTGCTGGGTTCGCGCCCCGATGAGTCTGGGATTTTTCTAACTCGTGAGATAACTTCAGTGGAAGGTTTGACGTCGAGGAATAATGATATGCACTGTCGGTAATCGACTTGTGCAGATCACTAGAACTCGACTGTCGATAAACCGGTTGTACTATGGAAAGGTTTTTCTACAGTTTTCCCTCTCCACTGGCGAGAAAACCCAATATACCGGGTGGTCCAGGAAAATGCGAGTACTCCTAATTTCAAGCCGTTCTGTAGACGCAAAAACACTTAGAGAATATATACAAAGGTACAATTCTAGGAACTCCCTACGGGGGACACTCATTGGGCCAGTAAGGTCGTTAAAACGAGTGTATAATAACAAAAAAAAAAAAACTCACTTTAACCTTTAAGTTTGGAGTTTTAGAATTTTTTTGGCCTTCACAACCTATTTCTTTGTTTTGACGATTCTGTCTGGCTATTACTTATTATAGTCTATCAGATGCCACGCTTTAGTTGGGGTTAAAAGAGGTGAACATTCATTCTTTTAAGGGAATATTGTGATTGGTCCTTCCTATGTGTTTGCTATTCCTATTCTCTTATTTTAAAATATCCACCAATAAGAACGAAAGTTCATTTAAAAAATTTCTTATTGTTGACAAAACTTGGCTAAATGGTTAATGCTATGGCGTTTTTACATTAAAAAAAAGACTTTTAATAGAATATATTTTTCCTAAATATAATGTAATCAAACAAACTCATTTTAAACTTCAAGTTTGGAGTTTCAGAATTTTAGTGTCCTACATAACTTATTTCTTTGTTTTGACGGTCCTGTCTGGCTATTACTTATTATGATATATCAGATTTCCCGCTTTAATTAGAATCAAAAAAGGTGGAGCTTTCTTGTTTTAAGGGAATAATGTAATTGGTCCTTCTTATGTGTTTTCTACTTCTATTCTCCTACTTTTAAATATCCACTAATAAAAACGAAAGTTGAATTGAAAAATTTCTTATTGTTGAGAAAACTTGGCTAAATGTTTTATTCTATGGCTTTTATACATTAAAAAAAAGAATTTCAATAGAATACCTTTTTCTTAAACTTAATTTAATTAAAGAAACTCACTTCAACCTTCAAGTTTGGAGTTTTACAATTTTAGTGTTTACATAACCTATTTCTCTGTTTTGACGATCCTGTCTGGCTATTACTTATTATAATGTATTATATGGTACGCTTTAGTTGGGGTCAAAAAAGGTGGAGCTTTATTCTTTTAAGGGAATAATGTGATTGTTCATTCCTATGTGTTTTCTATTTCTATTCTCTTATTTTGATATATCCACTAATAAAAACGAAAGTTGATTTTAAAAATTTCTTATTGTTGACAAAACTTGGCTAAATGTTTAATTCTATTGCTTCTTTACATTAAAAAAAGCAATACATTACATATTTTAATTTTTTTAAGTCCTCCGTGCGTTTTGCTGTAACCCATCCATTCTTAAATTTTTGTATTTAATATTAACATTTTGATCTTAAAAAGGTTATGTTATACGGTACTATAATTATGCAACTGGATACCATTAAAGATATTACAAAAATATTGTTATTCTAGCCGGTACTATCAAGATGTTAATCCGTATAATCCCATTAATTTTTTTCATCCCTTATTGCGTAAGGTTCAACCCATGCGTGTACGCATTTTTCTATGTAATATAAGCTATTGCAACTTGATACTTAAGGTTTTTCTGGTTGCAAATTACGAACATAAAGTTAATGTCAAAAAATTCAAATTGACGCACCCAAAGGAGCGGACAAAGAAAATAACAAAATGATCAATTTCATTGAAAGTGGATCACAGGATGTTTTCTAGCTCGCTAATTTCAAATCTCACGTAACTTTTAAAAAATGTCCATTTCATGGACACTTCGCTTCCCCATAAGCAAAATAATTTGATTCCTCATTGAGGAATCAATAAAGTAATAATATTAAAGTTAATTGGAGAAATTGGTAAGAAAAATCAATTAATTTAAAAATTGCTTCTAAGGGTCTTATTGATTGCAGATTATGACTCTGATATCAATAAAAAAAATCGAAATGACAGATCCTAGATCGCAGCCATAAAAAATAAAATACTGATCAATTATATTCTAATAAAATAAGCTTATTTTTCAGAAGGTGCATCATGCAATTATGTTCATTTAAAGAAAGTTGTTGTGAAAATTCTAAGTAAATAAATTAAGGGTGAGTTCCTTATTGGTGTGGAAATTTTCAGTTCAGATGAACGTTATTTTGTGAGGACAAATGATGCAGTTGTTACTCAAAGCAGAGAAGAAAGTAATAAAGCGTTGAATTTTACGGGCTTGAATAGTAAGATCAACTTTATCAGACGTCTCAACCAGTCAGTAGATTTGTCTAGTTCAGTCTGGACTTCCAGCGTTTAAGGTAGAATGTGGATAGAGGTCTAAAGCGGAGTGGAACCACCAACGTTTTTTAGGGAAGGAGGAACCGGCACTCGGACTCTGCCTTCTGCTCGAAACATGTGTCTTTATATTTTGTCCACGAATATTCACGATTTGTTAGCAGAGTCCGGTCATAATATTAAGTTTAATTTAGTGAACATTCAGTAATATAATAGTTCTGATAAAGCTCAGATCTTGGTTTATTTGGGTAAGTCACACTTCGGCAATATCTTAACTTACTTTTTTTCTTTTGGAGATCGTTGTATCGAACTTTAAGGTTAGTTTTGATAAGTGTTCGGGTAATTAATTTAATAATGACCAATTTAATTTATTGTAACAAGTCCAACAATGTCCAGAGAATACAGTCACTCTGCGATTATTAAATTGTGCAATTGGTTTTATTCAGTTATTTTATAATTTAGCCACGAGTGGTTTCAGTTTGCGTGTCGGGTATTTTACGGGAAAACCACCAAACATGTGATTATGTTAAAATATCTGAGTTTTTACAATTTTGAAATACTTCGTGAAGTTGTTAAAAATTAACTTAGGACATGTGCTTATTTAAATGCTGTTTTGCGAATCGCTTATCTTGAAGTAGTCTGGAAATTATTTGATTAAGGATATTATTTATATCGAGTCTGTAGTTAATTTCAAAACTTATAATCCAATTATCCTAACAATTTGTATCAGATTAACTTTTACTTAAGAATGTTAATAACTTTTATTAAGATGAAATCTTGAATTAATTCCTAAATATTAATTATTAATTGAAAATGTATGGTAAATTATTTCTTATTTTTCAAACAATCTCTTCAAAATACCTACTCCTTGAGAAAATGCTAGTCGAGTTTTGTTAGATAAATTTTAATGTTGGTCGAGCAAATGTAGTGTTTGTTTATTGGTTCTGTGGTTAAGTTAGTTACGTAGTTCGGTCGGTTGAGTGATAAATTTCATTTGGTTATGTCGGAAACTGGTTAAGTCAGTCAGTTTGTTTAGTAAATTTCGTGAAGTCGGTTATTTATTAAGTCGTTAAGTTTGTTAAGTCGGATTTCTTTGGTTTGTTAAGTCGTTAAGCGACTTAGAAAGAGGTCTGGCGCCCAACAAATTTCAGTTCGTTTTTTTGACGTTCTTCGATGTGTAAAAATTTGTTTTTTCATCGTGTATTAGTTCTGTTATATTTATTATCTAATTATTTCACTATAGTCTAATAAATAGATTCTGTTTTGTCTTAAACATCATAAGTAAACTTCTTTTTGGTAATTTAAGATTTGTTAAGCTAGATATGTTCAGACTTTAAGTGGCTGGGGTAATCGATAGAATAGAGTTTCTTGTTTCAATTTTTAGTTTAGTCAATTTGGCCTAATGATTAATTTTCGTTTGTTATTTAAATTATTGAGAAATTCTAGTCTTCACACTAGTAAATACATACGATTCAATAAATAATCTATTATTTATTTTGTATTTGCTACTTATTTTGTTCTGTGCAGAATAAATAATAAAGGTGTATCAGTACAAATAGACAATTAAAAAATAATTTTTTATTTACAATGATTTAAAACTCAAGGCTTTAACAGCTACTAATTTATTTTATATTAGAGCAAATTTTTGGTATTTTTACCATAATTACGAACAAATCCGAATTTGGCATTTAAAATTTAAAAACAATTTCAAATTGCCCACAGACAGGAATATTTGGTAGTGCCTGTGACTACCAGCAGCGCCTTTGTGTCCAGACGACGTAAAACTATGTTCTGACAAATGTATTACAGCTTGGCCCCCCTGCTTCTAGTACTTTTTTTCTTCCGCGAGCTGGTTTACCGCGAATATAAATGACCTGTAAAGTAGACGTTTTTTTGACGTTCTTCGACGTGTAAAAAATTGTTTTTTCATCGTGTATTAGTTCTGCTATGTTTATTATCTAATTATTTCACTATTTTAAACTAAAAATTTAACCGACTTTTCTAATTTATCTCTAATTTTAAAAACATAATGTCAATGTTTAATGAAAATATTAACAAATGAAAGTTTCCTGACTTGAAGTTGCTTTTGGAAGTTTGAAAAATAAAAAGAAATAAGAGAAATCGATAAATCCTTTTTTACATCATTTCAGTGGCGTAACTATTAGGGGGCAAAGTGGGCAGTGCCCCCTTTTTTTAAAAAAAATTCCAAAAACCTTACTAATTATTGTAGTAATTTATTAATTCTACATCTTGTGTAATCAACAATTATAAATATTTTAAATATAATATTTAAAAATCAATTTATATAAATAAAATAAATATTTATTTGCGACAAAATTAATAATATTTTAGAATTAAAAAAACAAGCAAAAAATAATTTAAATAAATAAAATAATTGCAAATTTTGCAAAATAATTGAAAAAAAAAATTGAATTAATTAAAAATTGGGGAAAGTTATTTAAACAACCATAGAAGTGTTTTAAACATAGAGAGAGAAATTTAAATTTAAAAAGAATACTTGAAATTCTTAAAAGTAAATTGAAAAAAATTGAATAATGATAAATTCGAGAAAATAATTGAAAATTAAAAAGAAATTATTCAAAATTCAGATAAATGAATTAAAATTGAAAAAAATAATTAAAATTTGAGAAAATAATTGGAAAACTTACAATAAAATATTTTAAAAAAGGAAATTTAAAGAAAATTTCAGAAAAATACTTAAAACTTTCAGAAGTTCATTGAAATAAAAGAAAAAAATTAAAAATTAGAGAGGAAATAAATGAGAAAAGATAAATTTAATTTAAAATTAAAGAGAACAAGTTTAAATTAAAGAGAAAAAGTAAAAACTTTTTGAAAATGATAAAAAAGAACGAGAAAAAGAACGACAGTAATTGAAAATTTAATGAAAGAATTGAAATGTCAGATAAATAATTTAAAATCTTGGAAATTATAATATAAAACAAATGTAAAGAATTAAAAATTAAAGGAAATAAATTTTGGAAAATAATTAAAAAAGGTTTTTAAATTTTGAAATTTGTAGAAAATAATTGAAATGTGATACAAACAATAATAAGTTGTAAATTTTAGAAAAATGTTAAAAATCTTAGAAAATAATTTTAGAAAATAAGTATAATATAATTAACAATTTAGAGAAAGAAAATAATTACAAAATTACTTATAAAATTTTAATTCAAGAGAATTATTAAAAAATCGCAGATATGATAAAAAATTTATTAAAATAATTAAAATTATATAAAAGTACTTAAAAATCTTAGAAAATGTGAATAATAATTAACAATCGAGAAAATAATAAAAAATTGAAAAAGTAATTGAAATATTCTGAAAAAAACTAAAGATTAAAAAAAATAGAAATATGATGAAAATAATTTAAATGTAAAAAACTATAACAGTAAATAAAATTTGAGAGAAATAATTGAAAAAATCATAAAATATATGTTTAAGAAACAAAATAATTACAAAATTACTTAAAAGTTTTTAATTAAAGAGAATTATTAAAAAAATCGCAGAAATAATCAAAAATTGAGCAAAATGATTAAAATAATATAATATAAATAATAATAATTATAAATTGAAAAAATAATTCAAAAAAATGCAATATTTATTTTTATGCAAAAGAAAATAATGGAAAAATTGTTTAAAATATGGAAAATTAATTACAATAATCTAAATTTGTGATAATAACTGCAAATTTAGGAAATTAATTTTGAAAAATAATGAAAATATTAGAAGATTTTTATTTATTTATTTACAAGTAGACGGGTCAAGCCCTTTAACTATAGCTAGAAGTTACAATCGGTAACTAAACTTAATTTTGTAATGTGAATGATTTCTTACACTAGGTGTGCCCCTAAAACTTAGTTGAACAAATGTTGACGTAGAGATGTGGTAAATCGTGAGGCATTGAAATAAAAAAAGTCTAGATCTCCAGTGAGCTTATTAGCTTCTTTACTGAGTCTGTTAACAAGTGAATGCGCGCCATAATTTGTCCTGTGGTGTTTGATTGGGAATGGAGAGTAATATCTCATCATGGAATATATAGTTTTATTGGAATATTTAGAGCCGTTCTTAATGTACTATAGTCGTGAGTGTATCTGTCAAAAGGCAAATTCAGCTGACGTGTGGCAAAGCGGAGAAATCTATTTTGGATTCTTTCTAATTTAATTAAATTAAATGTGTAATGAGGTACCCAGATGACCGAAGCATGCTCTAGTACTGACCTCACCAAAGCAACATATAACACCCTGATTGTGACCAAATTGTGAAAGTTCGAAGAATTTCGCATAACAAAGCTGAGTGATCGATGCGCCCTGGTGACAATCCCGGAAACATGATCATTATAAGACAGATCACTACAGAGCAGAACTCTAAGGTCACGAATACAAGTTACCCTATTCAAATCGTCTGTACCAATGGTGTAAAGGTAAATAAAAGACATTCGTCTGGAAAATGTGATAATTAGTGACTTTTTAACGTTAAGTGTCATATGGTTATCTTCACACCACTCGCCAAGACGGTCCAAGTCGGCCTGAAACTCAGATTAATCGCGACATGGGTCTGCAGAGTCAACTGTCCTGTAACATTTCAAGTCATCTGCATTCAAAAGAAAAGATGAGTTTTTAAAGACAGATTTGATGTCATTCATGAATAGAGCAAAAAAAAGAGGTCCAAGGTTGGATCCTTGAGGGACACCGGAGGTAGCTATGAAAGCCGCAGAAAATTCATTGTTTACTTTGACAATCTGCGACCTGTCAGATAGATAACTTTTAAAGAATAAGATCAAATTGGCAGATACACCCACGAATTCTAGTTTTCTCAGTAAAATATGGTGGTCAACTTTATCAAATGCCTTTGACAGGTATACATATACAGTATCAATTTGATGACCTTTCTCAAGGTTGAGCATTAAAAAGTTAGTAAAAAGATCGAGATTAGTTACAATAGACATTCCGATCATAAATCCGTGTTGCTCGTCAATGATGAAATTAGATAGAGCAGAATAAACAACATCGTGTATAAGGCTTTCAAAGATTTTAGAGATAGCATTAAGTACCGTTATTGGCCTATAATTTTCAATGTTGTTTTTATTACCATCCTTATAAACCGGGGTTATATATCCCTTTTCCCACTCAGAAGGAAAAGTGTTACACTGCACTGCTTCGTTAAACAAAACAAATAGAGGTTCGACAAAAGCAAACCCACAAAGTTTAAGCAACGATGGAGGGATCATATCAGGGCCCGCACCCTTATTTGTATCTAAGTTTTTTATTTTGATAAAAATGTCATTTCTGGAAAATTGAATATTCTGAAGATTCACCTCATCTTTGGAGCAAAAATATTTATCAGTATAATGCAAAGAGGGGGTAGTATGAATAGATTCAAAGTTCTTTTCAAAAAGATTAGCAATTTCTACTGAGCTTTCTGCAGTCTCTAATTTTAAAAACATCGAATTTGGTATCGCCTGTTTTCGTTGCTTAGAATTAACATATTTCCAAAAAAAACTTAGGGTTTTCAACTATTGAATTTTCCACATTCGACATATAATTATTATAACAGGCTGTTGACAACTTTTTGCAGTTAGATCTTAGTTTTGAAAAAAGTAAATAATTAATGGCACAATCGTTTTTTTATAATTAATGTGAGCAATTTTCTTATCATTAATCAATTTTTTTAGCTCGCTAGTGTACCAGGGAGGGTATGTTGTGCTACCAAATGTTTCCACAGGAACCCAGATATCAAGTGCATTATATAAAAGAGAATAAAAAATGTTTACAGCTTCGTTAATATCCCCGACGCTGAGAGTTTCCCTCCAATAACAAAAGATGGACAAAATAATTGAGGCAGTTGGTGCAGAAACCACACAAGTTCATTTTTTCGAAAATCACTTTTTTATGGAAAATTTATCTTTAAATGAAGCTCTACGATCTACTAAAATATTACAATGTTACTAAACTCTAAATCTTTAAAACTAAATAGACAAATTTTCGTTTTGTGCAGAAACAGCACAAGTCCTTGATTCCAAGCTGCGCATAAAGATACGCAATGGATGAAATAATATTTATTTGTGATATTTTTAACGTGTTTAAGACGTTGTTAAATAATTTATATTAAATAGTTTATATTATAAATAAAATGCACTGAAAGCAAGGCAGAAAACAATAATAGTGAGTTATGTGATAATTGTTAAGAAAATGTTAGAAAGTGATTTTTAAAAAATGTTTATTATTTAAAAAATGCTAATAAAAATTGTCCAAATTAAAATTTTTTAATAAATGTTACTAAAAATTTACTAAAACCGTGATACTTCACTTGATTTAACCCATTAACGCCCAGACGGACGAAAAATTTCTGTTGACTTTGAGGACCTCCCTTTTAAAAAAAATGCCTACAAAAAAATTAGCACTTATCATTTTTAATGTAAAATTTACTCCTCTTTTAGATTCTGAAGTTAAAATTTGTTTATAACAAATCGTTAAAAAGTTATAAACAATTTTTTGCAAAAAAACACGATTTTTTGAGAAAAAATTTTCATTTTAGACATATTTTCACCGGAAAAAAGCAAGTAGATGCTCTCAAAAGCTCAAAATATCGCGTCCATGGACCCCCAGCTATAAGACCCTGAAGCAAAAAAATTTTTTTTTCAAAATGGCGGACGCCAATATGGCGGCTAAAACTAAAAAAATGGCTCAGATATGAAACAGGGTGCTCCAACTTTTTCATGTGACTGAAATCGCCTAAAACTCTTTATACGGGGGTTTTTGGGGTCGCTGATTACGAATATGATGTCAGTTTTTAAAAATTCAAAATGGCTGATCCAATATGGCGGACGAATTTTTAAAAAAATTTTGGATTTACTTGAAACTCTCCACTCAGGGGTTTTTGGGGTCGCTGATTACGAATATGATGTCAGTTTTTAAAAATTCAAAATGGCAGATCCAATATGGCGGACGAATTTTTAAAAAAATTTTGGATTCACTTGAAACTCTCCACTCAGGGGTTTTTGGGGTCGCTGATTACGAATATGATGTCAGTTTTTAAAAATTCAAAATGGCGGATCCAATATGGCGGACGAGTTTTTAAAAAAATTTTGGATTCACTTGAAACTCTCCACTCAGGGGTTTTTGGGGTCGCTGATTACGAATATGATGTCAGTTTTTAAAAATTCAAAATGGAGTTGGCAAATTTTTTAAATCTTATTATTTTTTTTGGTTATTTTTGTTTATTTGACGCTGATTTATTTGCTGTGGTGCTGTATAACTTTTAACTATGCTCACAACTAAGACGGTTTTGCGCTTGTTGTTTCCGCTAAGATCTGGCATTTCGAAGTCGGCGCATTACTAGTTTTGCAGAAAATGCAATGGCATGCAGTTATTACTGCTGTACTGCTTGTTGGCATTGTGCCAGAATTTGCTTGCAGCTCTGGCTATTGTTACTGAGCCAGCATTTGCTTCCACCACTGGTTGTCCTTACTGTGCCAGCGTTGCTTGCAGCTCTGATTATTGTTACTGCGCCAGCATTTGCTTCTACCACTGGTTGTCCCCTTACAAAAAAGGAGTATTAGAATGAGTATTGAATAATGAGTACTGCAGTGAGTATTGCAATGAGTATTGCAATGAGTACTGCATGGGTACTGCAATGAGTACTGCAATGAGTATTGGAAATTCCAGTACTTTTTTCGCCACATGTATTTTTTAAGTACAGTAAACAATTTTTTTTAAAATTATAATGAAATTGTGATTTTGCGTTCCATGTATCTCTGTATATTTAGTTTACAACAAAAAAAGTAGTGCGCAGACGTAGGAGCCGTAGAAACTTAGTGCGCAACATATTATATTTTCAACAATGTTTGGCGAAAAAAGTACTGGAATTTTCAATACTCATTGCAGTACTCATTGCAATACTCATTGCAATACTCACTGCAGTACTCATTATTCAATACTCATTCTAATACTCTTTTTTTGTAAGGGTCGTTACTGTGTCAGCTTTGCTTGCAGCTCTGGTTATTGTTACTGTGCCAGCGTTGCTTGCAGCTCTGATTATTGTTACTGCGCCAGCATTTGCTTCAACCACTGGTTGTCGTTATTGTGTCAGCGTTGCTTGCAGCTCTGGTTATTGTTACTGTGCCAGCATTGCTTGCAGCTCTGGTTATTGTTACTGCCGAAGCATTTGCTTCCACCACTGGTTGTCGTTACTGTGCCAGCGTTGCTTGCAGCTCTTGTTATTGTTACTGCGCTAGCATTTGCTTCTACCACTGGTTGTTGTTACTGTGTCAGCATTTGCGTGCAGCTCAGGTTGTCGTAACTGTGCCAGCATTCGTTTGCAGCACTAGTTGTCGTCATTGTGCCAACATTCACATGCACCACTGGTTGTCTGCACTGCGCCAGCATTCTTTTATTACTGGGTCGATTTTAAAAATGTCAACAAAGCGTAAGTCGAAACGGCAGAAAGTTGTAAATGACGCCGAGAGTTTCGAAGTTGAAGAACATGACGAACACCTAGATGTGCTAATGCTACCAAACTCGAATGATTCTGGCGAATCTGATTGTGAATCTGATTCAGATGATGATGCTATTCATGAAGAGCTAGAAAATTCATATTAGACGCAACACGTCTGAATGATTGTCAAATTTCGTTGACTGAATTAGACAAATTTCTTGGAATAATTATTTTGTCTATTTTCAACGAAAGGAAATCTCAACGAGATTATTGGTCTCAGAATCATCTTCTAGGTTGTGAAGCTGTAGCTGGAGCTATGAGTCGCAACAAGTTTGAAGATATCAAGTCCAAGCTAAAGCTATCCAAACCTGAAGATGAAAATGCTGATGATAGAGCTTGGCGAGTGAGAGGTCCTTTGGAGATTTTTAAGAAAAATGCGAGGCAGTTTGGGTATTTTTCATCAGCTTTGTCAGTTGACGAAATGATGGTAAAGTTTCGGGGAAGAACTATTTTGAAGCAGTTTATAAGAAACAAGCCTGTCCGTTTCGGTATCAAAATGTGGGCTCTTTGTAGTTCCGAAGGATTTTTATTCGATTGTGACATTTATTGTGGCAAGAATTCAAAAAGTTTTTTTTTTGGCAATGAAGAAAAGCTAAATAAATGTGCTTTAGGTAGCTGCATTGTCGTTGGTCTTCTCCAAAACCTTCTTTCTTCAGTTGTACCCAGAAATGTAGTGAAATATCACGTATATTTTGACAACTTTTTTACAAGTCCAGATTTACTGGTTCATCTGAAGAAAGTTGGTTTGCGGGCAACAGGGACAGTCAGAGCTAATCGAATTCAAGTAAAAAATCCGATTACGGAAAAGGATCCAAGAGGGACATTTATTGCCAAGCATGACAAATGCAGTGGTGTCAATTATGTCACAGTAAAAGATTCGAAAGTAGTGTCTATACTGTCAACACTGATAGGTGTTACACCAATTAGTTCAGTCAAAAGATATTCTTCGGAGACAAAGAGTAAAGTTGATATAGCATTTCCTAATGCTTTTACAACCTACAACAAGTTTATGGGCGGAGTAGACTTGCACGACGCACATTGCAGCAATTTGATGCCATGCATAAGGTCGAAGAAATGGACTTGGGTTATACTTATGAGACTCGTTCAAGCATCAATTGCAAATGCAACTGTTCTAAGAAACTTAGTTGTCCAAGAAAAAAAAATAGGTACTAAAGACATGGCTCTACAGATTGCAGAAGCATATCTAAAAAAATCTGAATCCATCAAAAACCACAAAGTTCAAAGAGTTGAACAAAAGAAAAACTGCTCTAATTTCTCCAAGTGCACCTGTAGAACGCAACGAAAGTGCGTGGAGTGTGATGCATATTTATGCGTTTCCTGCTTTCAGGATTTTCACACCTAAAATGAAAAATGTAAAAAATATTAAAACAAAAAAAAAACAAAAAAAAATAAAATAAAAAACGAAAAAAAATAAAAATAAATAAAAAACGAAAAAAAAAAAAAGACTCTTTATTGTCCACCTCCTCGCGGTAAGAGTCGGGCAACGGCGAATTATTCTACGGCAAACAGACCAAAAAATTCTTATTCATTGTATAATACTTATTGAAATTTAAACAATTTGACTCTGCTATTTTGTATTTTCAAGAATTGCCATCAGATTTGCAATTAGCGACCCAAAAAACCCCCGAATAGAGAGTTTCAAGTAAATCCAATAATTTTTTACAAAACTCGTCCGCCATATTGGATCCGCCATTTTGAATTTTTAAAAACTGACATCATATTCGTAATCAGCGACCCCAAAAAGCCCTGAGTGGAGAGTTTCAAGTGAATCCAAAATTTTTTTAAAAATTCGTCCGCCATATTGGATCCGCCATTTTGAATTTTTAAAAACTGACATCATATTCGTAATCAGCGACCCCAAAAACCCCTGAGTGGAGAGTTTCAAGTGAATCCAAAATTTTTTTAAAAATTCGTCCGCCATATTGGATCCGCCATTTTGAATTTTTAAAAACTGACATCATATTCGTAATCAGCGACCCCAAAAACCCCTGAGTGGAGAGTTTCAAGTGAATCCAAAATTTTTTTAAAAATTCGTCCGCCATATTGGATCAGCCATTTTGAATTTTTAAAAACTGACATCATATTCGTAATCAGCGACCCCAAAAACCCCCATATAAAGAGTTTTAGGCGATTTCAGTCACATGAAAAAGTTGGAGCACCCTGTTTCATATCTGAGCCATTTTTTTAGTTTTAGCCGCCATATTGGCGTCCGCCATTTTGAAAAAAAAATTTTTTTGCTTCAGGGTCTTATAGCTGGGGGTCCATGGACGCGATATTTTGAGCTTTTGAGAGCATCTACTTGCTTCTTTCCGGTGAAAATATGTCTAAAATGAAAATTTTTTCTCAAAAAATCGTGTTTTTTTGCAAAAAATTGTTTATAACTTTTTAACGATTTGTTATAAACAAATTTTAACTTCAGAATCTAAAAGAGGAGTAAATTTTACGTTAAAAATGATAAGTGCTAATTTTTTTGTAGGCATTTTTTTTAAAAGGGAGGTCCTCAAAGTCAACAGAAATTTTTCGTCCGTCTGGGCGTTAATGGGTTAATACATTTTCTGTGTTTACCATTTCATTTTGTGCAGAAACCGCACAAGTCCAAAAGTTAATTTATTTTTTTTATACTCTATATTAATTAAAATATAAATCAATCATATTGAATTTTCAAACTTATAGGTTAGTAGAAAATAATACAAAACGCACAATTAAAAAAAATTCTCACATTTAAAAGAAAAACAGTTTTTATTGATTCCTGAACAATTACGATTTATGGACTGGTGCGGTTTCTGCACCAACTGCCTCAAATGTAAAATAATAAAGATAAATGAAAATTGAACAAAATAATTATTTTAAATATTTGAAAACTCCGGAAATTAATTTAGAAATCATGAAAATGATTAAAAATTGAAGTTTATAATTGCAAAATGACAAAAATAATGGTAAAGTAAAAAAAAATAATTTAAATTTGCGATGAATAATATAAAATTTATAGGAATAAATAATTATATTGATTTAATGTCAAGGAAAAAAGAATTAAAATTGAAAAAGTGACTGAAAAAACTAAACAAAATAATTAAAATTTGAGGAAGGTAAATTTAAGATTTTGGGAAAGAATTTAAGGATATTAAGAAGAAATTTAAAATTGCAGAAAATAATTAAAATATAATAAAAATAGTTTAAAATTCAAGTTTAGTATATTTGAAACGTGGATTAATTGAACTTTTAATCAATGCAAGTTCACATTAACTGAAATGTGAAGAAAATAAAATTGCAATAATTTTAAAATTTGAAAACATTTTAAAAAAGTGTAATATGGTTTAAAATTTTTAAAGACAAAAACAACTTTTTAAAAAATCATATATAATTGGGGCCCTATTTTCCTGTTGCCCCAGGGCCCTTGCCCTTCCAGTTACGCCACTGCATTATTTAAGAAGAAACGTCTATTGGAAAAATAATAGTTTGGAAAAAACGTACTTCTGGAAAAATGTCTTTTGGAAAAGTAATACTTTGGGTCTTTTGGAATTGGAACTTTTGTTTTGGAACTTTCGTCTCTAATTTTTTTTCTGTAGAAACGTTAATAATTAATAAACTATATTTCAATCTAAAAACTTTACTTTGTGGATATTGTATAAACTTTTGATAATTCATGTCGAAGTAATAGTATTTTAAAAAATGTTATGGATAAAATTTTAACTGTTTATAAAAAATAATGCATTAACATGCATCGAATGTCCGACAGATATCCTTTTGCTAAAAGAGCTCCAGCGGATCCCTATTAAACAAAAGTGATATCGAAAACGACATCAAATTGGTATTGAAATTGACGTCGAAAACCATGTCAATAAAGACGTAAAAAATGACACAGAAAGAGACATCAAGAATGATATCGAAAACGACATCACGAAATGGTGCCGTTTTCGACATCGAAATCGATGTTACAAGCAACGTCGAAAACGGTATCTGAAGTGACGTCGTTTTATATACAAATAAATTTATGTACAGTTGAACCTGGATAAGCGAGAGTTGAAGGGACCGGCTATTTTCTCTCGCTTATAGAGGTTTCTCACTAATCCAGTTTCTCACTTACAAAGGTCGAGGTGCGATTTTTCTCGCTTATAGAGGTTAATGAATTTGTAATCCATTATTACACGTTCTGCAAGATTTATTGCTCTTATTATTTTATTATGTTTTAATTATATTTTAACAAATATTTATATATATGGGACGTTCCACGTCAAACGGAACAGAGCTGTAGCCCAAAAATTGGCTCAATGAAAAAAAACGTCCATGGGCTTAAAAAAATCGTACATTCGTGTACTTTCAAAAGCAGTTGGGTGATTTTGAAAATTCAATATGGCGTCGAAATTAGAAGCGAGGAAAGTAAAAAAACTAGAAAACCGATAACTAATATCATTAATAAAAATTCTAAAATCGAAGAAAAAAAATCGTACTAAATTTTTTTAATCATTTTTGGGGTCGCTAAACACAAGTCTGTAGTCAGATTTAAATTGAATTTTAAAAATTCAAAATGGCAAATCCAAAATGGCGGAAAATTTTTAAAATTCTTTAAAATCGCTCAAAACTTGTTACTCAGGGGTTTTTAGGGTCGCTGAAAGCGAATCCGTAGTCAGATTTTAGAAATTCAAAATGGCGGATCCAATATGGCGGACAAGTTTTCGACAATTTCAACATTTTTCTTCGAAACTTGTATCTTGGGGGTTTTTAGGGTCGCTGAATGCGAATTCGTAGTCAGATTTTAAAAATTCAAAATGTCGGATCCAATATGGCGGACGAGTTTCCGAAAATTTCAAAAATTTTTTTTGAAACTTGTTTCTTGAAGGTTTTGAGGGTCTCTAAATGCGAATCCTTAGTCACATTTTAAAAATTTAAAATGGCAAATCCGATATGGCCGGTAAGTTTTTTGAAAGTTAATTGAATTTCGGTTAATCTTGTTACATTGAGTTTTCGAGGCCACTGAATGTGAATTTATAGTCCGGTTTTTAAAATTTCAAAATAGCGCATCGAATGTGGCAGACATTTTTTTTGAAAATTTTAGCATTTCTCTTCGAAAATTGTTTCTAGGGGCTTTTAGAGACGATGAATGCCAATCTGTAAACAGATTTTAAAAATTCAAAATTGATAGTGTTTTTTTCTGCTCTGCTGTTGTCGCAGAATAAAATTACTTCATGATAGTAGTTTTCTCTGTTCTCCTGCTGTTATAGTAAAGTATTGTTTCTTGATAGTGTTTTTTTATATTTTGCTGCTGTCATAATGTAGAATTATTTTAAGGCAGTGTTCTTCTGCTTTGCTGCTGTCAGATTAAAGTATGTAATATGTCACGATAATGCTTTTTTTCGGCTTTGCAGTTCTCTGCGTGTAATATTACCTCACGATAGTGTTTTGTTTTATTTTCTTCTGCTGTTTGCATCTAATACTATTTCACGATAGTGTTTTTTTTATTTTCTGTTGCTGTCACAGTTATAGTATTATTTGCAGGTAGTGTTTTTTCACTCTGCTACTGTCTGAATGTAGTGTTATTTCACGATAGTAATTTTCTATGTTCTCCTGCTGTTACAGTAAAGTACTGTTTCTTGATTTTGTTTTTTATATTCTGCTGCTGTCATAATGTAGAATTATTTTAAGGCGGTGTTCTTCTGCTTTGCTGCTGTCAGATTAAATTATGTATTATGTCACGATAGTGTTTTTTTTCGGCTTTGCATTTCTCTGCAATATTATTTCACGATAGTGTTTTGTTTTATTTTCTTCTGCTGTCTGCATCTAAAATTATTTCACGATAGTGTTTTTTTTTTATTTTCTGTTGCTGTCACAGTTGCAGTATCATTTTCCGATAGTGTTTTTTTGCTGTGCTGCTGTCACAGTATATTGTGCCTTTTCAAAAATTCTGTCAAATTTTCATGTTTGCTATTCAGGATGGTATCGTTTGTTCTAATTTTGCAGCAGTATAGTATTCACCATTAACATTAGTTAATTTTGTGCTGTTTCTTTCGCACTATAGTGTTAATTATTGCTTCAGTATTATTCAGTCCTCTTAGCTTTTTTAGCTTTTTTATTATTTAGATTTTAAATTTAGATAAACTTACAATATGTCCTCGATAAATCCAACCCCCTCAAATCATCGCATAGATAGATGTGTCAATCCTTTAAAAATTGAGGGGCACAGAGGAAAAGATTTAAGAAATATGTCAAAAAATATGATTGAAAAATTTTGCAATGAGTACGCGGATTCAAAAATTTGTAAGCAATGCCGTAACAAATTTTATGAAACTAATAAATCTACTGCTGCAGTTAGCACAAAGTCTAAAGAAGTAGACAATTTTGTGCAAGATACTGCAGAATCGGATGTTGAAACAGATCCATCACCCCCAAAAAAAATTCGTTTATCTAGGGAACAGGAATTAGAGGAACTGTTGAATGGTTTGAAAGAAAAGTTTATAAGCTTACCAATTAATGATCCTCTTCGTGTAAGTATTCTTACAATTGCTCCTGATTGCTGGTCTCTTCATCAGGCAGCAAAAGAATTCGAAACATCTGTCAGAATGGCTAAAACGGGAAGAGATTTAAAAAAGACGGAAGGTGTCTTAGCAATGCCAATTCTGAAAGCTGGAAAGAAGTTACCTTCTATTACGGTTGATAAGGTCATACAATTTTATGAGGGTGATGCTCATAGTAGAGTTATGCCCAATAAAAAAGATACGGTTACGGTTAAAATTAATGGAGAAAACAAAAAAGTTCAAAAACGTCTATTGCTGGATGACGTATACAATTTACATGAAGAATTCAAAAAACTTAATCCAGAATGTCCAATCGGTTTAAGTAAGTTTGCAGAATTGAGACCAAAATGGTGCATACTAGCAGGAGCAAAGGGCACACATAGTGCATGCGTTTGCACTACTCATGAAAATTTTGAAACCATGATTGATGCTTCCAATCTGCAAAGGCTTACGGAGGGTTCACAAAATCCAATTCGAAGTTATAAGGATTGCTTTAAGATCGTATTGTGTGAAAATCCGCGACCTGAGTGTCATTTAGATCAATGTCCATCTTGTCCCAATTTCGAACATTTCTCTACTTGTCTCACTGAAATTTTTGAACAAAAAGGTATTAAGGAAATAATATTTAGTACATGGCAAACGACAGATCGCTGCACACTTAAGAAAGAGTGTCTTAGTGTTGAAGATTTTGTAATCGAAATGTGTGATCATTTAAAAAAATTGATACCTCATCATTTTATATCAAAAAATCAGACCGTGTACTTGTCGAATCGAAAAAATAATTTGAAGGAAAACGAAGTTTTGGTACAGATGGATTTTTCAGAAAATTACGCTTATGTAGCACAGGATGCCGCACAAGCATTCCACTACAATAACAGTCAATGTACAGTACATCCAGCAATATTTTATTATAAATCTGGAATGGAGTTATTGCATTGCAGTTTAATTGCATTGTCCGAAAGCACAACGCATGATACTGCCGCTGTTTATGTTTTGCAACAATTCCTAATACCCGAAATAAAGAAGTAGTCCCTCAAGTACAAAAAGTCATTTATGTGACGGACGGTGCTAAGCAGCATTATAAAAATCGGTTTCAGATGTGCAACCTTATACACCATAAGGAAGATTTTCAAATAAATGCTGAATGGCACATGCATGCAACTGCTCATGGTAAAGGAGCTTGCGATGGAATAGGTGCGACATTTAAACGAGAAGCCACACGCGCAAGTTTACAGGCTAAACCAACTGAAGCAATTTTGACATCGGAAGCTCTGTTTTCATGGGCTAAATCAAAATTCGAAAACATAAAGATTGTTTATTACAATACGGCAAAACATAAAAAAGTGCAAAGGTATTTGGCAAAAAGATTTTCCAATGCAACACCGGTTCAAAACATACAGAATGGGCACGGTTTCATTGCTGAGTCAGAAAAAACGCTTAAAGTATTTCGATACTAAAACGCTACACCTCCTTTGACCGTTAAGAAATACTGAAGAGAATTACATTAAAAATAGCTTCAGCTTTAAGATAGGCTAAAGCTTTTAATATCGACTCACATTGAGCGTCTCTAAAAGCCCCTAGAAACAATTTTCCAAGAAAAATGTTGAAATTTTCAAAAAAAATGTCCGCCACATTAGATGCGCCATTTTGAAATTTTAAAAACCGGACTATAAATTCACATAAAGTGACCTCGAAAACTCAATGTAACAAGATTAACCGAAATTCAATTAACTTTCAAAAAACTTACCGGCCATATCGGATTTGCCATTTTAAATTTTTAAAATGTGACTAAGGATTCGCATTTAGAGACCCTCAAAACCTTCAAGAAACAAGTTTCAAAAAAAATTTTTGAAATTTTCGGAAACTCGTCCGCCATATTGGATCCGACATTTTGAATTTTTAAAATCTGACTACGAATTCGCATTCAGCGACCCTAAAAACCCCCAAGATACAAGTTTCGAAGAAAAATCTTGATATTTTCGAAAACTTGTCCCGAATATTGGATCCGCCATTTTGAATTTTTAAAATCTGACTACGGATTCGCATTCAGCGACCCTAAAAACCCCCAAGACACAAGTTTCGAAGAAAAATCTTGATATTTTCGAAAACTTGTCCCGAATATTGGATCCGCCATTTTGAATTTTTAAAATCTGACTACGGATTCGCATTCAGCGACCCTAAAAACCCCCGAGTAACAAGTTTTGAGCGATTTTAAAGAATTTTAAAAAATTTCCGCCATTTTGGATTCGCCATTTTGAATTTTTAAAATTTAATTCAAATCTGACTACAGACTTGTGTTTAGCGACCCCAAAAATGATTAAAAAAATTTAGTACGATTTTTTTTCTTCGATTTTAGAATTTTTATTAATGATATTAGTTATCGGTTTTCTAGTTTTTTTACTTTCCTCGCTTCTAATTTCGACGCCATATTGAATTTTCAAAATCGCCCAACTGCTTTTGAAAGTACACGAATGTACGATTTTTTTAAGCCCATGGACGTTTTTTTTCATTGAGCCAATTTTTGGCTACAGCTCTGTTCCGTTTGACGTGGAACGTCCCATATACATATTAATTTATTTTATTTAAAATGAAATATCCTTATTAAAAAAATACAACATTCATTAGATACATACATTAGAGTTAGAGAGTTTTTGCTTAAAAAAAGCTCTGGCAGCTTTCTTTGTTTTGTTGTTTTAATAATCTCAACTTGTTTTTCAAAAAAGTAAATTTTACCTAAGTTCAATTAAAATTTTAAGTTTATCACTTAATAAAACCACACTAATTTTTCGATTTGACATTATTCAACTTTTCAAAATTTAAGGAGAGGTTCCAGTGATTTTTTTTTCAAAAAATCGAAATTTTTTTTGTCCCTTTTTGGTTAGTATAATTATCTAAAAAAAACGGGAAAAATAATCGGAAGTAAAAAAAACATCGAAAATTTGTATTTTTCATTAATTAAGTAACTGTAGTATGTTAATTTTTAAATTAACAGTTTTTCTGGTGTACCGCTTAAAAGAGCAGTTCTTAAACTATAAGAAATGTATATTGTTACATTTGAATCGTTATATTTATATGTATAGAACTATTTATTGGACACCATGTTCCTTGAACGTGTAGTTTTCGTGTAAACTAGGATTTTTAAGATCCATTAATATTTAAGAAAGTTATTAACAATCTAAGTTACAAAATTATGGTTAAAAAATTTGAAACTCTGTCATTCGGTTATTTTTCAATAAATATTTTTATCCCAGTTTACACGATAGCCAAAATGGTACAGATTAAGAAACTATTTAATTTTTTTATTTCACATTAACTGTTGCAGAAAAAAAATGTAAACAACTTTTAGAGGGGACCACTTTCGGCAGTCATTTTCTAGGATTCCATTAAAAAAATAAAGAAAAATGTTTTTAATTACTTTAAGAGTTGTATTTTATTGTAAAAAAATTTATGTAATAAATATTTTTTTTTTTTTAAAAAATCTTTGAAAAAAGCTTAAAATCACTGGAATCTCCCCTTAATTCAATTCATTAAGGGGAAAATTATTTTCGGTGTTTCCACTGCGCGAGTAACTGCGGTAATACTTGATTATCTTTATTTTATTTTACGAAAAGTAAAAAGATATCAATAAAACTAGAAACAAAAGATATTTCGATAAAATTTTAGACAAGATTCTCTCGCTTATAGAGGTCCGAGAGAGACTTTTCTCACTTATAGAGGTCCGGGCGAGAAAATTCTCTCGCTTACAGAATCTCGCTTTTAGAGGTTTTTACATGTAAACATGAAGAAACCGACAAATTTCTCTCGCTTATAGAGGTTTCTCGCTTATCCAGTTCTCATTTATCGAGGTTCTACTGTATGTTTAAAAATGATGTAAATGCAATATTTTCATCTTTTTAAACGATTATACATTATTATATATTTTTTAAATAAATAATATTTAATTTTATATTTTATTTACAACATAATTTATTATAATAGAGAAAATAAGGACGGGATAAGGTGTGTCATAAACTCACTATAAATTAATAATAATAAAATCGGTCTTACCAATAATGAGTTTAAAAAAAAATTATCAAATTCTTCTTATCACACCAATTCTAAAACATTTAACAATTTAATGCAAATTAAATTGTTTCAGCAATTAGTGAAAAATAACTAATTATTAGTTAAAAAAATCTAAAAAATAGTTCAAATTTGACTAATTAAATTAGTAAACATAATTTTGCTAAAATATTAGTTATTTTGACATAACTTAAAAATAAATTTGACTAATAATTACTTATTTTTTACTAAATGATTAGTAGCAATATAACTATTTGAATTAGTGACTGAGTGTTTGCTTTCAAATTAGTTATTTTTGACTAATTAGTTGCGCAAAAACCTTAATTATTTTATTTGATATATAATGGAATTCTTCAATAAATTTTGACGTCTACTCCCTTAGAATTTTGAAAGGAAACTGAGAAAACTATGTCTTCCTTGTCCCTTGCTTGACGAACATGTGTTGAGTCGCTAGCTAAAAGCATAACAGTTTCTAACGGTTTTCAAGCAAGGGACAAGGAAGACATAGTTTCCTCAGTTTCCTTTCAAAATTTTAAGAGTAGACGTCAAAACATATTGAAGAATGTCATTATAGATCAAATAAAAATACTGTTGTAGGTTAAGTGATATAGTTTAATTTATTCTCTTTTAACTAAGCTGTGTTTTAATTTGCATTATAAGAAACATCGAATTCTTTTAAACACTTTTGAATGTTTCAGAATTGACGTGATAAAAAGAATTAATTAAAAAAATTTGTTTAAAAATTAATTATTGGTGTTACCGATTTCATTATTATTAATTTATAGTGAATTTATAACACATCTTATTCCGTCCTTATTTTCTCTATTAAGATAAATTATTTTGTGAATAAAATATTAAATTAAATATTATGCAGGTACATAAAAAATATATAATAATGTTTAATCGTTTAAAAATAAAAAATATATAATAATGTTTAATCGTTTAAAAATAATAAAAATATTAAATTTACATCATTTTTAAACAAATATAAATTTATTTTTATTTAGAACGACGTCACCTCACATATCGTTTTCGACATTGCTTTTGACATCGGTTTTGACGTCGAAAACGGCACCATTTCGTGATGGTGCTATATCAGATTAGAAGAAAAATTGTTCCGAACAAAATTTTATCGCAGCAAAATACAAATTTTAATATACTATACAGTTAGAAAAATTTTAATAATTAAAAACTATACTTACGGTATGATATATACCATAACTGTCAAATTGATAATTTGGAGAGATAACTTTCTCTGAATAATAATCTTGAAGTATTGTTAAAATGCATCGTCTATCCCAATCATCTGTTACTCTTCCTCCATAATTTATATGACCTGCTGTGTAGATAAGTACCTAATTGAAGTTGAGAATTATAACTTTTTTAAAACTCAAAAACACGTTTATTATAAGTATAAATTTAAGTAAAGTAAATATATCAACTCCCCAGGGACATGTCTTCCCACTGTAAAAAAAATTGTACAACGCGAGGACGAATGTGTAAAACGCCCGAAGAATCTCCGCAAGGTCAAGATAAATATGAAGAAACGTTACCTAATATTCAAAGTCATTAACATAATGGGACTGTTTTGTTAAAGATTTTTATTTTTTTTTGTTTTAAAATAAATTAAAAAGAAGCAAGAAAAAACGAAGTCATTCGGACCGAGTTGTTTAATGTTTAAAATTTGTTCTTTAACTTTTCGAAATCTAAATGCTTACCTCTTCAGGGAGTCTGACAATTAAACAAAATAAAAATGATAATCATTTGATCAAGGGAGACAAAAATATACATAATATTAACGATGACAAAAAAAAATTACAAAAAATCTCATACTAAGTTAAAACATAAAAAACTCTTCTTTTTATAACTTCCTAAGATATCATTCGTCAAAAATCCCTATATACATATATATATACATATATATATGTAGATCATAATATCGATGTAAACATTGTTTGGAGTCAGAGAAACTAAAACGAAATTAAGAATAAATAATGAATGAAAATTTAAACTCAAAAAAGAAAAAGATAAAAAAAATAGTATATTTGTATAATTAATTAAATAAACATTATTAAAAACACACATACTAAGAAAACATTGCATAATCCATTTTTTTGAACAATAATAAATAAATAAATAAATAATTGTTCAAATTTCTATTTTTTTTATAAAAATTGTTAAAAAGATATGTTTAATTTATAGATTTATAACTTTGATAAAGGCACGCAACTTGTTGCCAAAACGTCAGTAATTTGTATTGGACAGATATTTAGTCCGTTTTTTATTAATTTGTAAGTGATCGTATGCCCAAAGAAATGTTTTTGACTATTCAATTTATCATTATCAGAAGAATAAATTTAAAATTTTCCTAAATTCCATCATTTCTTGAAAATTTCTACTTGTTTTAAATAAATAAACACAAAACAATAAACATCACAAAAATTAAAAAATTTAAATAATAAATAAAATAAATAAATAAACAAATTAATGGAAGACACAATTAAAATTCATGGTTCTGCGGTAAATGGCATCAAAATTTAAACTGAACTCCAAACACTTTCAACTCGTAAGCAATAATCCTACGTAAGAAACGAGTACTGAAGGTAAGCGTTAAAAGTTAACGGAAATAGAAACTCTTATATTGGTTTCGTGAGTAAGAGAGAGAAGGTAAGCGTTAAAATTTAATGGAAAGGGATACTCTCACCTCATTAAAAACTCGTTAAATTTAAATTTTAATTTATCTCTCTCTAAAATTTTACCTCATTACACAAATATTCTTTAAATTTAAATTTTATTTCTAAATACAAATAATAAACTACTTGCTAAGCCTATCATTGTTCGAGCGAACCCTTGCATAATGAGGGTTAATGGTTTTAGGAAAAGAGACAAAATCTTCGAGATATAACGAAACGAGAGATAAATACATTTAGTGCGTTGTACTCAAAGGAAAAGTTATTGAAATGTTATTAATAAATAGAACGGAAATATCAAATATGGGGGATTATTTCTCAAGAGTCACAGGTCCGAAAAGCAAGTTTATTCTATCGGGCTGAAACTTGGACAAAATGTTGTCCTATTGAATAGTAATGAATAAAAAAAAAATCTTGACTGTAGAAGAAATATTAAGATTGGGGGAGGGGATGAAATTTTTAATTTTTTTAAAAAACTGTTTACTTTGATAAAATTTTTGTTCTTATAATTTAAATTAAAAAAATTCTTGTAATACCAGTTTCGATAGATTTTTTCACGCTCTTTCGATTGGTTATATCGTTTTTTACGAGAAAAAATTTTTTGATCCCTGAAAATAGAAAATAAAAATAAAACTGACTTTTTCTTCAAAAAGGACAATTTTTAATTTTATTTTTATTTTTTTAAATGAAAGCCCTACTTTTTTCCTATAAAAAATCTTTGGAGTAAAATGTTGGATGAGAACTCCTAATCATCGAAAATAAATGTTGAATAGAACCTAACGCCTGTGACGCTCGCTGCCACTAGCACACACTGTGGCCAAAAGCACTAATTTTGGACAAAAATCAGCCGACAACTCAAAAATGAACCGATTTTAATTATTTTTTTTTAAATACTCAAGAATGTTTGTACTATAACGCTTAACTGCTACCAAATCAAGATTTTTTTTATAAACTAAAATAAATGTTAATAACTTTTAAAAAGTAAAAAATTGATTTTTGAGAAAGTAATTTCCAGATACTTTGATGCAAGAAACTATATAAACTTATATATGTTACACACAAATTTTGTCAAAAGTATTTTTAAATGGTTCCAGTTATAAAACAACAATTTTTAATTTGTTTAAACAACCTTAGTTAACAAATTAATATCTTCCAAACTTTTCCTACCTTAGACTTCGTTTCTTTTGTAAAACTAATTAATTACTATTAGCCTAGAGTTCTAATACAGTTGGGGATAATTTCTAACAATTTTTAAATTGTTTAAACAATCTTAGTTAACAAATAAATTACTTTTAAAGTTTTCTTTATTTAGATCTTGTTTTTTTGTGAAATTAATTAATTACTATTGGGCTAATATTCTAACACAGTTCAGGTTGTTTATTAACAAATTTTAAATTGTTTAAACAATCTTAGTTAACAAATAAATTACTTTGAAAGTTTTCCTTACTTAGATTTCGTTTGTTTTGCAAATTTAACTGATAACTATTGGCCTTGATTTATCATAAAGTTTAAGATGTTTTGTAATAATTAATAATTAACTAAGATATTGTTTAAACAATAGAATACTTGTTAGAAAACATCTCAAACTGTATTATAAATCTAGGCCAATACTTAATAATTAAATTTGCAAAAGAATCCAAATCTAAGGAAGGAAAACTTTTAAAGTAATTTATTTGTTAACTAAGATATTGTTTAAACAATATCATAATTATTAGTATACATCGTCAACTCTATTTTATAAATCTAGGCCAATAGTTATAAGTTAAATTTAAAAAAAAACGAAATCTAAGTGAGGACAACTTTCCAAGTAATTTATTTGTGAACTAAGATATTGTTTAAACAATAGAATAATTATTACTGAACATCTTAAACTCTATGATAAATCAAGGCCAAAAGTTATCAGTTAAATTTGCAAAACAAACGAAATCAAAGTAAAGAAAACTTTCAAAGTAATTTACTTGTTAACTAAGATTGTTTAAACAATTTAAAAATTGATAATAAACAACCCGAACTGTATTAGAATATTAGACCAATAGTAATTAATTAATTTCACAAAAAAACAAGATCTAAATAAAGAAAACTTTAAAAGTAATTTATTTGTTAACTAAGATTGTTTAAACAATTTAAAAATTGTAAGAAATTATCCTCAACTGTATTAGAACTCTAGGCCAATAGTAATTAATTAGTTTTACAAAAGAAACGAAGTCTAAGGTAGGAAAAGTTTGGAAGTTATTTATTTGTTAACTAAGGTTGTTTAAACAAATTAAAAATTGTTGTTTTATAACTGGAACCATTTAAAAATACTTTTGACAAAATTTGTGTGTGACATATATAAGTTTATATAGTTTCTTGCATCAAAGTATCTGGAAATTACTTTCTCAAAAATCAATTTTTTACTTTTTAAAAGTTATTAACATTTATTTTAGTTTATAAAAAAAATCTTGATTTGGTAGCAGTTAAGCGTTATAGTACAAACATTCTTGAGTATTTAAAAAAAAATAATTAAAATCGGTTCATTTTTGAGTTGTCGGCTGATTTTTGTCCTAAATTAGTGCTTTTGGCCACAGTGTGTGCTAGTGGCAGCGAGCGTCACAGGCGTTAGGTTCTATTCAACATTTATTTTCGATGATTAGGAGTTTTCATCCAACATTTTACTCCAAAGATTTTTTATAGGAAAAAAGTAGGGCTTTCATTTAAAAAAATAAAAATAAAATTAAAAATTGTCCTTTTTGAAGAAAAAGTCAGTTTTATTTTTATTTTCTATTTTCAGGGATCAAAAAATTTTTTCTCGTAAAAAACGATATAACCAATCGAAAGAGCGTGAAAAAATCTATCGAAACTGGTATTACAAGAATTTTTTCAATTTAAATTATAAGAACAAAAATTTTATCAAAGTAAACAGTTTTTTAAAAAAATCAAAAATTTCATCCCCTCCCCCAATCTTAATATTTCTTCTATAGTCAAGATTTTTTTTTATTCATTACTATTCAATAGGACAACATTTTGTCCAAGTTTCAGCCCGATAGAATAAACTTGCTTTGCGGACCTGTGACGCTTGAGAAATAATCCCCCATATGTATAACGTAAAAATGAATAGTGCCTATTATTGTATATTGTTTATTAAGAGTTTAACAGAAATGGGTTTTTAATGTGAAAGTTTATAGTGTTTATTAATATGTTTTGTTTATTAAGAGTTTGTATTGAATCCCTCATAACAAAAGGATGTCCTTGGGATATCCCGCTAAAATTTGGGATATCCTAGGGACATCCCTGGGACACAAAGGATACTTTAGGGACATCCCCAGGATATCCAAATTTCATCCTCGTTAGATATACTTTAATGATTTAGAAAAAAAATGTTGAGGTAAGAGGATTCGAACCCGCGCCCTTGCGCATAGCAAGCGTGGTCGTAACGAACTAAGCCATTGAAGGTTGTTATAAGTAATAAAGAAAAACATTAGTACTTGATGCAAAGAATATTAGTTAAACTTAAAAAATTATTTTTTAGAAAAAGCTGAACATATCTAGTAATTATCTTAAATAAAAATATTTGTTTCCACTAATTATTTTATGATACATTTTGGTTACAAGTAATGAATATTATAGTTATAATAAACAATAGGTAAAAGCCCGAGGTCATCTCGATGGTATATTGCAAATATTATATCCCGTGGGATATCCCAGGGTTATCCCTGAGAGGTCCTGGGATCATAGATATCTTATGCTGTGAGAGATAGTTTTAAATACCTATTTATATTGTTGCATATGAATAAGTGAACAAAAAAGTGTTTTGTAAATAAATAAGTGTTCAATAATAAATAATAATAATAAATCATAATAATGTTATAAGGGTAATCAAAGTGTACATAAAATGTTATTATTATTATTATTATTATTATTATTATTATTATTATTATTTATAGACTCGTTTTCCGGCCTTACGCCCATGCAAGTGTTTCCTTGTGAAATTATTTTTCCTTTTTTTTTTGTTTTTCATTGTTCATACTTAAAACAGAAGTATTAAGTGTTTTTGCGTCTACAGAACGGCTTAAAATTAGGAGTACTCGCATTTGACTGGACCATCCTTATTGGGCTTGCTTGCCAGTGGAGAGGAAAAACTGTAGACAAACGTCTCCCGAGTACAACCGGTTTACAGTGGGGCGAAAAGCTAATTTTTCGATTAAAAAAATCTAGAGCCCACAAATCTGGACCGATTTTATTTTTGGCCGCCATGTTGGATCCGCCATTTCGGATTTTTAAAAACTGATGTCGGGTTCATAATCAGCGACCCCAAAAACCTTAAAAACGAGTTTCCTGCAGAAACTAAATTTTTTTTTTAGCCGCCATATTGGATCTGTTATTTTGGTTTTTTTTAAAACTTATGTTAGATTCGTAATCAGCGACCCTAAAAACCCCCGAGCAAGAAGTATCATGAAAAACAAATTGAGTGTAATACTTTGTACTATATATTCAACAAATTTGTTTATAACAATTTTTCATAATTATTAAAAACTTTTAAATGCTAAATATCTTAAATGTGTATGAGACGTTTTAATGATTTAAAGCATTTTATATTATTTATTTATGATTTATGTAACATAAAATATGACTTTATTAAAAATTTCAGTTTTTTTAGTTAATTGCGAAAAAATATAAACAATAAAAAAAAATTTCAACAAAAATCACGGACAAGGTTCTCTTAAGAATTTTATACTCTTTAATTAAAAAAAAAATTTTAAAATCGTTCTAGATTTATGGACTCTAGACTTTTTTGAACGAAAAATTAGCTTTTCGTCCCACTGTGCGGTTTAATGACAGTCAAGTTCTAATGATATGTACATGTCAGTTACCGACAGTGCACATTATTATAGCTCGACGTCAAACCTTCCAATGAAGTTATCTCACGAGCTGGAAAATCCCAGGCTCCCCGGAGCGCGAACCAAGCAAACTTGACTTGGCGCGACCGCAGAGTCCAGGACCCTAACAAACTGAACTAACACCATGGTCATATAATGTTATGCGAATGTGTTTAGTAAATAAATACGTATTCAATAAGTTCAATAATCAATAATACATAATAATAATAATAATTAATAATAGTGTTATGAAGTGCTCAAAGTGTCTGAGGTAAAGAGATGAGATAATGAGATGAGATAAACATGAGACAAATGAGATAATAAGAGACATGAAGTAAAGATATGAGAAAATAACATGAGACAATGAGATAAAATAAACAAATGAGACAATGAGAAAGATGAGGTAAAGAGATGTGACCATAAGATGAGACAATGAGATGAGACAATAAGATGAAACAATGAGATGAGATAACAGATGAGATACAGAAACAGAAAAAACATTAAGAGTTGAAATAAAAAGATACTTTGATGACATAGGATAAAAAGGTGAATTAATTTAAAGTATTATTGATACATATATGTATGTGGAGTTAAATCCTGAGACGTAGAGAAAGAGATTCATTTTTTGTTAATATTGTTTTTAAAAAATGAATTCTCAATTGAAGAGGAGATATTTTAGTTTAAGTGATGAAGATTGGGATATTATTCATATGGGGATATGCTAAATGAAAATCACATGTATAAGTTTTAGGAATTATTGGAACTTGCATCAAGTGGTAGTTTCCAAATGCAAATTACAGGATATTTAAAAGGTTAGATGAAATAAAATCAATTACTAAGAATAAATTACATATTCAAATATTAAATGAGTAAGCGACTATATGGATAGCTAATTTTTAGCTATGGTAGCTAAGAATTAGCTGTCACAGAAAGCAAAATTAGCTGTAAAAGCTAATTATTAGCTGCGTCAGCTAACAAAAATAGCTGTCCATATAGCAGTAATTAAGGTTAGCTATGGTAGATAACTCTTAGCTAAGGCAGCTAATCTTTTTTCATTTATGCATGTTATATCCATTTAAACCTAATAAAGTTTTTTTCAAGTTCAACAACAACCCAATTTTGTTGACTGTGGTGTATACGTGATTGCGTTTGCTGTTTCTTTATATTTTAATGATAAACCTGAAAATCTTGTATATAATCATGCATTAATGAGAACTCATTTGTATATGATGTTTGAAAAAATGTGTTATAGCCTTTTCCGATAATTTTACAAAATTGTAAAAAACTTATAATTGTCAATATCGAAGAAAAAAAACAGTAATAGACATGTGAGGAATGTAAAAGATGCGACACAGAACAGAAAATTATATTATCAAACTAATGACGGCTTTACAGAAATAAAAGGAGATAGTAGTAGTCCTTCATTCCATACAAAAATAGGAGAGAGAAAAATTGTTAATATTGCTGACCAAGAAACTAAAAACAGCAATACTTAATATGAAAAAATGTATTGTAAAAGTCGTGCAGAATATCAGAAAGAATATCGTTAAAGGCTTAAATTAAAACGACAAATAATAATTAATCAGAAAGAAATAGAAATGTTACTTATTAAAGATATAAATAGGAAACCAGATTTCTATGTTTGTAGTAAGGAAAATGGTGAAAGTCAGTTAAGGTATCTTAAAGAAGTAGGAGGAGATGATAAGAATGAGAAATAACAAAGAATAGTGAGCCGGAAAAAAATTGTTAACACCTCTAATCTTGAAATGCCAATGTAGTTAATTTCAGTAATAGAACTACCCACCCGGAATTAGACAACACTTTTTATTAAGATAACCTGTTTTCTATATCCCTAAAATTTCTTTACTCACATAAACTTTTTTAAATCCCCCCCCTTCCCCTCCTCCAAGTCAACTACCTACCAGGATTGAATATGATTCGCCGGGTCTGATTTTATTATAAAATTCAAGGTCAAATTTATTATCAAATCAACAATGCCTTTTTTTCCTGAAATTGATAATGATCCATCTTTTGGTCAATTATTTCTGTTCGATCCGGAAGATGCAATTCGCTATAAATTAAACAAACACGACAACTTAAATGTGGATATATTATTTAGTATAGACGTATTGTTGAGAGATTGTAACGCATATACAAAATCTTTTTGGATGATGTCTGAGATCATTGAAATGGAAACTGCGTAAACAAACAGAAACATGACAAAGGTATTAGATTAACTATCTAACCGCTATACACTTTGAGAGTATTCCAAAGATATTCTCTCGTTACCCACGCAGATATAATATTGTTTTACTCACAGCAATATGCTCTGAGGGTATTCCACGGACGATTCTGTCATCACCCTAGAGATCTCATCTTTGGGAGTCTTCCAGCAAAAGACCTTCGTCACTCTCAATTCAGACCCTTCTTTTGACCGTATAGTAAAACTCAAACTAGTTCTTCTGGCTACCATTAAACGAAAAAAAAGTCTCAACACTTGCTCACTCTCGCGCAAAAACAATTCGAACAAAGTCAGTTTCAAAAAGAACTAAACGAACTTATCCGGTCGTCGAAACGTAATCAGTCTAATTGTTCCTAATTACAATACTTAGATAGTTAGGTTTCTAGCAAAGAATAATTAACTTAAATTAATCTAACACAAAACTCATTTAACACAATAACATATTGAACATATTTAACCAATAATCATAAATCGAGATTAAGATGACAGTTCAACGAGTCCCTTTCTCCTCGCAGGTAGCAAATCCGGAAAAAACATTTCTGGTCAATCTCAGTCGTCAACATTCTCCCCCAAAGTACGAAAATCTTCCTTTTCGGTACTATTCGCTGCGACTATCATTATGAGATTAGCAACGAATCATCTGAATACTCGGCCTCGTACGTTTACTTCAGCTGTCCGAATTCGACCATCCTTTCCCGGATTTACTTTTATCACAAGTCCTCTTGGCCAGGTGTTCTTGGTCAGTGTTGAATCCACTATTAGGACATCACCCATTGCCAATTTTCTTACCTCTTAAGATTAACATTTTCTTGACACTAAGTTTGGAAGGTATTATTTGACCCACGTCGACCAGAAGGCATTAACTAGCCGTTGGGCCTTTCGCCACGTGTTGCGCGAAAAAATATTATTTTCTGTGAATTTTCCTGGTACCGATACACCAGATGACGATTGCAGTAGAAAATGATTCGGTGTAAGACATTCTTGGTCTCTATGTTCAATTGAAATGTGAGTCAGGGGGCGACTGTTAATTGCCGTCATTAGGTCGGCATCTAACGCTATTTTGACGCTCCTGACCAGCCTCTTCCAGCTGCTTCCCATGTGGGGTGTCGTAGGTGGAATAAATCGCCATTTCAGTCCGCGATTCGTCATTTCCTGATGCAAATATTGATCGTCAATTTCTCTAATGGCCTTCTGCAATTCATTATTAGAGCCCACCATATTCGTGCCATTGTCAGTCCACAGTTCTGTCGGATTTCCTCTCCGCACCATCATTCTCCGTAATGCTATTATCGCTGAGTCTGTGGATAGTGAAGTGGCAATCTCTATGTGGATTGCTCTAGTGGTGAGACATGTGATGAGAACTCCCCATCTTTTCTCCTTCCGCGGGCAATTCTCCCATTCTGGAAAAATGGGGTCGGGATTTGCGTATGCGGCACAACTGACATTGACTTGATACCGAACGAATAATTGAACGTAATCTGAGGATCAAGTATCTTTGTCGTAGTTTATTTACTAGGTACTATTTCAGGAGTGTCATGTCCAACCTTCTCATGCCAGTGTTATATTAACAACCGTGTATAGCGATGATCTCCGTCTAGTAGAAGTGGCGATTTTGCCTGATATGCAATCTTTTCGGCCTCATTTATCCTTCCGTCTCTCCTGAACAATCCTACCGTTTTATCAATCATGGGAGTAAGTTCCTTTATCCTGCTATTTTTCGGTAATGCGAGCCCTTGTTTTATATCTTGTAATTCACGACTGAAACAATCCCCTGTTTTAACTGTCCTCTCCATTTCTGCGGTGAGATTAGAATCCATGCCGTGCAGTGTATCAGACACAGCCACTTAGAAAAGTGGTCAACGTTGGGCAGTGGTGTTTTGTTTTTACATTCCATCACGGCAATAAACTCAGGCTGCTTTTTTCTTTTATACGTTCTGGAATTGTGCTTTTCGTTTTCCCCTTCTTGTTTTGTCCATTCATCTTCCTTTTTATTTAAGACTTTTGCTCCATTTATCCAGCGTTCCATTTGATTTTTTAGACTCCCGGTGCCTTTGGTTGCGCTGTCAGCAGGGTTTTCTTTTGATGAAACCCACCGCCATTCAGTGCTGTTGGTTGTTTCGTCTATTTCTCCGAGACGATATGAGACAAAGAACTCGTATTTCCTAGGGTCTCCTTCGATCCAGCTTAGAATGGTGCTCGAGTCCGTCCAATAAACTCGTCTGGAGATGGTCATTTCCAATTCCTTGACAATCATTTGTCCTAATCGAGTGGCAATGAGAGCTTCTTACAGTTTTATTCCAGGTATTGACAATTGCTTCAATGGTACAAATCTTGCCTTTCCGGCCACAGCTGAATAAGCTTCGTCGCTAGCATCACTAAAGATGTGCAACTGAATGTCTGTTATATCTTCTATTTTATAATGGAGGTGTCTAGGAATACTATATAACTCCATTTTGTTTATATCGCCGATCCAAGTATTTCATTGATTAAATTCGTCGTCGCGTAGATTTTGATCCCATGATATGCCACTAGGGCATATATTTTGAAGCAGTATCTTGCTTCCGATTGTGAATGGCAACAATATGCTAAGTGGATCGTATATCGACATTATAATGCTCAACATCTGCCGTTTCTTTAGACTCCTTGAATTTTCGCCCCAGGTTTATTTATCTTATTTCTGTCAAAATTGAATGAAATGGTATCAGTTTTCAAGTCCCATCTTAGTCCCAATGCCCTCTCCAGGTCAGTGTGTTAAACTCGTGGGTAGCCAGCCCCCCCACCTTCACTACTCTGGGTACTACTACTGATTAGTTGCTCCTGTCCGTGAGTAGTACCACTACATAGATCTGTCCGTCTCTATGAGTTATAATCAATAGTAATTAGTAATAGTCAGTAGAAATCAGTATTAATCAGTAGTAGTGCGCAAAGTAGTTATGGTGGGGGGGGCTGGCTACCCACGATTTTGACACACTGCTCCAGGTGATTTTTTGTTAGATTCACGGTTTTATTAGCTTCTTCTCCTCCGAATAAACATCTAACAAGTCTTGAATCATTGTTAACCCAGCCTCTGATTTCAAATATTCATTTCGCGTGAATCTCAGATACTTCCTTTATTCTCTTAATTCCCTCTTCAGTCGTGTCCACACTGTCCAAATAATCATCGACATAGTGGTAACGTTTGATTTCCCCAACAGCCATTGGGCATTTTCCTTCGAAAATGACAAACGTGTCTGGCTCGTGTTTTCAATCCATATCACGACATAAGAATCGTTGAGCTGAGTGATCTTCTTTTCTGATTTTTATTTGCAGGAACATCTCGCGAATATCCTCCATAAACGCCACTTTCTTTTGCCTGAATCGGATAAGTACTCTCAACAGTACAGTGGGCCGGGAAGGACCAAAAGTTAGCAAAAACCACTATTCGGCATTTAAAAAAAAATGCTGAAAAAAAATGCAAAAAAAAATTTTAGTTAAAAAATACGTTGTTGACAAGGAGATGTATTAAAAAATTATGCGCAGGTTAAGTTAATTTTTTTTGTTTCAAGAGCTTATCAATTTTTATTTCTCTATAATATAAAGTGTTTTATTGTTTTTCCACAATTATGTTATGTAAGTCTAAAATAATAGTTCATAATTTTAAAAATAGTAGTAAATGTATTTTTTGTTTTTATATTTTCCAAAAATAAACGTGATTTTCAATATTGCACATATTTTCGAATTATGGTTGCCCTACGTTCCACCAGATATTGAATTAAAATAAACGTGGATCTGTTCTCTGAAATATACACTTCAAGAAAAATTTGCGTCTTTTTGCGCTTTTTTATTTACTTGATAAATCAAGCAAAACGTGTGCGCGCAGCACTTGTTAGATGAAGCGCACGTTGTGGAACTACTGATACATAGCGCGATAAGGTTTTTTTGTTTTTGCGATAAAAGTACTTTATCATACATCAATATTTTTGTTATAAAGTCTACTGTTTAATAACGTGTAGTGTTTCACAAAAATCGTTAAACATAAACTCAAAATGATGGTTCGATTAGGAAAAAACACAAAAAATACATTTTTACCACAAAAATTCCTATAAAAAAAGAAAAAAATGTATTTTCTTGACTAGGATAGCATACATTACAGAATTTTGACTTACTGAATCCAAATACACTGTCAGTTTAGAAATACAAAATGGCAGATTCAATATGGCGGACACAAAATTAAAAAAAACTGTCGTATTCAGTTAAAACTAGTTACATGGAAGTTTTTGGGATCGCTGATAACGAATATGATGTGGATTATTAGACATTCAAAATGGCGGATCCAATATGGCAGACAGGTAAAGTTCCAAAATGGTTGAAAAAATTAGGGGAAATATTTTAGAATATGTTTCATCATTTTAGAACTTCAATATAATTTTTTTCATTTTTTTTCTACTATGTTCTTCAAGGATTGTTTTTAGGGGATGATAATTCTGGTTATCAATTGGAAAAATTAGGAGGCATATTCCTGAGTATTTTCCGCCATTTTAGAATTTTATTAGAATTTTTTTGTATAAATTGATTATTTTTTTGAAAGTTTTTGTCGATTATTTTTCTTTTGCATAGTTTTTAGGGGGTGATAATTCTGGTTATCAATTGAAAAGGTTAGGGAGCACATTTTTTAGTATTTTTCGACGTTTTCAAACTTGATTAGAAGTTTCAAAAAACCCCAGGTAACTAGTTTTAAACGAATACGATAGTTTTTTAAAATCTGTGTCCGCCATCCTGAATACGCCAATTTGAATTACTTAAAACTAACATCATATTCGTTATCAGCGACCCCAAAAACCCCCATGTAACTAGTTTTAACCGAATACGATAGTTATTTAAAATTTGTGTTCGACATATTGGATCCGCCATTTTAAATTTTAATAATCTAACGTCAGATTCGTAATCAGCAACCCCAAAAACCCCCATGTATCTAGTTTTAACCGAATACGACAGTTTTTTAAAATTTGTGTCTAGAAATTACCCCTTTCTGTCTTACTGTGAACAGCGATGAATTAAAGTCTGGGCCTGATAATAGATTATAGTTAAGCGATGTCCCCTCCGTTTTAGCCGAAGCGTCAAAGACGAGACGGAGTTTTCCTGATTTATTTATATTAACTGTTCCAAAGTAAGGTAAATACCATACTCGGTCGTGTTCTTCATTCGCGTCATCCATTTTCTTTGCGTATCTCATTTTAATTAAATGATTCATTTGCTGACAGTATTGCTTTCTATAATCTGGATCGCGATCCATTTTACATTCTAGCATTATCAATCTATTTAATGCGGCTCCTCTGTCGGGTGGCATTCTCACATCATTATTCCTCTAGAGTAATCCTGTTTTTCATCTTGATCTAACACGTCTACAGGTTTTGAACAGTATTTTTTAGGTTCTACTGTCCAAATTGGTTTTCCTGATGAATTTAGTAATTTCTATGCTTTCCATGGTGAAACTAAATTTAACAAAGGCGTGTAGTTCTTTATCTGACTTTGACTTGTAATCACTTCTCTCTTGTTCACACGTGTAAAGTGTATATTTTTTTGGGCCTCTAGAGACTGTGTTTACAGGAACTTGTTTGTTCGACCACGCCTCTTGTCTCTGTTGTTTCATCTCCTAATGTAACGAAGACCCTTTCCTTAGATTGTTGTGGAGGACGTTGAGGACGTTTGTAGCGATTATATTTCTCAGGACTTCGACTACGTTTTGCAATTCAATCGTCTGCCAACTTTGAAGTTAGAGAAATATCGACAATTCCCGCTATACAAGCTAACTCAGCCTAATAAAAAATGAAATCGGACAATGTTTTTAAAGCTGGTTGATTTGTATCATTTCTTTCGCCAACATACGGCGTGAAATTATGAATCATGGTGCCTGATATTTTGTCGCAAAAGATAAGCAACCGTCCCGGCACACAGTGGTCGGAAACTGAAATTTACTGTTCACGGCCACCTGCAGGTCGTAATTCTTTATCGATTTTAATAATTTTTTTAAAATACTTAGTATTAAATTTTCAACAAACGTAAGGAAACCTATTTTTCAATTTAACGTTCCATAAGTAAATATTTAAATAAACAAAGTTGCAAAATTGAGTATTTTTGAAATAACAGTCATTATTTTTCTATAAATTAGTGTAATCTATCTTTTATTAATCATAATCACTAAGAAAAAGTGTAAGGAATGTAAATATGATTAATAAAATTTTTATTTATTGTTATCAACAATTAAATTTATCAAATTTTGAAATTAATGGTTTTCTTAAAGAAACTGTATTTTGTTTTATAATGACTATATCTTTTAAATAAAAATGTTAATAAAGAACAATAAATTACTACACTAATTACTATAAAACACTTTTAAACAATTAATTTAAAAAATTATAAAAAAATTAACTTTCTATGCATTAATGCCTAAGCCAAAACTGGCAGTCGAAATTAATTATTTTTATAAGTTTTTAAATTAATTGTTTAAAAGTGTTTTATAGTAATTACTTTAGTAATTTATTGTTCTTAATAAACACTTTTATTTAAAAGATATCGTTATTATAAAACAAAAAACATTTTCTTTAAGAAAACCATTAATTTCAAAATTTGTTAAATTTAATTGTTTATAACAAGAAATAAAATTTTTATTAATCATATTTACATTCCTTACTCTTTTTCTTAGTAACTATGATTAATAAAAGATAGATTACACTAATTTATAGAAAAATAATGACTGTTATTTCAAAAATACTCAATTTTGTAACTTTGTTTATTTAAATATTTACTTAAGGAACGTTAAATTGAAAAATCGGTTTCCTTACGTTTGTTGAAAATGTAATACTAAGTATTTAAAAAAAAAAATTAAAATCGATAAAGATTTACGACCTGTAGATGGCCGTGAAAAGTAAATTTCAGTTTCCGCCACTGTGCGGCACCACATGCCCGGCGCCTCGACCATTTTTAATGGCAGGGAAGAGGGTATATGTAGGTTGGAATTTTAACAGTAAGGGGCAATTGTTTTTAATATTTAATCAATTGGATTTTATTATCGTTTTATTATGTCAAAGTTAAAAAAGATAGGTTACAGTTTTATAAAAATAATTAAACAAAATTAAGAAGTGAAACTTAAAAAGGATTAATTGATCATTTATATAATCAAGAAATTTTAAAATAATGTACATTTTGGCAAGATGTTGATATTGCCTTCAACATTTAAAGGATCACCTCGTAACATGTTAGAACAATATCAAGATGCAATGACCATTGTAGCTTTTCATGGTAGACCAGATTTATTTATTACAATGACATCCGAATCAAAATTCGTACGCTTTGTAAAGTTGGCTGAAAAGTTTTATTGGAATGTTGAAACAACTATTTGAAAATTGTAGGAAAAACACAGATAGCTGTGGCAAGCTTTCAGCAAGCATGTTATGATCGATTTTTCGTTTTAAATAAAACTGTTCAAACAACAAAAATCAAACTTTCCTAACGCTGTATTTAAATTTTTAGATGGCTTTGACCAAGTTGAAAAAGATTCTACAAATATTTCTAGCAGCTTTCACGAAGCAATCAGAGAATGTAACGAAACCTTACTTTTTATTTTGATAATAATTTGATTTAAATAGTATGTAGTTAAATGCGTAGTTCTTAATTTTATTATGGATTTTAATTTTAGGTATAATATTAAAAAGGAATGACATTTTTAAAATAATTGTGTTTAAATTTTATAAGTTATTTAATTTCTTACAGAAGAAAAACATAAATAAAAATGTTAGAAAATTAGAATTAAAAAATTTTTACTGTTAAATTGCACCCCATTAAAATACTCTCGACTGAGATGTGTAGATACAATTTAACTTTAAAAAAATATTTATGTTTATCTGCAAAGAAAAACATAGCCAAATTATTTCAATTAGAATATTGGTTTATTCTTAGTCAAACATAACTGAGGTTAGTAAAAGAGTTTTTTGCGAATCATTGTGTGAATATAACAGAAAAAAATATTTTTACTTACGACTCTACTTCGAAATTTTTTTGTAAAAACTTAAACTTTAGAGATTTATATGCTATAAAATTAAAATTGTTAAAATACTGAAATGTTTTTTACAATAGTAAATAAAGTACATTTTCTTGATTCAAATCACGATTAAATTTATGGTGTAATTTAAAGAAAGGTTTTAAATTTTTTCCTTTATCTTGTGTAGTTCAATTTTATGATTATAATTAAAGATTTTAATGCTTATATTCACTCAAGATTGCGCCAAAAGTTCAAAACAAACTTTTACATTAACCTTCCGTTCGACAGAATATAAACAAAAGACACAAATTGAAGTTTGTCGGTTGCAAAAAGACAAGTCTCCACGAAGCATTAAAAATGTTAAAAAAAGGTAATGGACAAGCAAGCAGTAAACGGTCAGCAAGCAAAATAAAAAAATTTTTAGAGCAAGCGTACAGAAAGTATTTGAAACAATTAGTAGCTTGTCAAAGATTATCTAAAAACTTTCTAGATGCTCCGTGGAAACGTCGAATTTTCGATTGGGATGTAATTCAAAATGGAAAGAAATTGAAGAAACTTTATTACCTAATTAGTCAGCTTCTGATAGACCTGCCAACGTAGCAAGAGTCTTTCATTTAAGAGTAAAAAAATTAAACGAAACTATAGTAGATGATAAACTATTTGGAGAAGTAAAGTCTTATGTTTATGTTATTGAATTTCAAAAGCGCGGTTTACCACACATTCATTAATTGGTTATATTGGAAGAAGTTATATTGGAAGAAGGTTCTAAAATATTAAAAGCAGAGAGTGTTGATCGGTATATTTTAGCTGAGATTCCAGATGATCATTTTAATTCTACATTACATAAAATTATAATGCAAAATAATATTCATGGACCTTGTGAATAGACGCTTTGACATATAATGGAAGTTTACTATACCTCGTATCAATTATATTATATTATTATATATATAGACGTCATAAAATATAAAATAATTAAAAGTAAAATAATGTCTAAACTTACAATAACTGTAGGGAAACATGGGGCAAAACGGTGATCGGGGCAAAACGGGGAGTACGGAATATATTTTTTCACAGGTGGCGTCATTTAGTGTCAATGGTATGATTAGTGTAAATAAAGTGTATTGATGTAGTTTTTATAAAAGTAAACAATTCTAACAATTAACATTATTAATTAACATTTCAGCAATAGGTCTCTTTTTATAGTGTGTATACCTCTGCCTCTGGGTCGCGTGGAGTCTGCTGAACTAAGCTGGGTAAGGCTTCCTGAAGTGTATCAACTATTTACCAAAGGTACCCAAATTTCTTTCCAATTTGGCATTTTGGTATTAAATTATGACGGTAATAAACTCCTAAAATCGTTTTGGAAATTTTTGGTTTTTTGAAAAGTTATTAACAATTGAACTTTTTTGCACTATTTTCGAAAAAAATTATTTACTCGAAAAGTAACAGATAAAATTGAATGAAAATTGTAACATTTATTTAAAAATATACATTTTACAAAATGTTAAAACAATTTTTAAATTTACTTCTAATTTGTTTAAATAATTAATAATAAACTACAGTGCATTTTGTTTTGCGCTATAATAATATATACTCGCGCTGCATGGGCTTCCGCGTGGCGCGGCGCGTTCAACACGTTCTAAGTACTGAACTAAAGTTGTCAAATGTATGAAATTTTTTTCTTCACTGCAAAGCATTATTTAAAACATATACAACTTTACTTTTTATTATATTTATTAAACATTTTTCCAATCAAAATATTCAAAATAAATATTATGTAAATTAAATGAACGTAATTTAATTAACGTACACTGAGAGAAAGCTTTTCTTGCGCCAATGCAAAAATGCATTGCATCAAGTATGAATTATGCTTATAATCGGTTCTAGTAAAAAATATTATAGACTCAAAAATTTGAGGTTATGTTAAATTGTTAACAGTCATGCCCAAAATTTTGCTCATGACAGAAGCAGACCAGAGTTTACGCCAAATATCATATTCTTGAAACAAGCATAAAAAAGATTTCTATCAATGCAATCAATGTAAAAATAGTTTTATTCTTGTAAAAAGAAATATTTTTTCTCAGTGTAATTTAACGTTCTCTTAAATGTATCAAGATCGATAATATAGTAAAGTGCACTGAGAGAAATAGATACTACGGGATACCATCTAGATGGTACCAGATACCATATCTGATCTTAAATATACCGACAAGAATCTAGATGGTACGAGATAGCATCTGTATGGTACGGGTTAGCATCTGATAGCATCTGGATGGTACGATGTAGCATCTAGATGGTACGGTGTAGTATCTCTGATGGTAGAGTGTAACATAACCTCTCTACCATCAAAGATAGTAAAGTTCTTACCATCTATTTCTCTCAGTGTGAATATTTAGAAGATGTCGAAAAAATATTACTGTGTTAATCCTCTGCAAAAAAATCATAAAAGTGTTTACAAAAATATATTTAAAGTAACAGATAAAGAGAATTCTAAATTTAAAATATTAATTAAATATTTTATATGTGAGTTGTGTAAAAGATCAATTAATAAGAAATCGGAAAAAGAGTTAAAAATAAATTAATCAGAAAAAGGAGTGGAATTTTTGAAAATTCCGAGTGTTTTGGTGATGAAGATTTAAAAGTGAATCAACATATAAATATAATAATAACGATTTAATAATAAATTGAGAAAATAAACGATATACTAAAAGAGTGTGGAGAGCCTCTTTTAGGAACACTAATTTTCCTTCGAAATCTTCTCAATATTCAGTTTATTCTCAAGTATTTTAAGGATCTTGATACATTTAAGCAAACGTTAAAAAATAAAAAAATAAATGAAATAAAAGAGAATTATTCATAATTATTTTATTGTAGATTGTTATAACAATTTTTCATAAAAAGAATGGACAATATATATTTTTAAAAAAAAAATCATTATTAACATGTTACAATAAAAAAATTATTTCTTTCAAATAACTGCTTAATTTACACTTCTTCATGAAATATTACTGTAATGTGAGTATATTATGTTGCTCAAATTTAAGAACTCTTGTTTGAACCAATTTCAAAATTTAATTAAAGTACCGTTCATTTAACTTACATAATATTTATTTTGAATATTTTTATTGTGAAAATGTTTAATAAATATAATAAATGAGTAAAGTTGTATATGTTTTAAATAATGCTTCGCAGTGAAGAAAAAAATTTCATACATTTGACAACTTTAGTTCAGTACTTAGAACGTGTTGAACGCGCCGCGCCACGCGGAAGCCCATGCAGCGCAAGTATATATTATTATAGCGCAAAACAAAATGCACTGTAGTTTGTTACTAAAATGCGGGCCCTGAGATTTTTTTTTTAAAAAGTGCATAATTGAATGTAGAATAAGAGTGCATAAACAAAAGTTAAGTATCACGTTGCGCTCATAAATAAATTTGCATTTGTTTATAAAAATTATTAATTATTTAAACAAATTAGAAGTGAATTTAAAAATTGCTTTAACATTTTGTAAAATGTATATTTTTAAGTAAATGTTACAATTTTCATTCAATTTTACCTGATACTTTTCGAGCAATTAATTTTTTTCGAAATTAGTGCAAAAAAGTTCAATTGTTAATAACTTTTCAAAAAACCAAAATTTTCCAAAACGATTTTAGGAGTTTATTACCGTTATAATTTAATACCAAAATGCCAAATTGGAAAGAAATTTGGGTACTTTGGTAAATAGTTGATACACTTCAGGAAGCCTTACCCAGCTCTAAAACTTTAATTTTCTTCTTCTTCTTCTTCTTCTTCTTCTTCTTCTTCTTCTTGGTTTGTGGCCTGGGTTAAACATTCTAGGCCAACTTTTTATCTACATACCCTAAGAGGACCAAAACAACAGCTTTCGATTAAAAAAAACCTTTCTTTCAACAAAAAAAAGCTTAAATTTATTTTTGACTTTTATTTGTTTTGGTAAAAAGAAAAAAAAATTTGTAGGGGAGTGGGCCCCAAGAATGACAGAACCCCAAGATGGATATTTCGTATAAAATTTATGTTTAAGGTGACAGCGCGTTATGTTCTCTGTCATTTTTGTTGTTTGTATAGACGAAGATTCTGAAGCACATTTGAAGAAAAAAAAATCGGACAAGTACGAGTTACACTCGTACTAAGTCAAAAAAATCTCTACTTCTCTAATTTTTTCATTTATATGAGGTAAACATTAAATATTTTCCACCAGGAAAAGATTTTTAAAAATATTTTTTATTATACACTAAATAAAATTTTATTCGTAGGTACAGATTTTTAGCACTATAAGCCAAAACTTTTGCGTCTTTTTAAAAAATCGTACTTTTTGGCTATTAAACACTATGAAGCCCCTCTTTACGAAAGTTCTCTATAATTTTCCTGTAATTTACACGTGAATCTAAATATGTGTGCCAAATTTCAGCATCCTAAGTCAAATATTTTGAAAGATTAAGGGGGGGGGGTACTTGAGGTACTTTACTTGAGGCAAGCCACATTTTTTTATTTGAAAAAATTTATTTTTTTGTGCCAAGAAAATATTAGCATTGGAGAAAGTACTTAAAGTAAGAAATTAACGTTTCATAAAAGTAAAATATGTGCTTATCTCAATCAAACTATTTTACATGCGACAAGTCTCAAAAACTATTGAGTCAAGAATATTTGCTCTCAGGTCAAATAATGAGTATAATGTTTTGACAATTTTTGTTTCTTGAACAAAATAATTTTTTTCGTTTGCCTCGAATCATTTTTTACTCAATACAACACAGATATTCTTGCTTCAAGAATATCTTGCTACCTATAGTTTAAATAGGAGTTTTTGCAATTTGATTTCAAGCGTGGCGTATCAAAGTGGACAGCGTGCTCAACTCGTGGTCGTGCGGTCGCGGGTTCAATGCCACTAGACTCCAAAAATTTTATTTCGTAATTTATTTACTCAGCTACAATAGTTGTTAATTAAATGTAAGTATATATGTATAATAAGTATTATTTAAATAAATAAATAAAATAAAGGTGTTCTAAATATGAAAAAATCGGGCAAGTACGAGTTACACCCGTACCAAAATCTAGGGTTCCGTACATTTACGAAACAAAGATGTACCTTATTAACAAACAGAGAGCTCTAATTTGGTACACATATGTATTTTCACGTGTAGATTATAGGAAAATTATAGGGATTAACAGTCAAAACGTTGTCAAAAAAAGAAAAACTGCAAATTTTCGAAAAAAAAGTTTTTTCCTCATAACTTTGAAACTATTTGAGCTAGAGGGCTAAAATTTAATACATTTGTATATTTTTATGTACAGATTATGAAAATTAATTACAACGTACAAATTATGGAAATACTTCTACCTTCAAGTACATGAAACTTTTGCTTAAGGGTACAGGCTTGTATTTCATATAAATAACATAAAAATCAAGAATTTTTTTTTAGGGGGAGGCCCTGAAATTTTTATAGGGTTTTAGGGCTTATAACAGTCTTGATTATAGGTCCTGTGATAGCCTTGATCAAACCTGGTATAAGATTAAAATTTTTTTTTTGTTTTTTTCATAATTTTTCAATTATTTTGAAAAAAAAGTGATAACAATTTTCAATTGCGTTTTATATCGTTTTTTTAAATTCTGAGTATACAAATAAAAATTTTATTGGTTTGAGGGGTACTGTAGGACAATTAGGGTGAGCTCTAGCATAGGGGTCTAAACCTCTTTTTTTTTGTGACCTCATAATATTTAATTTTATTTCTAAACATAATTTTTCCATAATTTGCATGCAAAAATACACGAGTGTACCAAATTTTAGCCCTCTAGCTCAAATAATGTCAAAGTTAGAGAAAAAAAACTTTTTTTTCGAAAATTTGCAGTTTCTCCTTGACAACGCTATGGCCATCAATTCAGATCATGTTCTCTATATTTTTCGTGTAATCTACACGTGAAAATACATATGTGTACCAAATTTCAGACCTCTAGGTCAAATAGTTTAGAAGTTAAGGGGGGGGGGGGGGAATGGTCCATTTTAATGCATTTTTGCTCAAAAAAGTTGTTATTTCCTTAACAACGCTATGAACATCACCTTGAATCATGTTCTATATATTTTTCGTGCAATCTACACGTGAAAATACATAAGTGTACCAAATTTCAGCCCTCTAGGTCAAATAGTTTAGAAGTTAAGGGAGGGGGGGAATGGTTTTTGACTACGGACGCACGAGTCTCGCTATAAGGGTTCCGCCGAAAACCGAAGGTGTACTGAACCCTAAAAATGCAGATATAATGATAAAGAGAATAAAAGAAGTATGAGAAAAGGATGGGAGGAGTCAGAGGATTATAAAACGAGAAAATATTTTTGCAATTCAAAAGAAAGATAATTTTAGATCAAGAAAATATGTTCTCATATTGAGATAATATTTTCTCTAGTCAATATTTTTTACGTTTCTTTCAAGCTTGTCAAATTGTCAACGCAATCCCATATCTTCTTGGCTTTCTTGAACTAATATCATAATTTGCTTGTCCCTATTCAAGCCGACGATATACTTAAAGCAAATAAAATTTTCTTGATTCAATGACATTTTTTTTCAGTGTATTTATTACCATGTGTTTGATTTTACACTTCAATAATTTTTTGAGCCACCTAATTGAAAATTTATATTTCCCACCATGAAATGTGAAGATATCGTTAGTGAATTTGATGTATCGATATTTTTCAATATCTTATCGCTTTTTACCGTTGAGCTATTAAATTTAAGTTTTTCAAAATGTTATTTTTTGATAAAAACAGTACAATCATTAAAAATAAGTTTAATAATTGTTACACGATGTTTATTTTTTATTTACTACTTTTTTTAGAGACTTTTAAGAAGGTATTCAACTTGGGGACTCTTTTTTTAGATCTAAAATTTTAACAATTAGAAAAAACTCTTCAAAAAACGTTTATGTTTAAAATAAAATTTTATCTCTGGGGCCGTAAGTTACCTAATAATCCGTACTTTTTGCAATTTGGATACTAGAACATTAAATCGATAACCAGGACAGTTTCCCTCCCTCCCACTCGAAAAATATTAGACAAAACGGAAATATATTTTTACCAAATATTACCATGTATGTGTCCTATTAATACCCCGAATTAAAGCATAATTGGCTAACATATTTGTACCAAATTTAAACTTTTTAAGTCAAATAGTTTAGCGGCTAGGGATGGGGTATACGAATTTGACGCTAAAGCCAAATTAGGTTAGGTTAGGTTGTAAAAAAATGAAATGACTAGAATCGCAGATTTCATTTTTAAAAATTTCTCAACTGATTCAGGAGCTCGAGTGAATCTGTTATTGAGCATTCTTCAAAAATTCATTTGAGCTTCTAAATCTGTTACGAAATTTCTTGAAAAGAAATCTCCGAGTAAAGTCATTCCATTTTTTCCTATTCAAGACTATTTAGAACGTTAATTCTTCAATCCACTTTTTTTCAAATCTCTGATCCACAGAGAAATCCATTAATAAGTTTTTACTTTCGGCGTATAAAAAAATAAAACAAATCTTTAAAAATTTTTGGCTCCAGAATTGTATCGTTTTGCACTTTTCGAATTTTCTATTTATTACATTAAGTAAATTATTTTATATACCTGGAAAGGGCAATTTTCATATTCCAGAAGAAACATATGTAACTGTGACAGGCATATTTTAAAATCTCCATCAGTAAATTCGTAGGGGATGTTAAAGCCAAGTGGTCCAAATTTACGTCGTTCAAGAAGCGTAGCATGAAACATTGTTAGTGCAAAAGTTAGCCACTTGAAAGGAATTATTTGAGGATGAGCAGATTGCATAAAGTCTTGCATTTCCGAAACTTGTGATAAGTATGCTCGTAACATGTTGGCCTTTTAAAAATAGTTTAAATAATTACTTACTTAAATAAAATTATTAAACACTATCTAACTTACACACTAATTTTTTAATGAGGTAAAGTTTTTAAAAACATATTACCTCCATATTGTCTAGATAGAAAATTTACGAATCCTTTAAGGTATTTCTCCGATGGGCAGTGTCTGTCAGAAGTTAGTATTTCAGTTAATAGCAATTATTAATTAAAATAATTTATTTATTGACTTATTATTTACTGTTAATAGTTGATCGGCTATTGGCCAATAGTTTTTTAGTGAAAATGTTTAAAAAATGATCAAATGTTGTTAAATTTTTAACGTTTTTCAAAGATACCTTTTTTACAAGTTTAGCTTTTCTTACCATTTTTTTAAAAAATGATTCAATTTAAGTAAATAATAGCTTATTTTCTTTAGAAAAACACACTACACAACTTCACCTTGTCAGATTTTTGAAAAAGTGAATCATTTTTTAATAAAGCAGTTTGTTTATAAATATTTAGAAATATGTTTTTAAATAAATAGCTATATTTAAAAAATGGTCCACTTTTTCAAAAATCTGACGAGGCGAAGTTGTAGAGTTTGTTTTTCTAAATAAAATAAGCTGTTATTTACTTAAATTAAACCATTTTTATAAAAATGGTAAGAAAAGATAGACTTGTAGAAAAGATATCTTTAAAAAACGTTAAAAATTTAACAACATTTGTTCATTTTTGAAACATTTTCATTAAAAAACTATTGGCCGATAGCCGATTAACTACATAGCCCCACAAAAAAGTAGTCTGTACAATAAACCAGACTACACTTTTCCTACGTATTTTGACCTCCTAAACACGAATTTGAGGTCTAGAAAAACTTTTATAAGATAGTTTTTTTAAATTGCAAAAAACGATTTTTTGATTGCAAAATTTCAAACAATGAAACATTTTTTTTCCAGCCACTAGGCAGTACATTTCAAATGTATTTTAGTGTTCTAAGCACAAATGTAATGTTAAAAAAGCAATAATAGTGATATTTTTGTCGTTATTTACATAAAATTAATTGATTTTTGCAAAGTTAGTAAACATTTAAGGGACGTTCTTTGTTAAACGGAACAAAAAGCTCAAGTCGAAATTCCTGTAAATGGATTTTAATGATTCTAGGCTTAAAATGTTCGTTATCAATTGCTTTTTAAATACCCGTAATGCCTTTTTGAAATTTTCAAAATGTTGGCTCAATATGGCGGCTGGAAACCAGTAAAAAATAGAATAATCGCATTAATACATGATAAAAAAAGAGATGACTTTCAAAACAATTGTCTGATGGCTTAAATTGTTGGTAACTGACGTCCCTAAGAAGCTACCATGCATGGTTGGCAAAATCAAAATGGCGGTCAAAATATTTAATTTTAAAAGAAATTATCGGATGCAAGGGAAATCTTATATACGGGGGTTTTTGGGGTCGCGGGTTACGAATACGATGTGAGAATTTCAAAATTCAATATGGCGGATCCAACATGGCAGTCAAATTTTTCAAAAATAAGCAGATTTAAATGAAATTTTCAACTTGGGGGTTTTTTGATGTCGCTATTTACGAAAATAATGTCCGCCTAAGTAATACAGTCCGCAGAGTATCCGCACACTTTTAGCGGACTAGAATCTGCTAAATTTTCAGCGGAAAGTTTGCAGAAAATCCGCAAAAACATGAAAAAGTTCTGTAGAAACCGAGCAGAGAGTCTGCGGAAACTGTGTTGAATGACTGGTAAAAATCTAAAAAAAACAGCGAATGATCTGCAGAAAGACCGAGTTAAAAGTTTCAATTGAATTCCATTATTTTTTGAAAATTCAGCCGACAAATTGGATCCGACATTTTAAATTTAGAAATACTCCCATTATATTCGTAATCCGCAAACTTTTCGCAAAAACTAGTCCGCTGAAAGTTTGCGGACTGTATCACTTTGGTTGCCATTATTTTCGTAAATAGCGACTTTAAAAACCCCCAAGTTGAAAATTTCAATTGAATCCGCTACTCTTTTAACAATTCTACCATTATATTGGATCTGCCATATTGAATTTTGAAATTCTCACATCATATTTGTCATCAGCGACCCCAAAAACCCCCGTGTATATGATTCCCCTTGCATCCGATAACTTTTTTAAAAATTAATATTTCGATCCGCCATTTTTGATTTCATCAACCAAGCATAATATCTTTTTAGGGACGTCAGTTACCAACAATTTAAGCCATCTGCCAATTGTTTCGAACGTCAATTCTTTTTTTAACATGTGTATTAATGTGATCTTTCTATTTTTTACTGGATTCCAGCCGCCTTATTGAGCCGCCATTTTGAAAATTTCAAAAAGGCACTACGTGTATTTAAAGAGCAATTGATAACGAACATTTTAGGCCTATGATTATTAAAATCTCTTCTCAGGAATTTCGAATTGAGCTTTCTGTTCCGTTTGACAAAGAACGCCCATTAAATGTTTACTAATTTTGCAAATAGTGTATTAAGCAACAAGGGGTTAAAGGCAGCCATTTGTTTACGCTGATGTTTGTGTACGAGTGACAGTCGTAACATCTTTGTAAACAAATTGGACTGACTTTAAACCCGTGTTGCTTACGATACTTTTTATTCCAAAGGCACAAACTTGGTGCTTTTAAATGTTTGTAGGTTAGGGTCTAAATGTATTCACTTGTTTGACCGTATAAAAATGGCGGCCATTTTTGCCCTGTGGTGGAAAAAATGCATGGATCAGCTGTTCATTTTTTCCCTAGGGAAAAAATGGAAGCAATTTTTACCCGGTCGAACAAATGAATGCGTTTAGACCCTGCCTACAGGCATCTAAAAGCGCCATTTTTGTGCCTGTGGGATAAAAAATCAATTAATTTTTTGTAAAAATAACGACAAAATTATCACTAGTATTGCTTTTTTAACATTAAATTTGTGCTTTGATCACTAAAATACATTTAAAATTGTGGCTGTGGAAAAAAATTTTTCATTTTTTGTAATTTTGCAATTAAAAAATCGTTTTTTGCAATTAAAAAAAAAACCGTCTTATAAAAGTTTTTCTAGACCCCAAATTCGTGCTCAGGAGGTCAAAATACGTAGGAAAAGTGCAGTCTGGTTTATTGTACAGACTACTTTTTTTGTGGGGCTGTGCTATTAACAGTAAATAATAAGTCAAGAAATAAATAAATTTAATTAATAATTGCTATTACCTAACTGAAATACTAACTTTTGACAGGGACTGCCCATCGGAAAAATAATTGAAAGATTTGCAATTTTTAAACATTAAAATTGTAGCTACACTACCGTAGGAAAATGTCGGTTCGACCGCCCAAAGTAAGTTGAAAAACACGACTCAATTAAAATTACGATTTCTTGCTAAAAATGTAAAATTTGGACTTAAAACTTAGAAATTTGGAAAGCTTATAAAATTCTGCCACGGTGGGTCTGAATGAACTGTAACCCAAACAAGCTTACATATTCCGGTTTTCTTCTGATTTCACTTCTAGGATGTCTCTCTATGATTTTGAGCTATAAAAGAACAAAATCACTTAGGCCCTTTTTGAAAAAATCCATTTTTTCGATTTTTTGAAAGTATTAATAAACATATTTTTGAGAAAATGTTAAGAAGTAATGTTGTTATTGACTTCAATTATTTAAAACTAGCAAGATATTGCACGCGCGCATGCGCGCGTCTAATTTGTAACAATAAAATGTCAGGCTAATATTAGAATGTATTCCATTCTTTATTTTTTGAAGTAGCCAAGTTTAAAAAGTTATAATCATACTTATTACTAAAAGTAAAATAACTTTTTAAATTTATTAATTTCATAAATCTAACATAAAATCTTTATTTGTTCTTCAAAATCCATGTAAACAGTAAAAGCACATCTTAGATAACCTTGAACATAACCGCATGATTGGTGTATCCTAGGCGTATTTTAGGCTATTATATTTAAAACGTAATAAATGAAAATGTGAATAAAAGAATTTTTTAAAATCTTTGAATTTTCTTTAATGAATAAAAGTATTCTATTATATTTATTTTATACAATGGAAACAAAACCTTCTTTTATATTATTTTTATAATATTTATTTGAAAATAGCATCCACATTCGACTTCTAATAGTTTTTGAAAATTGTATATATGATTATAATTTAGGATTTCTCCCTCAATGAGAATTTCTAAATCTTTCTTATTCAAACTAAAAAATATTCTTTCTTTTGCAATGCCCATCGTATTTTTTTATAGGTTAAATAAAGGAGAAATGGATCACGAGGAGAGATAAATCACTTTTTGAAAGACATAGCAAGAAGATGCATCTTGTATCTTTTTAACAAACTGTTCTGGTTGTTTATCAGTTATTATGTTATGATACATAGACTAAAAGTCCAAAAAGTCTTATAATTATTAATTTTATTTTGGAAGCAATAAAACAATTCTTTTTTAATTTCGCTCAAAAAATACTCTAAAATTTGTGTGATGTGCCAAAAATAATACGTTCTTCTTTAATGTGTTTAATTCGTTACTAACTGAACACATTCGTCAAAGTGTAGCTGTTACCGCAAATGAATATATGTCAATAAAACATGATTCTAGAGCTTATTTTATTTAAATAAAAAATAAAAATAAATTAATCTCTCTGAGTTATTTTGATTTCTCGCGCACATTCTGTTTTGTCGATGTTCGAGGAAGGATAGTTCATTATACTCTATAAATATAACCAAAAGAATTGATATATAAGCAAAACAGAAAGTAAATAGAAGCTGTAATATCAAAATGTAAATTCTATTAATAAATTAAAAATTTTAATTTTTACAAAGAAAATGGGAAAATGTATTTGAAAATTTATATCTAAGGGTTCCTGATTTTGCTAATCCGCCATTTTGGATCCGCCATGCTATTTTGAATTCTGAAATATTGACTCCAAAATCTTCATCAAGAACCCAAAAATCCATTAAATGCAATATTTCATAAGAATAGAAAAGTTATAGGGATATCTTCCAATTTCTGATTAAGCATAGGGGTTGTTCTAAGATTAGGGTTAGGAGCTAAAAACTGAAACTGGTGCACTTGAAAAAATTTATAATTGTACAACAATACTTGTATTAAAAAATATATTTTTTACTTTTCACGATAGTTTTACATAAAAAATAAAAATAGGGGTAGTTTTGAGGTTGATGTTGGACTTTAAAATTCTCTTAGATTATATTTGACGCTTTTAAAAAAACTATTGGACAATTGTCAAAAGGAAATTCATCATTTTTCTTTATTTTTTTAAAAATTTTTGAGGGTTTTCAATATAAATCTCGTTTTTACCCATAAAAACCGTATATAAAATTAACCTGGAAAAAGCCACAGGTAAGGGTATCTTCTTTTAGCTCTACTTTCCGAAAATGATTGACTAGTTTATTAACATTTTGTTTATCACAACTTGCAATTTTACTATTATCTGAAATAAGAGGGAAATGATATAAGCAATTTCTTAAATACATTGTCTGTAAAAGTTCTTTCATTACTTCATGATTATATACTACACTTTCAGGTTTAACATTACAATATACAGAAGTTGCAAAAGCAATTGCATAAACACCACAATCCACATAATTGGGTTGTTTTTGAACAGTGGGAAAAACTACATTAGGTCTAAACGGATATAATCTAGCCAGATATTGACATTGATCATTATTTAAAAATTTATTTTATTCGTTGACTGTGAATTAGTCAGCAGGTACTAATTCAATCACTAACAAATGTGTAACTAAATGAATTTGTAGCTTTAGGTACTAAATGAATTTGTAGACTATAAAATATTAATCATCTAAGACATCGTCGTGGAATTGCATCAAACTGATGTTGATAAATTATTCCCAATTGTAATAAAACAAATAATAAAAAAAAATTTGGAAGCTTACAAACAGTATTAGTATTAGACTCCTAAACTAATTTTAACTAATAATCAACTACATAACAGAAAAATTCCCAGTCGCTGGGGATTGAACACACGACCCTAACACTAACAGTCCGTAGCCCTAACCAACTACCCTGTAACGCACGCTGTAGGGTTTTATAAGAAATTTGAAGACATTCTTACTACGGACCATATATAAAGTAACACTGTCAATTATAGATAATTAGTTTACAATGTGTTTTACTAATAAATTGCAATTAATAAAATAATCTCGTCTTTCATTTATTAATTTTAAAATCGCTAATTTATTAATTAATGCAAATGTAAGGTTAAAAACAAAAGATACAAATTAGGTAAGCTGATATGTTTATACTAAATTATGTGTACATATAAATCAATAATCTATTATTTACCAAGCTTTTATAAAAAAAAGCTAAAAATAATTAGCTGCACAGCCAGATGCAATTATGTAAAATAAAAAATTTCAATTTCGTAATAAAAAAGTATAATATTTTAAATTAAATTCTGATAAATTTTAAAGAGAGTTAATTTACAAATTTTATCTGGAATTTATTATTGAAAAACATTCTTTCATTACTACATTTTGCGTCACAGTTAAAAAAATGTTATAATAAACTTTAATTCATAACTTAATAATTAAATTTAATTAATTTATTCTACACAGAATAGATTGTTTCATTTTAAATAATGATTAAATACTTAATTATCACATAAAGAAAAGTATTGTGTTTCAAGATTACTTGAAAAAAGTAATCTCTACTATGTATTATAATGTAAGGTTATGTATTATAATGTAAGGTTATGTTTTATTATTTTGACTTAGGGGAGACCAGGGCTGTTTGGCGCAGGGGCTGGTTGACGCACTTGAGTTTATTCAAAAGTGAAAAGTTGAATTAATTTTTCTCTTCGGTCAAATTAATGTACTTGATAAACTGTAACTTCGCACATAATTTCATTATTATTGATTGATTATTCTGGACTATAAATTCAAAAAACCAATTTTGGTACTCAAAAGTAAATTTTAACGCCTTCATTTTTTTGTTATATCTTTTTACAAAATGCAATCAGAAAAAAATCAAAATTAAGGTTTTGTGTTCTGAACAGTTGCTTTTAAGAAACAATTAAAAATTTTTGATTTATGTTTACAGTTTTCATAAAAACGACAAAAATGTATAAATAGTCTCTCCGGGGCTACTTGGCGCAGTAGGGTCGAGGCTGGTTGGCGCGCTTGGAACGCTAGAAGTTTATAAGCTACATCTAGTGACTAATAAAAATTTATTAAATTCAATGTGGTAACACTTTTATTTTATTATCAGTACCAAGAATAACCCTTTGAGATAAAAAAGTGTTTAATATATATTATTATTATTATTATAATCTCATAATTTTACGTTTCCAGATATTTGTAGTTTTTAGGTTCGTGAAATTCACTTTTTGAACAAGATGAACCTTCCATTTTGAGTTAATTCACATTTTTTCAAGATAATATTTCCTTAGAAGACTTATTTTAACAATGAAACATACTGCTTGATTATTAATCACACATTTTAATTCATGCGCACAGTAACCCCGGGTAGTGCGCCAGGCAGCCCAGGGCCGGGGCTGTTTGGTGCATTTTGGTTTTATTCAAAAAGTCTGTTCTAAAAAAAAAGTACAACTTTTTTTGGAACTTTTATTTTTTGAAATCAAAGCTGAGATGTTAAGCAAAGTTTCTGTACAATATAGTTTTCATGTACACAAAATTGGCAGAACCAATCAACGAAGAGTGAAAAGTGCGCCAAGTAGCCCCGGTCTTCCCTATTCAATTTGTAATACATGATGACAAAATAAACTAGAAGAATATCATTTAGCAAAGGAATATGACTACTTTTTTCGTAAAAAGAGATGAAATAACTAATTCAACAGTCAAAACTAATGCTACTAATTCCATTAGCCAGATTTTGACTAATTCAAATTTAGAGAGTATTATTCATGCTGTCATAAACAAAGAGAGTATTTGAATCATAGTAAGTACAAATCCAGTGACCTTTTTTTTGAACCACTGAATTGGATTTGAATATGTTTCTTATATTTTCTGATGGGTTTAACTTCATCCAACATTTGTAAATAACCCACATTTTGCATTTGAAAATGACCACCAGAATCGACTTCTAATAGTTTTTAAAATTTGTATATATATATATATGATTATCATTGAGCATTTCTCCCCGAATAAGAATGTTTTGATCTTTTTCATTTATTATAAAGTATGTTTTTTCATTTGTAGAAACCATTGTATTCTGTTTTACCAAAACATATTATATTATAAATTATGAAACTTTTGAAACATTTCATGCAATTCATAAGATTTCAGAATTTTGGAACATATGCAACAAGTGTAGTATAAATTTCTCTTCTCCAGTGGGACCTGAAAAAAAAGTTATTTACATAAAAATTTATTTCATCTTAATGCTATTAAAAAAAAAAATATTAAAATAAAGGGACCCACGATGAACACCCTTTCAATTTATTGCTTTAGAATCCAAACCGAATAAAATATCATATATTACAAATTAATTTAATTTAATTTTTTTATTTATTAAGAAATAACATTCCTAAATACTTCAATTTAATAGATTCACAGTAAAAATTAATAAGATATCAAAAACTATCGATATATCTAATTTATTAACGATAACATGACATTTTGTGTTGGAAAATAAAAAATTTTAATTGGTTCAAAAAATTATTGAAAAAAGTGTAAAATCGAAAATTTGAAAATAAATACATTGAGATTTTGGGCCTGTCCATCTTAGGGTACATGACACAATATTTTTATCCCCAGTAAAATTTTTTATACAAACACAAAATTAGTCAAATCATTTTAGAATATTATTATACGATAAATAAAGAATATTATAACGTTAAGTACTCATTCTAAATTATAAATTTAAATAAATTTACCAAATTAAAAAAAACATATAAGGAAACTTTTTTTTCTTAGTCTATACAAATAACAAAAATGACAGAAAGCCTAAGGCGCTGTCACCTTAAGATTATATACGAAATGTCCATCTTGGGGCCCTGTCCATCTTGGGTCCCTGCCTCCTACATAAAAATAATGTTAACTTGTCCATCTTGGAGCCCTCTCTCCTACATAAAAATAAATGTTAACTACACCTCAATGACACCTTACATTAATATAATAAAAAGTGATTTTAAAAAATCTTAAATATTCCCATATAAAAATTTTTCTTCATATTCTTAAATAATGACTAAAAATAAATAATTTTATTATTTACAATTCAAATCATACTAATAAATAATATTATTATATGGTATTATTAAAAAATATTATCAACATTAAAATTAATTTTATAATAAATAATAATAATAATAATTGTATTGTATTATAATAATAAACACGTCTCAAAATCTAAAATAAGTCAATAAGTTATAAATATTAAACAATATACATATATATTCTATAATATCTATATTATCTCGGTAAGCGGCTACTAAACTCGAGTTTAACCAAATCTTATTTAAAATTTGAAAAGTAATCTAAATCTGTTTGTAAATGTAAATAAACTTATTAATTTATATTTATAGACAAGTAAAATTACCTACCTGTCAAAAATTCACCTCAGATCCTCTTCGCGTTTTTAGATTCAGGACGGTCCTTTCACTCGGCCTTACAAAACAAAACTATCCCCTCTCATCAACATCATTTTTCAAAAAGAGGCGAACCTTACTCACAGAAAATACCCATCGAATCATTTGGTAATTTCAAGTAAACGCCCAGAATACCCTAACTCCTTAAAGGTAAAGAAAAGGTTAATAATCACCTCATTGTAATTTTGACAAAAGGCTAATAATAAGGTTATTGTAATTTCGACAAAAGGCTAATAATGAGCTCATTGTTATTTAGACAAAAGAAGAACAATAGACTCATTGTAATGCAGACAAAAGGAGAACAATAGAAGAACAATACCAAATCTCCGCCCATTTTAAAACGAAAATTTTTCGAATCATGGTAATTTCAAGTAAACACCCAGAATACCCTTACTCCTCAAAGGTAAAGAAAAGGTTAATAATCACCTCATTGTAATTTTGACAAAAGGCTAATAATAAGGTTATTGTAATTTCGACAAAAGGCTAATAATGAGCTCATTGTTATTTGGAAAAAAGGAGAACAATAGACTAATTGTAATGCAGACAAAAGGAGAAAAATAGGAGAACAATGCGAAATCTCCGCTCATTTTGAAACGAAAATTTTCAGCTAAAGGACACTGGCAAATCATTATATAGGATAACATAAGTAAAAAGTCCCTACCCTCCCAGTTTCTTGGGATAACAAATTCCCATAAATAATCCTGATAAACTGAAAAATCTGCAAAACTGCTGGTTTTTTTAAAATTATTCCTTTCCAGTGCATTTCAGGTCATTGAATATCCATATAAAAATGAAAGCTAATAAAATTTGTCGTCAGTTAAAAAAAAATCTATCGATCTATCTCTAAAATTAATAAAGTTATGACTTTTTATAAAAATATAATTTCCTCTAAAATTATAAAAAAATTAGATTTTTGTAAAGTAACTAGTTTTTATAAATGTATAGTAGCCACTAATACAAAACAAATTAAAGTAGATATAATTTCGAGTAAATCTAAAAAAATAGAGCCTTCTACCTTAATTTGAGCCAAGATTTTGAGCTTTTGAACATGACCTTTTAGTTTTTTAAACATATGGAGTGTGCTTTTAAAGTTACCGAAATGCCCAAATCTAAGTAGCATTGTTTGAATTTTTCTATTTTTCTCTAAAGCAAATCTCTATTTGATTACTAAAACATGCTTTTAATACATCTCTGAAATCGGCAAAGGTTTTTACACATTTTAAGCTTTCTATTTGATTCATCGCACATACTGATTCCTTAGTGAACTGGCAATGGAGTCTGTTCACTCCGATTTTAAAACGGTGTGGGCAAAATACAAAGTCTGTAAAAATCATTCTAAATATCCAGATAGACTTCAAGGATCTTTATGTGAATACAATAGCCTTTATTCGTTTTAAAAATATCAAGCGTTGTTGAAAAAGATAATTAAATGTGTTTTGTTCCAACCAAAAGATTGTTGTTTTTCTTTATTTTCTTTCATTTAACAAACATTGTTTTCAACTAAGTTTGCTCGGGAAGAAACAAATTTAAAAACACTGATGTTAAAAAAAATTAAAGGTCATGTTCAAAGGCTCACAATCTTGGCTCAAATTAAGATAGAAAGCTCTATTTTTTTTAGATTTACTCAAAATTATATCTACTTTAATTTGTTTTGTATGAGTGGCTACTATACATTAATAAAAACTAGTTACTTTACAAAAATCTAATTTTTTATATTTTTAGAGGAAATTATATTTTTTCAAAAAGTCATAAATATCAATTTTAGAAATAAATCGATAGATTTTTTTTAACGGACGACAAATTTTATTAGCTTTCATTTTTATATAGATATTCAATTACCTGAAATGCACTAGAAAGGGGAGGGTAGGGACTTTTTACTTATGTTATTTTAAATAATTGAAGTCAATAACAACATTACTTCTTACTATTTTCTCAAAAATATGTTTATTAATACTGTAGTGGTTATGCGTGAGAGGGAAATCGTGAAATAAATTAGACACAGATATTTAACATAAAACAACAATTAATCTAATTTATTTTGAGTCAAAGAGAGGTGTTTAGTACACAAGGATTCGTATCCAACTCACTAGTCCCTCTGTCGAGGGAGGCTATCTTGGCCCTAGGTACCCTGGTAAGGGAAGATGGGTTAACATTGGTGGGGGTCAGGTAATATTTAACATTAAGGAAAAGTTTATATTTATCCCCAAAATTATTGCCAGGGAACGATCTTATCTGAAACGGAATAAACTTTGTCCTTGCCTTAAAACGTCGTCTGACTGATGGTCCTTAAGTTATAAACTTATAAGTATCATTAAGGACAAGGTATCGGTCGAACATCTGCTCGTTTGTAAAAGTTATTTTATACAAAATTGTAAATAAAATAATAAAACTAATCCTACAATTAGATGTTTTGTCACGTAGACTAACCGATTTACAAGAATGGCAAAAAGTGTAGAATAAGTCGACTGACCTCCAGAGTACCCCCTTACCAGTGATAGCGACATTATAAAATTAATCGTAAAGTACTACCTAGAGTAAAATTGTAGATGATCAAAATTAAAAAAAAAGTACATTCCTTTTTTTTTTTTGAATTGCAGATCGTAGCATACAGAGTATAAAATAGTACATGAAAGTAAAATCATATGTTGATCGAAAATATACAGACATCGAAATAGTAAAATTGAACATGGAAAAGAAATTAATGTTAAAGAATTAATGAACTATCGCATTTGAATGAACCTGTTAATTAAAACCCGCCTGAAATTTTTCTGGAAAACGTACATTTCGTTTCCGAGCGGATCGTGGCGGTAAATTAATGTTTTTCGATGTGTCTTTGTTTGGTTTACCAGTGCATATTGGTTGATTGTCCTGATTCGCATTTTGTTCACAATCGTCAGGTAAAAGAAAAGCAGGCTTTAAGCGATCGATGGAAACTCTAACATTTTTGTTGTTAATAAGAATTACAAAACTTTTGTCGTCTCTTTCTAAAACTTTGTACGGTCCATCGTAAGGAGGTTGCAATAAATTTCTAACCGCATCATGTCGTAAAAATACATAAGGTGATGATTTCAAATCTTTAAATACGAATACTTTTTGTTTTCCGTGACGAGTGACAGGACGCGGTCGGATCTTATTAAAATACTCTTTAATTAGGTTTGTAAAATGAGAAGTAGCTTCTTCCTTTGTAGGAAGGAAAAATTCTCCTGGTAAACGCAAAGGAAAACCATAAAGCATTTCGGCCGCAGTCGCATTTAAATCTTCTTTCATGGTACTTCGTATACCTAGGAGGACAATAGGCAACGTGTCTACCCAATTATCGTCATTATGACACTTAATTGAAGCCTTCAATTGTCTGTGCAGTCTTTCTACCATTCCATTCGATTTCGGATGATAAGCAGTTGTTCTGATATGATTAATGCCTAAGAGTTTACACAATTCGGAGAATAAGTCTGATTCGAATTGTCTGCCTTGTTCCGATGTTATTCGTAATGGCACCCCAAAGCTAGAGATCCAGGTAAAAATAAAGTCAATTGCGACAGTAGAAGCTTCCATGTCAGGTAAAGGGATTGCCTCTGGCCAACGAGAAAAACGGTCGACGCACGTTAAACAATATTTATAACCTTTTGAGTAAGGCATTGTAATAATGTCTACATGAACGTGCTCGAATCGACCTGCCAGATTAGGAAATTGTTTTATTTCCGATGAAACGTGTTTTCCTATTTTACATTGTTGACACGGAATACAAGCACGAGCCCATTGTCTAACATCTTTGACGGCCAAACAAATCGTTTTTTAATTATGTTTTGCGTTGCTCTTATCCCTGGATGAGAGAGGGTATGAAGAGAAAGAAAAATTTTGCGTCGCAGATATTTCGGAACGTATGGTCTTACAACGTCGTTAACAACATCACAGAAAATATAAGCATCTTCAAAGGGAAAATTAATTTTCTTTAACTTTAAAACAGAATTTGGTGAATTTAAAATGATTTGTAATTCGTCGTCTTTATTCTGCTCTGATTCTAAAGATTTGTGATCAACTCTTTTTGAAATCTATTCAACTCTTGACAAAGCATCGGCAACGCTGTTATCGTAACCTTTGATATGACGTATATCAGTGGTAAATTGACTAATGTAATCGATCATAAGCACTATACTTTTTCTGAGCCGGAGATAGGGTTTTCGTGAAAAAGGATAAAGGCTGCCATGCTTTGTCAATAAGTTGCTGCAGAGCTGCGCCTATTGCAAAATCAGATGCATCGACAACGATTCTGATTGTTGCTCCAGGTACAGGGTGAGCGAGCATTGTATAATTTGCGAGAGCATTTTTCGACAGTTGAAAAGCATTTACCGCGACAGAATTCCATTCGACAGGCACGTTGCCCTTTTTTGAACCCTTTAATAATTCATTAACAGGCTGTAAAATTTCCGCAGCTTTTGGAACAAAACGTCGATAAAAATTAAACATTCCTAAATATCTACGTAATTCTTTAATTGTCGTAGGTCGTGGAAATTTATTGATTGCGTCAACGCGTTCGTCCATCGGTTTAATGCCGTACTCGTTAACTGTGTATCCGAGAAAAATTATTTCATTGACACCGAAAGTACATTTTGTTGGATTAATTACAACGCCAAATTTATTTAATCTTTCAAACAAAATGTTGAGATGTTTGTAATGCTGCTCTTCGTTTTCTGAAGCAATTAAAAAATCATCTATAAATGCGTAAACAAAATCTAGACCGCGAATTATTTCATCTACAAATCGTTGACATGTTTGAGCAGCATTACGCAATCCGAACATTGTATTTGTTGCTTCGAATAAACCGAAAGGGGTCGTAATTGCTGTTTTTTCTATGTCGTCGGGCGCCACCGGTATTTGGTGGTACGCCCTTACAAGATCAATTTTGGAAAAAATTTTCTTACCACTCAGTTGTTGCGCAAAATCTTCGATGTGGGGTGGGGAGTACCTGTCGGGTATGGTGCGAGCGTTGAGGGCTCGATAATCTCCACACGGTCGTATACTACCATCCTTTTTTGGTACCACATGTAGGGGTGAAGACCATGGACTTTTTGATGGTCGTATAATTCCTTGATCGATCATTAATTGAAATTCAGCTTTGACTTCCTTCAAGCGATCGGGAGCGAGACGTCGTGGTCGGCAAAATACGGGTGGTCCTGGTGTTGTCTTTATGTGATGAAGCACATTATGTTTAATTGTTTGTCTGGTGAAAACAGGTGGGCGTGTTAAGTCGAGGTATTTTAACAACAGTTGATGGTACACGGTTTCTCCCACCACTGTTTTAATTGACATAACATGAGCACTCGCGGCACAACCATTTGTCGACAAACCAGTCACAGAGTCTATAAGTTTTTTGTTTCGTGGATCGACGAGCAGTCCATAATACGATAAAAAATCCAAACCAATAATGGGTTTACTCACATCGGCTATCACAAAACGCCACTTAAGACTTCTGCGTAGGGATAAATCGAGGTCTAAAGCCACTGTTCCGTATGTCGCGATAGGTGTGCCGTTGGCAGCAGAAAGTTCATAGTTACACTTTTTCACTGGGCCGCGAATTTTTTCGCGAGGAAAAACGCACACATCCGCGCCCGTGTCTATTAAAAATGAAAGTTTCGTGCCTTTATCGGTCACATAAATGCGGCGTGAGTCAAAACCGGAACCAGATACCACGTTTACTGACGGTTTTGGTCGTTTCCCGATTTCCAATTGCACGGTTCACGACACTTAGTTGCATTTTCTTTATAACGAAAATGATACCAGCATAAACGTCCATCGTCTTTATTTTCACTTTTCCGAGCAGGAGTATTACTTCGCGCGCGACTTTTGCTGCGATTCCGATTTTGATTAGCATTTCGAGAACGGTTGAAAGATAACGCACAAATTTGTTCGCGCATTTTTTTTAATTCCTCTCTTAATTCGGACAACTCCTTATCTTTACTGATTTCCGAGATTCTTCCTGTGCCTCGCGGTATTTCGTAAATTTTATCCGCGGTTTCGATTAGAGAAGTAGTGTCGGGTATATTAGAAACTGCCAAAACCCGTTGAATGTCCGTTGGCAATCGATTGCTCCACAAAGTCACTAAAAAGTCATCGGGAATTTTTGAGGTCGCGAGTTTTTTTAAATCGCGGAAAAATTGGGACGGTTTTCTATCGCCAATTTCTTCGTTCTCCAACAATTTACGCACTCTCGAAGAGTCAGAGTCCGTAAGTCTTTTTTGTAACTCCGTTTTTAGCGAATCGTATTTGTCTTTAGCGGGAGGTTTGATAATTATATCCTCGACCTGTTCGATATATTTTTCCCCGATGTTAGCGATGGCGATATTAAACTTCGTTATATCACTTGTAATTTTAGCAGACGTGAATTGGGCTTCGAGAAGGCAAAACCATAATTCAATTTTGTTAGGCCAAAATTGTGGAATTCTCAAATTATGAAAATTAGATTGAGACACTGCACTAATTGTCACTTGATCAGGATTTACGTTTGTTGCACCACTTGATCCTTCCCCATTTGACTGGTCCCCGTTTTATTTGTCAGACATGATAGCGAAAATAAATGTAATCTGCGAAAGAAATGTCACTCACACAACACTTACTAGTTTTCTTTTTTATTCACGAGGGTCACCAATTTGTAGTGGTTATGCGTGAGAGGGAGATCGTGAAATAAATTAGACACAGATATTTAACATAAAACAACAATTAATCTAATTTATTTTGAGTCAAAGAGAGGTGTTTAGTACACAAGGATTCGTATCCAACTTACTAGTCCCTCTGTCGAGGGAGGCTATCTTGGCCCTAGGTACCCTGGTAAGGGAAGATGGGTTAACATTGGTGGGGGTCAGGTAATATTTAACATTAAGGAAAAGTTTATATTTATCCCCAAAATTATTGCCAGGGAACGATCTTATCTGAAACGGAATAAACTTTGTCCTTGCCTTAAAACGTCGTCTGACTGATGGTCCTTAAGTTATAAACTTATAAGTATCATTAAGGACAAGGTATCGGTCGAACATCTGCTCGTTTGTAAAAGTTATTTTATACAAAATTGTAAATAAAATAATAAAACTAATCCTACAATTAGATGTTTTGTCACGTAGACTAACCGATTTACAAGAATGGCAAAAAGTGTAGAATAAGTCGACTGACCTCCACAATACTTTCAAAAAATCGAAAAAATGGATTTTTTCAAAAAGGGCCCAAGCATTGGCGGATCCATGGGGGAGCCACGAGTGCTTGCCCCCCCCCCAAAAGTCTCATATTTAACAATGATAGTGAGAGAGATAGAACTATAGTGCTATCTTTTTCTTTCTTATGCAATACCCCCTCCAAAAACCTTGTCTGGATCCGTTACTGGGCCCAAGCGATTTTGTTCTTTTATAGCTCAAAATCATAGAGAGACATTCTAGAAGTAAAATCAGAAGAGAACCAGAATATGCAAGCTTGTTTGGGTTAAAGTTCATTCAGACCCACCGTGCTGCGTTAAGTACTATATTGATAATTTTTTTTAAATTTCAAAATGATTTTTTTTTTTGATCAGTTAAAAACAAATAATCTCGAATTTTTCAGTTAACGTTCAATATGTTGATCTCACTTCCAGATCTGTAAAAAATTTTATGCAAAATGTTTAATTAACACTATTTTCTTTGTTATAGTGTCAGCTTTAATTTAAACCAAGTAAACTTAAAAAATATGAAGTGGTTGGCGAGGTATGATAAAAAACATCGAAGCATGTTTTCCTAAAAAAATTATCATTTTTAGGTAAAAAACATGTTTTAAACTGATTTTTTTAAGAAAACATGCTTGGACGTTTTTAGTTATCTATATCCCCGAAATAACTTACTATTTTGTAAGTTTTCTTAGCTTCAATTAAAACTAACACTATAGCAAATAAAAAAGTGTTAGTCAAACGTTTTGTCCATAATTTTTTAGGTCATTCTAAAAGTTGAATATATTGAACGATGATTGAAAAATACGTAAATTTTTGTTTTTAATTTATTATGCAAAACAATCATTTTAAAATGTCATAAAAATTTATCAATAAATTATTTAACGCAGACTATCATAAGCTATCCAAACTTCGCTGCGGGCAGTCAGACTTACAATTTCTGACGGCAGTTTACTTTTTTTATAGATACAGGGTGAAAGATATTGAAAGGCGAAATAAGCCTATTTAAGAAATGTTTGAGAACCTCTTACTGATAAAATACTTAAAAAATCAAAAATAGAACTGTATTCTTATTCAAAATTAATATATGCCTTTCGGACAATTAGATATTTGTAAAAGGAAGTGGATTTCTCTTTAATATATTAACAAATCAATATATCGGGAGAGGGCCATACTTCACCATTAGAGTGGCCCAAAAATGCATGGGGAAACAAAAATTTTTCTTTTATAATGTTCTCACCCCCTAGGATAGTTCTATATCGATAAAAAAATACTCCCATTTTTTTATTTTATTTTTTTTAATCTTTAGATGAGGCTTAAAGCGTTCAAAGTTTCCCATGAAAAATGGGAAATATTTATTAATATTTATTTTCTATGAAAGCTTTTTCCAAGAATTTGAATAAATAACATAAATATTTATTTTTAATTATTATTCTATATAACTGCTAATTTGTTTAAAAACATTATTATTGTTTATTTACAACTTTTTATCAAATTGAGCTAGATAGTTGCAAATTTTTTTTAATTTTGCAACTTATCTTGACCATTGGAGCCAAAAACGAACAAAAACGTAAAAATAATAATTTTAACAATTGTTTAAACAAGTTATATTGTTTATTTTAAAGGTTTGCACAAATTGAGCTACAGAGTTGCAACTTCTTTTTAATTTTGCAACTTTTCGAGGTCAGCGAATCCATGTACTAACAACAAACTAAAAATAATAATTTTTACAGTTATTTCAACAAACTATAGCTGTAGTATCCGTCTTTGACGGGTTTTAGTTCCTACTGATACATTTCAACCTTCGTTTTTATATTGCTCATAATCTTCTTTACAAATTATGAAGTTTATAAATGTTTTATTTTATTTTGTTTTTGTTTATTTTCTACGATATTGTTTCTAAGATGTGTCACCTAAAAGTAACGAATCATTCATCTTAAAAAATAATTTAAAAATCTCTTAAGAATAGTCATATATTAAAGGATAATTTATATTCATAAGTATAATTCACTTAAAAAGGACCTAAAAAGCAAAAATCTTACGAAAATTAATAGTTTTGTACTAATTGCTTCGCTTACATTATATTATATTCATCATAAGAGTATTTATAATATATATTATGCAAATCTGTTTTAATTCCAACTTTAAAATAAAATGAGATTAATTTTAATTAATAAAATTTATATTGCCATTAGTTACAAATATTAGAAGTCGTATATTAGATAATGATGAAACTAAGAATATTTTTAGATTGTTAGAAAAATTGTTCAATCTCCTTTTTTTGAATATTTTTAAAGTTCTATCAATTAAGAAACATTGTATAAAAGAAACAAATCTAAAAATGTACATTTTTTAAAATTATGTTGTATATCCCATTTTAAAATTAAATTCAATTAAATACAATTTTTTATTTAAATATTGATTTTTGTTCATTAAATAATTGAATTAAATATTTTAATCTTGTACTTCTTAATTTTACTATTAAGTAACTCTCAAATATTTGAATCTGAAATTTTCAATTTGTAATTCTAAAATGTATTCTTCCGACCTCAAAATCTTAATCAAAGACCGCAACAATTTGACTCAATTATGCTTCAAAGTAATTCGTTACAATTATAATTTTTTCGATTTTTTTATCCCGACAACAATTTTATACTTTATCTGAGTTATAGAATAACAGTTTTTGCAAAATTCTGCTAAAATGTAACGAAATCAAATGTAATTTAATTAATTTAATTAAATTAAATTTGCAATTTCTCAATTGTAGAAAGTTTAAAAACAGTCCATCAAAAAATGTTTAATTATAAAAATATTGATTTTTTTAATTTTCTGAAAAGTAGTATATCTTCCGTTGTTATTAATATTTTTAAATTTTGTAAATTTATAAACCCTACTTGAGTCAAGACCTAATACTCTGTCAAATTAGGTTTAAAACAAACAAAAAAATTTAAAAATTAAAGTTTTGATGTTTTGAATCTTGTGGAAATTTAAAATTTAAATTTGTAATTTATTTTTCCATTTTACTTTTAATGTTAAAATATGAATTAATTTAATTATTCTTATCAAAATAAAAGAGCTAAGTACAAAGAGTTTTGCAGTGATCCGTCAAAACATGGAAAAAATTACAATTTTTAAGTTTTAGATTTTTTTGAAAAAGTGACATAATTTCCGATTAAAAAAATATTTTTTAATTGGGTTAGGCTAGAAATTATTATTCAATTATTAATCCCTTATCAATTATTGTCGAAATAAAAAGCTATAGGTACAAAGAGTTTAAGAGTGTTACGTAAAAAAATAAAAAATATTAAATCTTTCGGTTTTTGATATTTTTATTTATTTATTTATTTATTTATTGAACATAACTCCCCGCGGTCCAATGTGAACCAATACAAGGGGATACAAACATAATTTTTAGATTGCAAATGTAGAAGTAATTAATACATAATGATAAATAATATAGACATAGGTGAATGCTAACGCTTAGTTCCGCAAAGATTTTATGTATTTCCGTGTGTAATCAAGAAACTTACTTAAAGTAGACGTGAATAAGTCAAAATTCACGTTAGGTTTATAAAACATATCATTGATTAAGGAAGACCCCACGAATAGCGGAGAGTTTACAAACGTTAAATTGTTTTCGATATCAAGATAGAAAGGCTCCTCATGTCTAGTAGAAAGTCTCGGAATTTTAAAATCAAGACAACGCAATAATTGAGGGGAGTCTATCAAGCCATTAATTAATTTAAAAATAAAGACAGCAGAAGCAACAATTCGTCTTTCATCCAACGTAGACACTTCAAAACTCAGACATAAATTGTTATAATTACTGCCTCTTTGGGGATAAGAACCATCGATCTTGAAACTAAGGTATTTTAAGAAACGTTTTTGAATATAATCGATGTCAGCGATGACGCCCTTAAATACTGGATGCCAAATAACAGATGCATATTCTAACCGTGAACGGACAAATGTGTTATATAGAGTCTTTAAAGTACCAGCATTTGTAAAGAATTTTGAGTTCCTGATCAAGGCTCCCAAGGCTTTGGTAGAGGAGGAAATAATGTGATCGAAGTGATTGTCAAATGTGAAGTCAAAGTTAAAATAAACTCCTAGTTCTCGTGCGGAATCGACGCGATGTAATAAGTGATTACTGATAAAGTAGTCAAATGTATAAAAATAGTCGGAATTTCTAAAAGTTAAAACATGACATTTATCGAGATTTAAGGGAAGTTTATTAACTAGACTCCACTCAAAAATTTTATTTAAGTCAGCTTAAAGAGACGACACATCATGCATTGATTTGATAATTCTAAATATTTTTACGTCGTCAGCGAAAGTCAGTACCGGTGAGTCAATTGAGACGGTAATATCGTCAAGGTAAACGGTGAACAGTGGAGATCCGAAGGAAGATCCTTGAGAAACTCTACGGCGAGGTACAAAGGAAGTAGAACGATAATTGCCTAAGGATACATAATGTGATCTACACGATAAATAATCAAGAATTAATAAAATAAAGTCCATAGGCAAGTTTAAGGATTCTAACTTATGAGCGAGGATGGTATGGTCGATGGAATCAAACGCTTTCGCAAAGTCAAGATAAATAACGTCAACTTGATAATCATTTTGGAGATCAAAACACTTTAGCAAAATTAGGAATAATTGCAATCGGTCGATAATTACGACAATCACTCCTATCACCAGATTTGAAAACCGGCACAATTTTTGCAGATTTCCAAACTGTCAGAAAAATACCAGTTTTCAAAGCTAAGTTATAAATCAAGGATAGGGGATAGGAGAAGATGGAAGCACAGTCTTTGATAAGAAAACTAGGAATTTGGTCTACGCCACTAGTATTAGAAGATTTTAAGGATTTTGCAGCCTTGAGAACCTGATCAGTAGATAAATTCAAGGACTGAGTTTTAAGATCGGTAACACACTTAGAAAAAGGAAGAAAAGATAAATCAGAATTAATCATAGAAAAAATATTCACAAATGCATCAACAATTGTTTGTGGATGCTGTAATTCAATATTGTCGCAATACATAGTATTAGGAAGAGTCGGGAATTTAGAGTTATTAATAAAAGACCAAAAGGCTTTAGGGTTTTTATATAAATCAAGTTCAGTGCGTTTCAACTAAGCTCTATGTTCTTTCCTAATATTTGTAAGAATAGAGTGGGATAGTAAAACAATTTTTGTATCGTTATATAAATAATTTGTTCTTTTTTTATTTATTAACGCATGTTTAAGTTTGATATCATTAATAATAAATTTCGTAAACCAAGGTGGATAATTACGGCTATTATGTTTTGGTTGTTTGACATACGGAACAAATTGTTTAAAAGCATCATCGATAATTATTAAGAAATGTTCACACATTAAATTTACATCATTGAATTCTAGTAGTACAGACCAATCAATTGTCAAAAGATATAAATACAGTGACTGGAAATTAGCTGCTCGAAAATTAAAACGATTGGTCTGAATGTCTTTGTGAGATAGAAAGATAGAGTGCGACGATGCAATGTTTGAATGTAACGCGATACAAATACTTAGCGCTGGATGGTGGGAGTCTTCCTGGACGAGTGGGGGAAGGGCTCGAGCAACGGTACAGGCAATATTAGTAAAAACTAAATCAAGTGGTTTATTATAACTATTAATGCAAGAATTACATTGGACTAAGTTAAAAAAATTAGTAAAGTTCAAAGTTTGAGAAAATTTAGAGTCACAAATATTTTGTTTAACACATTGTTTATAAAGTGGCACATTGAAGTCGCCTAAAACGATTGTATTGTCAGAGTTTAAAAAATCTATTTCATTAAGAGTATTAAAAAGTAAAGAGAAATTATCAACGGAAATGCCAGGTGGTATATAAATAAGTAATAAAACAGTGTGAAGATTATGACTAGAAATTTTCAAGGCTAATGCGTTAACGTTAATAGGGAGATTATAAACACTCGTCAAATCAAGGATAGTTGAGAAGTAGTTGCAACTTACCGCAGCGAGAACCCCTCCACCCCTTCGATCATTGCGATCATGCCTAAAGACATTAAACAGATGCACATCAAATAAATCACTAGAAGAGGTAGAGGTCCTTAGTCACATCTCTGTGAGACACAGGAGATCAAAAAATAACAAATCTTGAAGAAAACTTACACAATTCATTTTAGTATTTAAGCCGCGAACATTTTGATACAAAATATGAAGATTTAATTTTTCTACGTGGGAGGCGAATGAGGCGTTGATACAGGATGCGTTGCCATCGTAGAGATTATTGCAGGTGATCCCTGACGATATACTAGCTTGAGGTTGCTCTCTCCTTGAGCTGTGCGATCCTGCAACTCTTTCTTCAAAGCATGATACTCCTGTTGTTGCTGCTTGGTGCGATAGGGTGCAATGACAAGCGATTGGAGATTCTGTGGGAGATAATTTGTCACATTAAGATGCACAAAAGTTTCTCTCAAAATTTTTGGAGACGATAAGTCAGAAAAAATTACTTTCAGAGGTCTTAGTTGAGAAACAGTTTGAGAAGGAATACCAAGACGTGTGGTTTTAAAGTCACGGTTCACAGAAGCTTGAGGACATAGTTCATAGATCATAGAGAGAATTAGAGAGGTGTCAAAATTGTTCAGATCATGAGAATTATTAGACGATGGTTCTTTCAAGCCAAAAACAATGATGTTGAACTTACGAGAGAACCGTTATTCCCATTCACGAAGAATTGAAGGCGACGCTGAGCGCTGGTAAGATTCATTGTGGTTATTCTCAGATTGGAGAACTTCAAGGTCATCGATACTAGCAACGATGTTGGAAATTGTTGTTTCACAAGACGAAATTTTAGAATCATGGTGTTGAACCTTATGAGACAGTGTATTCAAGGACAGTTCAAGTTTTCTGTAGTCATCAGAAATACTATTTCTCACTAACTGAAATTCTTCTTTGATGAAGATACGTAGTTGATCCATAAACATTGACTCCTGAGTACCAGCTGCAGAGGTTGACGGCGCAGTCCCAAGAGGTTCCATAGCAGGTGCAAAAAAGGTTTGAGAGGTAGGTACTTGTGTAACAGAAGAAGATTTGGGATCACAACACTTTTTAAAACCAATTCCGGGTATGAAAGTAGCTCTAGTAGCATATTTGGGATGATAAGCTTTATTACACCCTGGGCACAAATTAGCTTTGATAACTTTGTTTTTACAATATGCGCACAAAGTGGCAGAGGTAGAAGACAGTTCAATAAACTCAAGATCACTGATAAAGTTTACAGTACATAATTTTGATACTTCACTGGCCTGAGTCATGGTTACTAGACAGAGGTTGTATCCTAGACAAGGACAGAAACGATGTATCCATACACAATAGATGACGTAGGTGACAAAGAGAATACTCAGCTTAGATAAAGGAAGAGTAATAGATAATACTATCTGACCCAAAAATATATGACATTTCAGATTATCAATCGAATATTATAAAAAATTGATTGTGTTATATCATTAACACACCAACGTAATTTTACCAAATGAAGCAGAAATGGCAAAAATCAGACACATGGTAGTAGATAAGATGTCAAAAATGTAACAGGCACAAGAGTTACACTATAATAAAAATCGCATAGAGCACAAACCACGTTGGGATGAGCCGTGTAACTTTTAAAAAAATCAGCTCCGGAGTGTCACAGAACGTCACAAACAGTTTTGAATTAGCAGCGGAGCACTCATAACAACGGCCTCGACAAAATTTTTTTTTAAATAGTCACTCATTACTGTAAAAATGACTCAAATTCACGGAGCAGGTACTGAGCGCGTCACACAAGCAATCGCCATTTTTTTGAAAAAATGTTATAACTTTTGTTAAAATTAATATTTTTGAATGGGGTTTGGCTGTAAATTTAAGTTACGTGAATACCTAACAGACTGCAAGATTTAACTTCCTTCCCTGGAGCCGTTTTTAAGTGATGCCCAAACAAAATATTGCGGTCATACATACATACATACATACAAACATACATACTCTTTTAAACCAGCATTTTTGGAATTTTTACTACTTGAAACGAAAAAATAAACACTAATTTACAATTTCTGTGCAATGTACAGACAAAACTCTGATTTTATTAATATAGATTATATTGTTTTTTTTCAAGATTTGCACAAATTGAGCAACAGAATTACAACTTTTTCTTCATTTTGCAACTTCTCGAGGTCAGTGAATCCATGTACTAATAACAAACTAAAAATAATAATCCTTACAATTGTTCAAACAAACGATATTGTATATTCTCAACTTTTTATGAAATACAGCTACAGAAATACAACTTTTTTTTAAATTTTGCCTCTTTTGAAGGCCTATAAAGACAAGTATGAGCAACAAAATTAGAAACTCAATTTTAACAATTGTTTAAACAATTGAATAATTTTTATTTCTAATTTTTCATTAAATAAAGCTAGAAAGATCAATAAGTGTCAATCAATTTATAAACGAAAATTCAACGAACTTCTTTTTCCTATATATAAAATCAGCAGTGTTATTCGTGCTATTGGCTACATGCCATGAAAATGTAACGCGTGCTATTGGCCAGTCCTATATAGCGTTATGATTGCATTGTCCAGTCCTATATAGTGTTATAATTGTTATTGGCAATATGTCATAAAAGCCTAATGTGTGCCATTGGGCAGTTGGATGTAAATGTCGTCTGCCATAGGCCAGTTAAATGTAAGTAATGCCATTATCGATTCATTCATTGGATCGTAGTTAGTTTTGTTTCCGCAACTTCTATGTTGTATTGATTGTCACGAGCTTAGTTTTGCTTAGTAGCGTTTGCAGTTTTGTTTAAAAAGTGATTGATATGTATGTGAAAAGTGATTCGTAAGTGAGGTATCCGTGTCGAAATAGCCCGAGTTTGCCCAAATAGAAGTTGGTTTCTGGTCAAGGGCTAGAAGAACTAATTTTTTTTAAAATGAAAACATCAGAAATAGTAAGGAGCTGGTTGGGCTTAGTGTATCTAAAGCTTAACTGAATTTTTCCGGTCTCAAAATGTGAAAATAGACTTCTCAGCAGTACCCAAGTACCCAACTGATGTCTATGTCATTTCCGGTCAACTTCTCCAGGAAAGTATATCTTAAAATGGGAAAAGTGACTACTATGAAGGAGCTACGTACCCTACAGATGTCCAGTTCATTTTTGGCTAATTTTCTCAGGGAAGTTAACCTCAAAATGTGAAATTGAACCACTCTAAATAAACAAACATAAGTTTAAATGTTTTAAATATGAAGACCAAACGTCTCAAAATGAGACATTTGTTTTTGCAGTGTCGGTATGTTATTTTATTCAGAGTTTTTACTTTCACATTATGAGGTTAATTTTACTGACAAAGTTAACCGGAAATGAAATTAACATCGATTGGATCCTTAGGCGCTAACTGCTTTGCATTAATTCCGAGGTCGGAATTTTTTTCTCATCGAAAGAACAATATTCCCTGAGCTTAACTTCAAGTATGCCACCTCGAGGGTTGGTAACTTTCTCCGATATTTTGATAAAAGTGGTAAAATTTCGTACCGAAAGAATCTCATAATTTAGAGCATTAACTAAAAAAATGCTTCTTACTTATTTTATACAAATTAAAATTATCTATCGTTTTTGTTTGCAACATTTTCTTCTAAGATTTATATTTCTTGATTTATAATGTATAATTTCATAAACCATAGGGGTAGAAAATCGTTTCTTTGCAAATTTTGCGACTATTATGCGATTTTCAACAAAAATAGGTATTATAAAAGTTAAAGGTAATAAAATAATAAACAAATTTTTATTTAACTTTTTGGTTCTTCGATAATTAAGAAGCGCTGCAGAACACACTGAAGTAAGTAATCACTACTTGCGTATTTTTAAGTTGACACAATAATCCAGTAGTCAACCGAAGGTTCTAAATATGTTCTTTAAACGTTCTTTTATGTCCACTAACGTTGAGGAACATTGCACTTTTGTTCCCATAGCGTAATAAAAACATGTTTAAAACGTTTGAGAAACGTCTTTTGTCTGGTCCAGAATGTCTTAAGTAAAAAAAAAAGGAAAAAAGTCTTAAGTAAAAAAGTCTTAAGTAAAAAAGTAAAAAAATTATTAGCCAATCATGCTTAAATTCGAAGTATTTATAGTGCGTACAGATGGTAATCTTTGGTGATTTTTTTTGTCCAATATTTTCCGAGTGGGAGGGGGGTAATCTTTCTGGGTTTTACGGTACAACGCAAATTTTAGTAATTTTTTTATATTTAACAATAAATTAAAAATTTTTTGCTACTATCAGTTTCGATAGAGTTTTTCATGGTTTTTCGATTGGTGATATGTATATAAAAAAATAAAATTTTGTTGGTCAAAAAAATATATATAAATACCTCAATATTAATACCTCGAGTTTAAGCATGATTGGCTTAAACTTAAATATGAGTGTGTCTTGTTTACTCATCTTTTTTTACATCACCTAATAAATAACGCGCAAACATTTGTCTATTGTTTACGACTATTTAAAATCTATAACGCCAACCAGTATAGAAGCAGAAAGAGCGTTTTTAGCAGCAGGATACATTTGTAGTTCCTTAAGAAGCAGGTTGGGGGACGAAACCATTAATATAATATGTTTTTTGAGATCAGAATTTATTTATTAAATCATGCACTTACACGCAGAAAAAACCATGAACGCGGGAAAAATTCCAAAAACACTGCGGGATCCCGCAGGATTGTTACCGGATCCCGCAAATGATTATAATATTCCCCACCTCGCTAAATGGTTAGAAAGAGGGCACGGAGAAGTTAGCTATTACCTTACACAGGCGCTAACAGGTCACGGTTGTTTCAACGAGTACTTGAAACGTTTTAAATTAAGAAGAGAGAGATCGTGCTCCTATTGCGACGCCCCCGTGGACACCGCGGAGCACACCCTCTTTGTTTGTAAACATTGGGAGGAGAAAAGGCAAGATATGCTTCGGGTGGTGGGCACTGAAGTCACCCTCGAAAACATAATTGACCTTATGTTGAGAAGTGTGGACTCGTGGCAGCACATTGATTCCTTCATTACCCAGGTAATGAAAATCAAGGATTTTGATGGATGCAGGAAAAGAAATCAGGGTTAATCTGAAGACATTGGAAGGTAAGAAGATCATGGAAGAAATCCGTATAGAATCCTCTACCTGACACCACTTCGAAATTAGCTGATGATCGGAGGGGGTTCTTATCCCCCTCGATTCTTCGGCTGATCGACATCTAATGCTGGGCTGAAGGATCTATGGGTATGGGTGGAGTTAGCACTCGGCGATGTTGGTTGCTTAGCTCAATCGTCCCGCTGAGGGTTAAATACTCCTGTAAAGCGAGGAACGTTTAATGGGTATTACTCAGAGACAAACTTACGGGGGAATATTTATATTCCCAAGTAAACTATTCTCTGAACTCGAATCCCACACACGGGAGGTGCCCTCTTTAAATGATGCCTGCATCATTCATTGTAAGGTGCTTCTTATGGTGCGTAAATGCATTTTCCAAACCTCGTAAGAAAAAAAAATAAAAAAAAAAATATTCGAGAAATAGTTATGACTCCATTTTCTTCATTTTTACCGCTCTGGGCCAGGTCCCACTTCACGCCAATTTTGGCGTTTCACCGCCGAAGTCGTTAAATACGTCCTTTATTTCCTTCTATGTCTCAAAATTTATTCTTACAACTTTGAAACTATAGTCACTTGGAAAATTCTTTAACATGAAGAGGAAGAGTCACTTCTTCTATCCGGGCCCTCAATTTTTCTTCAAAGAAATTGTAAAAACCTAAAAATTTTATTTTGATCAAAGTTTTGGTGCTATATCCTCCTTTTCATTGTTATTTTAGAATCTGTTCTGAAAGTGACAGTTTTAGGTTAGGCATTAATGCGTTAACGTCCCACTATTTGCTTTTTACATTTCTATAATGAAATAGTACAGAGGCGCGCATTGCGCGCCCTTTCTTCTTCTATTACGTTTTAAAATGCAAACTTTTTTCTTAAAGAATATCTTTCTCTATGGCATGAGAATAACGATTATAACGCTGTTAAAAAATTGTAAACAATCTAAAAGTAATTATTGTCATAGCAGAGCGAAACGTAAAATTAATATATGATTTTAACAAACTACTAGAACTAAGAAAAGACGCGCGCTTCGCGCCTCTGTACTATATTTCATTAGAGAGATTTGAAATCCTATTCACCTAGTGAAAAAATAACGATAGGCCAAGACTTTGCTCAATATTGGTTGCCAAGGCTTCCAATACATCATGGAATTTTGGTCCAACATTAATTCACTGATTATCCTTTAATACTGTGATTTACAATTTAAGAAAATTCGTAACTGACATTATTGTAAAATTCGAGAGTTTCCAACATTTTTTAGAATTAAGTGGAATACCATGTTGTTATTTTGATTATCAACATAGTTACATATTATAAAATACTATTTCTTTAATAGGATTAATTATTTCAATTTTAAGAATTAATTTATTAATCTCTTATGGTTCCGTACGCAACAAGTGTACGCACTGAACACTATTGAAGATACCTTGTCAATTTTCGTCTACCTCCTTCCTTCTAACCACTAAAGTTGCAATTGCCCGTAATTTAGTTGTCCGATTTTTTAATTTTCTGTACTTGTAGGGGAGAGTCGCTAGTTGTGAGACGGGTTTTATTTTTGTCCTTTAAATTGAAAATAGGTAAACGAAATCGTAAATAAAATACACCGTTCAAAAAGTAACTTAAATACGCAACTTTTATTCATAGAAAGTGTAGTGTTCAGATGAACTCGAAAAATTTTATGATCAATTTTCCGAGCACATCTTTTTAGTCAAAAAGAAAAAAGGTGTCCAGTTGTGAGACACTTATAAAAAAATGCTAAAATTTAAAAAATTTGGCATGAAACATTATGTTTAATATAAATAACTAAATATATTGATAATACATATCATATATACATATAATACATATCATATACTAAAAGAAAATATTTATTCTTTAAAATATGAGTATCAGTTTTCTTTATCGAAATCGATGTCGCAATGTAGGCAAATGAAATAACTTGTGCGCATGTTCCCACACTTTAAATAATTGTTGTGTTATCAAATGTACGTAACGAACTAAACTGAACAGAGCGCTTTATGCTGCATAACGAAAAATATAGGCTATTCCAGATAAGCGGCGCCACCGTCTCACATCTGGTGACTTGCTGTGTCTCACAACCTGAAATTGGCGCTATTTTGAAAAAGGAAAAAAAAAATATTTCTAACTGTAGATTGAAACAATGCAATATTGCATTACAAAATAGAAGGAAAATACTAAATAAAAATGCATAACATTTAGCATTTTCAATTAATTAACTTAAAAAAAAGTACTTCGCACATATTAAAAAAAAGTTTTTTAGTCGATTATCACACACAGTGTTGGCATCTAACACAAACAATACATATATCCGCTTCGGTGTACACGCAAAAGTTGGCTCGTATAAAAAGAAATGTTTTTATGTATACCAATCAGCCTTTTTATATTTCGGGTTAAAAAAAATGGACTGTCTCACAACTGGAGCCGTCTCACAACTGGCGACTCTCCCCTATCTATAAGAATTTATAATTACCTGAATTTGCATTTGTCATAACTTTAAAATCACCAAACTCGCATTTGCAAAAACATGTGAATCGAAGAAATTGCATTTGTTAAAAGTTTTAACTTCTTGAACTTGTATTTGTCCGAACTTCCAAATTCCTGAACTTGCATTTGCCCGAACTTTCAAATCATTGAACTTGCATTTGTCAAAACATTGAATTACTCGAAAGTGCGTTTGTCTCAACTTTGAAATCACAGAATTTGCGTTTAGCAGAATATTCAAGTTCACAAATTTATAACTGTCAGAACTTCTAAGTCCCTGAATTTGCATTTTTCGAACTTTGAAATCACCGAACTTACATTCGCCCGAATTTTGAAATTTCTGAATTTCCATTTTTCGGAACTATGAAATCATCCAACTCACGTTTGGCCGAACTCTTAAGTCTCCGAACTTGCATTTTGACGATTTTTTAAATCACCGAAGTTGCATTTCTCAAAATGTCAACTCTCCGTACTATCATTTGTCAAACTCCTTAACTCACCGACTACGCAGGTCACCGAATTTTTAGTTGCCCGACTCTCGGAAGTAGGCTTTTTAAACGAGTCTTCTGATTGGCTGGTAATGTTACTGGGAAATCTTCCAGACAATTAGACACTCATTTAGAAAGCCTACTTTTCAAGGGTCAGGCAAATGCAAATTCAGTGACTTGTGTAGTTAGTGAGTTAAGAAGTATCACAAATGACAGTTCGGGGAGTTGAATGTTTTGGCAAATCCGAGTTCTGCGATTAAAAAGTTCGGCCAAACGCAAGTTCGGGGATTTAGAAGTTTGGATATATACGAGTTCGAGGAATTAAAAATTTTAACAAATGAAATTTCGTAGATTTAAATGTTTTCGCAAATGTGAGTTTAGTGATTTTAAAGTTATAACAGATGCAAAATCGGGAAATTAAAAGTTTGAACAGATGTAAATTAGGGGATTTACAAATTCTAACAAATGCAAGTTCAGAGATTTATAAATTCGGACAATTAAATTTCAGGCAAATGCAAGTCCGGTCAATTGGGTTTTGGAGGAAATAAATGCGACCTATGCCTATGCGGTGCGCTTTAAAACTGTCTGATAAACAGTCTCTTCTCTGGTTCTGGGGAGATCACTGTCTTGGATTTCAGAAATTTACAGTATGGATTGTTTTCGTTTGGACCTTAGGCACTCAGCTAATTTCGAAGGTTTAATTTTAAAAATTATCTTTGCTCAACTAAGACTTTTAAATGTACACACAAATATAATTGCTATCAATAAAATTAAATTTCGGTTACCAAAGCGGGAAAGTTGTATGTTTGGCTATACACGGAGGGAGGACTTTTACAAATTTTTGATAGTTTGTCCACATTTCAATACATTAAGGTATTAGTCGCGTAAAATGATTTTCGTCAGATTTTTTTTAAACTTTGTATCTGTATTCATGACGTATTTATCTATGAAATGAGATCTATCCTATTAATTTTGACCACTTCTGAGCTTCAAAATATTAATTCAAAGTTTATACCTTTTACATGCAATAGCACAAAATGCATGTAAAAAATGTCTCTTATATTCAATTATAAAAAAACAAGTCGTCCGTTTTTCAAATAAAACTACTAAGTTACACATTGAGATAAAATAAATCCTTTAAAAAGAAATTAATTTTATTGACCACGCCGTATAAAAAATACAATAATTTAAAAATTCATAATTTTTCATTTTCACATGGTTTCATTGAAAAATGTCGAAAACGTGTGAGCAATACATCACGATAACTTATAGTACCTGACTCAAAATCGTTAAAATTACATATATTACATTAGAAGAGGTCACAAGGAAGCAAGTGAGTTGATATAAAAGTTAATTTTATGTTCTTTTTATTTTGCGGGAGTTTTGCGGAAGCATTTACGCGACTAATACCTTAAGATATTTTGATTTCCCTCAGCATCTGACGTGCTCCGATCATAAATCCTTTTGAAAAAATACTTTATCAGGATTATCCGATTCATCGGACAATCATTTTGTTAAATTTGTTTTGCAAATGTTTTCAGAAAGTGCAACCAGATGCGGCTACTTATTTGTAAGTTAATTGCATCTATTTTCGGGGTACTCGAATTTTATATTCTTTCGTAATCTTTTGCTGATTTGTGTAAAATGTAACTTTGTGCAGTCGACGCTCGATAATTCGAAATTGAAACGCCTGTACTGTAACTTCAAATTATCGAAATTTTCGAAGTATCAAATTTCGAATTAAAAAGCATAAAATTATAGAAAACTACAAGAATTTCGAATTATCGAAATTATTCCAGTTTTTATTACGTACATGATACAATATGATTAAGTTTTCTTTAAATAATTTGTTATTTTGGTTTGAGTTTTTTTCTGACGAATTTCCATTAATAATGTAAATTCTTCCAATGTTTGCAATGCAAATAAAATAGAATCAGATACGTTCTCTTGACCTGCAATAAATAGTTTCAATTTTTCAACGCAAGCTGATGCCTGTGGAACTGTAGGGATTTCTTTATTTTCTATTGCATCTTCTTCTTCCTCTTCTTCTTCATCTTCATGTTGACAAATTTTCTTATTTAAAACTTCAGCAACAATTTCATTATTAGTCATACTGCCAAACGTGGATAAATTTTCATCAACACTTAAATATTCATCGTATGCTACCTTTTTCGTTATATCTGACCAATAAGTGTCAATACATGTGTCATTATCTAATAAAATTGTTTCAGGCTCCACGTACGGAAAAAATCCAGCCTTAGCAAAGCAATTACTTATTGTTTCGGATTCTATTTTCTGCCAAGAAAAATTGTCAATTTCTTTAATAATTTTTCTTTTATCATTTATTGGCAGAGTTTTATATTTTATATTGGGCATAATAGAAAATCAAGATTACAATTGAACAAAACAACAAGGTTTACACGCGTACACTGAGAGACGTCGAAATGAGAACTGAAGTGAGACTGTATATATTACTTGTCGAATGGTTTAATAACGTAAATAAACACTTAGTGCTGATAAGTAACATGCGAAAGACGAAATTTCGAATTATCGAAAAACAATTTACGAAGATTTCGAATTATCGAGCGGTTTTAACATGGCTTACCATATGCATGTGCCTGTTTGGAAAGGTCCAAAAATTCGAATTATCGAAAATGCGAAAAGTTCAATTTCGAATTAACGAGAGTTTTTTACATTGGTTAAGATACAAATGGCAAACGCCTGTCCCATGACTTCAAATTACCGAAAATTTCGAATTATCGAGCTTCGAATTATCGAGCGTCGACTGTATATACAAATCAATCAGTATATATTAGAACCATGCGCCGAGGAAAATTTTAACGGCAACGGCGTTCAATTAAAAAACAACCGGCGTACGGCGGCGCCCCGGCGTGCCGATTAATACTTTTTTAAAATTCAAAATGGCTGCCCCAATATGGCGGAAGATTTTTGAAAAGTTAATTTGATTCGGTTGATACTCGATATTAACTGGTTCGTAATCAGCGCCGCCAAACACCGCTATATACCAAGTTTTATGAATTTTAATATAAAACTTTAAGATTGGTCCGACAGATATTAATTTTTTACTTTTTTTACAATATCCGCTATTTTGTCGCCGCCATATTGAATTTGATGAATTAACTAAAACATATTTTTAATCTGCCAATAGTCTGTGCTACTTTAGTAAACATTAAAAGAATGTTTTCACCGCGGAGTTAGCTCAGTTGGTTAAATACTAGACTCTGCGGTCGCGCCAAGTCCAGCTTGCTGGGTTCGCGCCCCGATGAGTCTGGGATTTTTCTGACTCGTGAGATAACTTCAGTGGAAGGTTTGACGTCGAGGAATAATGATATGCACTGTCGGTGATCGACCTGTGCAGATCACTAGAACTCGACTGTCGATAAACCGGTTGTATTCGGTGAGGTTTTTCTACAGTTTTCCCTCTCCACTGGCGAGAAAACCCAATATACCGGGTGGTCCAAACAAATGCGAGTACTCCTAATTTCAAGCCGTTCTGTAGACGCAAAAACATTTAAAAAGAATATATGCAAAGGTACAATTCTAGGAACTCCCTACGGGGGACACTCATTGGGCCAGTAAGGTCGTTAAAACGAGTGTATAATAACTAACTAAAAAAAAAAAAAAAAAAAAATGTTTTCAGGAAGAAATAATGATTATAAAACAAAAACTTGTCGATTTATCTGTACATTTTTTAAAAAAAGCCGCCATATTGGTTTTGTATTTGGATAAAAATGAAATCTGAGACCGCAAGCTTATAGAATGATCCTAAAAACGTAAAGAAACCCTATTCCCATATTTAAAAAAAAATGTTTCTACTTGCAGTAATATTCCACACTAAATCTTTGTCCCTTTCAATTATTTTATTTTAATCCAAATCAATTCGTTTCAAATTCAAAAAAACCCTATTAGAATTGGGATGGAATGACTCGGATTGAAATAACAGGTTTCACAAAAACTAAAATTTTGCTTCTGAATGGAACGGAAAATTTTAGAATGATTCTGAAACAATTTTTCGTCAAATTACATCTGTTTTTAGATTTGGATAAAAACTGATTAGCTCTAAGGCGAATGTCGGATCGCCTTGGAAAAATACTAATTAAAACTTATTTAAACAGAATAAAATTCAATCCCATACTTTCATCAGGGTAGTTGAGCTATATTTCTGTCTATTGTTATATTAAATTATAAGTAATAAATAATTAATAGTTTTTTACTACAAATTACAAAATATTTATGTAGGTGCAAAAAGTGTTCTAGTATTTTTCAAATATTGACAAAAATATTTGTAATTTGAAATATATTAATCTTATTCTGTAACTTTTATATTACAATGAAATGTGAATTAAATAAATATGAAAGGTTAGTTTTAAAAACAGTATAAAACAGGCAATGTTAATATTATTTGTTGATTTAAATTTTCAATTTTTGTACATTTATGTAGTTATACATTTTTCATACAAATAATGTATCGGGTGACTTTTATGGGTTAATCGGCTCAACTTATTACTTATTATCAAGGTCAGTTGACCACCAAATATTTTTCTACTTATTAGAAACCATAAAAAACTCATAGACTTTACAAAATATAATAATATGTTTTGGGATTAAAAATCTGAATCTAGGGTGAGTATTAAGGGTTGATCGGATCACGTCATCACTTCATATCAAAGTCAGTTGATCATTTAATAATTTTTAATTCATTAGAAACCTTTAAAAAATTCTAAGACTTAACAACAGTCAGTAAAAGGCTCTGGGGTTAAAAATCTAAATATAGAGTGTGTTTCAAGGGTTCATCAGCTTAGGTTATCACTTATTGCATTATATCAATCTCAGTTCACCACCAAATAATTTCCACTTTATTAGAACCCCTGATAAACCCCAAAAAAAACCCTGCGTAACAAGTTAGAAACCAATCTAATCAAAGTGTAAAAATGGTGTCCGCCATTTTGGATCCGCCATTTTGAGTTTTCAAAAAGTGACTTTAGATTCGTAATCAGCGACCCCAAAAACCCCCGGCTAAGGGGGTATATATACATGAAGGTGAACCAAGAAGACAAAACCCTCATGGTGAGGGAGCTTAGGACCGGCCAGGCGCTTGTGATTCGGTTGCTATCACTGAGCTGTTCAGCTCTTCCAAGGACTCACCGACTCCCAATGTCTGGCGAGTTTGGGCACCGGGGAACGAACGGGACCCCGTTAATTTGGGTACTCGCCGCTCTTTGTACTTCGTGCACTAGCTGCCTGTGCGGATAATGTGAATTCGTATTCCAAATGGGCGCTAACCATCTTTGTGAGCTGTGGACGACTTGGATTCTGGGAGGAACAATGGCTGGGGCCTGGGCGCCGAATGCGCGGCCTTAGTCAGTGGAGTGGCTAGAGGTATCGCGCACGGGGACTCTGGGACACCGGGTGAACTTCCAGTAGTATCTAATCCTACTCCTACAAGCGGGGCTCTGCAGGGGCCGAATTTTTTTCCCCAGCTATTCGTGGGAACAAAATGACTGACCCAAATACATTAAATCTCAACAATTTAAATCTTGAGACCAGCAAAAGGATATAGCGGCTGAGGCTAAGGTCCCATCTGGGGCTGAAAGTTCAAAGGTCCCTATCCCTGCAAATGGTACTGACTCACCACCTGGAGCTTTGGGCTCTTTAGTGTCTGCTGAGCCATGTGAAAAAGAAACTAACCCTACCGATTTGTCTGGAAGGCGTCTCGGAAGGAAACACTTCCCCGGTTCTGCAAAGAAACGGTGGAGGAGATTGAAGCTGGTACAGGCCAAAAAAGGAGAGACAGCTCGTCCCTCCGGTAATTTGAGTGGTTCCGCTCCTGTGATGGACGGTGATCCGGGTTTAGGGAAACCAGGCGGATCTCAGCCTACCAAGAGGTAAAGTAAGGGGGCTTCCCCTGGTGTTGGAGTGTGATGTCAATTCGCACCACACAGTATGGGGTGCTCTGATATTGATTAAAGAGGTTTGCATTTGTTGGACTATCTAATTAATACTAATTAAGACATCCTAAATACAGGTTCAACATCGACTTTCAGGACTAAGAACAGAGAGGAGGAGCTTAAGAAAGTACTGTCTGGATTTCCATGGAAAATCAGGGACACTGAGACTCTAGGTATAGGGCGGCGGAGATTTTTACGAAAACCGTTTAAACGGCCTTTGTGTGTCGTTGCGTTCCAACTAAAACTCTAGGACTACTTCCACCTGTTGATGGAATAATAAATCGGACAACCTGCGTAAGGAAACTAGGAGGTTGCTTAGACGTTCTAGATCAAGTCGCACGGAGGAAAGTTTGGCCATCTATTCCAAGACAAGGAACAACTATAGGGATGCAATCAGAAAGGGTAAGCAAGATAGTTGAACTTTCTTTTGCTCTAATATAAACAAAGGAAAGGACGCGTCCAGGCTAGATAAGTTGCTTTCTAAATACCCTGACACAATCATGGGCACTATGAAATACCCGAAGGAACTTCTCCGAGTCGGACGAGTTAACATTGGCGCACCTGATCCAGACACACTTTCCGGGCTTTCCGAGGTCTGGTAGTAGTTATCCCGTATCTTGGCCTACGGCTGGTCTTCCGAGGGCTAAATGTGGCCCTCGGAGAGGGTTGGCTAACAGGATCCAGACCACAGCCGGGATCAGGTGGGCCATTGAATCCTTTAGTCCCTACAAGTCTCCCGAACCAGCGGCATCTCTATCGTTCTCTTACAAAGGGCGGGCGAAAGTGTAGTCGGACAGTTGGTAAAGCTTGCTAGAGCGAGTTTGACTCTGGGATATGTTCCAGAGATATGGAGGGGTACGAAAGTGATTTTCATACCTAAAGTAGGTAGAATTGTTTAAACCTGACTGAAGGACTTTCGACCGATAAGCCTAACATCTTTCGTCTTAAAAACAGTAGAAAGACTAGTTTTAGGGTCATCTAAAAGTTAAGGGTTTTACTATTGGGGTTTTTATGGATATTGAGAGGGCCTTTAATTACACCTCCAGAGGTGTTATACGAAGGGCTATGCACGTCCATAGAATTTCAGGGACAATCGTTGACTGCACCTGCCACATGTTAGGCAATAGGAACCTTATAACGGGAAAAGGAGATACCTTCTATACCGTTTTCTCGGTATAAAACAATCCTAGGGGATGAGAGCATTAAAAAGAAAAAAATTTTTGTTTTGGACCACCCTATTCACTATCGCATTGTTGTTTGGTTTTTAGTAAATCCTTCATAAGGGTAATTTAATTAAACGTACACCAATTTAATATAAAGATCTCATATTTTAGAACATAAACCTTCGAATAAAATTTAATATCAAAATGACCTCAAGGTTAAAAAATAATATATAGAATATAAATCTTGATTGCTTTAACTGAATTGAATCATTATAAAAATGTCTATTCTCAATGGAGACAGACTTGTATTATATACTGTTGGAAAAAGTTAAATCCTTTCACAAAACTTCTAAATGAAGCGATGCAAATAAACCGTTCGCGGGAAAAACGGTTAAAGTCGGAAATAGCTATTTTAAGAAATCTTAAATTTAAGATTCATTTGTAAGTTATAAGTGATTTAATATATTATTATCAGCATTTTCATTTCAGCACCAAAGGATAATTATCGGTCAACAAATTTCAACAATAAAAGCAAAAATTTTTGTATTATTATTAATTTAGTAAATAAACAATCGAAGACTGACTTAAGCCGTTTTTCGAAAGATAGAGTAAAATATTAAAAAACAAACGTATTTAACCCGGCGAGCGTAAGGTGAAACTTCGTAACACGGAGCGTATGGTAGGGTATAATTACCCTGTAAAGATTTTCTACTTGTATATTAAAAAAAACCTTGAAATCTTGGAAACTTTTTACTATATTTGTTTTATATTATCTATTTATGCAATTTATTGATGTTATGATAAATTTTTATTTGTTTAAACAATTTATTATTGCAAAATTGTAACAATTCCAAAACCATTATAGAGAAAAGTGAATTTCTATAAACTTGTAAGCTTTTATTGGCATTACTTATTATTAAATAATTAAAATAGATAAGAAATTAAGTTAAATTGATTACAACAGTTATTTAACATTGTTTAAACAAATTATTGTTGTTATTTATTTACTTTTTTCTCACTGCACCTAGAAAGGTGCAGTTTTTTTCATTTTTTACAATTTATGAAGCTAAGTATAATAAACGACAAATATTAAGCTTCATAAATTGTAAAATTAGAAAAAACTGCATCTTACTAGGTGCAATGGGAAAAAAGTTAAAAATAACAACAATTATTTGTTTAAACAATTGATAAAATTGCGACTCAACATTAATATTTGTCGTTTATTATAATTAGCTTCATGAGTTGTAAAATTAGAAAAAAACTCCATCTTTTTAGGTACAATAAAAAAAAAGTTAATAGATAACAACAATTATTTGTTTAAACAATCTTAAATAATTGTTGTAACAAATTTAGCTTAATTTTTGTTTTGTTTTAATGATTAAATACTAAGTAATGTCAATAAAAGCTGAAAAATTTATAGGAATTTGCTTTTCTCAATATTGTCTTTAGAATTGTTTTAAATTTATAATAATGAATTGTTTAAACAAATGAAACATTAATCATAACAATAGTAAAATACATTATTTACCTTTAGTTAACAATTATAATTAATTACCCTAATGATTTTAACTGTTTTTTACAATATGCGAAAAACAAAACTCTTGGTGTATTTTAAAGTCAGCGTACATGTGTTCACAATTGTTATAAATAAACAATAAGAAATGTAAAAAAATATTTTTTTTCTAATCGTTATTGCTTTGTTACCATGCCCCGTGCAGCTATTAAAATTTACAGAGAAATTTATCAAGACAAATTCAAACTATTGAGAAATAAATATTTCACAGGGTACATTTTACCCTTCCTTACGCTCGCCGGGTTAATAAAAAATAGTTAAATATAATATGTAACAAATAGTTTTCTTTAACTTTTTTAAAGTCTTTGTTAAAAATGTATAAATATGAACAGTTTTATATGGGAAATAACATGGGTTTTACACAACATTAAAAAGAATTCTGGTAAACCCATAACCCATTAACACCCTTGCTTAGGAAAAAATTTATATCAAAAAAGTAAATACGGAAAAGAGGTCCGTTGACCAAATAATGATTTTTGACATTAAAAATTGTTTAAAAATAATTTGTTTAAACAATTTGTTATAAACAAAAAAAAACTAAAGATTATGAAAAATAAACAGCGCCATTTGATTGTACGCAAAAAATTACGAAAGGAATATGTGTGACATTTTTTAATTTTTCACTCCATTTGTTATAAAAAATCAATAAATAATAACAATGACCACTTAAACCAATCTTAGCCAATGCTTAAAGAAATGTTGATATCAAAAATGTGAATTCGGGAAAGAGGATCTTGGACAAAATTAATAAGGCTCCTTATCATTAAAAATTGTTTTAAAAAACAGTTGTTTATAACAAATTGTTTAAACAATTTTTATTTTCAAAAATCATTATTTGGTCAACAGTCCTCTTTTCCGTATTCACTTTTTTTATATCAACATTTCTCTAAGCATGGGCTAAGATTGGTTTAAGGTCATTGTTATTGTTTATTGATTATTTATAACAAGTGGAGTGAAAAGTTAAAAAATGTCACACATATTCCTTTCATAATTTTTCGCGTAAAATCGAATGGCGCTATTTTATTTATCGTAATTTTTAGTTTTTTTCTATTTGTATTTAACAAATTGTTCAAACAAATTATTTTTCAAACAATTTTAATGTCAAAAATCATTGTTTGGTTTACGGTCCTCTTTCCCGTACTCACTTTTTTGATAACAATTTTTCCCTAAGCATGGACGTTAATGGGTTGATATTCATTGCGCTTGTGTTGTTTGATTCTTGGTTATTGTTATGTTATTGTATCTGCAAAAGTCAAAATGTTTTTATAAAATTCTCGATTGATTGGAATTAGAAAACGAGTGAGAGACAAAAGATCAGAAGAGTAATTCATCATTGATAATATCTTTGTAATCTATATTTCGAACGTCAACACGCGGTACATATACACGAAGTGCGACCTACACGGAAACAAATAATTTTTTAAATATTCATGAACTTTATACTTGAGTTTGGGACAAGGAAGGTATTAAACATACCATTTACCTGTAGATTGGTGATTTAAATGATATATTTTAAAATCTGAAACAGAAAAATCCGAAACTGGGAAACTCGAACTCGCGACCTCTCACTCTAAAGCAGCCCGCTGTATCCACTGGGCCACTGACGCAGTTACGAGTCTCTACATATGCGTTATATACTAGCAACGGCTTGCAGTGCGCTTCAAGACAGTGGGCTTGAGGCCATGCCTCCTAATGTATAAAAGTCAGGAACCGGTTCAGTAGTATTTACTGAAATATAAAGTGCTGAACCATATTTTAGTTTCTACATTACTGTTTTGGGGTTTCTTCTGAATTTTCGTTAATTGTTAATAAAAGCTCATCAAGAATCGTCAAATTTTCTCTATTGCCCCAAACTTAGAAATAAATTCCGTACTTATTCATGAATATTTTTTTTCCGTATAGGCAAGCTGCGTCGCGTCGTGACGTTTGGCTGGCGCGGCGTGAACTTCAAAATTCGAATTAAAACAAAAAATTTTTTTTACTAACTCTGCCTTAACGCGTAAAGGAAAAGCTTAAGGTTGCTACCCTTTACCTTTCTTGATCATAATTTGTTATTAAATTAACATATACTTAATGTCAACATAGCATTCGCATTGGAAAAAGGAACTAAAAAGCCAGAACCCTTAAACAAAAGTCATTCGAATTCTTAAAAAAAAAAAAAAAATTACACCAAATTTTAAAAACTAGCTACAATTGACCTCATGAATTTTAGCTTAAAAGTTGCCACCCTCTGGAAAAGTTGCAGAAAACATAAAAATTCAAATAAAAACACTAGATTTATAAAATTTATAAAAATTTATTTAAATTTACTTTTAAAACCCTTCATTTTTCGCTGGAAGAAAATTCTAAACATTAAAGACACATAAAAAATTAATGTTATAAGAAATGAAAAAACAATACGGGGAGGAGTATCAACCAGCAAGCCAAAAAAGGGGTCAACTTACACTTTTGAATTAATTTTCAAATTAATTGAAAAAATTGTAAATTACTGAGATACTTGAAAGTATTAAAGAAAGACATGTCTGACTATGAAAGTGACGCAACGAAGGGCAAACATTTGTCTATGCTTTATGACTATTTAAGTCTATTTAGTGTAGAAGCAAAAAAAAGTATTTTCAGCAGCAGGATACACTTTGAGTTCCTTAAGGGGGCTATTCTGTATGACGAACCGTTTTTAAGCGTTTTTTCGGGATTGATATAATATTTTTAATTAAATGAATAAGGCAGATTGCAGATTATACTTCCAATATCAATAAATACTTAAATTCACATATATTTTCTTTCTTGATCACAAAAGTAATTAATTAATTAATTAATTTTCCTTAACACAAGGAGCGTTTTAAAAACATTGCAAAAAATTACCATTTTATATTTTGTTTATGGACTGTTTGACCCTTACGTATGTAATTAAAATTTTATTTGATGATTAATTTTCCGAGCGGTCATGATTTCTCTACAACGCGTTAACAGATTTCGTTCAAATTTATAGGGCATGTTTAGCACATGTATTGCTATAGCCGGAACTAGGATAGTTAAAAAATGTTAAGTCGTTTTTTTTATATACGACAAAATAGACACAAAAAACCATGTTTTTTTTAAATTTCAAAACCATGATAAAAATTCAATTTTTTTAATATTTACAAAATATCCTAGTTCTGGCGATAACCACAGCATCACAGATTAAAATAATATTTCATTTTTAGATTTTAATTCAGCCAATTAGTCTAAATCATGGTGGCCGATGGACAACTTTTTTATCTCCAAAGCTACTTTACAGTGTTATAAAGCGTCCAGATTAAAGTATTTTTAATTCAAAAAATTTATATTGGTAGTTAAAATGTTACTAAATATATGGAAAAAATCGAAAAGAATTCATGGTTCTAAAAAAATCCCGAATAGCGCTAAAAAAGGGCCGGTCACAAGGGGTGACTCTCTTAAGCAATATCTAAAGAAGATTGAAAAATCGACAAAATATCAAGGTGCTAATGTACCGAGGTACTAAATAGAGTGGCAGACGGGAACACGCAATCGCATCGCTATCGCTGACACCATCAACTTGTCACAAACCAGAAAATTTATTTTTGATATGTCTATTAATTTTTAAGAGAAAATTGTTGCTGAAAAACCAAGCCTTCATATTTTAGAAAATTGATATAAAAATCAAACCTTCAATAAATATGAGGAAAAGTTATATTAAGAATAATTACATTAAACCCTTAAATAATTTATATTGATTTTTTTTTAATAAACAAAATCATTACAGGGCCTATGAATTATTTAAAGATAATTATTTCTATAATAACCTTCTCAGGTTACCTTGATAAAACTTAATATTACCAACCGAGAAAAAGGCTCGTCGGCGCTTACAATTGCATCCGTTGGGCTGACGTGCAATATTTAAAGGTACGGTCACACCTCGACAACTGCCTGCCTGCGCAGGCAGCCGATATGAGATAACAGAGGACAAAAATAGAAATTTGAATTTTTTCTCTCCCTTTATCTCATATCGGCTGCCTGCGCAGGCAGGCAGTTGTCGAGGTGTGACCGTAACTTCAGAGTTTTCCGAGTTTGAAGTGTAGAGATGCACTTGCACAGTGGGATCCAATATGGCGGAAGAAATACGGAAATTGTCTTTCAATGTTCATGAAATTGGGTTTCTGGGGGTTTTTGTGGTCGCTGATTACGAATCTGAAGTCTGTTTTACAAAATTCAAAATGGCGGATCCAATATGGCAGACGAAAGACTAAAATTGTCTTTCATTGTTCATGAAATTGGATTTCAGGGAGTTTTTGAGGTCGCTGATTACGAATCTGAAGTCTGTTTCACATAATTCAAAATGGCAGATCCAATATAGCGGACGAAATACTAAAATTTTATGTTAATGTTCATGAAATTGCGTTTCAGGAGGTTTTTGAAGTCGCTGATTACGAATCTGAAGTCGGTTTCACAAAATTCAAAATGGCGGATCCAATATGGCGGACGAAATACAAACATTTTATTTTAATGTTCATGAAATTGGGTTTCAGGGGGTTTTTGAGGTCGCTGATTACGAATCTGAAGTCTGTTTTACAAAATTCAAAAAACCGGATCCAATATGGCGGACGAAATACAAAAATTTTATTTTAATTTCTATGAAATTGGGTTTCAGAGGGTTTTTGAGGTCGCTGATTACGAATCTGAAGTCTGTTTCACAAAATTCAAAATGGCGGATCCAATCTGGCTAAAATATTACAAAAATTTCATTTTCATAATCATGAATTTGTGTTTCAAGGAAGTTTTGAGGTTGTTTATCATGAATCTAATGTGTGTTTCTGTTAGGATAATGAAATAGCTATGATTGTAATTTTCTTTATCTTCTTATTTTAAATGTTCGCGCGTGATTTGCATTGTGATTTCGTTCTTGGCCTTTGTGCCTGCGCGACGCCATACACGACGAGAAGAAAGAGAGAGAAATTAGATTTAACTAAACTGTTGCGTCGTTAACGTCGCCATGACACTTATTGTTACTTTCGACGTAATTATTTTATTGTAATTTTGCGCCTAGCATTTTTTACGAATCTATCTTTTGATTATAACTAAAACGCGTCCTTATACGCATCAAATAGTTAATTTATATGTTTGAATAAATCTTGTATTTGGTGTTTCTGAAACCTTTTGTGACTCATTTTAAACTACAACACTGTGATCACGCGATGCGTGATGATCCTGAAACCATTTAACCACATTATATCAAGAATTCCTTAACAAATTGGCGATCCTGCCAGGATCAACAGTGTTATCTATCAATTAATTGTGCATTATAACATTCGTGGGAAAATTTGACGCAATAATTTGCGCATTGTGTTGTTTCTCAAATGTGTGGTTATAACCTTCAAAGTTAAAAAAAATAAAATAAAGTAACTCTACAAATATTAAAGTGCTTGTTTTCTACGTGAAATAGTGATGTGTCGAAATTACAATCTTCCATAAGATTGATTTACCGGATTTCTAAGTGTGCTGAAACAATAAGTCACTAGATTCACAATGGTTACCTTTGAACAACACATGGCTGTTCAATTCCAAGACTTTCAATCAATTAATCGTCATGTTGAATATTTAAATAATTTGCACGAAACACGTCGAACAATTACCATACTTCGAAATCGTTATCTTCTAATTGATAGCTTATGGAAACGCTGTCGGGAACGCCATGAGATCCTAACTCAAATAGCTATATCGGAAAGGTTGCTGAATGATAGATACTTCACGGAGAATACTTTTGGCAATAACGAACTTGAAGTCTTCGAACATCTAGACAGGTTTGATGAAATGGTTCAAAACCTTTAACCTCAAGGTAGTTATTTTGCGTCGCCTCTACAGTCCACTCCTGGTGTCAACGAGTCAGCTTCGCAGCAACCATCAGCCTCTGTTGTAAAACTGCCGCGGATAAATTTACCCATATTTTCAGGTCAGTTTTCCGAATGGCAGTCATTTAAAGATTCCTTTACGTCTCTTGTGATTAAAGATAATTTAATTAATGATTTATCTAAATTGCATTTTTTAAAGAGTTCAGTTCGCGAGGAAGCGTTAGATTTGATTTGTAATATTCAAATAACGTCAGATAATTTTAGAGTTGCTTGGGATCTTTTGGAATCCAGATATGATAATAAACGTGCTATGGTTACAGCACATATAAATACTATTTTTTCACTCGAGCCGTTAAAAAAAGAGTCTGCTTCTGGTCTTTTACATATTCACAATACGGTTCAAAAGCATCTTGCAGCTCTAAAAAATCTCGGACGTCCTACAAGCGAATATAGTGACATTTTAATTAATCGCGTGATTTATTTACTTGATCCTAAAACACAGCGGGATTGGGAGCTGAGCCTTGCTGCTTCTAGTGAATGTCCAGACTATTCTGAATTAGAAGATTTTTTACTTAAAAGAATTCGCGTGTTAGAAGCAATACCGGTATTAAACGCAACGTCAGCTTCCAAACCCAGCTCGAATACTAATTTAAAATCTGACAATAAATCAAAGCGTCCAAATGTTAATATACACATGACTTCCACAAAGGATGAAACTTGTTTTCTGGGTAAAGGCAATCATTTTTTGTATAATTGTTTAAAATTTCAGGAAAAGTCTATTGCCGAAAAGTATGACTTTGCTAAGTCTAAAAAAATTTGCACCAATTGTCTGCGTTACCAACATAAAGTCAGTGAGTGTAAAAGCAAATATACGTGTCTAACATGTAAAAAGAGACATCATACGGTGCTTCATCGATCAGTACCAGCTGACTTAGGATCAGATGATGGATCTCAGCATGAGAGTAGCGAGCAAACTACGGGACTTCAAGTAGCTAATCCCCTTACAATTCAAACACATTACTCTTTTACTAGTTCGGTTGATTCTAAATCAGTGTTGCTTGCTACTGCTCGTGTATGGGTTTTATCATCCAAAGGGCGTGCGGTCCGCGTTCGGGCTTTATTAGATCCAGGGTCAACATGGTCTTTTATATCAAAAGATTTAGTTAAACTGTTAAATTCCAATTATATTCCAGTTTCTGCATCAATGTCGGTCCTTGGGGGTGTCTCTGCTGGTACGGCTACTTCTGCTATGGAGATTGGAATATCTCCAGAAATAAATAGTGAACCAATTGTCAAAACTAACGCTTTAATTATCCCAAAGGAAACGACTTACATCCCGGAAAATCGTCTACGCCTCGAAAATTGGCCACATTTGCACGGATTATCTCTTGCTGATGATCCTTTAAATAATGATCCTATTCATCTTCTAATCGGTGACGAAATTTACGGTGCATTTGTTTTGGACGGTATAAAGAAAGGGAAATCTGATGAACCTGTTGCAATAAATACAATTTTCGGTTGGGTTCTATCTGGTAAGTTGTCTAGTTCTGAATTAAATAATGAGGCAAACATTCAGATTCATCACTGTTCAATTGATAAAAGTCTTAATGTTTCACTTCAGAAGTTCTGGGAAGTTGAGGAAATTCCTGCAAAGAAAATTTTATCAATTGATGAAGAACTTTGCGAAGCTCATTTTCAAAAAACTCATTCCCAAACTTCTACAGGTCGATACATTCCCTTTAACAGTGAGAAGCCAATAAATATTGGCTCAACTCGACATATCGCTGAAAAATCCCTTCAGCGTCTAGAAGCCTGATTACTTAAAAATCCAGAACACAAAATATTGTATATAAATTTTATGGAAGATTATGAAGTTTCCAATCACATGCGGAAAGCTCCAACTACGTCAGAGAATAATCAAATGGTGTATTCTCCACACCATCCTGTATTTCGAAAGACGAGTCAAACCACTAAAATGCGCGTAGTTTTCAATTCTTCCGTTTTATCCTCAAATGGAACTTCATTAAATGATCACTTAAGAGTAGGTCCAAAACTGCAAACAGATATTTCTTTAGTCTTATTGAATTGGCGCACATTTAAATATGTGTTCAGTGCCGACATAGCTCAGATGTATCGACAAGTTCTTGTCGATGACCGAGATCTTGATTACCAAAGGATTCTATGGCGATTTTCGCCTGAAGAACCCATCGACGAGTATCAATTGCTCACTGTAACGTATGGTATGCGTTCAGCACCGTTCTTAGCTTTACGAGTGATCAGCAGCTGGTTGAAGACGAAGGAACTGCTTTTCCCCTTGCTAGTATCGTACTCAATCACAACATTTATGTCGATGATCTACTGTTTGGAGCTTCATCAAAATGTTTTTCTCTTAAAGTCCGTAATCAGGTAATTGATTTGCTAATAAAAGCAAATTTTGAACCTCGGAAATGGTCAAGTAATGACCCATCTTTGATTTCTGATATTGATCCGACTAATCATGGTTTAGCATGGACCGCTCCTTCAAATGATTCTGAAGGTATTAAGGTTCTGGGATTGACATGGAGCCCAGATAATGATCACTTTCAATTTGATGTTAAACCTATCGATATTAAGACTTTAACAAAAAGGTCAGTATTGTTTGTACTTGCTCAATTGTTTGATCCTGTAGGCTGGGTTTCTCCTGTGATTATCAAAGGCAAAATTCTTATGCAGCAGCTCTGGCGTTTGGAATGCTCGTGGGATGATCAGCTTCCAGCAGAAATTGCGTTTTTGTGGATAGAATATGTTCAGTCATTGGCAAATTTGAATATGGTAAAGATTCTACGATGGGAACTTAAGCCCCGATAATATTGACGTCCAGTTACATGGGTTTTCAGACGCTTCTGAAGTTGCTTATGGAGCAGTTTTGTACTTGCGTGTTGCTTCATCGTCAAATGAAGTAATTTCTAATTTATTAATTAGTAAAACTAAAGTTGCTCCTTTAAAGCAGTTGAGCATACCTAGACTTGAACTGCAGGCTGCTGTTTTGCTAGCTCGTTTAATAATTGCCATTCGTGAAGCTGAGTTTTTAACGATTAATTCAATTCATTGTTGGACTGATTCTACAATTGTCCTTGCTTGGCTTAGCAAGCATGCCTGTAACTGGAAAACCTTTGTTGGCAACAGAATTTCGGAAATTCAAAGCTTATTACCTGATTGTACATGGCGTCATGTCCCAACTACTGTCAACCCAGCTGATCTTGCTTCACGTGGTTGTACACCTGAAAATTTGTTGAACACTGAATTATGGTGGAAGGGACCTGAATGGTTGCGCCTCGCACCTAATAATTGGCCAGCCCCAATCTCTCAGGTGGAGCTTCAAACTGATCTTGAGGCCAAAGTCCATGCTCATATTGTTGCTGATCAACATCAAGATCTTATGAATACTTTTGCTTCAAGGTATTCATCTTGGATTAGATTTTTACGTGCTAGTGCTATACTTTGTCGATTTACTGATTGGATTAAATCTCGGCGTAGGATTGAATTTTCAAAAATAATTTCTGCCGTTGAACTTGAAAACGCACAGGTTGTTTGGTTTCGTTATTTACAAAAAATACAATTCGCTCATGAAATTCAGGCTCTCAAAAAATCAGAACCTTTATCAGCTAAAAGTAAATTAAAATCTTTGAATCCTTTTATCGATGACAAAGGTCTTATTCGTGTTGGTGGTCGACTTGAAAAGTCTGAACTTTCCTACGATTCAAAACACCCAGTTGTAATTGAAAATCACCATATTGTTAAATTGAAGGTTAGAGAAATCCATAGGCAATGTTTTCATGGTGGCTTGCAACTTACCTTAAGTATTGTAAGACAATCCATTTGGTTGATTCATCCACGACCATTAATCAAATCGATTATTCACCACTGTCTAATCTGCATTCGCAATCGTGCTAAAACAGCAACTCAGTTGATGTCAGATTTACCCAAATTTCGAGTTACCAAACCGGATAGAATTTTCACAGATTGTGGTCTTGATTATGCTGGACCCCTGCAGGTTCGCATGGCCGGCGGTCGAGGTCGTCATGCTCAAACATGTTATTTAGCAGTTTTCGTTTGTTGTGCAGTAAAAGCTGTACATCTTGAAGTTGTAACAGATTACACTTCTAAAGCATTTATCGCTGCTTTTCAGCGATTTATTTCTATGCGGGGTCAACCTCGACGACTGTACAGTGATTGCGGAACGAACTTTAAAGGAGCCAATCGTGAACTTCGTATTGCTTTAAAAACCGCAATTGAATCTTCCGATTTTCAAAACTTGATTGCAAATGACCATGTTGAATGGATCTTTAATCCCCCTGCAGCTCCTCATTTTGGAGGGCTGTGGGAATCCGCGGTTAAAAGCATGAAAACTCGTATTGTAAAAATCTTTGGAAATCGTACTCCTACGTATGAAGAACTTGTAACCGCCGTAAATCAGATATCAGCTGTTTTAAATTCACGACCATTAACTCCAATGAATGATCACATCGATGACTTTGATGTACTAACTCCAGGCCATTTCATCATTGGGGGACCGCTTGTTTCTGTGCCTCAACCTTCGCTTGTTAATTTGAGTCAAAATCATTTAAATCGTTGGCAACAAATGCAACAGCTTTACGAGATTTTTTGGAATCGGTGGTGATCCGATTATTTACAAACGTTGCAACGTCGCGTCAAATGGCAAGTAATTAAGGATTCTGTCCATGTTAGGACAAATGGTAATCCTACGAAAACCTAATCTTCCACCGACGAAATGGCTCCTGGGGTCGAGTCCATACCAAGTGATCACACCAATTTCAGTCATATTGAGTAATATTTACGAAATTGATATTTTGGGTTCCTTTAGGAGTAAAAAAAATAAATTTTAATTATTTTTAAAAAATTCAAAATATTTTCGAAAATATTCAAATTCAAAATTTTGAGTACTATTTTTTTTGTTTTATCATAACTTCTGTAATTTTGAAGCAATGGAGATCATTTTTTTTTAAATTACTCGTATTTAAATACTCTTTCAAGAAAAATTATAATAATTAAGAAATTGTTTATAATTAAATTTTTATTAAAAAAATTAAATTATTTATTTAAACAAAATCTAAAGTATATCATCGATCTTTTTCAAAAAATTCATAAACATAGCCTATAATGTGCTTAAAAATTTAAGCCAAAGAAAAAGATGGTATGTATTATAGTTTTTAAGAAAAAAATTATTAAGTTATGCTAGCGCGGCGCAGACCGGTGTCACCGCTACTCAACGCGTAGTTCCGTAGTAACCGAAATGTATGTATATTATTACATAATATAAATACAGTTAATCGTCATGTTTATTTTTTTATTTTACAAATTGTGCTGTGCACAGAATTTGAAAAAATTTTTGTTTCAATTTTATTCTCAAGGGGTACGAAGGAATGAAATTTTTGTGTACCTTTAATGGTCATAGCTTGGTTAAATCTTTCACTTAACAATTGTTTTTCAGCTTCATATTCTGCGTAATTACAAAATTCTACATTAATTTTCTCTAAACTGGATTTTGCCCACTCGTATAAGTCAAGAGGAGTAACAATTTGATTGTTTAATGGTCGTTGTAAACTTGCTTGAGCCGCTAATCTTTTGATAGTGCCACCAATGCCATCACATGGTACCTTACCATGTGATGTAGCAAAAAAGTGCCATTCTGCTTCAGAAGCAAAGTCCTCAATATGATAAGTCAAATTTATAAAATTTTTTTTTTTTTGTATTGAGCAGCTGCTCCATCTGAAAAATAATAAATTTTCTTCACATTCTGAGATACTTTCTCTTTAATAAAATTCAATAATTTTTTCTGAAATAAGTGGACAGAAATGGTGTTGTGATCTAAAACTTCACTTATTATTGCAAAACTAATATGATCTAATAATCCATTATCCTGCTTGTAATAGACCACAAAAGGGTGAATAGTTGCTTGACTGTTAGACCAATAAAAAGATTGCACAGCATCTTGAAGAACAAATGAATAGTTCTCTGCAAAATCGCCCAAAACAATAAATTCTCCAATTTGTAGATCAGCCTTCTTTTCTTCTAAAAAGTTTTGTTGCTCTTTTGCAATAAAATCGTGTATTTTAAGTTTTTGAAGCATATCAGCTAACAGGTCTACGAATTCATCAGCTGGTTTAATAAGTGTTTCTAAGTTGGACCTGTCAACTGTTACCCATTGTTTAAAAGAAATACTTTCGATTAAGTTTTCTGGAAGCAATTCTTTAAATTGATTCCGTAGGTTTTCATCGCCTGGACAATATTTACAATCTCCAAGATAGCAAATTGGTTGTGCAGGATTACACATCATTTGAGAGATCCAATCTTTATAAGTCAAAATTGTAAAATTGGGATTCTCTGCTACTAATTTGTTAAGCTCAACTCCTGCGAACATTAATTTTACATTTTGGTGAGAAACACATACACATATTGTATGCGTTCCACTTGCACCAGCTAGTAGGCACTCCTTCGGTCTTAATTCTGCAAATTTTGAGAAACCCACTTTCATATTAGGATATTTGTCTTTGAATAATTTGTACAATTCTTTCAAATTACATAAAACTAAACGTTTTTGTACTTTTTTCTTCTTACCGTCTGTTTTAATTATGACAAAATCTCTTTTTCCGGGCATCATCCGACTGTTACTATCGCTTGTATAAAAGCTTTTTACACATGTCACGGTTTCTAAAGGCAGACTGTTTCCTAATTTCCGCTTTCCAGAACTGAAAAATTTCCCTTCTGCTATTAATTTTATCGCTGATCGAGCCATACGATTTGGAGCACCAAAAACTGTTTCTATTTTAATAAGAGACCATGATTTTGGAAGAGTAGTTAAAACTTTTAGTTTAAATGATCGATCTTCAGCATTAGAAAATTTTTCTTTTAGATGACTTATAACAACCTTATATACAACCTTTATTTTTTAAAATTAAAACAATATTTTGAAAATTTTCTCTTTTTTTAATGATGGATATATTTTTATAATAGATGCTGGTACCAATCGCAAATTTTTATTGTAAAAATTATGGTTGGGTTTTTGCAGAGGATTGCAACAAAATTTTAAGGGCATCTTTACGTTTTTCTTGTAAACGAAAAAACGTGAAAAATAAAAAAAAGATCAGTAATAATACTGGCCCAATTTTTCTAATTTTTAAAAAATTAGAAAAAAGTGAGACTAGTACTAATAATGACCCAAATTCAATCACTTCAACTACAAACGCAAAACGATAAAAAATCAAAGGATACAAACCTGTATATAAGTGAATTTTTAATTAAAGCTTGCTTGCTTATATAGAAAATACTCAACGCACCTAGCGGCAAGTTAAGAACTACAAATGTTAGCGGCAAATTCGAAATCTTTATAATATTAAATATTGAATTTAATTATAGATATCAACACAAATTCATATAATTTTTTCTATTATGTGAACTTATAAGATTAATTTGAAATTTTTTTTTACAAACATTGATTAAAAATAGTTATTTATAATAATCTTCAAATTTCATTCATTAATTCAATCTGTCAACACCTGCGAAGTTTGTCAGTACTTCGCAGTACTGACAAATTTTATGTTTCATACTTTATGTTTCAAATTTTTAATCATTTTTCTCCTTATAAAATTTTGTCATCTTTTAAATTTATTATAGTTTTCATTTCTTTCAACTATTTTCAAACTATTTTTATCATTCTTTAAGGGGAGAGATAGGTGAAATTTTAACTCAACAAAATTTTTGATGCTCAGAGGTGTCATTTTTTTTCTTACATCAATTAAGATGTAGAATTATGGTATTACATAAAAATTAAAAAACAATATTTTTTTGGTCATTTTCGAAATTTTATTTTTCAAAATCCATACGATGGATTGTAGAAAATCATTTAAAAATCCCACAAAAAATTGTCGATGGAAAAAATGAAAATTGTGAAAGAGGTTTAATTTTTAAAATTTAAGTTTTTCTTAGAATAAATTTCTCCAAACTCCGCAAATTATTTGTTTCTCTATTTTTGACATTACCCCATTATTTTAGGTCTAAAATTGCATAACAAAAAAAAATTAACACCCCTGAACATCGCGAATTTTGATAATTTTACCAGTCCATTATTTTTCTTTCTTCAGTTTTAAATTATTTTAATTATTTACTTATTTTCACTTATTTTTACCAGTTTTTAATTATATTAATTGTTTTTCAATTGATTTAACAAATTTTCAATTATTATTCTTAAATTTTAATAATTTTCCCAATTTTTAGTTATTTTTATTATTTTTCTATAAATTACCAATTTTTTAATTACTTTTTTTTACTTTAATTATTTTCTCCCATTTTTTTAATTCTAAAGTTTGATGTCCATGTACTATGAAAAGATCAGTGTGACTTTCTGAAGCTTATAATTTAAATATAATACACTAACTATATTTACATTATGTAAAAATATACATATATTTCGGTTACTACGGAACTACGCGTTGAGTAGCGGTGACACCGGTCCGCGCCGCGCTAGCATAACTTAATAATTTTTTTCTCAAAAACTATAATACATACCATCTTTTTCTTTGGCTTAAATTTTTAAGCACATTATAGGCTATGTTTATGAATTTTTTGAAAAAGAACGATGATATACTTTAGATTTTGTTTAAATAAATAATTTAATTTTTTTAATAAAAATTTAATTATAAACAATTTCTTAATTATTATAATTTTTCTTGAAAGAGTATTTAAATACGAGTAATTTAAAAAAAAATGATCTCAATTGCTTCACAATTACAGAAGTTATGATAACACAAAAAAAATAGTACATAAAATTTCGAATTTGAATATTTTCGAAAATATTTTGAATTTTTTAAAAATAATTAAAATTTATTTTTTTTACTCCTAAAGGAACCCAAAATATCAATTTCGTAAATATTACTCAATATGACTGAAATTGGTGTGATCACTTGGTATGGACTCGACCCTGGGCAGAATAATTGAGATTTTCAAAAGTTCTGACAATCTTACACGAGTAATCAAGGTTAAAACTGCTACCTCAGAATATGTTAGACCAATTACTGAATTGGTACTTTTGCCTTTTTTTTCGTCTGACTCAAATAATAAAAATCTTTAAAAACGACGAATTTGCTTTAAAATATGCATTTGTAATTTTCTTTTAATGGTTAAAAACATTTATGTATGTCATATATTTTCTAATAACATTTTGAATTCTATAATAATTTAAGGCCGGCGGTCTGTTTAGGATAATGAAATAGCTATGATTGTAATTTTCTTTATCTTCTTATTTTAAATGTTCGCGCGTGATTTGCATTGTGATTTCGTTCTTGGCCTTTGCGCCTGCGCGACGCCATACACGACGAGAAGAAAGAGAGAGAAATCAGATTTGACTAAACTGTTGCGTCGTTAACGTCGCCATAACACTTATTGTTACTTTCGACGTAATTATTTTATTATAATTTTGCGCCTAGCATTTTTTACGAATCTATCTTTTGATTATAACTAAAACGCGTCCTTATACGCATCAAAGAGTTAATTTATATGTTTGAATAAATCTTGTATTTGGTGTTTCTGAAACCTTTTGTGACTCATTTTAAACTACAACACTGTGATCACGCGATGCGTGATGATCCTGATACCATTTAACCACATTATTTCAAGAATTCCTTAACAGTTTCACTTAATTAAAAAGGGTGATCCGATATGGCGGTGAACCTACAAAAGTTTTTTTAAATTCATGAAATTTGGTCTGGGGTGGGTTGAATGTCTCTAAATACGAATCTAAAGTATGATTTACAAAATCTAAAATAGCTGGTATTAGTATAAAAGTAACGTTTAATTTTTTAAAAGTCTAAATCTAATGTATTCTAATGATGCTTATTTTTAAACTAAAAAAATATTTGAAACTCTAAAATAGCAACTTTATTTTTGGCAAAAACAAATATTTTAGAAAAAGACAAATTATTTGTTTACAAAATGTAAAAATTGTTAATCTCCATCTGTAGAAACGTCTGTAGTAGTCAAGTAAATAAAAGAATTTTAAGGGGTTGCTGATAATGAGGCGCATGAATATTCCCTAAATCTCATTTAGCTTAAATCCCATTAAGCCTAAAATCAAAAAGCCTAAAATGCATTCAGCCAAAATTCCATTTAACCTAAATAGCATTTAACCAAAATTTCATTTAACCTAAATCGCGTTTAACCTAAATTCCTTTAAACCTAAATTTCATTTTACCTAAATCCCATTCAATCTAAATTCCATTTAAACTAAATCTCATTTAACCTAAATCTCATTTTACCGAAATTCCATTTAACCTAAATTCCATTTAACCTAAATTCCATTTAACCTAAATCCCATTTAACCTAAATCCCATTTAACCTAAATTCCGTTTAACCTAAATCTCATTTAACCTAAATTCAATTTAACCTAAATCCCATTTAACCTAAAACGCATTTAGTATAAATTCCATTTAACCTAAAATGCATTCAGCCTAAATCTCACTTCACCTAAATCCCATTTAACCTAAATCTCATTTAACCTAAATTCCACTTAACCTAAATCCCATTTAACCTAAAACGCATTTAGTCTAAATTCCATTTAACCTAAAATGCATTCTGCCTAAATTCCGTTTAACCTAAATCTCATTTAACCTAAATTACACTTAACCTAAATCCCATTTAACCTAAAACGCATTTAGTCTAAATTCCATTTAACCTAAAACGCATTCAGCCTAAATCTCACTTCACCTAAATCCCATTTAACCTAAATCTCATTAAACCTAAATTCCACTTAACCTAAATCCCATTTAACCTAAAACGCATTTAGTCTAAATTCCATTTAACCTAAAATGCATTCAGCCTAAATCTCACTTCACATAAATCCCATTTAACCTAAATCTCATTTAACCTAAATTCTACTTAATCTAAATCCCATTTAACCTAAAACGCATTTAGTCTAAATTCCATTTAACCTAAATTCCATTTAACCTAAAACGCATTGAGCCTAAATCTCACTTCATCTAAATCCCATTGAACCTAAAACTTTACTTGATTCAACTATATTTATTCTTAAATTAAAAAAATTTTTAGGTTCAATGGGATTTAGGTGAAGTGAGATTTAGGCGCAATGCGTTTTAGGTTAAATGGTATTTAGGTTAAATGGAATTTAGACTAAATGCGTTTTAGGTTAAATGGGATTTAGATTAAGTGGAATTTAGGTTAAATAAGATTTAGGTTAAATGGGATTTAGGTGAAGTGAGATTTAGGCTGAATGCATTTTAGGTTAAATGGAATTTAGACTAAATGCGTTTTAGGTTAAATGGGATTGAGGTTAAATGGAATTTAGGTTAAATGAGACTTAGGTTAAATGGGATTTAGGTGAAGTGAGATTTAGGCTGAATGCCTTTTAGGTTAAATGGAATATAGGTTAAATGGGATTTAGGTTAAATGGAATTTAGGTTCAATGGGATTTAGGTTAAGTGGAATTTATGTTAAATGAGATTTAGGTTAAATGGGATTTAGGTGAAGTGAGATTTAGGCTGAATGCATTTTAGGTTAAATGGAATTTAGACTAAATGCGTTTTAGGTTAAATGGGATTTAGGTTAAGTGGAATTTAGGTTAAATGAGATTTAGGTTAAACGGAATTTAGGTTAAATGGGATTTAGGCTGAATGTATTTTAGGTTAAATGGAATTTAGACTAAATGCGTTTTAGGTTAAATGGGATTTCGGTTAAGTGGAATTTAGGTTAAATGAGATTTAGGTTAAATGGGATTTAGGTGTAGTGAGGTTTAGGCTGAATGCATTTTGGGTTAAATGGAATTTATACTAAATGTGTTTTAGGTTAAATGGGATTTAGGTTAAATGGAATTTAGGTTAAATGAGATTTAGGTTAAACGGAATTTAGGTTAAATGGGATTTAGGTCAAATGGGATTTAGGTTAAATGGAATTTAGGTTAAATGGAATTTAGGTTAAATGGAATTTCGGTAAAATGAGATTTAGGTTAAATGAGATTTAGGTTAAATGGAATTTAGATTGAATGGGATTTAGGTAAAATGAAATTTAGGTTTAATGGAATTTAAGTTAAACGCGATTTAGGTTAAATGAAATTTAGGTTAAATTCAATTTAGGTTAAATGGAATTTTGGCTGAATGCATTTTAGGCTTTTTGATTTTAGGCTTAATGGGATTTATGCTAAATGAGATTTAGGGAATATTCATGCGCCTCCTGATAATGAATCTAAGGTCATATTGACAATATGGTAATTTACAGTTTTTGATTGTCAAAATGTAAATTTGACAATATATTCGTAGTCATCGACACTAAAAACCTTTTTGCTGCTATATGCATAAAAACAGTTGACTTGACAGCTGTCAACTGTCAATTATAATATTTGACATTATATTAGTACTCAGCAACCCCGAAAATGCTTGCACTGAAATTTTTATAAAGATTAATTGCTTTTCTGCAAAGTTGACAGTTGATTTGACAGCTGTCAACTATAAAATTATCAATGTGACAATAAATTCGTAATTAGCGACCTCGAAAATCCTTAGAATCGTAAGGCATTAGTTTATATTTACACCCAATTTTGCTCAGATGTGAAAAGATTAAGTGAAATTCGTAAATGTTTTCATAAAATTTGTCTAAAATACGCAAAAGCAGATTGGGGCAACTTTTTTTTACGAATTCTGTTAAAGAAATGTCTAATCTATAATTTAAAAAAAAAACTTTATCGAGCAACATCGGGCAATTCACTTTTTCCTTTAATTTATATTATTATTAAAAGTTATTTTTCTTTATTTTTTATTAAAAACTTTAGTTAATAATGATGGAATAAAATTTTTTTTTTGGACTTACAATATCAAAATATATTGTACTTACTTCCACCTAAAGAATCTATTTTACTAATATTAATTTTAACTTCATGTTCTTTTTTAAATACACAATTACTAAAACACTTATTTTTTTAACAAAAGAAAGCGGATAGTATGCTTAAAAATGACAGTCTTTAACTTCTTAGTACGGGTCGAAAAAATACATTAGGGTTTTTTGACCAACAGCATTATAATCTTTGATCCTTTTTTAATCAAACTAGTTGGATACAATATCTGAAAATTAAACTTTATTTTTTGACTTTTGGCCAGCTTTTTGGACTTTGGCCCCACTGTGACTTGTGGTCCTCCTCCTCTCAGACTAGACGGCGCAGGTAACATCCATACTGACTGGCCGGTCAATCATGATGAAAATGGCAATGACTTTTTAATTCAAATAACAATTTTCTTTTAAAAGGGTTTTCACTTGACTCTACCGGTTTATAGAATTTATTTAATTTGACGTCCACCTATAATGACCTTGCTGCAACCTATGCGAACTTCTAGTCACGGACTCGGCGTGTAGACGGCCTAAGTCCCGGCGTTCGATTCTCGATCAACAAGTTTAGCTGGATAAAGCCACGAAGGTGCTGATTGTGCACTGTTTTGCTGTTAGAGCAATAAAAATTGTAGCCGCAGCAATGTGTATGCTTTCCTAACAAAGTCCATCTTGTTAACGCTACAAAAAAATTTAGTTAAAAATATTTGTAGAGGTAACAAAGCAATTTGCTGGACTAGCGAACGTACAAAAACTGATAGAATAGTCAGTCTTTTATATGCTTATGACGCGTCAACACAGTGTTGTTAAATATTGTCGTTTGTGCCTGTTTAAATTATAATATTGCGTTATGTAGGTAATATCAAGTGATTTCGTGATTGAAATTACTTAGTGTTGTGCAGTATACACTGAAAAAAAGATTTCCGTGGAACTGCGGTAATTATGGGCAGATTGGCAATATTTTATTGCTGTTTTGGGAACTGCCTTACGTATTTGTGTTTTAGCCATACGACTGTGTGATGCAGCACTTGATATTTGTAAAACCGCGAGTGACATTGTAAGGTTAGGTAAAATCGACAGTGGCGCACCGATGCATTATGTCAAACTCCTACATAACCTGTCAACCATAGTCAAATGTCTAATCTGATTACAATATTTTTTTCAGTGTAAATAAAGTAGTTAACATATTTAAATGAAAACTAAAGTTTTGCAATCGCAAAGTGACGCGTAAGTGACTCACTTGTAAAATTTTCTTTCTAGGAAGTTTTTAACTTGAGACAACTAATAATTTGCTATGACAACAACTCTTTTTTCTCAGTGTGCATGAGAATAATTTGTACTGCGATTTGTCTTTTTTCGCGATGCTCCTCTAACTGTTTGCTTCAAGGCTTTAGAGTAGAAAAATTCGATGATCTAAGAATTTTGAAATGGGCTGAAACCGGACCGAGACTAAAGTTAAGTCGATTTTAGTTGAGGCAGAACCTTTGATAGTCGTTTGACTCTTGTGAACGAATATTAGCTGTGCATTTTATTTGCTTTGAAATAGATTATTGTTGAGAAATTCTTTTAAAAATCAAGAATCCTTAGCAATAATTTGATAATGAATTAATCATTATTGATTTATCTGTACTTTTTTGTAATTTTTAATAGATAATAATTATTAGTATCATTATCATATGTTAGTTATTAATTATTATTCTTGGTAACAACATATAAGGCTCAAAATTTCTAAAGTGGGCCACTTTTTTTATGGTGATATTTTTTTATTTCTTATAAAAATTTTTGTAGTATCTTCGATCCAAAATACTGTGCTGAAGTTGTTTTGCAAAATTTTAATTTTTTTATGAGTTATTGTTTAAACAATTTTCAAGTATCAAGTTATTAATAAATTTTTTTTGACCGTTCTATTTGATGGATTTTGTTAAAATTTAGTATGAGTAGTACATAATAACCATGCTTTAGGATAAAAAAAATTAATTTGATGTCGTGCCAAATTTGTTTAAAATAGCAACAATTATTAAAACAATTAAAAATAAATTAAACTTCTCGTCCGAATTCCGTATTTTTTCTTAGCAATTTAGATTCTCTGCTTTGTTACGAGTAATTAAAAAAAAAGTAAGTATTCTTCATTAGGTCAGAAGTTATGACCATTTTTCTCTTGACGCTCAGCGCGCGAAGACGATACACGGCTACCCATTAGCATGGTCCGAAACAAAATTTAACAATTTAAAAAATATTTATCACTATTTTTTTGGAAATATTTAGGCAAATTTTGAATAATTATCATAAATGTAGATTGTTAAAAACTATTTAATGTAATTTCTAATTTGTTTAAACAAATTATTATTGATTATTTTAAATTCTTTCGCAAATTGAGCTACAGAATTACAACTTTTTCTTAATTTTACAACTCTTCGAGGCTATTGGTTTAAACAAATTATATTGTTTAGTTTCAAGATTTGCACAAATTGAGTTGTAACTTTTTCTTAATTTCGCAACTTTTCGAGGTCAGTTAAGCTGTGTACTAACAACAAACTAAAAATAATAATTTTTACAATTGTTTAAACAAATTAATAATGTTTATTTTTAACTTTTTATTAAATGGAGCTAGAGAGTCACAACTTTTTCTCAGTTTTGAATTTTTCAAGGCCTATAAAGACAAGTATAAGCAACAACCTAAAATACTATTGTTAACAATTGTTTAAATAAATTATTAATGTTAATTGTCGAGTGTTTATGAAATAGAGCTAGAGAATTGCACCTTTTTCTCACAGATGCAATTTTTCAAGGCCTATCCATCCAAATACTGAGAAAAAGTAGAAGTAATACATTTTACAATTGTTTAAACAAATTGCATTTTTTTATTCTATTTTTTATGAAAAAAAGTTAAAGAGTTGCAACTTTTTTGCAAGTACGCAACTTTTTAAAGCCTATAAAGACAGGTATTAGCAACAAAATAAGAAAATGAAAATTAACAATTGTTAAAACAATTAATAGTATATTAAGCAACAAGGGGTTAAAGGCAGCCATTTGTTTACGCTGATGTTTGTGTACGAGTGACGGTCGAGGGCCAAGCCCGAGATAAAACGAGTACACAAACATCATTGTAAACAAATTGGACTGACTCTAAACCCGTGTTGCTTACGATACTTTTTATTCCAAAGGCACAAAAGAGGTGCTTTTAAATGCTTGTAGGTTAGGGTCGAAATGCGTTTATTTGTTTGACCGTATGAAAATGGCGTCCATTTTTTCCCTAAGGTGAAAAAAATGCAAGGATCAGCTGTTTATTTTTTCCCTAGGGAAAAAATGGACGCCATTTTCACACGGCCGAACAAATGAATGCGTTTAGACCCTGCCTACAGGCATCTAAAAACGCTATTTTGGTGCCTGTGGGATAAAAAAAATGTTTATTTTTAACTTTTCATTAAATTTGACCAAAGTTTTGAAGAAATTCTTTTGAAGATAGAAATGGATAAACTTAGAAAAAGTTACAATTCTCTAGCTTTATTCAATGAAAAGTTAGAAATAAATATTATTAAATTGTGTTAACAAATGTTAAAATACATTTTCTTATTTAGTTGCTAATACTTGTCATTATAGGCCTTGAAAAGTTGCAAAACTGAGAAAAAGTTGCGACTCTCTAGCTCTATTTAATAAAAAGTTAAAATTAAACATTATTAATTTGTTTAAACAATTGTAAGAATTATTATTTTTAGTTTATTGTTAGTACATAGCTTATCTGACCTCAAAATTGAGAAAAAGTTGCAACTCTGTAGCTCAATTTGTGCAAATCTTGAAAATAAACAATATAATTTGTTTAAATAATTTTTAAAACTATTATTTTAATTTTTTTGTTCGCGTTTGGCTTCAATGGCCTTGAAAAGTTGCAAAATTAAGAAAAAGTTGCAATTCTGTAGTTCAATTTGCGAAGAAATTTAAAATAAACAATAATAATTTGTTTAAACAAATTAGAAATTACATTAAATAGTTTTTAATAATCTACATTTATGATAATTATTCAAAATTTGTCTAAATATTTCAAAAAAAAATAGTGATAAATATTTTTTAAATTGTTAAATTTTATTTCGAACCATGCTAATGGGTAGCCGTGTATCTTCTTCGCGCGCTGAGCGCCAAGAGAAAAATGGACATAACTTCTGACCTAATGAAGAATACTAACTTTTTTTTTAAATTACTCGTAACAAAACAGGGAATCTAAATTGCTAATAAAAAATACGGAATTCGGACAAGAAGTTTAATTTATTTTTAATTGTTTATAATAATTGTTGCTATTTTAAACAAATTTAGCATGACATCAAATTGATCTTTTTATCCTAAAAAGCATGGTTATTGTGTACTACTTATACCAAATTTTATTAAAATCCATCGAATAGAACGGTCAAAAAAAAATTATTAATAACTTGATACTTGAAAATTGTTTAAATTTTTTTATAATAAATTCTGTTTTTTAAACAATTTATGATGAGATTAAAGACGAGTTTCAAATTTTTTTTTTCACAAGTCCGTCATTTTGTTTTTTTTATTTCAAAATATGAATTTTATTGGTTCCAGACTTAGATTCATGTCTGTAGAAAAATAATGTCTTTGATTTTTTTATTTCAGGGGATTGACATAAAGGCTCTGGAGTGTACCGAAAAATTTCGATTTTTTTCCGAAGCAGTCGACTTTGACGTTAAAAATTATTAACAAATTAACGTTAATTATTGCACAAGAAATTTTTTTTATATAGTTCAAGGCGTCAATAAAAACGTATCAAAATTTCGTAACGATCGCATTTTATTTACCCTCTTAAAAAAAATTCGTGAAGAAGCATCGAAATTTCGAGCGTTACACTGGGCTACTACCTTAAGGTAGCGTTACTACCTTAATGATTAAGATTCCTGACTCAAGAAAAGTTCTGCAGTAGCTCTGGGGAGGCTCTTAACCTATTGCATAACAAATTATTTAAAAATAGAGAAAACATTTTTCTAATATTATGCATAATGTCTTGAAATCATCCTGGCGGGAAAGCTCTTCCCTACTTTCATCATCAATTGGTTAAGATAAAATGCTACTTCTCAGTCAACTTAAGAAAATCGAAGGGTTCTTCTGGAAATTATAATACCTTAGTTTTCTAACTACTACTCAGAATGGATATTATTTAAGGAATGGTTTCCCTAACTAGTATTTAGTTTAAACAACGATATCTCTAATGTCTCATTCGGAATTTCAACTGTCCCCCTGGTTTCTCTTAGCTTGGATTCTTCAAAAAAATTCTTGCACCTGTTTCTAAATGTAAAAGATATTTCTTTTTATTTATTCTAAATTTCTCATACCTTTTATTTATCATAACCTTTAATACTTTCCACACTTCTTTCTTAGAACCTCATTATTATTATTGGCATTATTTTATGGTTTAATGCTACGAGCGCACTGTATATTTCCAAATAATTATACACGTGGGAAAGAGAACCAAACTTTTAATAGGCTTCTTATCATAAATTAGAAACAGTATTTAAAAGTTTGTTTTATTGGTATAGAGTTAATCCTTATTTTTAAATATGTTTTAAATTGTCTTTTTATGATAGATAGTCATTAGAAAAAAGAAACAAAAATTATTAAGATATAAAATAATACCTTTAAGCCTCTTGGAGGTTCAACAGTCATCTTGCTGCCATTTCGTAAAATACTAACTGGGAAACTAGAAGAAGAAGTAGAAGTCAACCATATTCTAAAATCACGATGAGTTGAATCTGGTGATAGATTTTCAATAAGCTTTTCAAGATTGGGCATCCAACTTGGTGCCAAATGGCAATTCTGTTAATTTAAGAAAACATTTTTATTATATTTTTTGTATTTATAAATTTTTTTAGAGATATGAATTTCAGTTATAACTAGCTTCTATTTTCTGAAAACCAGAAGGATTGCAAGGAAGGCAATTCATTACTAGTTCAAACTTACATATTTAAGGTAATTGATGAAATAGTTCCTGTAAATACTTATAGATCAGATGGAAAATAAAATTTATATTTTGACTCCTGTCTGTCCGATTTCAAACATACCATTTACCTGTAGATTGGTGATTTAAACTCGAACTCGCGACCCCTCACTCTAAATGAGTGATGTGATGAGTATCCACTGGGTTACTGACGCAGTTACATATGTTTACTTATACGCTACACACGAGCAACGGCTTGTAGAGCTCTAGAAAACAGTGGGCGTGAGGCCACACCTCCTAATGTATAAAAGTCAAAAACTGGTTCCGTAGTATTTACTGAAATATAAAGTGCTGAACCATATTTCAGTTTCTACATTACAGTTCCAGGATTTTTTCTAAATTTTCGTGAATTGTTAATGAAAATTCACCAAGAATCGTTAAATCTTCTCTATTGCCCCAAGCTTATAAATAAGTTTCGCACTTATTCAGGAATAATTTTTTTCAGTGTCTTAGGATGTGGAAACGTGTGGCAGCACATTGAATCCTTCATTAATCAGCTAATGAGAACGAAGGACATCGATGGGCGAAGAGCGAAGGGATAGTAACCTGGGTTAATCTAAAGGACACAGAAAGATAAGATAGAAACAAGAAAGAAAGCCGAATAAAATCCTTTGCATGTCAACGGGACGAAGTCATTTTCATTGTCAAGACAAGAGGTTCATTCTCCGAGAATTGTTCGGTTGATAGAGACCTGGTGCCGGGCTTTGAGATCTATGGGTGTGGGTTAATTTAGCACTTCACGATGTTGGTTGCTAAAATACGAGTGTATTATAAGCACCTGTTAACTTTCCCCGAGTCAGAGTCCCACACACAGGATGTGTCGTCCATTAAATAATGCTTGCATCATTCTTTAAAAGACGCGACATTATAGTGCGTAAATCCATTTGCCAAACCTCGTAAAAAAGTTTCTATATATAAAATTTTGCACTTGTCTCTGTTATTAGAATTTTTTGGAAAATGCTAATTTATTTTCCAAATGTTGAGTTCCAAAATAGTAGATAAAATTTTTTTGTAAACCTCTTTCAATCCATTTCAATTAATTAACTTTTCTTTTTAATTTGCAAGTTTATATTCATCAGGGTGATAAGTATTTGTATAATTATAAATGTAAAAATAATTGTTGGTTACACTGAGAAAATTATATCTGTAACGATTACAGAACTGCTATGGTACTGCTCGGACGAAAGGCCACCTTCAGTAAATAGTAAATAAAATGATCTTATAAAAAGAACGAGATTGTCTCATACTATTTAATGTGACAGAAACAAAGAAATTAACGTACGTAGTGATAAAATTACAGGACAAAATATACTTTACGAGTATTAAAGAGTATAAGAAAGACTTATGTTATAACTTGGAAGAAGATATAAACTCACCGTGAATCGTTACAAAACAGTTCTGTAATTTAACCTGTTCACATATAAAAAATTACTCTTCCAGTTCTTCTGTTGTTCTCTTTCAGTCAATTTATGTACGCAACTCGCACGTAACCTACACTTATTTACTGATACACCCTCCCTCCTGTTGCTTACAAATATATTTTTTTTAACTATTTGAAAACAAATTCGCATGGTGAAAGATTCGAACTCGCGCGACCCGACCCTATCACGAACGCCTTAACGACCACTGCTATTACATCACATGGCAGTTAGTGTTGACCCGTCTATATGAACTACAACGTCGTTTGTAGCGTCGTCTGTTGCCGAGTGAAGCCGTAAGATGCCGGAAGAAGCCGAAAGCTGCCGAATGTTACCTTCTTTAATGTTGCGTACGTAATACGTTACAAAGCAGTTCTGTAAAATTATCTTGCCTATACTGCACTCTGTGCCTAAAGGAACCTTACAGCTTTATATACACTGCAAAAAGTAAGCATCTTAATTTAAGATACATTTGTAGTCACTTTTGAGATGTTTCCGAAAAGTTAGCAGAATTATCTTAAAATGCATTAGTTTTCTAAGATGGAAGATGAAATATAAGACACTTTAAACGTCTTAAAAGTGACAACAATGCATTTTAAGATGTTTCTTTTTACAGTGTAATGAGTTTTGTAATAATTTAACTTTCTTTTATGACAGACCACTATATTTGAAAGTTAATTTTTTTCCTCCTAATCCCATAATAATAACAGAACAAAAATTTGATGCGAAGTATAGTACAGCTTATGACAGATTACAGAACGTTTTGTAAAATTAGCAGACATATTCTTAAGAACAACAAGGTTAATAAGTAAATAAAACAGAAATGGTCATTTCGTCCGAGCAGTACAGGTTAGTTCTGTAATCATCACAGATAGAATTTTCTCAGTGTACTATACTAAATAATTAATTGCAAATACCTGAAAGAAAACCCAACTGCCCTGCTCCGAAGACTGTTGCAGCAAAAGTTCAGCTCTTGGTCCTTGTCCCTGTCCTAGTGACATGGTATGAAACTTTCTACCCATTTTTAAATTTTCTGCAAATTTATAAAGTTCTGATGCGGGATCTGTACCAGAGGACAGTACAAATATTAATGGAATTAGAGACGATGACTCTTCATATATGGAATCAAGGTTAGTTATTTGTGGTTCCACAAATCGTTCTCCCAAGTGTTTGGACAGATAAACCTGCATGGCATTGATTACTTTGTCTGATCTTAAGCATTTCAAAACCAGGAGTTTTTGAAAATCATTTAAAATGTTATTCCAAGGTTTCGGAAAAGGAGCTCTAAAAACAAAATAAGAAAATCTTAACAACACCAATATGATTATTATTAAACAGTATAATATAATTTTGAGTATGTACAATTAAAAAGCTTCTATTGCTTCAGTTTTTAATAAATTGTCATCACAGAATGAGTTACACACAACTATATCAGTGCAGTTCTGTCAAAGAACTGTATAAGTCAATTTTAATGATTTGTAAAAATTTAGTTATTAAAAAATGTTATGACACGCATAGAATAAATTTATTTGGTTTTCTAAGTTCTGGAGCGCGCTCAAGTACTGTGTTTATAAATGTTTTTTTATTAATCTTAATATTTTAATGTCTTTAATGCTGAATTTAGAAAATAAGTTGCATCACGTATCCATTGGTTAAGAAAGTTATTACAGGTAAGGACCGCATACCGAGAGATTTTCGTACCAATAGATTCATATACCGTAAGCCTCTTAAGATGCTCATTACGCGTGTACATTCCTAGAATGCTAAAAAGTGGGAATTTTGCGGCATGTAGAAAATTTATTTTAGGCATCTGTTGGTAAGTGGTCCCTGACTGTACTAAAAAATTTTTAGGGTAGTTTGGAAAATTGTGAGTCATAAAAAATTGTGACTCCAATCATTTTTATCACATTTAAAAAGTTTACATACACAAATGAATATTATCGTCTTTTTTATGCAACGGTGATATAACTGTTTTAACAGTCGATGCATAACACCCACGAACTTATTAGCTCTATGCAATAATCACTCGACAAATTGCATACAAATACTTATTCTGTGATTCCACGTTTCAATTGTTTCAAAACCACTTTCGAAAAATCTACTGAGATAAATATTCTTGTGAATCTTATGTGACATTGATATTTTGACACCATTTTTGGGGAATCGTTAGGCTCAATCGTTAAATGCACATGTATTCATAGTGTGCCTAAAATGGGGTTTTATGAAAGGTTTTTACCATGAAGACTAGAATAAGGAGGTGAAATTAGATAGTTTTACCACAGGGAACGGTGGCGCGGCAAACAGGCTAGCCAGTAGGCGCCTCTTTCTGGTTCGGGCTTTGCTCAGTAACGAATTTTAGTATTCTGCGCACGTAAGAGGGAGAAACAAGAGAAGGAAAAAGCGAGCTGATCAACAGCTGCTTCTCCCTTCTCCCTCTTCGTGCGCAGAAAACTCAAATTCGTTACTGAGCAAAGCCCGAACCGAAAAGAGGCACCTATTGTTTGGCCTGCTTCTGTGGACACCCCCACTCCACTCATTTCACCTCCTTATTCTAGTCTTCATGGTTTTTACATTGAAAATATACTTATCGATTTGTGTAAGTATCATTTTGACACAAAACTTATTAGGAAAATTTTTGTATTGTATAAACAATATTAAATATTATTGTAATATTATGAATTTTATTTCCATAATATTATTAATTTATCACTCAGTTAATAATTATTGAAAAGATATTATCGATTTCAATGATAGTAAATATTATTTTGTATAACAGTTAAAATTAAAAGTTGTAACATTAATCAATTAAATTAATAAATTAAATAAATAAAATAAATGAATAAATAAATGAATGAGTAAATGAATGAACACTTTGATTAATTCATAGAAATCCAATATCTAATGGCCTAATAATGGGATTCACATGTGCCAGTAATAGCAAACTATAGACAGCCAATATTGGACCACCATTGGTCAACTCTTGGGATGATCACGATCTTGCCAATCATAGGTAGACAATATGCCGGAGGCAAAGTATATGTCGCGCATTTTTTTTTTTAATTGTACACTCGTCTTTTGGCATTTTGGCATTCACAAATGTTCCCATTTGCCTGGATTACCCAATATTGGGTTTGCTCGCCAGTGGAGAAGAAAAATTGTAGAAAAACCTCTTCTGAATACAACCGGTTTATTAACAGTCGAGTTCTAGTGATTTGTACAAGTCATTTTCCTAGCTTTCCCGGTAAAAAGAGGTTGATTAAAACGCATTAAAACGTTTCAATGCGCTTTAATTCCGTTTTTGTATGAATGCCTTCAAATGCCTAAAAACAAATCAGTAGCCATATTGCAAGGGAAAATTGAACATGTGATTGTTATGTTTTACTTTGATTATTGTATTTGTAAATATTTTACTTTTTAAGTTCAAATATGTTAATAGGTTAACTTCAGCTAAATAGTAGACCAAAATAGAATAAAATATAAGCACTAAATTTAACATTTAACGACATTTTCGTATTTTGTCTTGCATGCAATAAAAAATGCCAAGATGACTTTAAAACTTATATTTGCATTCACTCCTTCACTTTGTTATTTAAACTATTAGTATTAGACACAAAATCACTTTGTTTTGCACTTCAATAACGCGATTTAGTTAAAATAGATCGAACAACACAAAATAGAAAGATGACACGACGACGCGCTGCAAAGATAATGAACAAGTTAACGATAGCAGAATGGCGTCTTTTTAATCTGCTGACATAGGCATAGAACGGCATTAAACTTCTTGAGGCATTGACTAAGTTCAAAATTATTTTTTTGAAGGCATTGAATGGCATTTAATTTGATACATTATCAGAAAGCATTTAATGGCATTTGGATCTAATTCGTGGTGTTTTGCTTGACGGTAAAGAAACGCATTCAATTTTTTTCATAAAATTTGTGAGCATTTAAAATGATTAAAATGAAACAAATATCAATCAAGAAAACGCGTTAAATGGCATTGAGGACAAAAACAGAATTAGTAGGCATCTGTCAGCATTTAAATGACTGTTTTTTTAAATGCCAGTTTATGCGTTTTAATCAACCTCTTTTTACCGGGTTTTCAACCGTAACACTTGAACATTTCGTCCGCCAAATTGGAGATGCCATTTTGGATTTTTAAAAAGTGACTTCAGTTTCATAATTAGCCACCCTAAAAACCCCCAAGTAATAAGTTTGAATTAAATACATATTGGTTTCTGGTAGTACTCCAGTCCTTAAATCCAACTACTCTTTAAAAATTTCGTCCACCATATTGGATCCACCATTTTCAATTTTTTTTATACCTATAATTGTAGGGATTGAAATTCGTCAAAGAAAATATTAATTTCTTTTATATAAACGTCACATTTTTCAGGTTTTTCAAAATTAAAAAATATATTTCACATCAATAGGTTTTTATCAACTGGTATAAACTATTTTCAGCCTTTCTTTTTGTTAATATTAAAAACAAGACTAGAAATTAACAGTTGTAAAAATTTAATATATTTATAAATAATAATTATTAATGGAAAAGTTTTATTGTGAACAGAAAATGTAGTATATATTCTAATTAAAAAATAGGAAAAATATAATTTTAGTAAATGATAAAACAAAGTTTAATTCAAAGGTAATATCAATTTTTTAAACCATTTTTTTACTTTCTAAATTTAAATAAGTAAAATTCCACTCATTTTACGTTATATACAGTGAAAAAAATTCAATAAATCATATTAACTATAGATGAAGAGTAGCAAGAAATTCCGTTGTGCCAACTCCAAAAAATAGTTAAATCAAATGAAAATGCAGTAGATTGTATCTTTGGTGAAACTTTTGTATGTACAGTTCGTTTTGGCGATAACTATAAAAGAAAGATGAAACAAATGTTATGAAATAGTTAAGACATAGCAGCTGCGCATGCGTACCTTCCCATTCTTAAACTTGTTTGCAGAATCATCAGTATCAACTTGATTGTCTTCACTGTCGGTCATGACTGTTATGTCGCTTAAAACTTTGTTGTTATTTGTGCCCTATTCTTTTTGCCTTATTTAGATTATCTAATATAATATAAATTAATGAATTAAGAAATTTGTTGATATTCTATACAAGAATAATACAGAGGGAAACAATTTTAATACCGTCAAGTGGGGCTATTTTTTGCGCCGTGGGGCTATTTTGTGCAAGCGAGGTTTTTAATAAATAAAATCTTTATATTCAGTTGCTAAAGATTGCTACTTGGTATAAATATTTTCTAATATCCCCCCACAGCACCGAAAATTTCCTGAAAATTTATTAAAGATTTATTTGCAAACTTCGAAATATTTAGGTGTAAAGCTTAGCGAAAATTGTGTAAAGATTTAAATGTCCCGATTAAATGAATGTTTAGCGTAAAAGTTGACTGAACATTTAAATTTACATTTTCGTAAAATTTTCGTCGCGAAAGTTTCCTGAACATTTAAATTTACATTTTCGTGAAATTTTCGTCGCGAAAGTTTCCTGAACATTTAAATTTACATTTTCGTGAAATGTTCGTCGTGAAAGTTGACTGAAGATTTAAATTAAATTTTCGTGAAATGTTTGTCGCAAAAGTTGATTTAACATTTAAATTAAAGTTTCGTGAAATGTTTGTCGCAAAAGTTGATTCAACATTTAAATTAAATTTTCGTGAAATTTTCGTAGTGAAATTTGATTGAACATTTAAACTGAATATTTGTGAAATGTTTGTCGCTAAAGTGGATTAAACATTTAAGTGAATATTTGCTAAATGTTGAGCGGAAAGTAGACCAAATAAAAAAAATTATTTTAAATAGAACACACAGAAAATTGTAAGTTGAAAGATTGTATTAGATTAAGGATTTGTAAAACGTTACAGAATCTTCAAAATTTTATTCAAAAAATGTATTTATATTAATTTAATTACTGTTTAATTTACTTGTTCCTCTTCTATTTAATATAATTTTTTTATTCGGTCCACTTTCCGCTCAACATTTAGCAAATATTCACTTAAATGTTTAATTCACTTTTGCGACAAACATTTCACAAATATTCAGTTTAAATGTTCAGTCAAATTTCACTACGAAAATTTCACGAAAATTTAATTTAAATGTTGAATCAACTTTTGCGACAAACATTTCACGAAAATTTAATTTAAATGTTGAATCAACTTTTGCGACAAACATTTCACGAAAATTTAATTTAAATCTTCAGTCAACTTTCACGACGAACATTTCACGAAAATGTAAATTTAAATGTTCAGGAAACTTTCGCGACGAAAATTTCACGAAAATGTAAATTTAAATGTTCAGGAAACTTTCGCGACGAAAATTTTACGAAAATGTAAATTTAAATGTTCAGTCAACTTTTACGCTAAACATTCATTTAATCGGGACATTTAAATCTTTACACAATTTTCGCTAAGCTTTGCACCTAAATATTCCGAAGTTTGCAAATAAATCTTTAATAAATTTTCAGGAAATTTTCGGTGCTGTGGGGGTCTAGACTACAGAGAGCACTAAATGAATTTACTTAGTTCTTTATCAGAAATCAAAAAAAAAATCGTAAAGTCGTGAAAATCAAGCTGAAAAATTTTAAAGTTCTCAAAATTCTGTTTAGATCTCTGGAAGTTTAAAAATGTTTCTAAAGGTATTAATAATACTTGTTGACAATTTAGTTGTAATGATGTATAGGTGATGCGCTAACTTTTTGTTGCATATTTTAAGAAAAAAGTGTAAAAAACTAAAAAAAAACCAGGATTTGGTGGGTTATTTTGTGCATCCTTTAAAATCAAGTTTTTTCAAAAATTTGTTTTGTAGTTGGTAAAAATTACTTTAGAATTTTGTTTTAAAACTTTCTTGTCTTATTTTTGTTATAAAAGATAAGAAATAAGCATAAAATTTCAGTTTTACACATGGTGCCTTAAAAACTTCAAAACTTCAAAACTGTAAATCAACATTTTTGTGAAATTTTAGTGTATTACTTTCAAATTAGTTAAACAATTCCTAGAAAAAAAAATATTTTTGGCTTCCTTTTTCTTTATGGTACTCTAGAATATCTAGAAATAATACTTCATACAGCAAAAACGTTCAAAAAAATTTTATATACAACTTTATAAATAAGCAAACTTTGATGCACAAAATAGCCCCACCATGGGGTTTATTTTGTGCACAACTTTGAGTTTTTATAACTTAGACAAAAAATTTTTTCTTGCCGGCTAACTCATAGGACACCTTTAGAAGGATGTCTACAACATAACTGAATAGATAAATTCTTTATTTTTTCAAATTCTGAATTTTAATAAGGCATAGAGTGGAAAAAGAGTGGATTTGTGCACAAAATAGCCCCACTTGACAGTATATCTTTTGTTCGCCTGTTTGCATTGTACGAAAATTAAAAGACAAAGCTTAGACATCACAATCCAAATGTAAACAGTACTGGCCTTCATAATAGATATGAACTAATAAATACACGGCCATAGTATTTTCAAATTTTAAGTCAAAGCTAATATAACTATATTTGTAAATTTGATTTGTTTCCTTCCATATTTTGTTTTAGTTCAGAAATTTTGAATGATCTAAGGAAGGTTAAGGGATTAGATATTTAATCTTTATTCGTTTCACATATATTTATTCGTCTAGCTACGTTTCGTCGACACAGGGGTTCGCCGACCTCTTCAGGCTATAATTTTTAAACAAAACAACCATTAATCAACACGGGAATTCTAAAGTAAATATATAATTTTTTTTTTTAAATTTAACAAAATAAAATAAATTTGTTCTTTACCTAAAGAAATTAAAACATTTTAAGTCAAAAGATATAAGACAGTTTAGTCAGATTTAAAACTATTTGGAAATAAACATTTTCGCTTCGATTTATAATATCCATTCTGACAAACGTTCTAGTGTCAACTGAGTAATCAAAATTCTTTCAAGTATAAATGATTAAATACAAATCAGGTATATAACATTTTTTAGGATTAAGTTGAATACCATGTCGTTATTCTGATTATCAACATAGTTACATATTATGAAATACTATTTCTTCAATAGGATTAATTATTTTAATTCTAAGAATTAATTTATTAATTAGGGTTCCGTACACAACAAGTGATTTAAATGTTTTGACAAATGTAAGTTTAATGATTTTAAAGTTATGACAGATGCAAAATCAGGAAATTAAAAGTTCGGACAAATGTAAATTAGAGGATTTACAAATTCTAACAAATGCAAGTTCAGAGAATTATAAATTCGGACAATTAAATTTCAGGCAAATGCAAGTCCGGTCAATTGGGTTTTGGAGGAAATGAATGCGACCCATGCCTATGCGGTGCGCTTTAAAACTGTCTGATAAACAGTCTCTTCTCTGGTTGTGGGAAGATCAATGTCTTGGATTTCAAAAATTTACAGTATGGATTGTTCTCATTTGGACCTTAGGACTTAGCTAATTTTGAAGGTTTAATTTTTAATAATTTGCTCAACTAATTGCAAGCCTTTTAAATATACACAGCAATATAATTGCTATCAATAAAATTAAATTTTGGTTACCAAAACGGGAAAGGTGTATGTTTTGCGATACACGTAGGGAAGACTTTTATAAATTTTTGGTAGCCTGTTTTTTTTTAATACATTGAGATATTTTTATTTTCCTGAGCTTCGGACTTGCTCCGATCAAGAATCCCTTTAAAAAAATACTTTATCAAGTTTATCCGATGCATCGGAAAATCATTTTGTTAAATTTGTTTTGCAAATCTTTTCAGAACGTGCAACCAGATGCGGCTAATTATTTGTAAGTTAATTGCATCTATTTTCTGGGTACTCGAATTTTATATTCTTCCGTAATCTTTTGCTCATGTGTGTAAAATATAAGCTTGGTATATATAAATCAATTAGTTTATATCTGAATCTAGAAGTGGATATAACGTGAAGAAAAGTCTTTCCGAATCATTCCAAACTAATCCGATGCATTCCGAAGCTAAACTTTTTTCCGTTTGAATTTTTTATTTTAATCAAAATCAATCCGTTTCAAATTCAAACAAACCCCATTAGAATTGGGATGGATTGACTCGGATTGATATAACAGGATTCACACAAATTAAAATTTAGCTTCTGAATGAAACGGATAATTTCAGAATGGTTCTGAAACTTTCATCAGGGTAGTTAAGCTCTATTTCTGTCTATTGTTATATTAAAATATAAGTAATAATTAATAGTTTTTTACTACAAATTACAAAATATTTATGTAAGTGCAAAAAGTGTTGTAGTATTTTTCAAATATTGCACTGAGAAAATAAGGTCACTAAATATAACCAATTTGTAATTAAATTTAGCAGAGAGAGGTTGTTAATATAGCACCTGCAAAGCGCTTTGTTTATTATTAGCAGATTGAATGCTACTGTTAACCTTGCAGTTTGGTTGTGATAGCCGGTATCTTGTGTGTTTTGTTCAGAGTCCCTTAACCTAGAAATTGGCTAGAAGCTTATTTTCTCAGTGTGACAAAAATATTTGTAATTTGAAGTATATTAATCCAATTCTGTAACTTTTATATTATAATGAAATGTGAATTAAATAAATATAAAAGGTTAGTTTCGAAAACATTCTAAAACAGGCAGTGTGAATATTATTTGTTAAGTTAATTTTCCAAGTTTTGTACATTTATGTGGTATACATTTTTCATACAAATAATGTATCAAGTGACTTTTAAGGGTTAATCGGCTTAACATATCACTTATCATCAAGGTCAGTTGACCACCAAATATTTTTCTACTTATAAAAAACCCTTAAAAAATTCATAGACTTTAGAAAATTTAATAATATGCTTTGCGATTAAAAATCTGAATCTAGGGTAAGTATTAAGGGTTGATCGTATCACGTCATCACTTCATATCAAAGTCAGTTGACCATTTAATAATTTTTAATTCATTAGAAACTCTTAAAAATTCTAAGACTTCACAAGAGGCAATAAAAGGCTCTGGGGTTGAAAATCTAAATCTAGTGTGTGTTTTAAGGATTGATCGGCTCAGGTTATCACTTATCACATTATATCAATGTCAGTTGACCACCATAAAATTTCCATTTCATTAGAAACCTTAAAAAAATTCTTAGCCTTTATAAATATCAATAATACATAGTCTTTGGGGTTAAAAATCTGAATCTAAGGTGATTTTTAAAGGTTTATTGGCTCAGATTATCACTTAAAATCAAGATCACTCGACCACTAACTAATTTCCTATTCATTAGAAACCCTTAAAACCCTAAAAAATACCCTGCGTAACAAGTTAAAAGCCAATTTAATCAAAATGTAAAAATAGTGTCCGCCATTTTGGATCCGCCATTTTGAATTTTTGGTGATGATCATGCTAAAAATCATAAAAAACTAACGTAATAATTAACAGTTTTTTGCTATTATCTCAAAAAGTATTCAAAATTTCAAAAAATATTTAAAACAAAAATTGTAGGTCTTACAAAAATACACATTTTATGTTGTATACGTTTTATACCAAAAGATAGTAGTTTTCATTAAAAATAGAAAAACGTATCAATAACCATGAACATGGTTTATGGTTATATTATTACTGAACAGTAGTCTGGTAAGCTAAAACAAATATTGTCTATGTAATTTGATTTACGAACAGATTTTACTTTTTATGTTATCTCAAAGCCCCTATAACCGATGAAAAAATGCCACTTTTTATGGCACCCCCTGTACCAGTTCAAAAAAATTCCGTAACAACCGTAAAATCGCGGTCGACGTTTTATGGGGCGAAGCCCTTCGAAGCCTGAATAATAACAAACGCAAACAATTGAATATTCAATAGTAATAATTTGAGTAGTGATAAAAATTACCGTAATCCTATTAGTTTCAGCTTTAGCGCCTACTAACGCACTTCACCACGGGAAGGTTGGGAAATGGACTTTGAAGTGCATTTTTTTTTATATACAGTCTACTCTCGATAAGACGAAGTCGAAGGGAGACCGAAAAAACTTCGAGTTATTGAAAAGTTTGAGTTATCGAAAACTGATAATTTTAGGGTCGTACATGCAAAAAATTTAATTGTTTTCAATTCTTTAGAAATTATTAAATATATATTTCATATTTTCAGGTCAGCTTATAAAAAAATTTCATGTCAAAGGTTTACAAAAGTATTTCGTTAGAGTTGTTTGTTTACCTTTATTTAATGAGTTTTTTTAACCAAAATTTTCAATGGCATATAGGACTGAAAAAATGTCATCAGGAACATTGTCATGTTTTTGAGCATATTTTCGGAGCCCCACACTCTCTAAATTTGTTTAACCAGCCCAAAGTATACAGCTGTTTCAAAACAGCGTATATACGCTGATCAAAAAACGATTTTTTCACTGATTAACAGCGAAATTCACTAATTCACCAGCGTATATACGCTGTTTTAAAACAGCTGTATACTTTGCGCTGTTTCAAATTTAGAGAGCACTAAGAAAAATGGATGTTTACCCGGAACATCTGGATATGAAGCGTTAACGTCTGGATGTTAAGCGTTAGCATCTAGATGTTCAGCGTTAACATCTGGATATTAAAGTTAAACATCCATTTTTCTCAGTGCATCAAATAATAAATTTATATAACTTTGTTTTTATTTTTCAAAAATGAGGATAAACTAGAGGCAGAAATATTAAAATCACTAGCAATATCTTTTTTCCGCTTAACACCCAATTCAACATCTTTAATAATTTTTAATTCGTCAGTAATGCTAAGAGATTTTAATTTTCTTTTCTTTTCCATGTTAATATCAGGGACTGACACGAAAACCGAAACAAAATATATATTTTACTTTTGTTTCGTTTCGGTTTTAAAAAACTGAAACAAAATATCAATTTAATTTTGTTTGTGTTGAACCTGAAACGAAAGTCCTCTGAGAATTTTCATGACCAAAACGAAAATCCGCTCCGAATTCCGTTTTCGTCTCTCGTAAAAAAGGCTCTAAATTTCACAAAAACAATTTTAAACACAATTCTTTTCTTGCAGGAGACGAAAACGAAATTCAGAGTCTTTTCGTTTCGGGCATGAGACTGAAACGAAATTCGAAGTTGATTTTCGTTTCGGCCATGAGACGAAAACGTAATTGGTTTGGTTTGGTTTGATTTTGGCCTTAGGCCCCCGAAGGTCCAATAGCCATTAAATATTCAGATATTCCTTAATTGCAGATAGATCAGATTTTATTATTGAAGTTTCCAATAACGTTGACGTAATATTGTATCTTCTTTAAAGTAGAGATGATAAATGTGCTGCAACAGAGTAAAATGGAAAAGGAAGGAAAGGATAAAGTCATAAGACTATTTATAAAAACTTATGTATAATACTACACAACTAACTTTATCAAAACATCTTGTAAAATAAAGTTTAAGAATTTTATGAAAACTTAATTGAAAGATATATACTAATTAATCTAATTATCAAACAGAGCAATGTTTAAAATTAATTATGTAAACTTTGTTATAAGATACAATATTGGACAATTAAATTTTCTCATCAAATTTCAAAAATTCCCAATCACCGATTAAAATACCGTAAGTGCGGTGTGTCGAGACTGTACTCAATCCTAAATAATCAAACTTGATTGATAAAAGAACTTTGAGATTTCAACTAAAGTTCTCCTAGTCGGATTGTAATATGCTTTCTTCAGAGATTCAATAGGATCGGTTATCATAGGAAATATTGAATTAAAATATCCCAGAAATCTCGGTCGGTGTGGCGAGTAAACTGGACAATCAAGCACTACATGAGAGAAATCTCTAAACTCACAACCACACTCACAATCTATTAGGAGATCCCAATTCAATTTGATAAAATGTTCAGCTATGAGTATATGGTTGGTTCTCAGTCTGGTTATGAGATTAAATATTCCTCTCTCCCCCTCCATTCCCGAAAACCAAGGTCTCTTGGAGGATACTGTGATATTTTTAAAGTAGGGGTTGTCCGATCGATAAATAGGGTCATAAGGCCAACAAATATTCTTCCAGTGTCTATGGTCCTCAACGACTACTCTCCTCATATCCATGAAAGGCACCTTACAGTTAGAAATAATAGGGAGATTTGCCGCCAATTTTGCTGCCTTATCGGCAGTTTCGTTATGAGCAATACCTATATGAGCCGGAACCCAAATGAACGTAAGTACACCAACGCCCCTAGATTCAAATTCTTGTACCAAGACTACTATATTCTGAACCTGCTTTGAGATTTTTGTGTTAGTGATAATAGGTGAGCTAAGCATCTTAATAGCCGTTCTACTATCAGAAATTATGTTAACATTCCTGAGTTCGAAATTAATGGCTTCCTGAATAGCCATCCTAATTGCCAACAATTTAAGAGATAGAATCGAATAAAATTCACTTACTCTCAGACCAAATCTATAATTAAGTTCAGGATGTAAAAAGCGAAACCCGCTCTCTGAGTGGAAGGATTGAGAGATCCATCGGTATAAATACAAGTTGATATAGAGTAGTTTGTTTCTAGAAAGTTATACCAACTTTCTTCCGGTTTGGGGCTATTTTTTATTTCAAGACCAATGTGAAAATCTGTTTTAACTCTCAAATTCAATTGTTCCCAGGTCATTCCTAAATACCCCGGCCGATCAACCATTATCATCAATCCAATCAGACCCTTACTCGAAATAAAAGCAGAAAGAATGCCTGCTGTCTCAGAAGAAAAACCACGTTTAAAATGTTTACTTTGCTTGTCTAAACTAATCAAGGATTCCGTGAGAAGTCCCTTAGGACCCTGGAATATTCTTAGAATATATAGAATAGCCAATTTTTCTCTTGTTAGATCCAAAGAAGGAAGTCCAGCTTCCGAGAGCAATATGGTCCTAGGTGTAGTTTTCATACAACCCAGGGTAGTACGCAATCCGTCAAACATTAAGGAATCAAGCTTATTGAGATGAGTCTTACTCGCTCTCCAGAAAAAAGGAGCACCCCAATTAAGGCAAGAATTGATCATGCTATCGCATACTTTAAGAATGACCCCCCGGTGAAGTACCCCACGTCACTCTTGTAAGCACTTTGATCACATTAAGTGCATTAGAAGCTCTGACTGTAAGAGAACGGATGTGTTCATGCCATCTTAACTTATTGTCCAAAATTATGCCTAGATACTTAATGGAGTTTTTACTCTCTAAAACTTGGTTATTCATCCTAATTTCGTGATTTTCATTCAGAATTTTGCGACTTCTAGTAAATATGGCAAATTGTGTTTTGGGCATCGAAATTTCCAGTCCAAAACCATCAAGCCAGACAATAAGAGAAGCAAGGGCTTCCTCAATGTCAGATTTAGCCTCATCCATATTTTCACCGTCCCTATATATAAGGATATCGTCTGCGAACATAGTGATTTTAATCCCCCGTGGCAACGTTTCCCTTATACCTCTTAATGCCACACTAAAAAGGAAAGGTGAAAGAACCCCTCCCTGAGGAACACCAATGCCCGAGGATCTACTATCCTCTCTGTTCATATTAAAGTGAAGATTTCTGCGCATGATTAGAAAGACAACAAAATTCAGTAATCGAGTGGGGGTTTCAAACCTGACCAACTCCTCTATAATCTTAATCGGCTTGATTGAATTAAATGCCCCCTTAATATCCAGAGCGACCGCAATTAGGGATTTTTCCTCACCAAAGGACCTATATATATCAGCAATCAAGAGAGCCACTGGTTTCAAGGAGGATCTACCTCTTCTAAAACCATATTGGAAGGAAGGGAGCCACTCCATGGATTCAGAGAGTATTTCGAATCGCTTAAATATCATTTTCTCAAAGAGTTTGGCGAGACACGATGTAAGAGAAATTGTTCTATAACCTCCACCCCCCTTTGGGATGAATTTGACCAGCGTGTCCAACCAGCTTTCCGGAAACTTACTATTGCAGAACATACCATTAAATATCTCAAGCAAGGATTCCCTAACAGATAACGGGAGTTTAGTGATTACCTCATATGTGATGGCATCGAGACCAGGTGCCGAAGACACCTTAGATACAGACAGAGCAGAATCAAACTAAAAAAAGGTAAAAGGAGCGTTATAAATATTTCCCTCATTAGCAACTCGAAAGGGATCAAGTTGAACCGGGATATAATCCTCACGCACCAAAGAGTTCTGTAAGTTCAATATTTTAGGGTCTTCTGGATCATTAAAAGGTGAATCGTCAGTGGGTTGTGATTTAGAAATCATAGATTTCACTGTCTTCCACACTTCATTCAAGCCATCCTTGAAGTCTAAGGATTCACAAAAAGCTCTAAAAGATCTGTACTTTATATATCTTAATTTCCTCTTAATTTCATTACTAACTTTTTTGCAATTTATAAGATTATCTCTGGATTGATGTTTCAGATAAGTCTTAAGTACATCACTTCTTTCCTTAGTAAGATCATCGCATTCCGATGACCACCAAAGAGGTTGAGCTTTTCTCCCTCCCTTGTTATCTTCTGAAAAAAATGCCCCGCACACAATTAGTTCTTTAATAATTGAATCAATTAATTTATTATATCTCACATCAAAAGTCAGCACATTAAGGTCAGTAGAGGCAGACTCGATCTCACCCATCCTCTCCTTGAATTTCAGCCAATCGACTTTCTTTGTATTGAGTCAGTAAGTATTAGACTCAATAGTGTCTGGTCTAACAGAAAAACCAACCAAAACAGGTAAATGATCCGAATTATATGAATCCTTCCAAATTGAAAATTCAAATTTCGAAAGAATATCCGAGGGAACAAATACCAAATCAAGATTGTTATTCTTATTATGCGAGACTCTTGTAGGACAGCTGTCATTCAGAGGAACAAGATTTAAATGGTCAATAGCACTTTTTATTCTATTACCTTTAGAATCTGATTTGTCACATCCCCAATTAGGGGAGTGAGCATTAAAATCACTACAAATTATTTTTGGAAAAGAAGATTGGCCTTGAAAAAGTTCAAACCAAGTTGTTAAGTTAGGATCCGACCCAGGGGGAAGATAAACAACTATAATTTCATGTAAACCAACAGCTGTTCGAATTCTAACACCTAAGTAGTCGGTACCATCCAAATCTCCAGGATCCGAAAAATTAAATTCAACTTTAGAAACAATAAATTTTTCATTCAGCAAAATAGCGACTCCTCCTCCTCTCCCATCTCGATCCCTTCTAAAGATACGGAAACCATGGAGGTTAAAACTCTGAGTACCCTCCAGCCAAGTCTCAGTAAGACATATAATGTCCGGTTCGATTACATTAACCATTGATTCCAGCGATACTATCTTGTTCATACCGCTTCTAGCATTCCAATTAACAATCTTAATTTTATTACCATTTAACATCCTAAATCATACAAAAGAGAGAGGAATTCTGAAAAGTTAATTTGTAGATCTGTAGACCAATACGCTGCTACCCAGGATCGGCTATATCCGGACCACATAACCTATTAATTAATAATCAATTATTGTACTATGTTGGTTTATACCTAACCCAACATTTCAACATTCGAAAAAAATATAAATTAACCTTATATCCTAACAAGGGAAGAAAACCCTAAAGTACCACAATAACATTCTTTAACTATATATGATAATTATAAAAGCAGTGGATTATCCTTAAAATTATCAGCTTTAATATCCCCGAATACAGAGATAAAATCACATCAGCATTAAGTTACAATACGGCTAACACAGGCTGCTTCTCATGATCGACCAGGATGAGAGCCCGACTTAATGAAATTAATTAAATAGTCGAAAAATCGCGAGTTGCTAATCCGTCCTTCTAGGTCGTTTAGTATTAATCTCCTTTTCTCTTTCAGGAGACCCGGCTATCGAGCTCTGTCCTGACATAGGTTCAACCTGAGACAAATTGGGATCCATATCAACAGCTCCGCCTAACCTATCCTTAAGTAAATTCCTGACCGCCTCTTGAGTTTCTCGCGCTATTCTCTCCACAAAAAGCCTTTCTCTTTTTTCACTATTATCCAACATTGTGGAAGAATGATGAGAATTGACAAAGAGATCCATTACCACGTCATCATCTTCAGGGATATCCACAAGACGATAACTATCCTCTTTATGACCCTCATTATACGAGGAACTGGAAAGAACCCTCGTCTGAGATACTTCAGAGCCATCAGATTGTTTATCTGTCTTGGATTGCTGATTATTTCCCAGATAAATCTGCGTCTGATCAGCAAGATTCAGGGAATCATCAACCAATCGACCCTGCCCTTGGTTAAATCTTTCTTCCGCCTCTTAGTACCCACAGAAATATTCGGCTCTGATTTTCCGAATTTCTGCTCCCTTCAAATATATTGGACAAGTCAAAGAAGAAGCAAGATGCTCATCTTCACAATTGCAGCACTTTGGCTTTTTAATTTTGTTTTGACAATCATTAGTATTATGGGATTCGCCACAAAATTCGCACCTAGGAGAACCTACTACACCTATCTAGAAAGATATGCATTGTGAATTAAGGTGCCGGAACCTTTGGCATTTATAGCAACGCAAGGGTCTCGGGATTATTGGTACGATAGGAAAAAGGAACGAAGTAATTGTAATAGATGAAGGCAAGATTCTTCCATTGAAAGTGATTTCTAGAACATCTGATTGGGCTTCGCCCACATTGTTTCTACGCCTAATTGATCTAATGCCTGCTTTAACAGGTTCTGAAATTCTTTCTGCTATTTTCTCTACCGGAATGTCCTCATCGACCCCCCTAATCATTTCCTTAACTGAGCTAATTGAAAATGGAATATACATCCTATAATTAGCTAATTTAAGCTGTTCAGATCGAAAACGTAATTCAGAGCCTCTTCGTTTCAGGCTCAATACAAAACAATATTGAATGTACATTTTCGTTTCGTCACAACAATTCAAAACAGAAGTCCTTAATTAAATGTCGATAAAGTGTAACTCATATAAAACTGTTTATTTACTACACTAAAAAAAAGTAGTAGATTTGACTACTTTTTAACTACCCGGAGTAGTTCAGTAGGTCCTCAATGAATTTAAAAAGTTATATTGACTTTAAAAAAGTAGTTAAAATAAGTACGAAAGTAGTGTTACTACTTAGAAAGTAGTTGGTTAATTGAGATTTTGTAGTTGTCCTTGAAATTTAACTACTTAAAGTAATAAATTAAACTATTAATGTGTAACTACAAGAAAAGTAGTAAATTAAAAACCCATACACAATAAGATTAACTAACAAAGAAATTACTTTAACTGTTTTACACTTAACTACCCGAGGGTAGTTAAATATCTCGACTAAATTTTTTTCAGTGTAGTAATACAATCAACAAAAATTCAACTTATCGAGAACTTATCCAACATTTGGGTCGGCAAAAAACTTTTACTTATCGAAAAATTCAAGATATCAATATTTGAGTTATCGAAAAAAATTAACACGCAGAACATATAGCGAATGAACGGTATCCAAGAATTACTTTGAGTTATCGCGCTTTGTCTTATCGAGAGTAGACTGTATTATATGTTGTTCTTTCTTTGTTCTTTTTTTATTAGGGGCGTTGCGATGTCATAAAAAGTAGAATCTGTTCGTAAATCAAATTATAGAGGCAATATTTGTTTCAGTTTACCAGACTACTGTTGGTAGATCTACAACTTTTGTTAAATTTTTTTTTTTTTTAATTTTGAATATTTTTAGACATAATAGCAAAAAACTAAGAATTAACGTTGATTAACACTTTTTTGTATTTAAAAAAGGATCTATTAATTTTTCGTAAAAAATGAATACATGATAAAATGTGTATTTTTGTAAGAGCTACAATTTTTGTTTTAAATATTTTTTGAAATTTTGAATACTTTTTGAGATAATAGCAAAAAACTATTAATTATTACATTAGTTTTTTATGATCTTCAAATTTGCGCCAACTTTCATTATGATATTCGTAATCAGCGCATTAAAATACATAAGTATACGTACTTTCAAAGAAATCGGACAAGTGTGCAAATCGAAAGTATATACAAGACATTATTTTGACATGAAAATACTTTTTAAAATTTCAAAAAATATATTATTCACCTACATCTTATTATCCTTAAACACGATTTCTAAATTAGAAAAATTGAAAAAAACACGAAATTTATAAATAATAAACCACGTGTCAATGACAAATGTACACACTACATTATTTCTCTTGAAATTATTCTCTTATAAATTCTAGCCAGTAGCAAGCGCCTCGCTAAAAAAATCCGACCAGTAGCGAGCGCCTCGCTCAAAAAATTCAACCAGTCGCAAGCGTCTTGCTTCTAAATTCCAACCAATAGCAAGCGCCTCGTTTCTAATGTAGCATATTCTATGAAATTTCTTATATAGGGAAGGGATTCTTATATAGGGATATTTTTAATTACTGTTGATTTCTATTCAACTTTTTAATATTTAACAAAAATTAAGACTGAAATTTGTTTATATCAGTAGAAAAAGACCTAATGATGTACAATGTATTTTATAATTTTTAAAAACCTAATAAATTTGACGTTTACTTAAAAGAAACTAATATTTTCTTCGACGAAACTTTTTTCGTCATTCCCTACAATTATATTTTAATTTATAAATTCTATAAAGTTACTTCCATTTGCGTATCCGGGGGGATACGGAAGTTCCCCTCAAGTCTTATATTTATGTGAGAGAGAATGAGATAACACTATAGTACCATCATTTTTCTCTCATATAATACCCCCTCCAAAACCCTTGTCTAGATCCGCCATCACAGAAAAAACGATATTCTTATTCTAAGAAACACTTCTTAAATAGGCGCCAAGAATATTTCCCACTTAAATTAAGTGGGAAATTTTCTTACAATAAGAATAATACTCTTATTGTAAGAATGTTTCCCACTTACTTTAAGTGGGAAATCTTCTTGGCGCTTATTTAAGAAGTGTTTCTTAGAATAAGAATATCGTTTTTTCTGTGATTGGTTACTTCAATGGTAAAAATCCTAATAAATCCTAAGCATCGAATTAATACTTGAATTATTATTATTATTATTGAAAAGATATTATCGATTTCACTGAATCTTTTCAATAATTATTAACTGAGTGATAAATTCATAATATTATGGAAATAAATTCATAATATTACAATAATTATTATTATTATTGTTCATTATCCTTCTTGCTATTAATTATGAACTAAATTTTTCAAAGCGCGACAGTCAGTGGCGACCGTATTCACGTATGTTCATTAGGGTGGGTGGTCCAAAAAAGGTGACTTTTGGATTTTTCAAAATCGTGGAACAGTTTCATATTCCTTTTAATTAGTAACGGCATAAACATTTGTTTATAAATTTTTTATTAAAAAATTGAGCTAGCGCACAGGACTTAAAGATTTCTCCTCTTTCGTACAATTTTTTTTTTTGACGAAACAATTATAATGAAAATCCTTTTTTATCCCACAGGCACAAACATGGCGCTTTTAGGGTCTAAACGCATTCATTTGTTCAACCGGGTGAAAATGGCTTCAATTTTTTCACTAGGGAAAAAATAAACAGCTGATCCATGCATTTTTTTCACCACAGGGCAAAATGGCCGCTATTTTCATACGGTCAAATAAATGAATGCATTTAGACCCTAACCTACAAACATTTAAAAGCACCAAGTTTGTGCCTTTGGAATAAAAAGTATCGTAAGAAACACGGGTTTAAAGTCAGTCCAATTTGTTTACAATGATGTCACTCGTACAGAAACATCAGCGTAAACAAATGGCTGCCTTTAACCCCTTGTTGCATAATATACTATTTTACAAAGACTTGGTAGTTTACAGTAGCCGAGGAATTTCAAGCCTATTTATAGCATCTATAAAAAAAAATTGGGTTTTGCCCTGACCCAAATCCTTTTTTTCGTCATTGGTAGGTGCCGTCAAGTCCATATCGCTTTCACTTTTATGATTGTTGTAAACCAACTTTGGTTTGAAAAGTTAAAATTTTAAATCAATAATTGACCTGTTAAATATTAAACAACATTTTCAATTTTTACAGTAAGCCTATACCATAAGATTAATTTTCTTTTATAGTCAATTCCAAATAAAAAATTAATATCAACTAGCTGAAAACTGCCCTGGAAAAGTGCCAAAATTTTGTTTTTTGACACAAAATAACACATATATATATATATTTAAAACATAGTTTACGTTTTTGCCAAAGAATATTTCAATCTTCATTAATCAGTTCATTTACCGGCGTTATATTAAAATGTTAATAAGGAAGTTAAATTGAGCATTGAAAAAAATGCATTGATTTTACGTGTTAATTTCACAATAATCCCATAAGAGAAATAAACGTTGTGGACAAGCACAATTATTAATCAAAAAATTTTTAAAAAAATATTTAAGCAGTTACTAATTATAAAGAATATGGAAGTTTTCCACAATTTTGAAAAATCCAAAAGTCACCTTTTTTTAGACCACCCTAGTGTTCATACACGTTTGGTGTTACTTGCTCGCTGCGTGTCGGCCGAAAAATATGCATAACTTCAGTAATATCGGAGGTTCCTAAGGTTTTGACCCTTTGTGATATTTGGTGTTAGATGTTTGTTAGCTAAAATAGAACGAGTATTATTAACATATTTCTTGAGAGTCCTTCTCTTAAGCCACTTCTTTTATTTGAAGAGGTATTGTTACAGCATCTCTACTTCTCATAAAGGGATTCTTAGCCCGAAGCACAGTGGGAAAAAATGCAGTTATTATTGTATAAATTCGACCCTTAGCACAATTTTTATCTGATTCTAAAGTTCCTTTTTTAAATATTGCGATTTGTTCTGCTACTACGCCTGCCTGAGACTTTTTTGATTTAGGAATTTGTTTATTATTTATTTTAATAACAATTGTAAAAATCATTGAATAGATTAAGAAATTTGTCAAAAAACATTCCACATAATGCCAAATTTTTCTTCTTTTTTTTTTGGTCAAGTAATTTTTAAAGAAAATAAAAAATTTTAAAATAAAATTATCAGAGTACAAAATGGCGGATTCAAAACAGCGTGCTATAAGTATAAAAATTCAGTCATACTCGCTAAACATTCATATAAGTATAACCTTGGGATACCACAATCAAAATAGTCATCGGAATCATAAATTCAAAATAAATCAACTCACTGAAATTGAAATTAATGATATTTTTTATTGTTTCACAAACAGAAAATAAGAGCAAGAAATATCTATGGGCGATTCCATACCAAATTTACAATCCTTATTTTAAAATCAATTAAATCTATTTTTTATTTGTTCCTTTTAAAAAAAATATTAGATACGTATTTTTTCATTTTTATATAAGTGGACAAATTTTCGAGTTATAAATTTTCAAAATTCTAGGTTTTTGAAATGTTGCCCTATTTTTAATCACATATAACTCTGAACCTATTGAATTTAGGAAAATTTTGTCAATACATAAAAAGTTAGCTTTTTCTTCAGCTTTTAGATGGTGTTTACAAAAAAAAGATAATATTTTTTAATTTAAAAAAAAAACGATATTTAGACAAAAACTTTTTTTTTAAATTGAGACCCGACTAAAAAACTATTTCTTTTATTTATACATACATCAAAATGTGAAGAACATTTTACAAAAAGATTCAGGATGGCTTGGTGAGTATTATGAGTTTTAATTAATTTCAAATTCTGCTTGTCATCACCATTTTTTGTACTGTGACTGTTTAAACTAGAAACAATTGCTTTGCTTTGAATAAAGCTGCATCGTTTCTTTTTTTAATGCCAAATCCAATTCAAATAACCAAAATGTCTTAAAATCTCATTCATTTTTGATGAGACAAGAGCATCAATCTAGCGATTTAGAGTCCTGTCAATACAAATTATGTTAAATTTGACAATAACCTGCAATATTTTTTAATAAATTGTTGGTTATCTAAATTTGATTTGGCATTAATAAAAGAAGAGATGCAGCTATATTTAAAAAAAGCAATTGTTTCTAGTTTAAACGGACACTGTACAAAACATAGTGATAATAGGCAGAGTTTAAATATTAATTTAAACTCATAATACTCACCAAGCCATCCCGAATCTTTTTGTAAAATGTTCTTGACATTTTGAGGTATGTATAAATAAAAAAAATAGTTTTTCTTTCACTCATGCACAAAACCTTATGTGTGAAGCATGATTGAAAATCAAAGTGTTAAGGTCAGATGACGTCAAAAGGGATAAAGACTCAGAACAGTTTAAAAAGTGCTGCGAAGCCTCTTCGCGTCTGCGCATCATCTTTTTTTTCACTACCCTGAGTCTTTTTTAATCTCTGACGTCATCTCACCAAAAGCTTTGACTTCAACCGCTTCACTCGTACAAAAATTGATCCGCTATATTGGATCAGCCATCTTAGTTTTTTAAAAACTGACTTCAGATTCGTAATCAGCGATCCGAAAAATCCTTGGATACGAAGTTTCATAAAAATCTAAAAATTTGAAGGCAACTTTTTAATTCCCTTTGATATACAGGTTAAGTTACCCGTAAACTTTACGAAAATGCTAGATTTTTTCTTGGGTGCAAAAAAAGTTAATTTTGTCGAACGGTGATACACTTTGTTTATTTACGTTTTCATTTTTTCTCTCTTTCATTTTCGTCTTTAACCAAGGTTCGAGCAACTGTGCATTTTCAACGGTTATAGTTTCTAGAAAATTGTAAATATCTCGTAAATCGCAAAAAATCGCAAAACGTCAAAAGAACAGTGAATTTACAATAAAACAAACTATTGGTAAAATAATTAAAGCAATAAGAAGCACCAAAAATTTTATAAGTCTATTATTTATATTATATTATTATCTTTTTTTTGTAAACACCATCTAAAAGTTGAAGAAAAACCTAACTTTTTATGTATTGACAAAATTTTTCTAAATTCAATAGGTTCAGAATTAAATGTGATAAAAAATAAGTCTACTTTTAAAAACCTAGAATTTTAAAAATTTATAACTCGAAAATTTGTCCACTTATATAAAAATAAAAAAATATTTTTTTTTTATATTTTTTTATAAGGACTAAGTAAAAAATAGATTTAATCCATTCTAAAATGTGGACTGTAAATTTGATATAGAATCACCCCTATATAATGTAATAAATTTTTACCTAATTTAAAGATTATTTTAATTTTTATAATTTTATTTTTATTTTCTTCCCATAAAACAATTAAATTTACTTTAGATAACCAAGAAGAATTCCACTTCCCAAGCCACTCCCCGCTAGTCACGGGGAGTGGCTTGGGAAGGAACGAAACCAAAGGAATGACTCCACTATTCGATTTTTCACAAAACAAAATTTATTTAATAGTAACAAAAAAAAATTTATCACTTCCATAATTCTATTGATTTAGTAAAACGATCAGAGGAAGGCAGTGGAAAAAATATTCCAAATTTTTTGTCGTCTAACACCTTTGCGACGTTTCGCTGCCCTGGTTCGACAACCTCATCAGGCTAAATTTATTAAAATTGTTTTTAAATACAAGATTTTTTTTAATAAAAATTTTTTTTTGTTGGTTTTAATACAAATTTTTAAGAAAAACTTAATAAAAATTTTTTAATTTACCTTAAGTAATACATTTTTTTAAATCCTTATTCTTTGCTTAGAATTCACATTTTTTGAAGACGCACACAATTTAAAATTTTATTTACATTTTTTAAGACGTGTCTATAACGACCTCTTAGTCAAAACTGAATCTAATTAGTATCGTTACCGTCAAGTGGGGCTATTTTGTGCACATAACCGCTCTTTTTCCACTCTATGCTTTATTGAAATTCAGAATTTGAAAAAATGAAGAATTTATCTATCCAGTTATGTTGTAGACATCTTTCTAACGATGTTCTTTGAGTTAGCCAAAAAAAAAATTTAGTCTGAGTTATAGAAACTCAAAGTTGTGCACAAAATAAACCCCATGGTGGGGCTATTTTGTGCATCAAAGTTTGCTTATTTATAAAGCTGTGTAAAAAAATTTTTTGAACGTTTTTACTGCATGAAGTATTATTTCTAGATATTCTAGAGTACAATAAAGGAAAACAAAGCCAGAAATTTTTTTTTTTAGGAATTGTTTAACTAATTTGAATGTAAAACACAAAAATTTCACAAAAATGTAGATTTACAAAAAAAGTTATTTCTTTAAGGAAATTTTACTTAAAATAACTTCTATTACACTTTTTGAGTTATTTTAAGAGAAAAAGTTTCAAAACTAACTTGAAAAGCATGTAATTATTAATGTTACTTTTTGAGGTTTTTAAGGGACCATGTGTAAAACTAAGATTTTATGCTTATTTCTTGTCTTTTATAACAAAACTAAGACAAAAATGTTTTAAAACGAAATTCTAAAGTAATTTTTACTAACTACAAAACAAATTATTGAAAAAAACTTGATTTTAAAGGATGCACAAAATAACCCACCAAATCCTGGTTTTTCAGTTTTTTACACTTTTTTCTTAAAATATGCAATAAAAAGTTAGCGCATCACTATACATCATCACAACTAAATTGTCAACAAGTATTATTAATACTTTTAGCAACACTTTTAAACTTACGGAGATCTGAAAAGAATTTTTAGAACTTTGAAAATTTTCAGCTTGATTTTTACGACTTTACGATTTTTTTTCTGATTTCTGATAAAAAATAAAGTAAATTCATTCAGCACTCTCAATAGTTTAGTTACCAGAAAATATTTATACCAAGTAGCAAATCTAAGCAACTGAATATAAAGATTTTATTCATTAAAAACCTCACGTGCACAAAATAGACCCACGGCGCACAAAATAGCCCCACTTGACGGTAACTCTTCATGATAACAAAGTTTGAAAAACAAATTAGAAATTAGAGAATTAGAGAATTAATTAGAATTTAGCCTAATGAGGTTGCCGAACCAGGGCAGCGAAACGTCGCAAAGGGGTTAGACGACAAAAAATTTTTTGGAATATTTTTTCCACTGCCTTCCTCTGATCGTTCCTATTAAATCAAAATTTATTTAACTCCACATCTTTGTATAATTTTTTAATGAATTACAATTGTTCGTAAGGAAGTTGTAGCCACATGGATACCTTATTCCCATATATGTGCACCTTAAATATCATAAGCATTGGGTTTAAATGACGTTTCATTAATAACTTCTAAGTGTGAAAAATCGTGTTTTTTCGCTGAAAGTAAGAAAAGTTTTTTCAAATACTTTTGAAGGAACAAAAATATTGCGCCTTTACTATAAGATGACCGGGTGAGTCAAAACCGGACGAATCAAAATTGCTATATTAAATGTTGACGTAAGACTCACAGTGATTAACTGTGAAATCCTAATGGTATAATTTCTTTAAAAAAAAGTGTTGCATCAATCCAAATAATGAGTCTGAAAACAAGGAATGCTTTTTTAGCCTTTTTTGACATTTTTTGTTGCTCTCATTTTTTATACAGTTATTATAAGTCATTCATTTTAATAATATGTCTAAGAAAATAATATAATTTGTATTAAATAAGTTAAATATGTATGAACGAAGACTCTTATTGAATTTTTAAATTGAAAAAATGCATATTTGTGTTTAACCTAGGCTAAATTTGAAGTGTCCAACTTGACCCCATAGGGTGTTCGGTTTAATCACACCATTTTTGGGATTTTCGTTTTCGAGGTGGTCTAATTCAAAGCGACTTACTAACAAAACTATCTGTTATTTTTTAAATGAACATCTGTATTTTTTAGTTGAAGGAACAAGCTTTAAAATGGTATATTACACTTTGGCAAAAAATATGTCTTTATATGTTTTTTTTTTTTGCAAAAGATGAAATCCGTCCAGTTTAGCCCCAGTCACCCCTACATATGTTTGTTAGAACATTTTGAAACTGACATTTTGAATTTATGATTTCTATGCCTATATTTTGATTGTGGTATCCCAATGATATACTTATATTAATGTTTAGCAAATATGCCTGTATTTTTATACTTTTGGTAGGATACCATTATGTAATACCATTATGTATATAGACATTTCTTGCTCTTATTTTCTGTTTGTTAAACAACAAAAATATAATGAAATTCATTTTCAGTGAGTTTGAGAGAATTACAATGTTTATGGTCTGCCATTTTGGACACTTCATTTATTACTCTAATAATTTTATTTTTAAATGTTTTAAATTCATTTGATATTACTTAAACAAAAAAAAACATCAACATTTGGCAGTATTTGGAATGTTTTTTGACAAATTTCTCAACCTATTTAATTCCTATTGATAAAGTTGACGTAGTAAACGACGTAGTGAAGGATGTCGTAAATTGCATCAAATACTATGTATAGTCTTATGTCGGAAATTTCCGTCATTTCCGACGTCATTTCCGATGTTACATTTATGTCACATTTTCACAATTAATAATAATAACATTTTTATTGAAATTATTTCTGCTTAAGGTAGAATTGATACGAAAAGGAAAAAGAAGGAAATAAGGAAAAGTGAACTCTTTATTATATATTGTGGGACTCGTGCAATAAAAGGTTGTTTATATTATTGCACCATAATTTATTGGGAATCCGCTATTTAAGCCACGAAAAGTTCACAAATGTTTTATACAGAACAAAACAAAACACTTTTTTGCACAATTTAAAAGAAAACTTAAAAAATCACGCATAACAAACAAAAATGTACACGTCAGCATCAGCATCGTACACCATGATCGCCATATTTGTAAGAAAGACGGAGGGATATAGATAGGTATCGACTCTAGTATCAATTGCAACGTATATTTCGATGTTTCCAATTGATGCTTTCTGATTCGCTGTTAATCTTTTAAGAAATATTACCATCCAATCAGAAAGCATCAATTGGAAACATCGAAATATACGTTGCAATCGATACTAGAGTCGATACCTATCTATATCCCTCCGTCTTTCTTACAAATATGGCGATCATGGTGTACGATGCTGATGCTGACGTGTACATTTTTGTTTGTTATGCGTGATTTTTTAAGTTTTCTTTTAAATTGTGCAAAAAAGTGTTTTGTTTTGTTCTGTATAAAACATTTGTGAACTTTTCGTGGCTTAAATAGCGGATTCCCAATAAATTATGGTGCAATAATATAAACAACCTTTTAATGCACGAGTCCCACAATATATAATAAAGAGTTCACTTTTCCTTATTTCCTTCTTTTTCCTTTTCGGAACAATTCTACCTTAAGCAGAAATAATTTCAATAAAAATGTTATTATTATTAATTGTGAAAATGTGACATAAATGTAACATCGAAAATGACGTCGGAAATGGCATCGGAAACGACGTCGGAAATGATATCATTTATGGTCTCAAATTCTGATATCATTTCCGATGATATTTAATTTAATTTTTAAAATAAATTTTAAGTAAATAAAAAAAAATTTAAGGAAGACGTAAATGACGTCGTAAATTACATCGTACAAGACATCGTATACGACGTCGTATACTAGGTCGTACACGGCGTCGTATACTACGTCGTACACGGCGTCGACCACTCTCTGAAAATACGTCGCTGTACACGACGTATATTACGACGTCGTATACGACGTGGTTTCCGACATAAGACTATACATAGTTTTTGATGCAATTTACGACATCCTTCACTACGTCGTTTACTACGTCGTTTGCTACGTCAACTTTTTTAATAGGAATTACACTGGTCGACAAAATTTTGCCACAAGAGGAAACTATATTGATTCTTATAGAAATTTTCCCGTAGATTACGAATCTGTATGTAAAATTTGTCCATCACGTCTCAAATTTAGAAAAAGCAAGGTTAAAGTGTCAAAAAATAACATTTTTGGCAGTTTTCAAACAGCTATAAAAAATTAACCCGACCTGATAAACATCTCATATAGGACTTGAATGAAATTTCAAACCTTGCACATGAATCTTCAAAAGCAAAAACCTATCTGTCAATAACAGAAAATTGCGGAAACAGCTTTTTCCTCCGTGCGCTCAGCAGTTTTCATATGCTCCCGTGATTTGAAGCAATGTTTTATATTCGGTTCAATTTTTTAAAATCTTTACAGCTATAACAAAATTTTCACTAGTTTGGAAAGTTTTTGGGGTCGCTGATCACTTATCTGAAGTTAGTTTGTAAAAATCCAGAATGACGAAACCAATATAGCTAACCAATTTTTGAAAAATTAATTTTTTTTTTTTAAATTTTTTATCTGGGGTTTTTTGAGACTGCAGATTACGAATCTAAAATTAGTTTGTAAAAATTCAAACAGGCAGATCCAATATGGCAAACCAATTTTTGAAAAATTAATGGTTTCTCGTAAAATTTTGTACCTGTGGATTTTTGAGGACGCAGATTACGAATTTGAAGTCAATTTATGAACATTCAAAATAGCGGATCCAATATGGTGAACCAATTTTTAAAAATTTAATGTTTTTTTTTAAATTTTTTATCTGGGTTTTTTTGAGACTGCAAATTACGAATCTGAAGTTAGTTTGTAAAAATTCAAATAGGCGGATCTAATATGGCAAACCAATTTTTGAAAAATTAATAGTTTCTCGTAGAATTTTGTATCTGGGGTTTTTGTGGTCGCAGATTACGAATTTGAAGTCAGTTTATGAAAATTTAAAATGGCGCATGCAATATGACGAACGAATTTTTGAAAAGTTGGTAATTGTTCGTAAAATTTTGTATTTTGGGGTTTTTGGCGGCCGCAGATTACGAACCTGAAGTCAGTAAGAATAAATTCAAAATGGCGGATCGTATGTGGATATTAGAAATTTTCAATTTAAATCATTTTTTTAATAACTGAGAATTTAAAAAATTCTTGTAAAATTTCTACTAAATAGCTTAAAAACACGTGAAAATGATTTTTTAAGTAATATTAACTATAAATTAGATTTAAATGTTAGTAAGCAGAGAAAGCTTTTGCACAATATTTTTTTGCACAATAGTTTCTTGTACAGTTAATCTAATCATTTTTTAATAACATTATTAAACCTATAAAAGAATTGAATTTTTTTCCTTAAGTAACTGTTACTAAAATAAGGGAGATACATGATAGTACGAAAAAAGTATTTCAGGATCAATCAATTTCAGGACAATCAAACATTTGTTAAAACAACATTAGTTCAGGCATTTTTAATTTAGTAAAACTGGCTTCAGATTTGTAGTTTGAGACCTCAAAAACCCTTAAAAACAAAATATTATGAGAAAACATTATTTTCCAAAAATTGGTTTGCCACATTGGATCTGCCATTTTGAATATTCACAAACTAACTTCAGACTAGTGATCAGCGACCCCGCAAACTTACGAGACTAGTAAAAATTTTGTTATAGCTGTAAGGATTTTAAAAAATTGAACCGAATATAAAACATTGCTTCAAATCACGGGAGCATATGAAAACTGCTGCGCGCACGGGGAAAAAAGCTGTTTCCCTTATTTTTCTGTTATTGTCACATGGGTTTTTGCTTTTAAAGATAATTACAGCTGTCTGAATACTACCGAAAAAGTAGTGTAACAGGGCTGGTTCCAAAACATAGTTCCGATGTTCGCCACCAGGTGGCGCTGTTACCCTCAGTCGGTATTACCGTTCGCCGGTAAGGTAGATTTACCATCGGTCGGTAATGCAGATCGCTGTCGGTAATGATCACTGCTAGATGGCGCTAGTTTTATACTTACCCTCGGTTGGTAATGCAGATTTCTGTCGGTAAGTTACCGCTAGATGGCGCTGGATTTGCATAAACAATATATTGTTGTTAACTTTAGTACTACGACCCAACCAACCACCCAACCCAACATACCCCACAAAACCACTCAACCACCCATATACCGAAAAAAATGGATTGGGACTTGAATTTTTAAAATACCACCCACTACCCACTTTGCATATATGATCTCAAATTTCAAAAATCATAATAAAAACCGCGAGGGATGGCTGAATCGCGAGATACCGCGCAGTATTAGCCGGGTGGATTGGGGGTGGGACGCGCTGGGCCTCACTCAACGCATGGTGTGCAACGAGATGCGTGTAGTCCTGGGTCTGACTCAACGCATGGTGTGCAACGAGATGCGTGTGGCGTCTAAAGTTTAGGGTAGTGGGGTGGAACAGACTAGTGGGGTGAACTGGTATATGCATTGTATATGTGTGAATCCATGTGATTGGGTGTATAAGGCGACGTTTTATGGGGAAATAGCACTACGGTCACCTGTCTGGAGCGAGCAGTAACTACTACTAGAAGGGCTGCCAGAGGGAACTCAGAGGACCTCGGAGTGGTGGAGAGTATTGAAAGATACTGGACCAGCAATCTTGCATACGTGCGGAGCAGCGTCACTGCTATTAGAAGTATCCTCTGACTGACCAAATCTTGCGTACGTGCGGAGCAGCGTCACAGCCATTAGAAGTATCCTCTGACTGATCAAATCTTGCGTACGTGCGGAGCAGCGTCACAGCCATTAGAAGTATCCTCTGACTGACCAAATCTTGCATACATGCGTGAGCAGTGTCGCAGTCATTAGAAGTATTCTCTGACTGTCTACAGCTGGGGTCTAGGAAACGCAACGTTATTGAATTGACTGACGTCGTAGCAGTTGGAGTACATGAAGATTGCTGTGTTAAAGTTTTAAAGGTATGTTCACTAGGGTGGTCCAAAAAAAGGCCAAAATTGGAATTTTCAAAATGTTTTTTCAGTTTCATATTCTACTAAGATAGAAACTCATATACTAATTTTTAAAAATTTTTTAATCGCAAAATTGACGCGGCGGATTGCTCTTGAAGTTTTCTCCAGAACTGAACGTTTTTTTCCTATGGTTTAGTTCACGGTGAAATGTGCCATTATACTCTCTGTATAGGCTGGTAGTTAACGGGAGCTTAGATACTTATGAGTATTTGAACTGGCTACACCCCGGTCACAAAAAAAAGAAGAAGATATTTATGGCCAATTTAGTACCGCTAAAAAAAAAGTTTAGGGTAAAGTTGGAATATGGAATTTGCTGATTTCTACCTTTTTACAAGGATCTTTGGAATAAAGAATATGAAAATACTATACTTTCATATAGTTAAATAATATAATTAATATAATAATAATAATAATAATAATAATAATAATAATAAATATTATTAATAGTAAATAATAAAAATTAATATTACTACTAATATTACTATAACATGTTATGATAAATATTGTTAATATTGCTCAATTAGATGAAAAATTGCAAATAAACAATAATAATTTGTTTAAACAATTTTTATAATTGTGGATTTTCGTTTATTATTAATATTAAGCTTTCATAGGCTTAAAAAGTTGCGAAATTAAGAGAAATTGGCAACACTCTAGCTCTATTAGATGAAAAGTTGCAAATAAACAATATTAATTTGTTTAAACAATTTTTTTGATTTTATATTTTATTTTTTGTCTAATATTAGGCTTTCCTTAACATATATAGTTGCATAATTGGAAAAAAGTTACAACTCTCTAGCTCTATTAGATGAAAAGTTTCAAATAAACAATATTAAATTGTTTAAACAAATTAAAAAATACATGCAACAATTCTTATTAACTAATTTTTATGTCATTAAAGAAAATTTTGGTGGAAAATATCGTAAAAAGTTCTAATGAATATTTTTTAACGATCTTACATTTATACGATCTTTTTTAGTTAATTGTCACTAACCGGGTTGACCATTACAAGCCCACTAATTTCCCAGTGGGATGACCCAACTGGGGCCCACCTTGAATCTGGGAAACCCATATGGGGCCCAACTGGCACCCACCGAACTTTTCTACACGGGATCCTAATTAGTAAGAAATTATTAACTACTAGTACAAAATGATTAAAATTCGTAGTAAACAGAAATCTACTAATTAGTTTAGTGCTTTTAAAATAGTGCTATTAGTTTTTAACCATTTGAGATTTAAAGAATAATCTACTCGATATACTTCAAAAAATCTAATTAAAGTAGAAAATGAATGCAGTTTAAATAGTTTAAAAACATTGCAAATGTAGATATTTATTGTATTCCCTATGTGATTTTTTAGTAAAATTCAACTTTTCATATTAGATTATTGTCGTTCATAATAATAAATTATTACTATTAATTTGTAATTTTGTTTTTCTTTAATATTTTTAAAGTTTTTATTTAAATTTACTTTAATAATTTCTTTTTTTTTATTATATTAAACAATTCGTTAACATTAATAATTATTAGAAACAATAATAATTTTTGACAGTTTCAATTATTATTAAACAGTTATACTAATGACATGAAATTATTGTAAGTAACTATATGCCGAAAAATGTTCATTTGTTAATATTATAACCAGTTTAATTCATAATTTACATAAAAAAGTTTCTTCTTTATACTTGGATATTTTATTTCTGTTTATTTTTCTTAACCCCTTATTTTCAGGAATTTCCCTTTTCTGTGAGCAGAGGAACCCCGCTATGCGGTCAGGCCTTCTCCAGTAGCAATAGGAAGCGCATATCGGTTACCATTTTTTTTACAACCAAAACCAAAAAAAGCTTAACTTTAACCTCATATTTTCACCTCTTAATGTTCTTTTATGATTTTCAGATTCTTAAGTACCTCTTATACAAAAGATAAACTTTCATTTGGTGCAAATTTCATGTTAAAGAATTAATATTTACATACAGAAAACAGTCACTGAAAAGTACCAAAATAGGGTATTTAGAAGCTAAATAACAATTGAAATTATCATTTTTTTAAATTTCTTTTTGTTGCATAATAAAGTTTTCTTTGTACTTAGTAATATTCTAAAAAGGTTTTGTAATACGATAATATTAAAGGAGTGAAAACAGATGTTGAAAATGACGTGTTTATTTTACATGTTAAATTCACGATAATCCCATAAGAGAGAAAAAAGCAATTCGCTGCGTCAATTTTGCAATTAAGAAATTTTTAAAATTGAGCATTTGAGTTTCTATCCTTGCAGGATATGAAACTAAAAAAACATTTTGAAAATTCCAATTTTGGAATTTTTTGGACCACCCTAATGTTCACATATAACAACCAATTGGGGAGGGGGGGGTAGTATTAGTTAATTTAACCTAATATATTAATTTATAAATTATTTTTATGATTTGCAGAATGTGTGATAAACGTAAAAATCTTGGGGAAGGAAGAGAAAGGGTTGATGCTTCTAAAAGGACGAGAAATAATGCAACGCTTCTTAAGGAATGTGAGGACCTTATTCCATCCATTGAAGATGCGCTATCTCTTCTACAAATATTACAAGATTCGAACGATAAAATGATGTTTGTTAATAGATGGTTGAATGTGTGTAATAATTCTTTGAGCACCCTAAGAAGTATACTGAATTCCTTACTTGTAAATACTGATAGAATGCGATGTCTAAATTTAATTCAACAAGTTTTATGTCTTTTCACAAATTTTCAAAAATATTTAAAACACTGGGCAGGTAATGTAATTTTCTAATGAAATAAGTAATCGCGTACGTTGGACAGATACCGAGAAAGCTTTTCAGAATTATATTAAAACAAGTATTATTATAAATTTGATTCACAAAGATATAAAGGCTTTTTTAAATGATTCAAAGACACTTTTCGAAGAAAAAATTATTGAAATTTTAAATACTCATGGTCCATTAAAAGTGTATAGTGTCCTTGGTACAAAGTTTAGAAAAATTGTTAATGATGAGGAAAAAGTACAATACATACATTTCAACACGAAAAGTGAAATAATTTTCCCTTCTACTATATTAGCAGACTGGTATAGTAAAAACATTGAAGAAACATTATTAAAGGATGTAGAGCTTTTTGAACTAAACGAATCTCAATGGACATTGCATTCAATTATAAAACTGGAAATAAACATAAATAAGTACAATCCATTACGTGTTGGTTCTTACATAGAATTACCAGATGAAATAAAATTAAAAAATGCATGTATTAATGTAGATAACGACGATAATAAATGTTTCAAATGGGCAGTTTTATCATGTTTATATCCAGTTTTAGAGAACCCAAGCCGTGTTTTAAATTATTATGAATATGAAAAATATATTAATTGTACTGGGATAAAGTTTCCAGTTTCTGTTAAAGATATTAGAAAATTTGAGAAACAGAATGATATCTCAATAAATTTATATGGTCTTAAATTAAAAAATTCTAAATTTACAACAATTCCATTAGATCTATCATTAAATAAGAAGGAAAAACATGTAAATCTACTTAGGGTGGAAAAGCATTATGTATGTGAAGATGATAATAATTCTAATACGGATGATGATAATAATGTTGCTTCAAATAATTTTCATTATGTGTGGATAAAAAATTTGTCTCGTCTTGTTAGTTCACAACTTTCTAAAGGTAATAGTAGAAAATACATCTGTGATCGATGCCTTCATTATTTTACAAGTGAAGTGAAGCTTAAAAACCATGAAGAAAAATGTAAATCATTGAATGAATGTAAGGTTACACTTCCTCAGCCAGGACAAAATTTTGTTCAGTTTCAGAACTTTGCTTATAAAGAGAAAGTTCCGTTTGTCATCTACGCTGATTGTGAGTGTCTCCTTAAACCTGTTGAAGAAGAAGAAATAGGAGGAGGGAGAACATGCAATACTGAAGTTGTTCAAAATCATTAAATCTTTAATATTGGATATTACGTCAAGTGTAGCTATGATGAATCATTATCTGGATATCATTCAAGTCCAGTAGGTGTCGATCCTGCCAAATGGTTTGCCCAAGAACTACAACAATTGGCTACAGTTGTCGAGTCAATTATTCAGAATCCAATTCCAATGGAAAGTCTATCATCAGACCAGATTGAAGCTTTTGTATATTCTACAACATGCCACATTTGTGAAGGTAAAATATCACATTTTCAGAAAAAAGTTCGTGATCATTCTCACTAAACAGGCAAATATCGAGGTCCTGCACATGAAAAATGTAACTTAAAGTATCAAGATTCACGAATAATACCTGTATTATTTCACAATCTGAGTGGATATGATGCTCATTTTATAATTACAGACATTTGCATAGAATTTGAAGGAAAAATTGATCTACTTCCAATAAACAAAGAGAAATATATTTCTTTTACTAAGAGAATAAAGGGAAGTGGAATAAAATTTCGTTTTATAGATTCCTTCAAATTCATGGCATCGTCCTTAGAAAAGTTAGCATCATATCTAACAGAGTATAATATTGTTAAGTCTGTATTTTCTAATTTCACTGCTAATGAAATTGAATTAATCACACGCAAAGGTGTTTTACCATATGAATATTTAGACTCACTTGAAAAATTAAAAGAATCTGCTTTACCTGAAAAGGATAAATTTTATAGTTCTCTCAATGATAGTACAGTTTCTAATGAAGATTACATTCATGCACAACGTGTATGGTCAACATTTAACTGTAGTAATCTTGGAGAGTATGTAGATCTATACATGAAAACAGATGTACTATTATTGGCAGACGTTTTTGAAAATTTTCGCAATCAATGCTTGCTAGCTTATAAGCTTGATCCTGCTCATTATTATACTGCCCCAGGATTGGCTTGGGATGCAATGCTAAATCATACTAAAGTGAAATTGGAACTCCTTACAGACATTGATAAACTCATGTTCATTGAACGCGGTGTGAGAGGTGGTATAAGCCAATGTAGTAATAGGTATGCTAAAGCAAATAATCCGTATATGGAAAATTTCAATGAAAATGAGGATGTCAAGTATATTATGTATTTTGATGCGAATAACCTTTACGGTTGGGGAATGATGCAACCACTTCCATATGGTGGATTTGAGTGGGCTCAAGTTAATAACATTGATTTTAACATACCAGATGATTCAGATACAGGTTACATTTTAGAAGTTGATTTAGACTATCCCAATGAATTACATGATAGTCATAGTGATTTACCATTTTGCTCGGAACACTCAAACCCACCAATAGAATCAAAACAGTCTAAGCTTTTAACTACACTTTTACCTAAGCGTAAGTACATTATTCATTACCGAGCACTGAAACAAGTTCTTTCAAATGGGCTTAAATTAGTTAAAATTCATAGAGTTCTTAAATTTAATCAATCAACATGGCTTAAATCTTATATTGATTTCAATACATCCATGAGAAAAGATGCTAAAAATGAGTTTGAAAAGAACCTTTTTAAGTTAATGAATAATGCTGTATACGGGAAAACTATGGAAAATGTACGAAAGCGTGTTGACGTCAAACTTGTAACCAAATCGGGGGGAAGATATGGAGCAGAGGCTCTCATTTCAAAACCAAATTTCAATAGTCGATCAATTTTTAATGAAAATTTAGTTGCAATCGAACTCAGAAAAACTGATATAGTAATGAATAAACCAATATATATTGGATTTTCAATCCTTGATTTATCGAAAACACTAATGTATAATTTTCATTATGAATACATGATAAAAAAATATGGTGCAAATTGTAAGCTATTATATACTGATACCGATAGTTTAATTTATGAATTAAAGTGTGATAATATTTATTCTGATATGAAGAATGATATTGGCAAGTTTGATACTTCAGATTACTCAAAAAATAATATATATAAGATTCCATTAGTCAACAAAAAACAGGTTGGATTGATGAAAGATGAGTGCAATGGTCAAATAATTACTGAATTCATTGGTTTACGTAGTGAGATGTATAGCATTCGAGTGAATGGTCAAGATTTTGCAAAAAAAGCTAAAGGAGTTAAATCTATCATTGTACAAAAAACTATTGAATTTGATGACTACGTTGATTGTTTACGAAATTTTGTGATACAAAACAGAACACAACATGTAATTAGATCACGGTTACATAAGGTGCATACTGTAAAACAATTGAAAGTAGTTCTCAGTCCTTTTGATGACAAACGTTACATAATACCTGAAAGTACTGATACCCTTGCTTGGGGTCATTATAAAATTACAGAAAAGAATTGAATTTTTTTCTATGCGTATAATTATCTTATACAACATGTATATATGAAAGGATGTTTAAAATAAACAAACAATATTTAAATTTAAAAACTGGTATTACTTTATTTATTACTACCTTATCTTCCTTACATTTTTTAAAGTATTAAAAGAATAATATTTTTCTAAAGTATAATATAAACGTAAAACTAATAAATAAATAAAAATTAAATCATTACATATTTGCTTAATCTTGCTTTTTTTTTCAAATGTTAACTTTAACTTTTCCAAAAGTTAACTTTAACTTTTCCAAAAGTTAACTTTAACTTTTCCAAAAGTTAACTTTAACTTTTCTTAAAGTTAACTTTAACTTATTTAAAATTTAACTTTAACATTTGCTGAATGATTACATTATTGATTTTTGTATCCAACTATTATGTGAGTTGTAAAATCTAAGCCATTTTACATAGACTTTATCATGACGTTGTTTGAGAACTTTTTCTACGAGATAGACATCAGGATATTTCACTTTGGATATTTCTTCTTCGTAGAAGCCGCCTTCGATAAGTTGATCCTGATAATCCTTTAGTTTATACGTTACTGGGTTTGTTGATTTAACTTCAGTGATAGTAAATATTTCAGTTGTCCAGTTGGGTGTATATCCTTTACTGAAAACATTCTTATACTTGCTTACACGAACTCTATCACCAACTTTGAATTTTATTTTTTTGACTGAAATTTTCCTTTGTTTAGATATACGCTTTAACAGCATACTTTTATCATCTTCTTTGACATCTTTTGGTTTCATACCAATAGTACGATGTTTTTTTTTATTATACTGTGAAACGAGAGATGGTAAAATATTTATCCATTTATAATTTCCTTGCAAGTTGAATTGTGGCTACATCATATTCTTTAGTGTGCGGTTGAATCTTTCAATAATTGAAGCTTTTAAATTACTATAGGTTGAATATAATATGATTTTATAAGACTTCATTAAACTCTCGAACTGAGAATTCATTACCTCTGTCAGTATGCAATTTTTTAGGAACACGTCCATTTAAAAGTATAGATTTCATAGCTGCAGAAACATCTTTTCCACATTTACTTTTGACTGGAATAGCCCATGCAAACTTTGAGAATATATCTATAACTGTGAGTATATATTTAAAACCATTATTAACTTTAGAATAAGGTATCATTTCAACTAAATCTGCTTGCCATGTTTCATCCATCCCCCGTATTTGTACCTTACGACGTTGATAATTTCGCCTAGCTTGTTTATGTAATTCTGTGACTACTACTAATTTTTTATCATTCATTTTCAATGAGTTTTTCAAACATCTAAATACATCAATGATCAACAAGATACTGATCTCAATTTTTCTAGTGTACTATTAATATATGATTTGAGCTTCACGTAATTCCTCAATGATTGACATAATTTCATTATTATGACTAGGATTACCAGCCTGTTGTAATGCTATCAGTAATCGTAAACGGTCTACAAGCTCGTTTGGATCATCCCAATAAATATAGTCTGGATAAGTTTCTCTTTTCACAATCATAGACTGTGGTAAACGACTCTTTTTCTGTAAAGAATTTCCAGTTTTTGTGAAAAGCTTTGCAATAACATTAGTATATTTAGAACTCTTGTTAATGCGCATTTGTTTGCTTGGACTGTAACTCTTTTTATGTGCATTAGTAGAAGAAACAATTTCCTTATAGTTTGCTAAGTCATTTGAACTTATGGAAGCTTGATCTGGTTGTTGTCTGAATAGAAGTTCTAATAATCCACATGTTTTTGAATATTTTTTCTTTCCAACTAAATTAATGTATGGACCTTCAAAATCAATTTTTGTATCACCAATTATGAATGTACCGTCAGGAAGTTTGCGTACTCCATATACCATATCCAAATACTGCTTTCTGTTTTTATTCAACATTTGTATAAATTTAGATGAGAGAGATGTAAATCCTTCCATTTTTTGTTAAAGTTGAAACAGAATGAAAATTTGTATAAATTGGTTCAAATTTGTATAAATTTATTTGTTAATTTATAAGATTCTTCATCCGTTGCATCTGCATTAGATATTTTATCTTTTTCAAAAGTAATTTCATTAGACTCTTGATTCTTTGATTCATTAAACAAATTTTCATTTTTAATATTATGGACATTAGATTCTTTACTAAAAGCATCATAGAAATCCACTTGATTCTCTGATTCATTAAACAAATTTTAATTTTTAATTTTATGCATATTAGATTCTTCACTAAAAGCATCATAGAAATCTTTTTGGGATAAATGAAATAGCACATTTTCACTAATAGCAGTCTTAAAAGATGTATCATAGTCTTCTTCTTTATCTTCTTTTTTCCTAACATTTTTAACTTTGACAGGTGTATGAGTTACAGCAACCAATTTTTCTAATGGAGTAACTAATGGTTGAAAAGTTTCTCTTAACATATTTTTAGCATTTTCTCTACCGCTTTTAAGTATTTGATGTTTTCGTCGAATAGCTTCACTTGCCTTCACAACTTGATGAAGTGTTTCTAACTCTTTTCGATACATGTTTATGTATTGAAGTCTAAAATTGTACTAATGTATTTCTCTGTAAACATATATTATTTATAAATGAATGAAGCAGTCAAATCCTTTTCTATATCTTCCTTCATTCAAATTTCTATCTTTGTCAATAACTACAAATCCATATCTATCAGAATTCCAACATGTAGAACATAAATCTCGAAATTAATTGTACGTCATATCAGTGTTCACATGATCATTATAAACATGCTTAAGGTTTCTATCATCCTGTTTAAAAAGCACAAGTAAGTTAACATTATCTCTAACTAAATGTTTAGGAATATGAGCATATGTTTGACACAGATAAAAACTATCAACGTTAACATGTCTACCCATACAAAAGAAGGCTCTTACATTGTCTTGTTTCTCACAAGCAATATCATCAAAAATAAAGATTGAATTTGGTTTAGCATCTTTAGGTGAAACCACTTCCTCATGCTCACTATATGGAAAGTATTCGATTCCATCAACTTTACTCAATACTTTTTCTAGAAATTTATATTTAGGATGTTGTAATGACTTTGAGTATAAATAAATATTCTCAAAGCTCAAGCCATTCGGATGTATAATCAGAGAAAGAAGAGCATTTGTTTTTCCACAATTTGATGGACCGCAAAAAGCTGCGCGAATACTATTTGAAAACAGATTTCCATGGCGCTTAACCTCATTATTATTATTGGATTGAATGAGATTATCAACATTTACAATCGGGAGCTGATTAGCTTGTACCTTGAACTGCATCTTGGACTCGACTGAGAAAAAAACTATATATCACACTTTTATAATCTATTTCCATCAGTCGGTTGCAAACCATCGTCGAGTGAAGAATGGACATTCAAGAAAAAGTGAAAAAAAATAAATCTCACACTGGTCAAGGTTTTCTTAATAATATAATAAATAAATTACCAATTGAGTTACATATTCCTGGATACCAATATTGTGGACCTGGTACAAAAATAAAAAAACGTTTAGCTAGTGGTGATCCAGGTATAAATTCTTTGGATGCAGCTTGTAAGGCACATGATATTGCATATTCAAAAGAAAAGGAAAATATAGAAGCAAGAAATTCTGCAGATAAAATATTAGCTGAAAAGGCTTGGCAACGTGTTCTCTCCAAGGACGCTAGTATTAATGAAAAAGCTGCTGCATTAGCTGTTACTAATATAATGAAAGTTAAATCTAAATTCGGTATGGGGTTAAAAATTAATGATAACGCAAAGAAAAAGATGAAAAAAAGAATAAAAAGAATAAAAAACAGAGAAAGAAGAGAGTTTCCAAGAATAAAAAAAGAGTTACATTAAATAAAGTTGTTCATGCTGCTGAAAAATGTATGAAATCAAACGGTAATTCTTTAGATACTATTAAAACTGCTATGATGGGTGCACAAAGGGTTATAAAAAAGTTTGGTGGTAAATCTGTACCATCAAAAGTTGGTGGTATTTTACCACTTATTCCAATTTTTGCTAGACTTAGTGCTCTTGGAGCTCTTAGTGGAGGGGTTGGTGGTATAGTAAAAGCTGTAAATGATGCTAATGCAGCCAAGAAACAGCTTTCAGAAGCTCAACGACATAATCAAACAATGGAGGCTATTGTCCTGGGAAAAGGTTTACACTTAAAACCTTATCGACAGGGACTTGGTCTTTATATTCAACCGTATAAAGGGAAAGGATTGACAAATAAGAAAAGGACTCAAAAAAACTAATTTTGAAGCTACCTCACCGTGCACTAACTGACTTTGATCTATTTAAATATGCTAAAATTATGAGTATACCTCATTTTCGTGGAGTATTCATGCAAAATGAATTACCTATTACAGGACCTCATAAATATGAATCAGCAGTTATTAATCTTGATGATAAGGAAGGACCTGGAACTCATTGGGTAGCATATAAAAAGATTAACAATAAAACTGAATACTTTGATAGTTTTGGAAATCTTTCACCACCATCAGATCTCATTGTCTATTTAGGTGTTGGTAGCTGTATAAAATATAATCAGGAGAGATATCAAAAGTTTGATACATTTATATGTGGACATTTATGTTTAAAGTTTCTTTGCGATCAACTGAATATTACAAACAGTTTTTGTCTATATAAGGGCAAGTAATAAAGTTGTAATCATCAGTATGAAAACAGATGTCAATCATGAATGACTCATTTACTTTAACGTTAACGGGAAACTCATCAGTTCTCGAAACTACTTATTTCCCACCAATTGAGCTCTCACAAGACAAGAATTATGTACTTGGACTTGTTGATCTGTTTACATTTAATTCAATTCCCAACATTGATAAAGGTTGCAATAAGTTTTACATAGATAATTCTTTAGTGACTATACCAACAGGTAGTTATGAAATTAAAGATATTGAGTCATATATTAAAGCAAAATTGCCAAATAAGTTTACATTAACTATTAAACCTAATAATAAAACATTAGGTTGTCATATTAAATCAAATCGTGTCATAAACTTTCATCCGACAGATTCTATTGGTAAATTATTAGGATTTGCTCCTCGTTAACTGAAAGCTGAGGAAAGTCATGAATCTGATTTACCTGTATCTATATTAAAAGTGAATACTCTACGTGTTGAATGTAATATTACAACTGGAGCATATATAAATAATCAAAAAGTTCATACTATACATGAATTCTTTCCTGTCGTTCCACCGGGATATAAGATCACTGAAGTTCCAACTCGAATCATTTACCTTCCAATCGCCGTGAAGACAATATATAATATTTAACTTTGCTTAGTAGATCAGGACGGTGACTTGGTTAATTTTAGAGGAGAAACAATAACAATACGTTTACATATAAAGTCAGTGTAATGGGTATCATTTACAATCAAAAAAAAAAAGTTGGCAGTAGTTATAAAAGTCAACCGACATGTGCAAAGAAGGTCAGTGTGAATGTTACTCGGAAGGAGTTAACACCTCAGAATCTACAGTTCCTGAAACAACTCGGTCTACAAGTGAAAATTCAAAAATAAGAAAAAGGAAGAGGAAGGAAAAAGATCAAATTTTTCTATTTTTTATGTGTAGCTGTTATAACTATGAAAAATTTAGTATCTTTAACACCATCTCAATTTAATCGTACAGAAAATGCCGGATTTGTGAAATTTGAAGCAAATTAAAGAGTGCCTATGGTAGATAATTATTTTAATGTAATAATACCTTTGAGTATTCCCTCCCTTTTCCTTCCCTCTCTTTTCTTCCTTCTCCCACTTGATTATTAATGCGTGCGCAATATTAAGAAAAGTGAGGGTAATACTTTCCTGACATGCGCAATCTTGTTTATTCTTCTTTGGAATTGAGTGGGGGATTTTCTTCCTGTATATAAGGAGGATTTCAAAACCAAAATCTTCACAACGCCTTCTCCAAGACTAACGAGAATCATCTCCAGGATAAGCAACATGGACTTCCAGAAAATCAATTCTGTTGGACATATGGACATCCAAAAACCAACTACTGTTGAAAAGAAATACTTGCCGAAGAAGAAGTTATCTGAGCTGACTCCGAACAACGAGTATGCTGTAACGAAAATTCAAAAAGTGTCCACAATGTACGGAACTAAAATTGTTGCTCAATTGGAGAAAAGTTATACTGTTTTCCTTCCTGCAAGGATGATGAATGTCATAGATGATGAGAATATTAAAGCAATGCAATTATTAGCTTCTAGTAATAAATTGATTATGATTTACATTGGAGGACTGTACAATGATATTTTATTCAAAGAAAATAATTAATTTTTTTTCGAAACAATATTTTTAAAAAATGTATATATATTTTAATGATTATAAGTGTCAAAGAAAAATTGAACTTTAATTGATTTAAATGTGTATGTAATTCTTTAATCACCTTCTTCTATAGATAAATTTAATTTTTATTTAGATAAAATTATATATTTAGAGAACTAAATAAAATAGCATGGGAACCTTAAACTAATAATAAAACAACACATGTTCGTAAAAATTTTATATATTTTAAAAATTTTATATAGCCCTATACATAATTTATACATATTATAACAAGAATAATATTAACATACTTCGAAAATATTTTTAATAAATTTAAATAGATAAATTATGATATTTACAATTACATAAAATTACTTAATTAATTTGAAACTATGCATTTAATGTATATTATTATTATTTATAAAATCTTAAATAATAAAATATACAAAAAATTAACCAAATTTTTTAAAAATAAAAAACTAGATTTTTTATACACTAATATACAAAAATGTTTTTTTTATTACAAGTCTATAGATTAAAAAAAAGAAAAATAATTACTAAATTACTAAAAAGTTAAATCTAATTCTACATCTGTTACTGTTTTTTTTATTATTTCTTTTCAAAATCTTTGCTTCCAGCTGTTCATCAGCTGGACTAAACAAAGATCTTTTTTTTCCTTTTAATTTTATAAAAGGAGTATCGAAAATTGAAGGTTCTACAATAGGTTTAAATACATTACTTGACATTGGTAGAGGTATATCAACAATCTCAACTACACTTTGTTGTGGCAGTGGCGGTGTATAACTCGATGGTTGTAGAGACAGTGTTCGTGGTCGTGGTGGTAATGGTGGAGGTGGTGGTGGGGGGAGATATACCCAATATGGCAGTGGATGAGTACGCTGTATCGGTGATCTCGGCGTCTCTGGCGGTGGTAGTGTTTGCCTGGATGTTGGTGTTCGGCATCCACTTTCACCCACACTCACATCTGATGTTTCAGCTCTAGGGGCCTCAGCAGGGGTTGGTGGTAATGGAATGTACATCCACCATGGTTGAGGATCAGGAACAACATTCGGTTCGAATGAAATAACCTGTAACAAACAGAAAAACATGATTTACAAATTTTAATATATCTTTAAAAAAATAATAAAATTATATAAAATATATATATATATGTATACTTTTTTAAAACAGTTCAGTACTTACTTGGGCCATTTCCACTTGGATATTCTGCTTCTGCACATACACTGAAAGAATTTAGGTGCATCTGCTGTACCGACAGTCCAAAAACAGCAGGTCAAGCGGTGCCCAATCACGAAGTTCGTCTGATGTGCTTTTTCGGTACACCAGACGCACCGTGCTATAGTGTAACGGATATACTACGAGTCAAGTGCACTATATATGTCTTTCTGATCGGCACATAGTGCGCCTAACCTTACCGCAGCGTGTCATAATCACAAAGAGACATTTTTACATGTAAAATATAAATGTTATGTGCATTATTTAAAGTGAGCCTTTGAAGATTTGAGAAATTGTAAGTATTAACTTGAAATTAATTTGTAATTTAATAAATGATTTCACATATATATATAAATATAGTATTTTAGTGCATTCAGAAATACCAATAATAGTTTCTAAGATGTCAAAAATTTGAAGCAAATTACAGACATTATTATACTAAATTCAATATTATTTCATATCGTGAAATATTTTTCCCTCAGATTTGAAAATTGTCTATAAAAAATATTATAAAAAGCCATAACTAAGCAAAAGAAAAGTAAGGTTATGTTCTTACATGTTTCACTTTTGTTCATGCAATCATGTGTATTTTTATATTTTTATATATTAAAACATAACATTCTTCATTAAAAAAATGTTATTGCTAGTTTCCTTTATCTTGTTTTGTTGAAATAAGTATTAATTAATATATCTTTCCTATTTTGAAAGCAAAATATTTAAAATATTTTCTAGAAAAAAATCTTTTGCAAATGCAGGTACTTTGAACTACAATAACTTATTTTTTATCGTTTATGTACATATATACAATATTTCGGTTTAGATTTCATGGTAGTCAGGATGTTAAATAGAACTTGCTTCAGTGTTTAAGTAAAAATTCGCAATTATGGAAGAAGAAACTGTTGATCAGATAATCGAGAAAGTAGAACTTTCATTAAAAAATTATCCAAGTGACCTTTCCAATGTTAGTCATGTGTCCAAAAAATTTAAAAGCGATGATTTGTATTCTGCGTTTAATTCGATTAATTTAACAAACGATTTATCAACATATTCCGAGTCCGATAATGTTTTAGTTCCCGAAGATTTGTCCAAAAAAGGTTACGAAACTCCAGAAAACGGTTGTGGTAAACATTTGTATTTCATTTGATGTTTTATTTTGATTATTTTGTTTATTATATATTTATTATTTTATTTAGATGTTTTAATGCCAGAAAGTTTGCAAAAAAAAAGTGATGAAAATTCGGAAAAGGAGTGTGGTAAACATTTTTATTTCATTTAATGTTTCAATTGGATTATTTTATTTATTTATTTTATTTTATTTTATTTATTATTTTATTTAGATGTTTTAGTACCCGAAAATTTGCCCAAAGAAAGTGATGAAAATCCAGAAAAGGATTGTGGTAAACATTTTTATTTCATTTGATGTTTTATTTAGATTATTTTATATATTTATTTTATTTTATTTATTATTTTATTTAGATGTTTTAGTACCAGAAAATTTGCCCAAAGAAAGTGATGAAAATCCAGAAAAGTATTGTGGTAAACATTTTTATTTCAGTTGATGTTTTATTTAGATTATTTTATATATTTATTTTATTTTATTTTATTTTATTTATTATTATATTTAGATGTTTTAGTACCCGAAAATTTGCCCAAAGAAAGTGATGACATTCCAGAAAAGGGTTGTGGTAAACATTTTTTCATTTTCATTCATTAAATTTCACTGTTCGATTTAAATTTATTCATATTTTTATGCTTATTGTTATTATTATATTTTTTCAGAAATTTTCAAATTCAAAGAAAATGATTTGTTTTATTTCCTAAATTCTTCTTTAGATGGTCAAGTTATATTAGGAAAATATAAAGAAACAAAACATCTAAATTATACAAAACTAAAAGATTTAATAATTTATTATGAAATAAAAAAAGATCCTATTGAGTTTAAGTAAGTTGTAATTGAAAATTCGCGTTTTAGCGATGAGCAAATGTGTTGATATTTGTTGAAATAATTACTATAAAACATTGTAAAATTGTATAAACTATAAGTTACAGGTTTATCCAGATTTTCTAAAAATTCCCAAATATTTTGAAATAATTATTTTAACAAATATCAATACTTCTATTCTTCCCCGCAAAGTTTTATTTCACTACATTAAATATTCAACGGAAAATTCTGTCAGCAAGTTTAACTTTTCGTGTACGACAAATACTTATTTTAGAATACCTTCATCAGTATTTAGAAAATTAAGGGAAGAATTTAAAGAACTGTTTCCTATGGAGGATCCTGACTTAATGTATGTTCCGCCTCGCGAAAATAAAAACGACATTACAAGCCCGAGGGGGGGTTTATATAATCATTACAAAGTAGTGAGGAAAGATTTACGAGTTGCCAAAATTTTAACTAACATCTCGTCTGTTAGTGACGAAAATGATGACAGTTAGTATCGTTTTTTTGCAGACATTATGTTTTACATTTTATATTATTTCCAAAATGTTGAAAAAATGTGTTCTCTAATATATAGGTATTAATTTGGAGAGCTTAACGGACAAAAATCGAGAAAAGTATAATTTAGCAGAGATAACAAGGGCATGGGAAGAAACTTATACAAGTCGTATGGACAAATTTGAACAATACGAAAAAAAGACGAGACTTCTTACGTTAGAGTCCTACTTTTGTAGTTTTGCGTGTTTGAATTCCCCACTTGGCATTGTTTTGGTTGGGACATTTTATTATTACATTTGTTAAATATAAAACATTAATTCTTTTTCATTTCATGATTTTTCGTTTTCGATTATTTTATTTTTTTTAATGAAATTTATTTTTCTGTAAATTTTTACTTTATAGTATTTGTATTAAATGTTTAAAAATTCTTTTTTACAGCTCGAACAAGATTTCAACAAGATTATTGTGGAATTGAAAAATACGGATTCGGAGTTGAAACAAATTCTTGAAAAAAATGAAGCTTCTTCTTTATTTCGTAAACGCTGGCCCGCATTAGCCACTAAACTTGTTTCTTACGGAAAAAAATCTAAATTGCCTGATGTTAAAAAATTTTTCCAACTTCATAAAGATTTAATTACTAAAGGTATGTGTTAATTTTATTTTTCATATTACATACTGTTGTTGGGTAAAATTTTGGTAAATGTTAGAAAATAATAAAAATTAAAAAATATTCATTTAACTACAGATGGTACACATGATATAATTCTCAGTTTACTTTTATTGCCCTGGCTGATAAAAGGACCGAAAAAGATTGATAAAACTGTGATAAAAAAAGAAGAAATTGCTAAATCATTTATTCTTTGTGTCGAGGTTAGCAAAATTAATAATAGTTTTATTATAATAAGAGACCTCGGATTGCATGATTTTTTTTCCACTTTCTTTAAATAAATGCTACTTCTTCAATTTTTTATAAATTATTTCAGCTTATTTCATAGTACAATATGACAGATTAATTTTGTTATTGAAAATTTATGCATTAAAGATTATACAAAGACATAAAAGAAAAAATTGTTTTCAATAATTTTTGAAATTTTATTTTTCTATTCTTGAAGACTAAAATAATAAACTTAATTCATTCCTATTCCAATCAATCCAAAATTCGATTTATCCAAATTTTAATCTATTCAAATCTCAATTTATCAAAAATTCAGTTTATCTATGTATGTTAATTTATTCAAAATTTAAATTAGTCAAATATTAAATGATCTAATTCTAATCTTAATCGTACGCAAATTCAATCGATTAGAATTTTAAACCACTTGAGATTAAAGATTAATCAATTTAATTTAATTTTCAGAAGTCCGAAAACAAGGAGGATGAATTAAAAGAATTTGAGAAGTGGATAAAGGGTTTTGATAAAGAAATTTGTCCATACATTGTTTTTGTGGGAGACTTAAAAAGCCCTCAATTTTCTATAATTGTCAACAAGGAAGAGTATAATTTTAATGATCCCTTGACAGCGGTCGAAAGCTGTTATAAATGTTTAACAGCCTTAAAAACATTCCCTTTTTTCTGTGACTTCGTGTGGTCGTTTATCGACAAATCGGTTTATTGTATAAATTCGAGAAAAAGCAGCGCTTGGGCAACAAAATTATTAGTTGAAATTAATAAATAGCGTATTAAGGAGGACGTTTTATCAGATAAAGAAGTACATAATAAAATGGATCTTCTTTACTTAATTAATCATATTTTAACTTTTATTTTATGTATGTACGGTGATCCTAATTTACCGAGGAAAATATGTGATGACGTAATAAAGTTCATACATGATTTTCTTATCAGTGTCTTTATTCCGTCATTAAAAAATGATATTTTAACCATATTAAAGAAAGAAAACATCTCAGGTTCTACTTTATTTGAAATTAATCAATGCTTTGACCAACATGGTAAGATTTTTCAAAATGTCGAAACAGAAGCAAAACGATTTAAGTTGTTGAGACGATGGGGCTTTATAGATTTTAAAAAATTCCCAATAGGACTTACTCTAGTAGAGAAAATAGTTGAAAATGAAATAATAATGGTTCCAGAGACTGTTCACGGTGTTTACATTCCGTTACGTGAGAGCCTTAAGCATTTCTTGGAAATACCAGGTTTATTTAATAAAATAATGGAATATGTACAACATTTAAAGGAAGACTCAAATATTTTAACGAATATTATGCAAGGAAATTTGTGGAAAAATAAATACACTAATAAATTAAATAGCGACATCCTCTTTCCCTTGTACATATTCTATGACGATTTGGAAGTTGGCAATCCCCTCGGCAGTCATGCTGGTGTGAATAAATTTGCAGCTATTTATGCATCTTTAGCTTGTCTCCCACCTGATATAGCATCTCGATTAGATTCCATTCTTTTTTCTAGTTTGTTATATTCGTCTGATAAAATTAAATGTGGAAATGGGAAAGTGTTTAAACATTTAATTGAAGAATTAAATTTCTTAAATACCGATGGCATTTTAATAAAGATAAAAGATTCTTTAATTCGTGTAAAATTTCAGTTAGTTTTAATTCTAGGGGATAATTTAGGTTTGAATCAAATATTAGGCTTCACCGAGTCATTCAAGACTAATTATTTTTGTCGAATGTGCAAAGCGACTTTGAAAGAAACCAAAGAAATGTGTGTGGAAGACAAGACAAAATTAAGAAATCAAAATAATTATGAAAAAGATATAAAAGAAGAAACAGAAAAGAATGGAATCAAAGAGGAATGTGTATTCCATAAAGTTAAGGGCTTTCACGTAACAGAAAATACAATAGTTGATTTGATGCATGATTTCTTGGAGGGTGTATGCACGTATGTCATGAGAAATATTATACACACCTTTGTTTTTGAAAAAAAATATTTTACCCTGCAAACTCTCAATACAAGAATGCAATCTTTCAATTTTGGTCCGATTGGGAGTTCAAATAAACCACCAATTATAAAGATGAAGAGGGTCTTAGACAATGCAACTCTTAAAATGTCCGCGTCAGAGATGCTCAATTTCGTTCGATTTTTTGCAATAATTATGGGTGATAAAATACCAGAAAATGATGAACATTGGAAGATTTATATGTATCTGCGTCAAATTTTAGATATATTATTTTCTCCACGAATAGTTCCAGCAGATTCTAAAATTTTAAAATCATTGATAGAAAATATGAATAGTTTATATAGAAAATATTATGGAGATCTCAAACCGAAATTTCATTTTCTAATTCACTATCCAACTGTATTATTAAACAATGGACCCGTTATAAATTTTTGGGCAATGAGATTTGAGTCATATCATCGACCAATAAAAAATATTGCGATATCCACTAGCTGTAAGATAAACCTTTTAACGACAGTTGCAACTAAACAGGCTCTAATAATGTGTCAAATAATTCATTCTCATTACTTTGACAAAAATATTAAATTCGGTGCAATTTGTGATGTAAAACCGAAGAAGAATTATTTCGGCGATAAAAATGATAACGATTCATTAAAATGCTACAAAGAAATTTATATTGATGGAATTCAATATGAAATCGGGACATTTGTAGTATTAAATATGCAAGAAAGCGAAATTGATTTTGGAAAAATAACAGACATAGTCGAATTGGAAAATGAAATTTATTTCGATACGGAAGTTTTCGAAGAAATCACTTTTGATTACCACAATCATGCGTACATAGTTCAATGTAAAAATAAAAATAGATTTATAAAGCAGAAAGAATTGCCAAAAATAGCGCCTGTTTTATCGACAATAAGAAACAAAACTCACTTCGTTGTTACACGCTATGGTTTATAGTTTATTTCTCTGTAAAATAAATTTTATATTTTTATATTTGAAAAACTGTTGTCACCTTTTTTACCCTTAAGCCTTTTTTAAATTTCCTTTCCTTATTTCAAAATGTTAAAAAATATTTTATTTTTTCCATTCATAATAAGAAAATTCATTTTATTAATCAATAAATAAATAAATATACAGAAGCATTTCTAGAAAGATACTTTGTTTCAACTTGAATATAATATAATAGGATATTATATAAGCTTTTATATAAATTTTCATTTTAAAATAAACGGAAGAAATAGATATATAACGATAAAGTTTTTTAAAAATATTATTAAAAAAAAACAAAACAAAAAATAGAATGAATTTCAGTAACTTAATTGGACCTAATTATAAAATGTAAAAAGGACAATAATAATTTGAAGCATTTCAATATAATCAAATATAATTAAATTTCGAAAAAGTATAAAAATTAATGTTATCAATAAAAGTTAAAAAAAAATTGTTGTATATAAAAGTATACGAATACTTATATATGAATATATAGTAAATAGATAATAAAATATATAAAATACAAAAAAATAGATATAAATATATCTTTGTACTTTACTAATTTTAATCTTTCCACAATAAATAAAATATTTTACAAAAATAATGTTTATTAAGTCAAAAATTTTGGAAGACATTAAAAAAAATTATACTCATTTCATGTATTTAAATAAGGTAATTGAAATAATTAATAGGTTGAAATATATCAAAAATTAAATTTTATTTAATTTTGGAAAAATAGAAACATTCATTTTATCACAAAACTTTAAAAAAATCAGTAGTAAAATTCATATTCAGTTAAAGGTAAAAGTTAACAATTTTTAATTAATATTAGAATATTCGTTAGTAAATATATTTCAGTACACAGTTAATTATTATCATGATATTCTCTAAATCTGAATTAGTTACAATAAATAATAGTGATATTTCTACTAATTGTTTAGTTATAAATAACTAATTATTAGTTGAATTCATTTTTAGGTTATATTTAAGTAACTAATTTTCTAATCAATATCAATTAACTAATTCAATAAGTCAAATTTACCTATTTCTTCAGGTAAATTTGAATAAAACATTACTTATTTCTTACTATAGTTCCTATTAGAGTACAAAATAAGTTAAGAATCTACTAACAATTAATTATTTTTAACTAATTCAGATTTGAAAAGTAACTACAATAATAACTGCACATTTTAATATGCGTATATATACATATATATTGCATTGAAGCGAAAGATAGTTCACGAACGCGCTTTGTCTTGACCTCGGTACACCAGACGCACTGCCGGTTCGACAACTGATATCCCTCCCCTTCGACAAAACTTCTACCGCTTTGCCGTATATCACTTGACTACTGTAGTAGTACAAGTGATGCGCTGTAGTCAGCGCAGCTGATGCACCTAAATTCTTTCAGTGTAGTACTGTGCAAGATTATTAGATATCTGAAAAATAAAAACATACTATTATAATTTCAAAATTACTACATTTTTTCCTTTTTGTCAAAAATAAAATTTAAATAAATGTTGAATTTAATTCAGACTAAAACAGAAATATATATAGAATAATTGATAGAATTTTGTAAACATAATCTTACCGTACAGTCCTCCTCGTAATTCACAGTTCTCCACCTCATTTGTAACCCGAATTCGGGTAATGGTAAATCCATTATTCTCCTCACGTTGTTATTCAAACGAGGATCCATCTTTTTCTTTTTTAACTTTCGTTTAATTTAAACAGAAAATTTTTAAACAGCACTTGATGCTTCTGCTAACGTTATTCTAACAGCAATGATGCTTAGAATACGTGTCACAAAACCCCCTCCCCCGCTACAGGGTTGATTTCAAGCTGAGGAATATATTCGACCAGAATATTTCTTTATTTCATTTCATAGGAAAAAAAATAAAACTCATTTTTTAAAACTGAATTTAACAAACTTTCATATTACTTTCATCACTACACATATGTGAAATTCAATTTAAATATAGAGAACACATACAGTATTACCAACTTAGATAAAATTCTACTTCCCAAACCTAGCATTGCCAACTTAGGTAATAGTTCTACTGCTTAACACTGTCAACCAATAGGAAGGTGAGTCCCATGGAAAGGATTGCTCCCATTGGCTTACAGTGTTGTCCTATGATTTTAATTATAGAATTGAAATATAGTGTATGTAAATATTTTAATAACTATCAATGTATCCAATATCATACATTTCTTTAATAAGATTTTGTTCTATATGCCAAAACATTTTGTTTTGTATTAAAAAGCCGAAAGTAGTGTGATATCCGGAGACAACAGCGCTCTCTTTTGAGGAGAATATTAACTTCTTGACCAATGAAGAGATTTTCAAATGTAGAGAAAAGAACCAACGATGACTGATGTTGCTGGAGTTTTATATTATATTCATTTGCAGTAATTTACTGATTTTTAAATTTGTTTAAAACTATTCGTTTAAATTACAACTAATATTACAAACTAGTAGTTAGGTTTATGAAATAAAGATTTATTTTCACATTATTCATATATATAAAAACTGTTTATTATAAAATTTTTTTTCTAAATTTATACATATTTTTTATATTTACAAAATTTATACAATATTTTTTTTTTTTTTTAATGTTCATATTAGACATTAACCATCTTGGTATTGTCTATGCCTCAGTTGTAACCGACGATTTCTTCGACGTTCACATCGATTGCATTGATGGTTCCTTCTAATTCGATCAATGTGATGTCTCTGATGATGTCGTCTACATCGTCTACAGTCCACCTCAACCATAGCATTTGATTGTTCGTTTCTTATACTTTCACGGAGATGGGATAAGAACAGATGCTGCAACTGAAAAAAAAAAAATTTTTTTTTTTAACTTCCATTTATGTACTTAAGCTTTTGATTTTTTTATAAAAGAATGAAAATATAAATAATTAATACTTACATCTAAAAGTTCAATTGAAAGAAATTCTTCCACTGTGACACCCAAATATCTTTCGATTTCTGTTGGTGTTACACCGATGCCTTCAACCTGATCTGCATGCAGAGTTGAATCATCTACAGATGGGATGTATGGTTGGCGATCCGCATCTCCATTGTTATGTCCAAAAAAATTTTTGGCATAAATTTATTTTATTAAATTTTTTCAAAGAGGAAATTTAAAGAATATTGATACATGAAAGGGCGCCTGAAACTAGGCAGCCAAGTTACATTCCTGGAAGCAAGCTAGAGAAAAACAGAAAATCTTAAGGATATTAATTAGACGAATTGTTATTCCTGGTGTGGATTAGTTAACACACCGCTCGTTTATTACTAGATTCACCCCAGTAATTGCCTCCCCTATTATACTCAATTATTTTATCGGGATTAATACATGCTCCAGTAACTTGACAAAGTCACTAATATATATGTATATGTATTCACATTCAGGTGATTTATCAATAAAAGAGATCCTATAACTATGAATGCATATACATGTGTGTACACATATATAGTTATAGGATATAAATTATCTTGGGTAAGCGTTAGAAAACAAATTGATTATAAAAATTTATTGAAATAATCAAGACAACAAGAGTAGCGCCTGTGTGTAGGCAACCGTACCGAGCTGCTTATGCGACACTCATTAATTGCTAATATTAAGTGAATAAAATAAAAGTTTGTTGTTGATTGCCAGGACCAATGCTTTAGCCATTCTTGCGAATTAAAGTAATAAAATAAAACAATATATTAATTAATAATAAATGTTAGTATAAGCAAATATAACGAATATCTGTACAGAATGGAATAAATGGGAAATTGCAATATTAAATTAAAAATTGGCGAAAGCATTGATATTGTGGTAAAATGAATAGGCGACATCGATAAAAATCAATATAAAATCTATTTCAAAAGCGTCTAAGCGTAAACGGCTGTACTGATGGTAATTGATCTCAATGCGGTAAAAGAAGCATCTGGCATAATTAATTAGTTACCATAGAGTTAATTATGAATCTATTACCATAAAATATATAAAATGTTATCATGCGTAAAATCAAAAGAACTTATTACCATAAAAACAAAACTATTATCATAATTATATAAAGTATTACCACAGAATCATAAATTTAGCTACCTTATAATAAATAAAAGAAGTTAATTAACATAAATAACTAGATATTCAATCTAGTATCAGCGATGTCGATGATAAGGAATTAAACATAAATAAGTACAACGTGTCAATTACTCGAAGAGACACAACGCTAAGGAAATGGTGCATAGTTCTTTTGCCGATACTGCCCCAGTACGCCCCTTTGCGTTTGAGACTAAAACTTAATTGATTGTCTACATTTTACACTAAATTTGAAAATAGTGTAATCACTTTTTGACTGATTGAATAAAATAACATTAATATTTATAATTGTGGTAATAATTATTAATAAATTACCACATCAATAATTTAAAACATTAGTCCGAAAGTGATCTCATATTACAAGCAGCTCGGATGGAAATTGTTTTAATAACATATTACACTTTTACATGAGAACGTGCTAAACTACACTTTTACATGAGAACGTGCTAAAATACACTTTTGCACGAAGACGTGATCAAAAATCAACAATAAACCCCCACAAATGGCGAAAATCGTCTTTAAAAGAAGACGACGCCAAATGGAGGGGGTCGTATACGCTGAAACCTCTGTCGAGAGAGTATTATCGTAGCTACCCGTCGGTTATCAAATTTTCCTACGTTATATCTTGTCAAAATTCTGCAAGTGTTTGCTCGAGTAAAACATAGAATACCGTTGAAAATATTGTGATATCTTCGTAAAATAAACTGTTTAATTAAGTGTTTTGAAGCGGCACGATTCGAATTTGCGGAGTGCGTTAAATTCAAGTTCCAGTGTATGGATACTAAAATCGCCACAACTGTACGAAACTGTGAGCCGTTTCAACCCCGTTCAATCGATTGAGCCAATCGACCGCAAAAGCTGTGCGATATTGTCAATCATAGAATCTCCAAAGAATCTTTAATTAACATGTAAGTTATTATTTTACTACCCATGCTGAACAAATGTAAACCCAAAAGCGTGTACCGATTGGCAATTGATTAATGATTAACGAGTAACGGAAAAAGTAATTAATGAATAACAAGTAACGAATAAACAATAACGAATATTGAATGTAACTTATTTTAGTATTGTAACTGTCATTAAGCTTAATCTGTTTTCTGAAATAAATAAGTTAAAATCCAGAAATCACTGTGAGTTTTCCTACTACTGATAAATACCCATATATAATAACCCCATAGGTTTTATAAAGTGAACTAACCCTAAAAATAAATATAAAGACTAGGTTTTCTTAGTTGATTAAGCTGTTACAAATCCTGATTAATTTCGATGCAAATTCAAATTATGTTCTGTCCTTTTGCCAGAACGTAACAGCTTGATTTGGTGTCAGAAGTGGGATAACACTTTTGTTGAATAAACAATTAATATTCGTTAAAATGGTTTTCATTATTTGTTAATTCATTTAATAATAGGTGTAGTCAGAACACTTACTTTTATAAGCTAAATTGAGGAAAGATAATTGCAGTTTTGGAACTGTTCATTTCAGTTTTTATGCACTTATATTACAATGGTAATAAATTGAATTTATTTTGATTAAATCTCTAAAGGATTTTTGCTACAAATTGTGGTAGTTTCTTTACACATTTGGGTGGCAAAACACTCATAGTCAATTATTGTTTAAAGTTATTAAAATTACCTAAATGCCATTTTCATTCGATTATATCTTTACATAAGTATAACCTAATCATTTATTTGAGAATAATACAATTCAATTAGAAAATACCCTTCTTAATTTTATTAAAATTTTGCTGGGATTATTTATTAAATAAAAGTTGTTAAAAACAGTATAAGCCTGCCTATCTGAAAATTTTATAGTCTTAAACTAATGGTCATTTACGAGTAAACGCTAGCGATTTAAAAGAGTGTAATTAATTATTTTAATCTTGAGAAAAATTATTGATTACTTGTGATTATTGAAAATTGGAAAAATAAGAGATTGCTAAACGCCTTTCGGCACGATAGAGTAATCTCTAGAACTTTTAAGGAACGCCTTTCGGCAGATTGCTTACAAGTTTAAAAAGCTCCAATTTCAATAAAAACAAGAATAGTGTTTGAATGATTATTAATTATTGAGAAATAAAGGATCGATAAACGCCTTTCGGCAGATCTATCCATCCTCTAGAATTGACGAGAAACGCCTTTCGGCAGATCTCTCAACGATTCGAAAAGCTCAATACTTGATTTTATCATTAATACTGAATAATCATTTTATTCAATATTAACGTGAGTTACTGTAAAAATTTAAACTAAATACTGTGGTAAATAATTATTGAAAAAATAAAGGATTGATAAACGCCTTTCGGCAGATCTATCCATCCTTTAGAATTGACGAGAAACGCCTTTCGGCAGATCTCTCAACAATTCGAAGAATTCAATAATCAATTATTCACCATTTTAACCTTTTTACAAACTTAACTATAAAAATTCATTATATAACTTCATTGCACTCTAAAGTTGCTCCTTTTTTTTATAGTATTAAACTTAGTAGTCAGAATGGCCGAGGTTACAAAAGTAATATTTTTGCAGTATGCCAAATCCGGTTAAGAAGAGAGTTCGATCGAGGGGAGGAAAAAAGGCAGCAAAAAGGCTAAACAACCCTCCAAAAAACTCGGGAGATTTAGAAATAAAAATATTAAAAAATCAATTAGAAGTAAAAGATTGTTTTGACGATTTAATAAAAAATCTTGAGGAAGCGTGTAAAAAGAACGCCTAAAAGTGTTAACAACAACAATAATTAGGAATGTTTACGACGAACACTGACAATTCAAGACGGTATTCTTAAACTTGAATTCTAAGCACATGTTCAGTTCAATTAAATTATAAAGTTCTAGATTTTGTCAGTAAATTTGTGAATTTGTGAACAAGTAATGTTTTACAAAAATTCAATAAGAATCACTAATGTGTTAATGTAGAAAAATCAATAAAATTTGTATTATTTGAACTCCAAAGTCGAATTTCATTTATAAATAAATTCCTGTTGAATAAATAATCTCAACTCAGCAGAATAATAATATTATTTTCCTTAATAATTTTAGGGATCATTTCGTCCTGTTCTTCTATGATTAGAAGGCGACATTTAAGGTCCTTAATTTTCCAATTGCACTTTTAAGGTTAAAAAATTGTTATAAGGATTCACGTTTTGTCCAATTTGTGAAATGTCTTCGGATGATTTTCTTTTTAAATCTAGGAAGCTTTAGAATTCTCAATATTCATGATAATTTTGAATTTCATTGGCCCCTGTTCTAGAGAATTAAAATATGGTATTCGGAATGTGTACTTTCCATTAATTTAAAAACTTGTGGAATCAAAAGATTCAGTGGAACTATATTATATCAAATCAGTTTCAAGTCACACTATTTAGAGATTTGAGTGAGTCAAAATATTTTAAATTCCTAACTATTACATATGTATATATATTATATCCTGATCCTCCAGGGTTAAAATATTATACAAACCCGAAGGGTTGTGATTCCAACAATTAAAACCTTTCTATTTCTCCACTTAATAGAATAGAAAGTAAGTTGTTTATTTGTGGAAATCCTTGTTTAAATTTTTAATTGAACTAACTTCCTTAATGTTTTAATTAATAAAATTAATATTACTTTAATAATTGAATGAAAAATTTAACAATTTTGTGTAAAACGCAACCTAGTAATAAAATTAAAAGTTGTTGTACAAATATCATCTAATTTGTCTATCAAACACCAAAAGAAAATTATAGTCACTATATATTCAGATTGTTTGAGGAATAAATTGGGTGATTTTGTTTATGACCCTACTTTAACCATAAATTTAGTAGAAAAGGACTGTTTGGAAAGTTTTATGAAAATAAATTATTCAAAATTGTGTATAATACAGCAAAAACAGCTGACAACAAGTGGTGTTGTTCTAATCCCAATATTAGACAAAACCGTGCCGTTTAACGTTGTTAGTACAGGACAAGAATTAAGGGTAGCTGGAGTCGTAGGGCACCCTTTTATGAGCGGGTTTAACCTATAAGAATCTAGCCTGATAAATCCAAGCGATAACAATAAGGTGTTTTGTTAACAATTTATGTTTGTTCATTGTAATGAACTCGTTTATTAATTTACTGGAAAACGAGTACTTTTGTGCTGCACTTTGGTGTATCACATTTTGGTCCTATGTAATATTTGGAACTATTGTGCTAATGCGGTTGTTTAACGCACTAGAAAACTAAAATTTAGTAATACAGGAATGTATGTTTTTGCGAACCTGCCATTTACAAAGGACCTACATCCCAAAGTACGCTTGAGTTCACACGATTTTAAAGAATCGAGAAATTTATTCATAGCAAGCCCAGTTGCCACCATAAATCTAATCGACGAGAAGAAATTAGCGAAACACGTGAAAATCAATAAATCCGAGTCTCTCTTTTTAGATCAAGATAGCTTTTCCACGACGGGAACAGTGCGGATTTTGATTGCTAATCATTACGTAATCTTTCATACAGTTAAATCAGAACCGTCCGAAATAACTGGAGTATTGGGAATACCATTTTTGGGAACAAATCCAGACAATTTTACATTGTAAACTTAAAAGAAAATTCATTGAAATTCGTTTAGAAAATATCTAAATAATAAAAATTTTACATGATTCATCCTCCTCAATTATTGCGTGATCAATATTTATTGATCTGGTTCCTAATAGTTTGGATTTACATAATCCTAGGAGCATTTTCCTTATTGTATTTACATAGAGTCCTGCTTAACTTAAGTTTAAGGTCTGAATGATTTTATTTTCACTAATTTATTTTGCGACGAATAGACAGCCGTTGTTTTTCAAGTAACATTAGTTTATTTTTCGTTGGACACACAACAATTATTAACGATATTCTAGAATTGATCTCAAAGCACATTTTGCTACCCATTTAAAAGTCTAATTATTGATTCATCAGAAAATTGTAACAAATAAATAATTTTGATTATAATAATTTTAGAAAATTGATAAATTTGAAAAATTTTAAATAAATAATCATTGTTATTAACCAACAATTCGGTAAATAAAAAGAAAAAAAAATTTTACGCCCCCTAGGATTCGATCCCGAGACGCTCGGATTGCAAGTCCAGCGGGTTGACCACTGTACCATTGAGGCTTGTTATCAGTAGCTCGAACGGCATATATAAGCTACAGTGTGAGCGAGCGAGTCATCTTCTTAAGGAGAGCGGCCACAGCAACCGCGGAAGAGCCACGGGACTTCCCCGTTGAAAGAGAAGGTCACGCGCTAGAGACTTCAATGGGTGGTTAAGAGAGTGCAAAGTAGTAGGGATAATAGTTGCATCTCTTTCTAAATCTACTGCAAATAAGGAAGCAAATACATCTTCTCAACGGAGTGTATTAATTCAATTAAAATAATATTTCGCAATTATAATTTTAATTACGCAAGAATAAATAATTAAAAATTCATTCTTTCAATTAAAGTGGAATACTATAATATAAAATTTCGCAAGTTTTATTGTAGTTAAATTAAAATTCAACTAAGACTTGAATAAATTACAAATAAAAATGCCTGGAGACGGGTCTAATCAGCACAAACTGAACAAGGATGGTTCCTTTTCCGGAACAATAGATCGAACATTAAATGATGCGATGGTTACATCCATGGCGGAATGTTTTGCCTTACAACAAGGGGTTATGAACATTCCATTTTATGACGGAAAAAATATTCCCGTAAGAGATTTTATACAAGACATCATAAATGGAGAATCTAGTGTACCCGCGAATTGTGAAGCTCAATTCACCAAAGCTGTGCTATCCAAATTAAAAGGTGCAGCTCGAGATAGTACCCATGGCAAAATTTTCAACAATACTGAACAAATTATTCAACATTTAAAACAACGATTTGCACCACGCAAATCCTATTCTTGGTATTTACACGAGATGTCTACAATTCGAATAGGTCGTAATGAGAGTGCTAGTGAATTTTATGACAAACTAACTCTATTGATGTCAGGAGCACAAGCGGCTTTAGAAGATAAATATGGGATGGAAAAGGCGAAAGGGATGATGAAACCTTTAACGGATTGTGCATTGGAGGCGTTCATTAGAGGTCTTCCAGATGGAGTTTCTAGTGTAGTAGAAGCTAGAGGAGCTAAAACTCTTGAAGGAGCGTTAAAACACGCGTTAGAGTTTGAATACAGACATCATTACCAACCGGCAAACTACAATAACGCTTATCATTTTTCGCGTTATCAACAAACTAATGAAAATGGATCGCGAGATAGAAGTCCTAGTCCTCATGTGAGATTTTCACCCCCTGTTCCAGCTCCTAGAGATTATTCTCAATCATCATCCCCCTCGGGTATTTTAAAACATCCTTATGGACCACCCCCTTCCACTTCAGGGTATTACCAACCTCATCAATATTACCCATATCAACCGCCTTATAATCCATATCCTTACCACCAATCACCTCAACCTCAACAACCTTATCAAGGATATTCCTATTCAGGAAATAGGACACCTCCCCGTTCTCAATCAACAGTTCCAAATAATGATAAGAATTTAAACTTAAATTCTGCTCCTCGTGCCGACGCGACGACGAGTTCAGACAAAACAGACCAGCGTCAAGCAAATGTGAGAATCCTCAAGAGACAAGAAGAATTCTCGTCGCAAGAACTAATCAAGAATCACCAGTGATAGAATTATCCTCCCCTTGTTTCATAAATTCTAAAGCAAATTTTCTTATTGATACAGAAGCTGACGTAAATATTATCAAACTATGTATGCTGGATCCGGAATTATTAGTATCAGAAGATGAAGCCATTCAAATCGCTGGATTATCCCCGTTTACCATTTCAACCCTAGGGACTGTACAAATAACCCTAGGAAATTCTTTGATTAACTTTCAAGTAGTTTCATCGAATTTTCCGATTAATTCGTATGGAATATTAGGTAGGGACAATCTCAGACAAGAAAGAGTTGAAATTTCATTCTGGCACAATTCCATAGTCACTTATTCCGACCCTATTAAACCAATATTTTTCGCAGATAGCGAGTCAGTAAGGGCAAGGGATGTCTTGGTTGAAAATAAGGCTAATCACAAGAACAAATTACTTATTAAGGCCAGGACAAGACAGGTCGTTCCGATAGAAGTTCTCAACAAAGAAATCAAGGAAGGATATCTAACATTAATAAGAACAGTAAAAGGAGTTTTTGTTGGAGAAGGAGCTGTCACTAACTTAAATGGTGTTTGCCATGTTTTAGCCATAAATACGACTTCAGATGACGTCAGTTTAGATGTACCACCTCAAGAATTAATACCTTTTGAGTATTACAACCTGCCAGGTGAAGATTCAGATGAAGAATATTCCGAAGATCCTGCAACTCCTCCTGTTGATAGAACATAAGCTATTATTGAAAAATTACAACTAGAGCATTTATTACCGGAAGAAAAAGATCATGTCATACAACTAGTAAAGGATTTTCCGGAAAATTTTCATCTTCCTGGAGAAGCTCTCACTTCTACCCCTTTAGTGAAGCACACAATACCAACAATAAATGAGGTACCTATACATACGAAACAATATAGATTTTCACCCTCTCAGAAAGAAGAAATCGATAAAGTAATAGAAAGAATGAGATCGGAAGGAGCAATAGCGCCTTCATCTTCACCTTACAACTCTCCTTTATTAATTATTCCCAAAAAGATTGACGCTAGTGGAAAAAGAAAATGGCGTATTGTAATCGACTTTAGAGCTCTTAATGAGAAAACAATAGGGGATGCTTATCCCATCCCTTGTATTGCCAGCATATTAGATTGCCTCGGAAAGGCACAGTATTTTTCTATATTCGATTTGGCGAGTGGATTTCACCAAATAGAACTAGATTCTTCAGATAGAATAAAAACAGCATTTTCCACGATTAATGGGCAGTATGAATATATAAGAATGCCTATGGGACTAAAAAATTCACCTGCGACTTTTCAAAGGCTCATGGATTTGGTCCTATTAGGATTACAAGGAATAGAGTTATTTGTGTATCTAGATAACATAGTTGTCTATGCAAATGACCTTGAAGAGCATGATAAAAAGGTAAGAAGACTATTTGAAAGGTTAAAAGAAGCTAATCTCACTCTACAGCCGGAAAAATGCGAATTTTTGCATAGAGAAGTGATGTACCTTGGTCACATCATTAATGATGAAGGCAGTAAGCCTGATCCGAAGAAAATAGAGGCGGTAGAAAATTTTCCCACCCCTAAAACACCCAGAAATGTGAAACAATTCCTAGGGTTGGCTGGATATTACAGGAGATTCATCAAGGATTTTTCTGCCAGGGCTAAGCCTTTAACTAACTTGTTGAAAAAGGAAGTTAAATTTTCATGGGGTTCTAAAGAAGAAGACAGCTTCAAGGATCTTCGATCGGCCTTGTGCAAAAGTCCGATTCTTCAACGTCCTGATTATGATAAACCGTTCACACTAACAACGGATGCTTCAAATTACGCATTAGGCGCAGTATTGAGCCAAGAAAAGGATGGAATAGATTTACCTATTGCTTATCTATCCAGAGTGCTCAATCCTGCAGAAACGAACTATTCAACTACTGAAAAGGAGTGTTTAGCTGTATTACAAGCAGTACAACATTTTCGACCATACATATATGGAAAGAAATTCACTCTAGTGAGTGATCATGAGCCTCTTCGATGGATTGCAACTATTAAGGATCCAGGACAGAGACTAATAAGATGGCGTTTAAAATTAATAGACTATGAATACGAATTCAAGTATAAACCGGGCAAATTGAATTCGAATGCGGATGTATTATCCAGGAATCCTATTGAAGCAACAGAAGATTGCGAACCTGCATCTCTAGACCTTGCAAATCAGGATTCAGAAGAAAAAATAGTCAACATCCTGATGCATAGTAGACAATCTACAAAATCTAAATTGCCCGTGAATAAACCTACAGCCAGTCGTCTAACAAGGAGCAAATCACTGTCTGGACCTTCTGGCAAAGACCTTCCATCGACCAGCAAATCTGCGCAATCTGCAACATCGAAACCAACAACCTCAAAACCTGTCGTAAAGGCTTCAACCTCGAAAGAAAAACTAGAAGAAAGTTCAATAGGAGGAAGATTGCTTCAAAGAAGAAAATTAGAAAACAAGTCTAAACCAGCAATAATAGAAGAGGATGATGAAGAATATGGTTCAGATCACGAGACAGATGCAGATTTCAATCCTCCACTATTGAGGAAACGCAGAAGCGTACTGCCCAGTCTAAATCTGCCTCCACTATCTTCATCACACTTTAGGGGACCCAAAAGCGCGCCTCCAGGTGTATCAACAACTCAAGGAGAAGTATTTGAGCCACAAGAAGAGGGGCCCAATTTAGGAACAAATCAACAAGAAGTAATGATAAGTCCACCCATGAGTGAGAGTGATGAAAGCGAAAAAGAAGAAGAAGAGGAAGAAGAAGAAGAAGAAAATGTCTCACACCACCTGAAGAGTCCAGAACCAAAGCCAAGGAAAGAACTTGCCACCGAACTGGAAGAGGCATTTGCCAAGTTAAATCAATCCATATCTCAGCATCAAGATTGGATGCAAGATCCAGAATTAGAGCCCAGGGATTGGCCGGTACATTCTGATGGAGATGATGATCCCGAAGTTCATGAAGCAGCAAATTCCATCGTTACAGGAACCAATAAAGAGTTTGCAAAGAAACTTGATGATTTATTGGATTGGGCCAGTATTGGTTTAACGGAGTTGGAAGAAGAAGCTCGATTACCAGTATATGAAGAAGAAGGAAAAGGCGAGTTAGGATCTGAAGAGGAAGAAGAAGCTCCCTCTTCAATACTTTTGCCTCCTTTGACCCCATCGCTCACAGCAAAAGGAAGAAAAAGTGTGACTTTCGACCTTTCAACAAAGCAATTGGAAACACCTTCTAGCTTCCATCGGCCTACTGCAGTATCCACTCCATACGTAGCTCCAAGGACAATTGAATCAGCAATGATGGAGAAAGATAACGCTTCAGAAGTCGAAAATGAAGTACAAACAGTGGAAGTAGCTACAGAAGAAAGTATGGGTAAAGAAGAGTCCTGTGACGACACTAATCAGGACTGGCAAGCCGGAGTACACACTTCAATAAGTAGTATTCAACCAGGTTTAACTTACGATCAAGATACAGAGGACACAAACTCTAAATTCACTTCTAACGTGCTAGGAAATAGAGAAAATTTAACTTATCTCAGAAATAACTATGTGCACTTCTTATCTGCTGATTGTGAGTTCACATCTCCCATAAGCAGGTTATTGGTTGACATAGGAGCGATAGAACCCCAAGAAATGAAGATTAAAAATCCAAAAAAGGGGCAATTACTAATCACTCCAAGAGGAAAATACAACATTTATACATTGGTTGTGAAGCACAATCACTTTGATGAGTTAAAGAAAGAAGATTTGAGAATTGGACTTCTAAACCTTAAGGCAACATTCCAACGTGAAAATGTTAAAGAAGCACGAATATCACGCTGGGGCGACTTCACAGATTCATTGGGAAAAGGAGAATTATTAGCATTAATACATTCCGTTTTCCAAAACAACAGTATTAATATTTGTGTATGCTATGGGCAAGTTTCAGTCCCTGAAGAAAACCTTAAGGCAAACATAATTAAAGAATTTCACTGTAGTAAGTTTGGAGGACATAAAGGAGTCGTAAAAACCTATAGACGAATCCGCGAAAAATTCTATTGGCCAGGAATAAAGGATCAAGTGACCGAATTTGTCAGGAAATGTCCTATATGTCAGGAGCAAAAATTGGTTCGAGTAAAAACTCGAGAACCAATGTTAATAACAGACACACCCCTCGATGTATTTGATAAAGTATCGTTGGATACTGTTGGAAAACTACCTACCACTTCCGACGGAAATTGTCACATATTAACTATGCAGGATCATTTATCTAAGTATTGTATAGCCGTAGCTGTACCGGATGTCTCAACAACAACTATTGCTCATGCCGTAGCAACAGAACTGTATTCCAGATATGGAGCCCCTAGAGCGATTTTAACCGACAAAGGTGGGTGTTTTGTAAGCAAACTGATGAGAAAATTGTCAAAAATTTTCGGCGTTCAACAAGTAACAACGTCCGGATACCGGCCCCAAACTAACGGCGCGCTCGAACGAAGTCATGCCGTATTAGTAGAATATATCAAGAGTTACGCAGAAAATTACGATGATTGGGATAAATTACTCCCCTTTTCTATGTTTTCCTACAACACATCGGTTCACGAAGCTACTAACTTCACCCCTTTCGAATTAGTATTCGGAAGAACAGCTAGGACTCCTAGTTCCTTTCCCTCAGAAAGAAAACTCGAAACCTACAATTCGTACTTGTCAGAATTAATAAATCGACTTATAGAAAGTAGAGATCTAGCAGCAAAAAATTTAATACTTGCAAAAGAAAAATCGAAAATAAATTATGACCGTCATATAAAAATTTTCCCCGGAAAAGTAGGAGATAAGGCGTACGTAATAAAAGAAACTAAGTCAAGTAAATTTGACCCGCGTTACCACGGTCCTTATGAAATAGTAAATCTTTTAGATAAGCACACTGCTATTTTGATAACCAATGAAGGTCACAGGTTTCAAAAACATGTAGACAAGTTAAAACTTGCCTATTCATAAGTAATAACATGAAATTTCTGTTTTTAGGATGACTACATCGATGATCAACACCCCAGCACTCAAGGCAGAAATAGTTACAAAAACTATTTTTCCAAAAGGATACTTACAAAAAATTAATTTCCATAAAGGGACGCTAGAAGAACTAGCAGCCGAGTATGATTTGGATAAACCAAAATATCAAATACATAGCGAAACGGGCTCTTCTCATGATAAAACATATTCCATGAAATGCAGTATTGTTGATTGGAAAAATGATAATGTTTTCTCTGTGATAGGGGATGAAAAGAAAACTAAAAAGCATGCAGAACATTTGGCAGCAAAGAAAATATTAATTATGTTGCATGATACTTATTTTTTTTGCGAAAAAAAGAATTTTAAAAAAACTAGCGAATTATCATACGTCCTCGCGTTAGATGATCCACACACGCTAAAAATTAAATTATATAAATGGGAAAACTGTTGCGAGCTTTGTTTTCGTCAAGGGCACGTTAGCGATAAATGTAAAAATACAATAAAAAACAAAAATTTTTTAAAACAAGAAAATTTACATGAAGTCACTATAGATGACTCTTGGGAACTTCCAGGAGCATTTCTTAATTTAAATATTAACTTTGATACGCGTCATTAAGTAATAATAATCTAGAGATCTTGTTTTATAATAAAATCTTAGCACATTAATGTTCTAATTATTGTTCTTATTTAATTAAAGTTATAATTAATTAAATTAAAAATAGTAAAATTTGTAATAATCAGATATTTAGGCACAAAACTAATGAGATGTGAAAATTTGTTATTAATCACTATTATAGTGAACTCTATTATACAATAGTATATAGTAGTGTCTATTAGTTTAATAGTGTCTAATGTCTATTATCTTTTAATGACAAATAAAATAAATATATGAATAAATAAAAACAAAATAATAGAAAGACGAGAGAATGAAGGGTGAGGAAATGGTGGTTGCCTTCATCTCTCCTCTTTCTATAAAAATTTAAAGTAGGAAATATACAAATAATTACAAAGTACTCCTATAATGAGTCATATGCTAAAATAATCATTAAAAACATAAAATTGTTCACCAAAGTAATAATTATGTTCGAATGGCAATTTAATAATCAATATACTATCACTTTAATCAAATAATATTATAGTATATCATTTTACCCAAAATAGATTAAATAAAAGTTATAATTTAAGTCAATTTTCCCAATATAATCCATCAAATTATTACTTAATTAATGTTATTGTGTAAATAATCCTAAAATTTTTTTAAGAAAATATTTTATAAAAAAAATAAATATTCTAAGAATACCAAGTACAATGAGTCATGTCATAAATTTTTTTTCTCTAAAACATAAGTATCTTAATAAACACACACGAATGGCAAAATATTATTATTCCACACATATATTAAATAATCACTATTACTATTTTAATCAATTTTTTTTAACAATTAATACATATTATTATAAACTAACTAACACAATAACCAGACTAGAATTGATATTGCTAGAAATTACTTTAAAATTTTCTTCAAGATGATATAATAAAATTAATTAAACTTAAGAATTAAATAATCATGATACCTAGCTAATAGTGAAAACCAAATAGTGGTTACAGTTCGGAGCCTAGTTATAACATGCATAATATTAGAATTCTAATTACAAATCTATGATTCTCACCAAATATTTAAATATTCTAAAATAATAAGTTGACGAAACAACACATAACTATTTTAGTATATGTTCACATAAAATCAATTATAAACATAAATAATAAAGCATCATTATTATTATAAACATTATAATTATTCAAATAATTACTATTATTTTACAAGTATTTTTATTATTGTTCTTATCGACAATCACGTTATTTTATTATTAAATAATATTATCATTAATAATACCAATAATATTATTTTATTAACATTGCTATTATCCACAAATTTCTATTATCGTTTTAATTACTAACAGTAGAAAAGGCTATGACAGTGAAAAGAAATCATATATATATATACTCAATAATGAGTAAAAGCGCATGGGTTAAGACATATTAGAAACTATAATAAATAACGGAAAATAGATTCTAAAGAAAAAGACCTACCAGAGAAAACATTATGCAAATAACCCAATCACACCAAACTAACAACTAACCCAAGGAACAAAATAGCATCTTGTTTCTAAATTTCATCGAAAATATACTAAAATAACACAATGTTTACAGATTGGCAGTTAAAGAAAACAATGAACATACCAATAATCGATTGGATTTTCGACGCAGTTGACTATACATGGACATTCATCGAACTTGCTATGATTTTATTAGTACTCGTTTTGGCCAAATATATGTATAGCTTCCTCACGCTATTAAAAGGAAGACGTAAACGAACCAGCAATAACCCCACAACACAAAACAAAAATTTATTCAATCTACCAATAACCAAACTTTTAGAAGAAGGAAAATCAGGAGAAAATAAAAAATAGCATGGATTTTCTCGGCAAAGGACTATATAGTATTGCTTTATCAACTAATCTACGAACGATTACCAATAAAGGAAAGACCAAATGTTAACAACAACATCCAGAAACTAACAAAAACACCCAAAACTCCGAGAAATTGGCTCCATCGACTACCATCAAGTAAGAAAGTTGAAATCACCACCTATCAAACACTGTTAAATAGAATTAATAACCATTTATAAATAAATAAATTTATTTGAATAAATAGTTTAAAACTGTTAAAAATTTAAATAAGTTTATTTAACGAATCCTATAATTGTTGATAATCGGCCTAAATAAAAAAAAAAAAAATGAGTTCTATCCGTTTTATTTTCCAAGAAAGAATCTAATCGCATTAATAATGATCAAGTGCAGAATACTTGATAATAAAGGTTCTTAATATAATAAATAAAAATTTAAATCTGATATATTTAAGCAATCACTAAACAAATTAATCAATTTACATGCAGTTGATCGTAATATGCGGTTGGATTTCACCTTGAACGTAACTAAGCGTAAGCATATGGGTGCATTGTGGCCGACCGATGCCTGGTCAGACCGTGAGGTGAGAGAGACGCACTTATGGCTACAGCTATATGCGTCTCACTCGCTTTCGCGCTGCCCTATGCGATTGCCTTTAGGCTGATTGTGTGGATAACCGTTGTTAAATAGAATTTGCAATTAATAATGTCAGGAATGATGATGGCAACAAAAGATTGTTATTATTGTTATTATTTAAGAGCTCAAAACATGAGTATTTAACTAATTAGTTTGTTCTAGACAAGTTGTCTGGATTTATTATATCTACCACATATGTGGTTTACATTCGAAAGTTTCTATGCAGTGTATTATACGTATAGAACTTATTTTAATTATGGTAAAAACTAACGTAATTCACGTGAGGAAATTTGAGTTGTGAATACCTTTGCATCCCTGGTCAAGCGCGAGACGAGAGAGACGCACTTATGTGTACTGCTATATGTGTCTCACTCGCTTTCGCGTTATCCTTGCGATTGCCTTAAGTTGATCATGTCAATTGGATAGTCAGAAGTTTTGAATACAAATTACCATTGTTAAATAGGATTTACAATGAATATTGTTGGAAATGATAATAATAACAAAGGATTATTATTATTATTGTTATTATTTGTGAGTTTAAATTTTGTTTGAATAATTAAGTAATTATTTTATTCTCAACTAGTTGTCTGGAGTAGTTATATTTATCACATAGATGAAATTCAATTCAAAATCTCTTACCCTATGTATTTTAGAAGAAAGAGGTAACATACGTAAAATACTCTACTTATTGTAAAAATCTAATTGTAATTTACGTAAGAGATTGCGAATTACGCGTGATTTTGCACCGATGGCTGGTGCGCTTTCAGTCCGCGAGAACGAGAGAGACGCACTTATGCGCGCAGCTATATGCGTCTCACTCGCTTTCGCGCTGACCCTTGTGATTGCCCTTAAGTTGATTGTGTTAACTGAACAATCAGAAATTTTGAATGTAAATTGCCGTTGTTAAATGGAACTTGCAATAAACAGTGTTAGAAATAATAATACTAATGAAGTATTATTGTTATTATTGTTCTCTATGAGCCTAAATTTTGTTTGAGTAGTTGACTAATTATTTTGTTCGGAACAAATTGTCTTGAGTCATTATATTTAGCCCATATGTAATTTGCATCAAAAATTTCCTGCACAATGTATTTTTGTAAAAGGAAGTAATAAACGTAAAATATGTATTCTACCATTGTAATGTTCATACGTGTATATACGGCAGGCCCGTGAGGCAAGAGAGACGCATTTATGCGCGCGGCTATGTGCGTCTCACTCGTTTTCGCGCGGTCCCTCGTGACTGCCTTTAGGTTAATTGTGTTGCTCGAGTACTAATAACACAGAATGTATATTACCATTTTAAGTAGAACTTGAGAGGAATATTGTTGCATAATATTGGAATCCATAATAATAACGAAAGATTATTATTACTTTTAATAATGGTTAGTGCTAAAATTTCATAGTATTTCGAGTATCGATCAAACGAGTATTTCTTGTAACTGCACGATACCTCCTTACGTGTATATACGGCCAGTCCGCGAGAATGAGAGAGACGCACTTATGCGCGCGTCTATATGCGTCTCACTCGTTCTCGCGCTAGCCCCGTGAATTAGAGATGGAGCATCGACAGTTGTCAGTGTCGATATTTGACTGGTCGATACATCCTCAGTAAAGAATCGATATTAAACCCAAATCGATATATGCGATCTATCGATCGTGTAGTACAGCGGAACGTTCAACTTAATGGAAATTTAAAGTTATCTTTAAAAATCGACACAAATATTCGGTATTGAGAATTGTTGTAGTATTCTATCATTGTTAGAAAGTAAAAATTTAGTTTCTTACTTCTTACCAACGTTACGTATAGAACAAGAAAGTTTTTTTTATAAAAAATTATTATATTAGTCTTCACAATCTAAATTAAATTATAGCAAGACTATATTAATTCAAAATTTGCAGCAACACAATGCATTAAGGATAATAATAATTAATAGTGAGTTAAAAATGAATCCTCATAAGTTAGAATATCATTAAAAGATTTTTAAACCCTGCATGTTGCTGATAAACCGCACACACATATGTGGATTGAATACATATGCGTATCTTTGAAGAACAAAGATAAATCAAACTGAGTGTTGTTGCTAAAAAAAAAAAAAAAAAAAAATTATAAAAAAAAAAAAATATTTGAAATAAGAACAATAACAATCATTCTTACTGGAGCATGTATTGGCATAATGTTTAAAATCCAGGGTACGTAAGGATTCGTCCTTGTATCCTGGATTTGAAAGTAAGAATATTAAATTAAAAATTAAAAGCCTTTTCATCCTTATAAATTCATGAAGTTTTTTTTTAAGTTTCCTCTAAAATTAACCTTATTTTATTATTATTATTGTTAATGAAAAAAGGGCATATATATTAAAGCATGTTTATTTAAAAGAAAACACAATTATGGATGTATACAGATGCACTTGTGAGGATGCTCAGGTGTTTATGTGAACGTGTATGTGAGGTGTGAAACTAAGTAGATAAACATAGACATACACAGATATATATATCAACAAAAGGAAACACTAGTCAAGTACGATGACGTCAGGATCCACTCGTCGTGACATTGACATACTTGTGCCACAGCTGCAGCGGGTTCCAGGATTGTTCAGGAATTTGCCGCATAGACAGAATTGGGCGGCCTAAAGCGCACTGGAAATAAACAAAAACAGAAAACAAAACTTTTTAGTAAACAAAATAAAAAAAATTTTTTTAATTATTAATAAATAAAATAAAAACACAAAATGGTGGCAAAGAAAAATCAAGCACGCTCACCTTGGAAATGCTACTGGAACAGCATCTGCTGTATCTAATAAGTAGCTCCGCACCATCGCATAGAGCTCGTCACGGATGGCGGAGGCTCGAGGACGGTGCGTCGCCAAGTCTTGGCGCAAGACCGACTCCCGGAGCACTGCCTGGGGAATCCATGTAGATGTGTCTGGGACACGGCAGATGCGCAGCGGTTGGATGCGTTTTTTAGGACGCCCTCGTCCGCGCTTTGGAACCGGATTCATGTCTGCATTACTAGCCAATTCCTTTTCCATGCATTCAATGAATTTGTCATGAATGGCCCAGGTCGTGATGTGCAGGAAGACTTTCGCCAGAAACTCCACCGAAGGTTGACGCCACCGTAATCGCTCAGAAACGATGCATCGCCGAACCTGAGTTTTCCTATCCAGAACTTCAACATCTGAAAATAAAAGAGAATGAATAACAACTAATAAAAAAAAAAGAAAAAGGGGGAACAAAAACAAAAATTAATCTCACGCACCAATCACGCTACGCAAGCCCTATTTGATATCCCCTACAATTGAAGAAGGATTTGTTCCTTAAGATTAAACGCTTTAAATTTAATGAAGGGACACGGATCAACACCCCCCTGCGCCTGTTCTCAAGTTCATGGATTACCGAAAATTCACTACGATTTAAAGTTGCACCGAATAATTCAATACACAACGGAAAGAAAATATCAAGGGCCTTTTTTGAATTCACGTTCCAAAAAGCAAGTTTAAAAATATTTAATCTTTCTTCAATTTCACTTAATCGAAGATTGACCGCATCAGATTTTGAAACTGCCCCTTCTAGCCCGGTGACTTGGGTCGGCACATAGATATCGGCTACTTCCGGAGTCAAAGAAGTATTAGGGCGGTTTAATAAAGACAAATCAAATTCACAGATGCTGTCCTGGAAATTGGTCGCCGTTTCATCCAAAATTGCGGAAAGTTCAGTTTCATCCATATTAAAAGCACATCGCACCCGGCACAAAGGATTCACTCAAAGATACTAGTTGTTGAATTCAAGACAACTAAATCATCACGTTTAAGAAAATAACTAAATCAGCACTTACCTCCATTTGTTTCTTTCTTGTTAACTAATGGGAGGGGGTACATTTGATTTAAATCCTCTTCGTATAACATGGTGGTCGTGTCACTCATCACGGACTCGTTACTACTCATAGTCACAAAGAAACTGAATAACTTCGAGAAGAAGTCACCCACTAACATCAACAGTAGCCACTCAAAATGATGACTGCAGCAAAAGGGATGTTGGGAGTGATAAACAATTCTTAGGAGATGAATGAATCATCGAGCTTAAAACAATAAAAAAAAGAGGGGAAGATTTTTGCAGTAGACTTGCACTCTTTAAACTAAACACAATGACCTAACAATAAACATCCAAAACAATAACAACAACAAAATTCTCTTTAAATTCGAAAATCATCAATTAAAACTTAGTTACAACTACACACTTGATCAAAAGTCATGAAAAATTCAAAGCATTAGTTCATAGAGGACTATAAACACTTTTAAGTAGGGAGGACTGTTATGTCCAAAAAAAATTTTGGCATAAATTTATTTTATTAAATTTTTTCAAAGAGGAAATTTAAAGAATATTGATACATGAAAGGGCCCTGAAACTAGGCAGCCAAGTTACATTCCGGGAAGCAAGCTAGAGAAAAACAGAAAATCTTAAGGATATTAATTAGACGAATTGTTATTCCTGGTGTGGATTAGTTAACACACCGCTCGTTTATTACTAGATTCACCCCAGTAATTGCCTCCCCTATTATACTCAATTATTTTATCGGGATTAATACATGCTCCAGTAACTTGACAAAGTCACTAATATATATGTATATGTATTCACATTCAGGTGATTTATCAATAAAAGAGATCCTATAACTATGAATGCATGTACATGTGTGTACATATATATAGTTATAGGATATAAATTATCTTGGGTAAGCGTTAGAAAACAAATTGATTATAAAAATTCATTGAAATAATCAAGACAACAAGAGTAGCGCCTGTGTGTAGGCAACCGTACCGAGCTGCTTATGCGGCACTCATTAATTGCTAATATTAAGTGAATAAAATAAAAGTTTGTTGTTGATTGCCAGGACCAATGCTTTAGCCATTCTTGCGAATTAAAGTGATAAAATAAAACAATATATTAATTAATAATAAATGTTAGTATAAGCAAATATAACGAATATCTGTACAGAATGGAATAAATGGGAAATTGCAATATTAAAATAAAAATTGGCGAAAGCATTGATATTGTGGTAAAAACAATAGGCGACATTGATAAAAATCAATATAAAATCTATTTCGAAGGCGTCTCAGCGTAAACGGCTGTACTGATGGTAATTGATTCTGAGTCTCGTAGGATAGCAGGAATAGAAATCAAAACCAGATAAAACAGAGAAGTAATTATGCTTCGCCGCCTTGTGGTAAAGCACTACTTATCTCAATGCGGTAAAAGAAGCATCTGGCATAATTAATTAGTTACCATAGAGTTAATTATGAATCTATTACCATAAAATATATAAAATGTTATCATGCGTAAAATCAAAAGAACTTATTACCATAAAAACAAAACTATTATCATAATTATATAAAGTATTACCATAGAATCATAAATTTAGCTACCTTATAATAAATAAAAGAAGTTAATTAACATAAATAACTAGATATTCAATCTAGTATCAGCGATGTCGATGATAAGGAATTAAACATAAATAAGTACAACGTGTCAATTACTCGAAGAGACACAACGCTAAGGAAATGGTGCATAGTTCTTTTGCCGATACTGCCCCAGTACGCCCCTTTGCGTTTGAGACTAAAACTTAATTGATTGTCTACATTTTACACTAAATTTGAAAATAGTGTAATCACTTTTCGACTGATTGAATAAAATAACATTAATATTTATAATTGTGGTAATAATTATTAATAAATTACCACATCAATAATTTAAAACATCAGTCCGAAAGTGATCTCATATTACAAGCAGCTCGGATGGAAATTGTTTTAATAACATATTACACTTTTACATGAGAACGTGCTAAAATACACTTTTGCACGAAGACGTGATCAAAAATCAACAATAAACCCCCACAAATGGCGAAAATCGTCTTTAAAAGAAGACGACGCCAAATGGAGGGGGTCGTATACGCTGAAACCTCTGTCGAGAGAGTATTATCGTAGCTACCCGTCGGTTATCAAATTTTCCTACGTTATATCTTGTCAAAATTCTGCAAGTGTTTGCTCGAGTAAAACATAGAATACCGTTGAAAATATTGTGAAACCTTCGTAAAATAAACTGTTTAATTAAGTGTTTTGAAGCGGCACGATTCGAATTTGCGGAGTGCGTTAAATTCAAGTTCCAGTGTATGGATACTAAAATCGCCACAACTGTATGAAACTGTGAGCCGTTTCAACCCCGTTCAATCGATTGAGCCAATCGACCGCAAAAGCTGTGCGATATTGTCAATCATAGAATCTCCAAAGAATCTTCAATTTACATGTAAGTTATTATTTTATTACCCATGCTGAACAAATGTAAACCCAAAAGCGTGTACCGATTGGCAATTGATTAATGATTAACGAGTAACGGAAAAAGTAATTAATGAATAACAAGTAACGAATAAACAATAACGAATATTGAATGTAACTTATTTTAGTATTGTAACTGTCATAAAGCTTAATCTGTTTTCTGAAATAAATAAGTTAAAATCCAGAAATCACTGTGAGTTTTCCTACTACTGATAAATACCCAGTACTGGCTACCCATTAATTCATAAAGATATACTTATTTTACCTTTGAATTCTACTTTTGAGCACATTGATATCGAGGTTTGAAATCACGTGATCAATAGTAAGTACAGAAAGATTTATTTAACAAAAACCTTATAGGTTTTATAAAGTGAACTAACCCTAAAAATAAATATAAAGACTAGGTTTTCTTAGTTGATTAAGCTGTTACAAATCCTGATTAATTTCGATGCAAATTCAAATTATGTTCTGTCCTTTTGCCAGAACGTAACATCCATCACGTTCAGCATGGTAGTTTGGGCTAAATGAGATGAATGCTGGATAGTTTTGGTCTGCATCTTCATCTTTTTGCAGGCTGCCATTCCCGCTGTCGTCATCAGTAACAGCAGGGTCCAACACCATACGAACATCCTCCCCACCATCTTCCCTCCTCTCCCGCAGAAACACAGCAACCTCCTGTGGAACTTCCACACGGCTACCCTCTCCCCTCTCAGGCAGATCCCTCGGAGCATGTTCAGCGAGTCTCATGAAGCTCGCCTCTCCCGGTGGGGCGTTCTCATCCCTCCTCTCGAACTGTTGCAACACTGCATGCCTAGGGCCTCGAGTGATGCTCTCCCAGGGTCTGAACAGCACGTCCTGAGGGTCTCGGACAACGTTCGCATCCATCCTCTCCAACTGATTCACCCTGACATCAGGACGATTTTAGACCACGCTCTCCTGTCCAGCCGCTAACAGATTCACCAGGGCCTGCTGTTGATCAATGGCGACGTTCTCCTCCTGAAGGTCTCGGGTGCTGCTTCCATACATCCTGTCCACAAGAATCATGACAGCATCCTGAGGATCTTCCACCAGAGTCAGCTCCCGCCTATCCACCAGGTTCACCAGAAGAGCCAGAGAACGTCTCACCATGTCCACCCAGGCAGCATCCATGTAGTAGTCCATCTCCAGAGAGTAGAAGTAGCAGCAGAAGAGTCGGGGATGATAGTTGAAAATACTGGCTCTGCATCCCCTTTATATACCAGTTCACCCCACTAGTCTGTTCCACCCCACTACCCTAAACTTTAGACACCACACGCATCTCGTTGCACACCATGCGTTGAGTGAGGCCCAGCGCGGCCCACCCCCAATCCACCCGGCTAATACTGTGCGGTATCTCGCGATTCAGCCATCCCTCGCGGTTTTTCTTATGATTTTTGAAATTTGAGATCATATATGCAAAGTGGGTGGTGGGTGTTATTTTAAAAATTCAAGTCCCAATACATTATTTTCGGTGTATGGGTGGTTTTGTGGGGTATCTTGGGTTGGGTGGTTGGTTGGGTGGTAGTACTAAAGTTAATAACAATATATTGTTTATGCAAATCCAGCGCCATCTAGCAGTAACTTACCTACAGAAATCTGCATTACCAACCGAGGGTAATTATAAAACTAGCTCCATCTAGCAGTGACCATTACCGACAGCGATCTGCATTACCGACCGATGGTAAATCTACCTTACCGACGAACGGTAATACCGACTGAGGGTAACAGCGCCACCTGGTGGCGAACATCGGAACTATGTTTTGGAACCAGCCCTGTTACACTACTCAAAAATGTTTTTTTTTGACACTTTAACCTTGCCTTTCTCAAAATTGAGACGTGCTGAACCAACTTCACTTACAGATTCGTAATCTACGGGAAAGATCCTATAACAATCACTATGGTTTACTCTTGTGGCAAAAAAGAATCCTTGTTTTGTCGATCAGTGTTATTTTTACAATTGTTATTAAAATAAATAATAAACAATTTCTTAAATCATAAAAGTGGCAAGCAAGGGTCATTGCAGAACAAATCACAAGTATTTAAAAAAAAACTTTGAAATCGGATGAAAATTGTGCCAAAAATCAAATTTATACCAAAATAAGTGAATTTTCTGTCACTGCGCGATGGTAAGTTTTTTCTCTAGTTAGTAGGACTATTGGCTGTGGCCTAGTGTTGTCAGGTGCTTGTTCCTAAGTTTTGACGAACGGAATATCACAAACAGCTACGCTTCGGAGTTCTGTTGGACGTATTCTTCTTTCTGGAACGTCTATTTTTTGTTCTGCTTTTGGTGACTTCGTGCATTTTACAATAGCATAGTTTATTATTATTAATACTACCGTAGCAACTCCGAATACTGAAGGACTATAATAATAATCTATTTCATTTTGTCCCATTCTATGTTTGCTTTGATGTTTGAACTCTGCTTCTAATTAACACAGTTTTAAATACTTTATCTGATTTCTCATAGATGTGGAAGAATATTTTCTTTATCTTTTAAGGTTTCAATTTTGTATCCTCTTAAAGTTGGAACAACAACTTCTAATTGTAATTTTATTTCTGGTATATAGAAATATTATTGCGAATTTTGAATATAATCTAGAGTGGGTAACCATTATTCGTCTGTTTCTAATTTAATCCTTTGGCTATTTAAATAATTTCTATTTTCTTAAAACGTGTTTAGTAGTGTATTTGTTTGGACATAGGACATGTGTAGTTTCTTCTGTTATTATAGAATATAACCAACTTCCGGTGGTTCTTAGTGGTTGCCAATAAGGTTGTAAATTGTTCGTGATTCAAATATCACAGTTTTTTAGGGTGTTATTGTTTACATCCTTTAGTAGTTAGGTTTCGCAACTTGGAATTAGGACTAAGTCTGATATTACCTCGGAAGGTGAATACAAGTATTTGTTCCCTACAATATAACAGTCTCTAATTTGTTCATAGTTCAGGTAGAAAAATTTTCTTTTTGCTTTTTCTTTAATCAAATATGGTGCTCTTGAAGATACATTTGCTCGTTTTCCTATTGAACTATAACTTTGTAATACTGGGAGCTGATACATTAATATTACCCATGTGTATGGGGAATTCTAAATTACCAACATGACTTTAAGCTAACTTCACTATTTCTCTCAGTTGATGGTTGGTTAATATCTTTGCAGTTATTTTCCTTCTCTAACTTGGTACAAAACTTGTAACGTCTGTTCTATTGTATGTTCGTAATTGTCTAGTTAATGTTTCCATTTTGTTACCGTATCTGTTAACCATGCTGTATAGTTGATGTTGACGATTTTGTCTTCTCCTTGCATAAGATGATTCTAAATTGCATTCAGTCGCTCTAAGTGAATTATAGAGTTGTTGTGCTGTTCTTTTGCAATATAATATGTATTCTATATGTCTACTCTCATTACATGAGTTTTTTCGCCTACTAAGTGAGAAATGTTTCTTTCTGCTATGTCTAATTCGTAAAGTGTATCTCCATATCTATCCCCATCATCACATGTTAATATACCTATAGTAGGGACTAATATTTTCCCTATAAAACCAAACCAAGGGGTATCTCGTTTTTTAATTCATTTACGAAGAGGTTTCTGTGTTTCTGTTAGGCTGGATTTTCGTAATTCCTGTAGGACGTCTTGTAATTGTCTTAAAAGTGGTTCCACTAGGCGTATCCTTTCTTTCATCGTATGGTTGATTCTCTAAAACATTCTCGCAATCTATTCTGTTGATAGTTTTACAAGATATAATCAATTTTCTATAGTTGCCCACTACGTGCGGTAACTGTTTAGTGAAGTTTTCAAAATTTAGTATTATAGCAGTTCTCCACATGCTATCTATTTTTCGTAGATTATATTTTAATTTATAGTATAATCTTGTGCTCCTTTTAAAATGTGTAATGCATATGCTGTCTGTTTCCTGTTGTATGGTGTCAACATTTATATTTTTAATTCCATTTTGTTGGCTTCATTAACATACATAAATTTTCTATTAAGCAATATTACTCATTTTAAAACGGTTAGTTTTTTTATTTATTTTTTTATTTATAATTATTCTATGCTACTTTTGGCAAGTTTCTCTGCTCTTCATTGCCTATAATGCTTTTATGACCTGGTTCATATATTAATTCTAAAGTCAAACCTATCGCTCTACTTTATATTTTTTCAAAGGCTTGTTTGTCTGTCACTTTACGTTTTTTACTGGTTTTTCATCTACTAATTTCCTATTTTGGTAACTAATATGCCTTCAATTGAAAATTATGAGTCTTAGTGAATTCTAATTTTATCATATCCTAACCTTTTCAAAATTTCAATAGCTCGTTCAAAAGCTTCGATCTCGGCGCTATTGTTAGATTGCTTATTCTTAGCTTTTTTACGGATCTTACACGGGTAATTGTGATTAAATTATAAAAAAGCTCATCATTGAGCTTGGTCTTTTCCATTTGCTTAGCAAATTACTTCTATTTCTATGGGCCTGAAAGATTTATCTTATCTATCCTATTGGTTTCCCTTAGGCTTGATGATATTTTTCGCTATTATACGTATTTCTTATTTCGATGAGTCTCATAGTTAGTTTTCTTAGATAAGCTTCATAGGTTTGTAATATTTGTTCTGTCGGAAAAGAGGTGTGAGTTTTAGCGACTCTTCCAAAAGCCACTTTAAGTGGTGTAAATTTTGTAGCCTCGTGCACAGAAGTACTATGATATGCAAACATAGCATATGGTAGAAGCTTGTTTTAATCTTTAGAAGATTTTGCTTACTGTCTAATGAAATCAGCTAAACCAGCATGTCTACGTTCTAATCCTTCATTGGTTTGTAGTTTGTACGCAGTGCTTGCGGCTTTGTTGACCTTGACCAATCTTACTAAATGTTTAAGCATATTGTAAGTAAATGCTCGACCTTTATCTGTTAATATGCATTTTGGTGACCCGTGAACCAAAAATAGATTGGTGGCTATGGCGTGTACTATACTAGTGGTACTAATATCGGGTTCATATACAAAAATACAATATGTTTTTGCTTAACTGAGCCTGCATGGTCAGTATATGACAGTTGCTATTGGAGGTTGTGGGAAGTTTCCTAATGGTATCTAAAGATACTTTATCAAAAACATCTAAAGGTGTATCAGTTATTATCATTGGTTCTCTTATCTGGGTTCGGACTCTTTTTCTCTAGGTGCAACTTACGCCGATTTTTTAAAACTTGGCACACAAGTAAAACATTGAAAAATATTTTACGCATATTTTTTTATATCAGCCCGTTTTGAGTTTTATGGGTAGAATTTAATTATTGAATTTAAGGGATGAAACCAGTATCTGCTAAAAATTACTAGAATGACACGAAACTTGTTACTCAGGGGTTTTTAGGGTCGCTGATTACGAATTTGGTTTAGTTTTTGAATTTCAAAAACTAACAGCGGATTCGTAATCATCGACCCCGAAACCCCCTGAATAACAAGTTTCAAGCAAATCCGGTTAATTTTCATTTTATCAGCCACCATCTTGGGTCCGACATTTTTAATTTTTAAAAACTAACACCGGATTCGTAATCAGCGACCCCAAAAACCCCTGTGTAACAAGTTTCGTGTCATTCTAGTAAGTTTGAACAGATACTGGTTTCATCCCTTAAATTCAATTTAGGGTGTTTTCTACCCTTTAAACTCAAAACGGGCCGATATAAAAAAGTAGGTGTCAAATATTTTTCGATGTTTTACTTGTGTGCCAAGTTTAAAAAAAATCTGTGTATGGCACTTGGGTAGTGTTATTTGTTTGTTATTTTCTTATATATTCGATTATTTTTTATCGTAATCCTGGTCAACTAAAATTTTCTCTAACTCTGTGATAAGTTTTGTTTACGCTTTTGTGTCCGGCTATTAAGTTTTTGTGATACTCTGCTATTATTTTAGGTCGTTGTTCTTCTGACAGAATAATATTTTCTTCGTAGTACACTTTGATCTATATCTCATTGGTTTTTAAAGATTCTTGCTATTTGAATTATCCAGTTAGGATCCATATTACTCAGAAAATCATCGTTTCGCGAAGTACGCACTCTTTTTATCCCTGATCTTAGCAATGTAAGTTTTTCAAAATACAAAATAACGGGCCCAATATGGTCGAAAATATTTTAAAACAACCATTTAACATGGTTAAAACTCGGTATTTTTGAAAAGAATCATGTAACGCTCAGTAGCTACATTAAAGACAGAAGCCACTCGTAGTAGCTGACAGGCCACAACAGGAAAGGATATTTTAAATGCAAGTCTTTATAAACTTGCAAAAATACATGACATCTACTCAAGTTTATCCTTACAATAAACAGTAGCATGATAAAGTTAAGCAATCATTTGTCAAGAGATATTTTGTGGTACCTGCTACTACGAAAATTTAAAGAGCACACACGTTTTTTAATTTAACAAAAAAAAAAACAGTTGCACATATTCAGGTAGACAAATGTATCTTAACTTCTCGCAGTTATGCAATATTAAATTAAATTTTTATTTATTAGGATGTACATGGAAATTTAGCAATCGGCCTTTTTGGGGCAACTTCAAGCGAGTTATACAGATTTTAAAAAATTGGTCCCACATATTGGAAAAGCCATTTTGAATTTTAAAAATCCGACTTTATATACTTATAACTAGCGACTCCGAAAACCCTTCAGTAATAATTTTTAAGTGAATCCAATGAATTTTAAAAAATTCGTCCGCCATACTAGATGCACCATTTTAAATTTTAAAATCAGACTTCAGATTCTTATCAGCGACCCCGAAAACCTCCAAGTAACAAGTTTCAAGGAAATCCCGAACAAGTTTTTTAAAAAATCCACCATTTTAGATTCGCCATTTTAGATCCGCCATTTTTAATTTTTTTATATATTCAATTTTTATGTTATTAAAGTCAATGCTTCTAAATCAACATTCAGAAGAAGCGAAAATTCAGTTTAATATATACATAGAAATTAAGTAAATTCCCATAGAAATCAATTTCTCAAACTTCATCCCCCCATCATGTCTATAAAAATAGAACACGAACTAACTTTTAGGTCGGTTTAAATTTTTCTCTTTAGATACATCTTAAGGGAAGAGAACCTATCACATGTCAGTCCTGGCATTCGAAATTTTTTTTTGTGTCCCGGCGTTATTAGCAAATTCGTGCCAATTATCATTTAGAGCAGACAAGCGAGTTTCAACTCGATTAACAAGGTCCTTTCCCACCTAATACAAATCTTGGACAGCTTTCCAGATCTGGTCAGACACTAGCATCTGATGAGCAAACTGATGTCCGTTTGAAATTTGGCATCGACGGTGGAGGAGGCTCTTTAAAAATCTGCATGTCAATTCAGTCTGTAGAAACTGAAATGGATTCAGACGGAAAACATCGACAAAAGTATCGATATGGAGCTGCTGCAAAATATTTTCAAGATTCAGGTGTTAAAAAACTAATAATACTGGGTTTAGCAGAGAAAGTGCCAGAAAATTATGAAAAACGTCAAACAGTTATGGTCTGATATAGGTGTCGATGTCGTAAATGGAACCACTACGGCTGATATAAAATTAGCCAATATTATGACAGGTATTATGTCTTCTGCTAGTAACTATCCATGTACTTGGTGCAATGTTTCAAAGGGGAAACTCGAGGGGTCTTCTACTTTAAGAACAATTGGAAATATAACTGAGAATTATAATAAATGGGTCAGTGCTGGAGAAAAAAAAATTTAGCTAAAAATTACATGTGTTGCATTGCCAAGCCAATATTTATGACTGATCAAGATAAAACTATTCTTGACATAATGCCCCCACGTGAACTACATTTATTATTGGGAGTAGTAAATGGTTTAGTTAATCATATGTCACGTGAATTCGAGGAAACAGTAACATCTTGGACAAAAACATGTAATGTTTCGCGAGATGTTACGTATAGTGGTGCAAGCTTTAACGGAAACTCCTGTAAAAAATTATTATTTGTCAAAGCTTGTTTTAGTAAAACATTGGATCCTGAATTCACAAGGCATATAAATAATTTTAAAAATAGTTATTTGGATTTGGGAATTTCGGTAACACTCAAGGTACACTGTATTTTTACACACATTAAGGAATTTTGCAAAAAAACATCAAGTAGAACTAGGTGTATTTAGCGAACAAGGTTTTGAATCAGTACACTTCGAATTTAAAACGATTTGGGATAAGCACAAGGTCCATGCAACACATGTGGATTACGAAAAGCATTTTTACGAGCAGTATGTGAATTTAATGGTCTTCATTGTTGAAATATTGTTAAATTAAAACAGTTTCATTTGATTAATTATTACAATTTTATAATTTGTAAATAAATGTTAATTTTAATTGTAACTGATGTCATTATTTATATAATCATATTTAACTATATGCTATCTTAAAAAAATTAATTCTATTAAAAACTGACACTGGATTCAGACTCAGCGACCCCATAAACCCCTGACTATTGAATTTCAAGCGAATCTAGACAATTTTTAAACTTTTTGGCCGCCATATTGGATCCGCCATTTTGATTTTTTTAAATCTGACATCAAATTCAGATTCTTCGATCCAAAATTTTATTAGATTTTATTAAATTAGATTTGATTTAGTATGTTTTTCTAAGGTACTTGTAAACAGGGTTCACGTTGGAAATACTAAAAACTGGTTTTTTTAAAAACGGCCCGATGAATTATTTTAATTTTTGTTGCAAAACATTCAGGGAGGTCTCCAGTGTTGGAATCCACAAAAAATCCCATTTCGCAAGACTTTTTTTTAAAAGTTGATTCAAGCCCACCGTGCAGGAATTGCAATTATTAAAAATCTCATTTATCAGGAATGTCAATTATCAGTAATCTTATTTATCAAAAATTGCATTGATCAGAAATCTCATTTCTCAAAAATTGTTATTATAAGAAGTCTCATTTGTCTGATAATGTATTTATCAGAAAAAATGGCTGATTATCTTATTAACAATTACATTGGAGAAGACGCGAAATTTAATCCCGAAATATGGGCGTGTCGAGAAATTTGCTCAAATCGGAGTACTAATGCGTGTGAATCTTTTCATAATAAATTTAATTCATCCTTTTATGAGTCACATCCAAATATTTTTAAGTTTATAGACGTTCTGTTAGAATTTCAAATGACACGTATATTCTCTCAGCTGACGTTAGTTTCTATGACCTACGGACTCTGTTGCTGTTCATATCTTCAGTAATTTTTGGATCCGGTGCAGTTCAGTTGTTGACTGACCGCAGCCCTTTTTGGACTCAATGCAATTCAGTCGCTGACTGACCGCGACCCTTTTTGGACCCGGTGCAGTTCATGTGTGCTTCGGTGCAGTTCGTGGACGTCCAGATTTCTGTAAAATGCACTTTTGGATAAATGGGTTTTTGATAATTATAATGTTGGGAAAACTAGATTTCTAATAAATGCTATTTCAGACAGATGAGATTTCTGTTAAATGCTTTGTCTAAAAAATTAGGTTTCTGACAAATGCAGTTTCGGACTAATGAGATTTCTGATAAATACAATTTTTGATAAATGAAATTCCTAATAATTTCATTTTTTGAAGAACGAGATTTCTATTAAATGCTATTTCGGACAAATAAGATTTCTGATAAATGAAATTTCGGACATAGGAGATTTTTGATAAATTCAATTTCGAACAAATTAGATTTTTGATAATTGAAAATTCTTACAATTGAGATTACTGATAAATGTAATTTTTAATAAATAAAATTTTTGATAATACAATTTTTGGACAAACGAGATTTCAGATAAATGCTATTTCGGATAAATTAAATTTTTGATAAATTTTGGATAAATTAGATTTCTGACAATTTACCTTTCGGACAAACGAGATTTCTGGTAAATGCATTTTCATCAAAATTAGATTTCTGATCATTTAAATTTTGGACAAAAGAGATTTCTGATCATTTAAATTTTGGACAAAAGAGATTTCTGATAAATGCTTTTTTAGATACATGAGATATCTGATAAATGCAATTTTGGATAAATAAAATTCGGTCAAATGGATATTCTGACAATTGAGTTTTGGAGAAAATGTGGGCGACCCTTGACGCTTCTATTGCAGAGTTGGCAGAAGCGACGAAGCCTTGAGCCGCTTCTTTAAATGTACAGTGATTCGAAAAAGTGACACCTAAGTAAACATATTCTTTAACTACCTCTATTTAAAAGTTATTTATATTAAAAGCTTTAAAACGTTTTACGGAGTTCTTACCCCCCTCATGGAAGATAACAATCTTAGTCTTGTCCTCATTAATATCCAGCTGATTCTGTTTACAGTACAATATCAGCGCGTTGAGCTTTTTTATAAGTTTAATTAGAGTATGAGATAACAAGACCAAGTCGTCTGCATATGCCACAACCAAGATTTCCATAAGTCAGTTAACTGAGAGCCCACGACAGCCTTGTTCCAGTAGAAATCTCTCAAGATCAGAAAGAAAAAAAGAAAATAGAAGTGGACTCAAAACTTCGCCCTGTAGGACGCCTCTGGTGACCTTTAAAAAGTCTGTGAATTCGCCATTGCTTCTTATACACGTGTACGCTTTGTTATAAAGATCTTTAATTATATTAGTCACTCTAGTACTAATCCCTTGTCCACTTAACATGTACCACAAAAGATTATGAGCAACCGAGGGAAACGCGCTCCTGAAGTCTATATATGCAGCATAAACCGCTCTACTAGGGTAACCAAGGTGTAGTTCAATTAAAGCCTCAAGAGTGAACAAATTATTCACACATCCCCTGCCTCCCCTGAATCCCGACTGCAACTCCGGTATTATGCTTTTCAGCTCCGCCCACCTGTTCAACCGATCCGCAAGAATTTGCGTAAAAATCTTCGCAATACAACTTATTAGTGTGATCGGTCGATAATTATTGACGCAAGATGGTCCACCTTTTTTTTGTATCATAACTGTTAATATTTTACCCCAACTCATAGGTACTGATTCGGAGGTTAAAATTTCTTTTAAAAGGTTCTCCAGATAAATTGTCCAATTCTCCGGTAAATATTTATAAAAACTAAAATCCACACCATCGAAACCCGGTGCTTTAGATTTCTTCTAAAACTTTCTCATAAGAAATATAACAATCCAATAAAAGGTGGGTAGAGCTAAGCAGCACTACATCCGCGGAGTCAATCTGAGAAAAGCATTCAGAAAGGTAGTCGTACCAGGCGTGAATATCAATATCGCATACATTTATTAGTTTTTCCCAAAATCTATTAACTATTCTCCAAAAATCCCCAGAGTTATTTGCAACTGCCAACTCGTCTGTAATTCGCTTCTAAAATAGCAATTCCTTACTTCTTAGAAGCTCTTTGTATAGTTTACGTTGAGTTCTATAAAGTACTTTCTCAGATACATTAAAATTGCTAGACTTTATTACTATGTAGCATTCTTTGAGCTTCTTTTTCGCTAAGTAACAATCCGAATCGAACCAAGGTTTCCCCTTGTCAACGATGCCCGATCTCTGAATAGCACTTCCCTCAAATCCCACAATACGTACCACGTGAACTATTGCCGACGATAAATTCTCACTCAAAAAATTGATATCGGATCCATTTAATGCGATTTCATCCCTCCATCTCAAACATTTCTTATATTTATCAATTTCCTCGAAGTTAAAAACTAATTTATTGACTGACTTTGAAGAAAGTGTCTTAGGAGAGATGGAAAGATGTTTGCGTAAAGAAACCAAAACAGAAAAGTGATCTGAAAACGTGGACATGTTTAAAACATTAAAATTTTCTATTATATCTAATCAATCCAAAGAACACCACAACATATCAAACACACTACTTCCGCATGCACTAGAGAATGTATAATTCGCTGGAGTGTCTAATGATGACCTTCCATTACATATAAAAAATTCGTTTTCTTCCATAAAGTTCACAAGTTGCAGTCCCTTACTAGTGTAAAAATTATCACATGTTTGTCTTAGATGGGTGAAATTACAATTATTAATAAAAATATGTTTATCTAGAATATTGAATTTTGCATTACGACAATTAAAATCTTTACCCAGAAAAAAAGGGAGCACTGGAAATGCTTTATGCGTGGAGGCTAAAGTTGGTCCAAGAGTCTGAACAATCTCTGACAAATCTCTGACAAAACAGTTTAAAGATAGTAAATAAAACCGACTCAACAGAACGTTTTTTGTTTCCGATGTTCCTTTTATTAAATTATGATTATGCAGATTTCTTACTCACTTTTCGGGTTCCTGGCAGTCAAAGATTTTTTTAAATTCGTTAGATGATGCTTGGAAAAATGTAATAAAACCTTGAAATTTAGGTAGATATTCTAAAGATTGGATCTCTTTCCAACAACGAGAAGGGATCCACTCAGGTGCAGGTTCTCTTTGAATCTGTGAAAATATATTTTAATTGTATGTCATGTTTGTTAACTAAAAATAAATGTCTTTCAGGATTTAGTAGTTTGCAATGAAATACTAATTTTTATTATCCCGCTCAGTATAAGATATTCGTTGAACCTTGAACTAAAAATTTGAGAATGTAAAAACGCAGTACTTATGGATTCAGAGAATGTTTCGAGAAATGTTTAGAATTGTTTTAGAACTATTGCTTAATGATAATCTTCATGTTATGCTACATATACATAGGATGAACTTTGCAATAAAATTGTCAATCAAGTTCCGCGGTCAATCTTTCTCACCAGCCTTTATCGGCATACGTATTTTTAAATTAGAAAAATACAAATCCTATATTCATGATCCAGATGAACAGAAATGTGTTTGAATGCATATTTTTAGTTAACGTTTCCGCTCATGGTACCACACGATTTCACAAACGGAGCATAGGGGTCAAGATGCGCTCAACTAACGCGATATGCGGAGCAAGTTTCTTGGTTTTCGAGTCTCAATCCGGATTACTAACCCTTCACTGCACGTTTGATAGCAGATAGTGGGTAATAATGCGACTTACTAAGATGTATTCGAGAGAGGTTTCGGAACACCGAATATACACAAATTCTAGTCGCTTGTAGATTAAGAATCGGTAAAATTTAAAATCCTAGCTGATCCCTTTTTTGAGATCTCGATATTTCTGTGTTTTAACAGTAAATTAACGGTTTGTACAATATATTCATGACTTTAATAGAACAACTGTAATCTTATGATTAATTCGACTCATTACGAAACTTACGTATAAGACAAAAATAGCTTTTGGATCTCATCGGATCAAAAAGTAGTTTTTTTTAAATCCTTCAAACTTAAAAAAATGAAAATAACGGAAAAAATTTAAATATTTCCACTTTTAGCGCGGCTCAGAGCCAACGACGAGGACGTAGTGGTATTATGGCTCCATTTTGTTTGCTTTTTTTGCATTTATTATTCTTTTATTTATTTTTTATTATTTTTTTTTAAATTTTTGTAAATGGTATCTAGTTTAATAGCGAATGAATCCCGCATATGTAACAACTGCATGAACCTTCAACCGAACGAGTCTTTGTTGATAGTATTATGTCTGTATAATTTGTAATTTTTTGTAAGGGTCGTTCAAAAATACATTTTTCAGCATCAAGTTCTCTAAATCTAAATTAAAGATTTTATACTAATGAATGATCGAGAAATCGGTTACTATTAATTAGTAAGAAATGACACTATTTTTTAGTAGGAAACTACTAATTATTAGTTAAAACTACTAATTTAAAAGTGTAATATCTACTAATTGAAAACTTAAACTTCAACTATTAAAATTAATAGATATTTCACTTTAAAATTAGTAATTTTCTACTATTAATTAATAGTTTTCTACTAAAAAATAATGAAATTTTTCACTATTTAATAGTAATGGAAAGGTATCTACTTTCTTATTTTGAAATTTACATTTAAGCAACTAGGGACGTGCCGTAAAGAAGTTTAGGCGACTTCTTCAGAGCCCCTGGTCCACTACTCGGTAACGCACTCTTTAGCACGAATTGGAGTGCCTAGACGCTCATCACCTAGCGGTCTAGGGCTAATCTCCTCACAGATATTACCACCAGATTGGCTTGGGCACCTCGGGCTTGACACACTTGAAAGGGTTATGCCAAATTACTGTTTCCACCTTGAGGTCAGACAATGGTCGGAGGGGCTCTCGCCTTACCCTTCGAAGAGGACGTCCATCGATCAGCCACCTGTGGACGCGCTTTATCGCTTCATGTGCAATCTTATCACGCAAATTTCTTTACTCGAACCACGGCGACCCTGGTAGCCGATGGGATCAAAGCTTTCTGTTTGATTTTCCAAGCCGGAACCACGAGCGGTTGATTTGCTAAAGACTTCCATTAAACAGAACATTCATGTTGCCTCCTAAAAATGAGTTTCAATTTAAACAGTAAGTTTCAATTAAATGTAAATTTAAATGGAATCGTTAATAATACAGAACAAGCAATTTCCTTTTGTTATAGTACCAAATTTTTTTTTTTGTTATCTTAATATTTTGGGATTGTTGTAGTAACAAAACCATTTTAGATTTTGCCATGACAGCAAACCTAATTGTTTATACAACAAAACATATTTGTTCTAACAAAAATTCAGGTTTGTTAGTTCTAAGTTAACAATCTGATAGTAAATGCCATAATTCCTTTTTCTCTGTATGTTTGTTCAACACAAAATCTCCTTTTTCATTTTAGCACTTTGGTTCACAAAGAAAATAGAATTCATGTCTTAAAAAACAGGTAAATACACTGATTGTTCACATTGAAACTCATTTTTAATAACTTGTAACGTTTCAATTTTAATAGGTCTTAACATAGTAACTTAATTCACATTTCTGTGCTTTAATAATCACTATCTTCCTGTTTAGCATAGATCACTCTTAATTGAAGCAGATAACCATCAAATTAAAAAAAAAATATCTGAATTCACCATGTCGACGAGGATTGCAGGTCAGTAGAGTAATTTTCTAAACAAGGGCAATTGGACGCATCATCTTGATGATCGTGGTAAGTACGGTCAGCCTAGAAAGTGAGTCCCTGAAGCCTACTGGCGTGCACAGGGGGAAAAAATCGGGAAGTACAGGTTCCGGTAGCCTGTCGGCGTATCCTGAAAGTAGACAATTTCAGAAATGATGAATTTCGGCGTACACCGGAAAATAAATTAATTTCGACAAGTTTAATGCCTTCAGGCGCTCTCATCTGGGCTAGATTTATTCACCACGATAAACTCGACGTCGAAACTCTAAGAAGCCTGATGATCACTGGGACGTATGACTTTCCCTAGACGGCTGTCGGAGTTGGCTTCTTTGCTATCTCTCCTTGCAGGATCAAATGCTGGCGCAGCCACACGATTGAGCTTGCTCTTCAGGCTGGCTGGTCTGCCTGGAGATGAAGCAGGCTAGGACAATTATAGCCTACCCTTCCTTGGTCAACCTTTTCGCAACGAGAGAACAGTGTTCTTTCGCGGTGAACCCACTAACTCTTTAAAGAGTCTAAGGCTTCTTAGTCACTTGGGCGGCCTGCCCTGCCTTTCAAGAATGATATGAGGTTATTTCGCCGTGCACTAAGTTTACTACTTGCATCTTAAACCCATAAGATTGTCTTTTCATCGAATTATTTGTTAACACGGTGAGTCCACGAAGTAGTATAAGGAGACGTATCGGCGTGTTGAGCATAGCCCCCTAATCGGACGAAGCATATCTCTTTACTTTAGAGGCTACCGATCGCAGCACCGTAACGGAAAATGAATTAACTAAAAATATCGTCTGCTATGTTTTTGTTTTGTCTGAAGAGTTCATTTGTTGTTTTTACAGTTCTTTATTTTTAAGTAGCGATTTATTAAAAAGTATTCATATTTAAAGCACAATTCATAAAAAAGTGAAAAGAGGAGAATCAGTAAACGCAACAGTATGTATATGTTAAAAGCACAAAGTAGTAAATGTTTTTCAAGAAACGTATATTTGTCATGTTTATTTGTAGATTGCAGTTTCGATTTTTCACATTTTCTACAAAGGGAAAGTAATTTGTACGTAAAAAATAACGTAGAAAATTAAAAAGAATGGAATGTTTCAAGCAAAAAATAAAGTTTGCAATGTTTAAGGAAACTTATTAGTAAACACACCACTACCTTCTGAAAGCTGGTGTTATTTTGAAAAAGATAAAATTTTTTTTGGATTTGTAAAAGTAGAAAATGATGCCATAGTGAAGAAAAAAATTATAATTCTGAGTGATCTGAGTGTGAAGATTTTTATTGACTCTGAATTTATTCCTCTGTCAACATACTTACATTTTGAAACCTTGAACGAACTCATTAAATTTTTGAAGGCAGTTAGCAAAACCTGGGAATAAGAAGGAAAAGTAATTTCTTATTATTTTTAAATTAATTTTGGAAAATTGTTTTAGATACTTTTAATATTTTAATGTAAAAGTGACATAGCTTTTTAGAACACTTTAATTTCTTAATTAAAATAAAAATAATAAAATGAGTAATAATTGTGTGAGAATTATAATTTTCATCTTTACTATGGCATCATTTTCTACTTTTACAAATCCAAAAAAAAATTTATCTTCTTCATAATAACACCAATTTTCAGAAGGTCGTAGTGTGTTTACTAATAAGTTTCCTTACCCTACCGATACAAAATCATTGGAAAACTCACTGGCAAAATCACTGGTCGCTGGGCCCATTTCAAAGCGCTTTCAATGAGTATTTGAAACATTTGCTTATTCAAAAAGCATTGGATCCCCTTTTTTTATTTATGACCCTCATGAATATCAATAGCGACCCTTCTACCTGAGTAGCTATATAAACCCCAATGCGCCGGTAGCTCATTCATGCAATGAGCTTTCAATGATTTTCCAATGATTTTGTATCGGTAGGGTAAACATTGCAAACATTATTTTTCGCTTAAAACATTCCATTCTTTTTAATTTTCTACGTTATTTTTTACGTACAAATTACTTTCTCTTTGTAGAAAATGTGAAAAATTGAAACTGCAATCTACAAATAAACATGACAAATATACGTTTCTTGAAAAACATTCACTACTTTGTGCTTTTAACATATACATACTGTTGCGTTTACTGATTCTCCTCTTTTCACTTTTTTCTTAATTGTGCTTTAAATATGAATACTTTTTAATAAATCGCTACTTAAAAATAAAGAACTGTAAAAACAACAAATGAACACTTCAGACAAAACAAAAACATAGCAGACGATATTTTTAATTAATTCATTTTCCGTTACGGTGCTGCGATCGCTAGCCTTAAAAGAAAAGAGATATGCTTCGTCCGATTGGGGGCCATGTTGTGTTTCAAAAATACATGGCCGGTACGTCTCCTTATCACCTTCGTGGGTGAGTCATATAATTTGCTATCAAAGTTTATAAATTTTTCCTCATCAGTCAAATTCTTGTCTGGTTTAAATATAATTGCCTCTTTGACAGCAATGGACATATGAAACAGTTGACATAATAATATTTAGAGAATAATATTTTACGGGAGCAGAATAAAATATTTTATAACCCGATTTATTTATTATTATTAGGTATCTATTGAAGTATAAAAAAATTATTTTGCCACCTTGAAAAGTTAAAATGCCGGCCTAGATAGACAATTTAAAAAATTCATTTTTGTAAATAGTGGTCTACGGCCGTTAGAAAATCTACGTCTTTTTTTTATCTATAACCAAAACCCAACATTTTTATGAATTCGTAACTCAAAAGCTAGAATAGTACGTACAGAATTTAAAAAAAACTAGTTTTGTGAAAATGGCATACATTTGAATTGAAATTTAAAGTTTTTCGGTAAAAAATTGATAATAAATTTCTTTTTTTACCAGAGCAAAACCCCTACGTACTTATATGAAGAATGTTATCATGTAGCTTACCGGCCAATTTGAAAAATGTGGTTTTTAGATAAACGCCTTTAAAGTTTAAGGACATAGACGTTTCTAATGCACTGCGTACAGTAGGGCTTCGCATGGATTTAAAATTTAAGCTTTTAAAAGTCTTTTATTTCTATAATGTTATTTGTTTTTTATTTTTAAGACCCTACGGCACCTTTCTAGCTAAAATTTTTTATCGATTTTTGGAAAGGTTCACAGTAGTGCAACCTCTTAAACGTCTCCGTGCTTTCTCTATTTCTGTGAAGAAAATTTTCAATTTAATCAGATTTAAATTGATATTTTGCCTTTAATTTATATTATAAATTGAATCAATATTAGTCATGTAAATAAGAACCAGAATTTGAGAAAGCAAATTCTTTAAATTTGCTTCAAATTTTCCAAAAAAACATATGAAAATAGAATATCTATTTCTATATGTTGGGAAGGGGGTGATAGTTTCCTTACTGTATAGCCTTTGTGGGATCACTTCATAACTAAGATCATGTTCTTTGCTTTAACGTCTGAGTTTACACCATTGAACATAACCTACCCCTTTGCTTCCCATTTTGTACAATGGAATAGGATGTGCTCCGCATCATCTACTAGAAATGAACAGTATAGCCTTACTTTCTTTCCTTTTAAAGTGCTGTAGGTACTAGTCAAAACACCCTTCACCTGATAGCGCCGTAGTAAGGTAACCCTACTAAAAAATCCGGACTAATTCCGTACGAATTCCGGACGAATTCCAGACAAAACAGTCCGGTCTTATCTGGAATTAATCCGAAATGTGTACGGAAATGATCCGAATTAGTCCGAAATTTGTCTGACACAAAAAATTTCATCTGAAATTAATCCGGAATAGTCCGAATCTTGTCCGGCAATTGATTTCGAAATTATTTATAATCAAAGTGAAGTCCGTTTTTTGTCCGGTCACGTCCGGAAACTGTCCGACACAAAATTTAAAATCCGCTTTAAGTCTGGTTTTAACTGGAATTAGTCCGGCATTCGATTCAGAAATTATTTTTAGTTAGAGAGAAGTCCGTTTTTAGTCCGGTCACGTCTGGAAACTGTCTGGCACAAAAATCACAATCCGTTTTAAGTCTGGATTTATCTGGAATTAGTCCGGCAGTCCATTTAGAAATTAATGTTAGTTAAAGTTAAGACCATTTTAAGACTGGTCAAGTCCGGCAACTGTCCGGCACAAAATTCACAATCTGCTTTAAGTCTGGTTTTATCTGGAATTAGTCCGGGAGTCAATTCCGAAATTATTTATAACCTAACTGAAATCAGATTCTAGTCCGTTAACATCCGGAAGTTGTCCGGCATAAATTTTAAATCCGTTTCAAGTATGGTTTTACCTGAAATTAGTCCGGCAGTCAACTCCGAAATTATTTATAGTCTAAGTAAAAACCGATTCTAGTCTGATCACATCTGGCAGTTGTCCGGCATAAATTTTAAATCCATTTTAAGTCTGATTTTATCTGGAATTAGTCCGGAAGTCAATTCCGAAATTATTTATAGTCTAGGTGAAATTCGATTTTAGTCTATTCACATCTAGCAGTTATCCAGCATAAATTTTAAATCCGTTTTAAGTCTGGTTTTATCTGGAATTAGTCCGGCAGTCAATTCCGAAATTATTTATGGTCTAAGTGAAATCCGATTCTAGTCCGTTCACATCCGGCAGTTGTCCGGAATAAATTTTAAATCTGTTTTAAGTCTGGTTATATCTGTAATTAGTTCGGCTGTCGATTCCGAAATTATTTATAGTCATCCTATTTTCCCTTCCCCGTTCGCTCACCTCCGGATTCCGGTGATTTTGGAGATTCATTTATTTAAAAATTTTCTTAGAACATGCGGAACATTTAATTATATTTTATATGCGACTTTTCTGTTTTTTAATCCCGCCTGAAAGCAGTAAAATATCTGCAAAAGCATTTATTTTCTGTTAGTAGCGAATTGAGCTAATTAAAGGAAATTAGGAATCTGCATTGTTTTTATAATTCGCTAATGTTTATTGGATGGTGACATCTAAAAAGATTTGCAATGGATCTTAGAAAAATAGAAAATTTTATTGCTTTAAATTATAGGAAGTCGGAAAATAGTTGCATTAAAAATAATTCAATTTCTGAATGATTTTCTTTTACTTTCGCTTCAAAAGATTCTGAATTTTCGTCAGTTAAATTGGCTCGCTGCATTTTCTAAGAACATCTCCATCTTTTTAACTATTTTTCATTTCGCCCTTTTTACCGGAATACGGAAAAAGTCTGTCATATCTTTTACAATCCAGAAAGAGTCAAGTGAATGGCAAGGAGTCTGGTGAAGTTTGGGTATAATCCAGTACTCGTTTTTAAATCCAGAAAGAGTCCTGTTTAGTGCAAAAATATTCCTGCATTCTTTTTGCGATTCGGAGAAGCCAGACAAATACTGTTTTTATCCGTCACATGTTTTTAAATCTAGATTATAGTACGATTTATTTAGAAAATAGGAAACACATTTTTTAAAACAATTTTTTCTTGAGGTCGTTTAGCCATGTCGTGATGTGTCGTTATAATGAAAATGATAATAAATAAAAGTAACATTTGGACAAAAAAAACAGATTACAAAAAACGGATTTCAGTTTGACTATTAATAATTTCGGAATTGACTGTCGTACAATTTTCGGATGTGAACGGACGAAAAACGGATTTTAGTTAGACTATAAGTAAATTCGGAATTAAGTGCCGGATAAATTCCAGACTAAACCTGACTTAAAGCGGATTGTGAAATTTGTACCTGACAGTTTCCAGACGTGACCGGACTAAAAACGGACTTCACTTTAACTAAAAATAATATCTAAATGAATTGTCGGACTAATTCCAGATAAAACCCGACTTAAAATGGATTGTAAAGTTTGTGCCGGATAGTTGACGAACTTGACCGGTCTAAAAACGGATTTCACACTTGAGCTATAAATAGATTCCGAATCCATTTTTTATTTGCAGTAAAACCCTCACATATCGGATTCCAAGGGTCTGAGAATTTTTTTCGATATAAGCAGGAATTCTATTTATTCGGGTAAAAATTCATTATATTTAAATTCAAGGGACCGGCAAAAATATCTGATATAAGCGGGAATCCGATATATAGGGTCCGATATACTGGGTCCTACTGTATTTTCTATATCTCCCTTGTTACCGTGTAATAAAGTGAACTCTATCCGGATTTAAAAACGAGTGCCCGATTATGTCCGTACTTTGCCGTACTCTTTTAGAATTATAAAAAGAATGCTGGATTATTTTCATACTAAACCAGACACTATCCGAATGTGAAAGCGATTGCCGTATTATTTTCATACTAAACCAGACTCTTTCCGGATTTGAAACGTGTGCCGGATTATATCCGTACTATACCGGACTCTTTCCGGATTGTAAAACGAATGTCAGATTATTTTCGTACATACTCCGGGTTCTATTTGGAATTAAGAATTAGTGACGGATTATATCCGTACTTTACCGGACTCTTTCCGGATTTAATCCACAGATTACATGTATGTTTGATTTAACAAGTTGAACCTCAGAGCTCGTATAGCTCAGTCGGTTTAGGTTCTGCGTTGCGTGCGTAACATCCCGTGTTCGATTCCCCTCATGCGTGCGATCTTTCTTCTTTAATATAACTGTTGTATATAATCGTTGTAATAAATGTATGAATATTTGTGTAATGTTAAGTTCCAAACATTGTTTAAAAATGACTTAAACAATTAAAAAAAATTTTTTTTTGCTTTTCCGACTAATTCCGGATGAAGCCGGACTAAATCCGGATTACAAAAAAAGTTTAACCAGATTAGTTCCGGACTCTACCGGACTACATCCGGATTTAACCAACGATTAGGACCGTATTTGTTCCGGACTGTACCGGACTACATTCGGATTTAAACAACGCTCCGGACCAGATTTGTTCCAGACTGTACCGGACTGTATCCGGATTGTATACGGCCGGATTTATTTCGGATAAGACCGGACTAAATTCCGTGCCAAAAACCTACGTTAAATCGGACACTTTCGGACTAATTCCGGATCCGGAATTAATCCGGTTTTGTCCGGAATTTTGTCCGGATTTCGTCCGGATTTTTTAGAATAGAAAACAACATTGTGTTTGGTATCTATTCAGGTGGTAAGAGCCGATGTGTCAACCAGACTGTTTCCTCCCAACTTCATCTATACTGACATCTCTCGATAAGCATGTTTCTGACGTCCCGACGAATGAACTCCTATCTGCGTTTATTCTCCTTTGCATCGTCGGAAGTGAGATTTTCTTTAAAACGGAAAAAGTTCTCCCCCTTTTCTGTGCTAAAAGATCTGCTGGAAGACGCCAGCAAGGACTTGCACAGCACTTGACTATTTCGCAAATAGTCTGGCTTCGTTTATCTTCTAAGAAAGGGTCCTATATCTTCGCTTTGTAAAGCAAATTGTAATGGGAAACACTCAAACTTAGTTTTTTTGTCTCACTTGGATCTTCAAAATTTTGTGTAAGCCGTGCCAAATTTACAGCTTAGTGGATGGTCTTGTTGCAAGTGAACCATCAGTGAACCATTCTAGAGACTTCTAAATACCTCTGTAATCCAGCCAGATCTTAAATAGTAGCAGAAAGTCATTCACCAATAGTCCAAGAGCTTCATCTGTTTCAACAGTGCACACGAGTTACGTATCGTCCGCAAAGCCGATGGTCACCGCGAGTTTGGATTTTTGGAAAGGCCCATTTTGAGCAAGTCAGCATAAGACTTGTTGTTGTTGTAATAGTTATTCACATTATTGTTTTTCACTTATCATTTATTAGGCCTCAACCAATATTGACTAGGATTTATCTCAGCTTAAGTAAGCTAGGTCCCACTGACACTTTTGATCTAGGGGTGATAATTTGGAACCTTAAATTTACTCTTAATTTAAATGAATCGATGAAAATGTTTTGGAATTAAAATAATTTTTTACTAATTGTCTATAGAGAGACAATTATAAAAACTATAAAACTCTAAGTAATTCAGATGAGAGAGATGTAAATCCTTACATTTTGTATAAGTTGAACCAGAAATTATATATGATCCAGGAAGGTAGAAATAACACAACTTTATATCATGTCAAAAGCAACGTTTCATCAACAAGGGTTCGTTGGCCTTATCAGGCTGTTTTTATTATAAAAAATATACAAAAATTAATAATCAACTTCAGAATTTTTGTTTGTTTGTTTATTTTTGTTTATAATAAGTTGACACATAACACATAAATTACTTTGAAAAGCGTATAAAAAACAAAAAAATTACCTATATTCGTTAGAACTTTAAACATTCTTTAACTCGTCAAAAAAATTAAAATATATATTACAATAAAATTGTGTTTAGCGTAAATTAGAAACATTTCTCACAAAGACCAGACAGACAATGGGTTTGGTGTTCACCTCATCTTTTTTTTAAAGTTTTAGAAGAAAAATATTATTTACAATCTAGTGGACAGATCCATTTCTCTTTCTGACAAATCTTTCCATTTTGACAATTTGAAGACAATAAAGAAGATTCTTATAAACAATGATTACCCATTGGATTTTATTGAGAGACATATTAAAATCTGTCTCCAAAAAATTAAATATTTAAAAACAAACAAAGAATGAAATAACGCTAGAGCAAATATTTAAAGACAAATTCCTAAAATTTGTATTCCATTTAATTCTTTATATTTTTTTAGGTTGTCAAAAATTCTTACAACATTTAACATTTCTACCATCCCAATTGTTAATAAGTCGTTAAATTCTATTATTAAATTAGGGAAGGATCAGACTCAGAAATGTGACCGTACAAATGTGGTGCACAAAATTGACTGTCTTGAATATCCAGCAACATATGTTGGCCAAACTAAACGTACTTTAAAAAAAGACGAGTTGAACACCAAACCCATAGTATAAAAAATCATGAATCAGTTTTCTATCAACACCGAGAGGAATTTAATCATAAATTTGATTGGGTAAATGCCCAAATTTTGGACCAAGAATCACATTTTTTGAACGTAATATTTTTGAGATGTTACACATTAAATTAAATAACTTTACTTTAAATAAAAAAGAAGACATCATATTTTAAAACAAAATTTTTTTCTCTTTAATCAATAAAATAAATTCATTATTAAGTTCTTCTCGTTATTTACTTTGCTTTCTTGTTTGTATACAGCGTGTTTACATTTATAATATCTCTCTCACAAAGTTTAATAACTTCTTGGCATTTAGAAATTATAATATTTTTGAATAAGTAGTGAGTTTAAATTACGTCGTGTTATCTGTCTGGTCGTTGTGAGAAATGTTTCTAATTTACGCTAAATACAATTTTATTATAATATATTTTAATTTTTTTGACGAGTTAAAGAATGTTTAAAGTTTTAACGAATATAGGTAATTTTTTGGTTTTTATACTTTTTTCAAAGTAGTTTATGTGTTATGTGTCAACTGAATATAAACAAAACAAACAAACAAACAAACAAACAAAAATTCTGAAGTTGATTATTAATTTTTGTATATTTTTTATAATAAAAACACCCTGATGAGGCCAACGAACCCTTGTTGGCGAAACGTTGCTTTTGACATGATATAAAATTGTGTTATTTCTACTTTCCTGGATCATATATAATTTCTGGTTCAATCTAAGTAATTCAATTAAACATTACTTGTGATAACGTTCCAGCTAATAAATATCGCCATTCCTGTAGATCAATTTGATTCTTATCCATTTGTATTCGAGCACAGAGAAGAAATGCAAATAAGAGTTTATGCTTTTCAAATAAACTTTGGCAAACTTTAGAGAAAAGTGAAAATGTAAAGTATTCATTTATATCTCTTGTTCGCTGCAAAATATTATCTGTAAGAAAAAATAATAAAGGTCATAAAAAATTGAAAAATTTTTTGTTAGTAATAAATAGAATATATTTAGTACTCTATTGAAGAAAATGAATATTAATGCTACATATAAATCTGCATATAACTATAGTTACATCATCTACCCTAATATACGGAGCTTTAAAAGAACACTTTATGATAATGTCAGTTTTTGAAAGTCAAAAATGGCTTATCCAATATAGCAGATGAATTTAAAAATTTTTTTTAATTTTTATAAAACTTGATATTTTAAAGTTTTTGATGTTTCTGATTAAGAACCTGAAGGAAATTTTGAAAATTAAGACAGTAAACAAAATAATTGATTTACAAAACGGACAAATACGGGTGTACTTTTTTGGTTCTCCTTTCCAAAAATACTTTATTTTTTAATAAGCGCTATATTGTGTCGAACAGTGTTATAAATGTCTTTACCGAGACTGGCATTTTAAAACCATATTAACAGAATAGGTACTTAAATAATTATAATAAATATTTTAATTGATACTTATTATATTAATTATATTAGTATATATTAATATATTATTATTCGAATTATATTATATTAATTTCATAGGTTCCATTTCATTTTACAAATTTTGTATTTGAAAACCATTAAGTAATAAGTATATCCCAACGCTAATCATAGGACCAAGCTTTATGATTTAAGTCTGTTGTTGATGGTCATGGTCGTGGAGGGGGTTCTTTTGCACGTGGGTATCAGATGAAACTTGGAATCACCGAGCTCTGTGCTGAGAAGAACTCATATCCAAGCGCTCAGCTATGTTAATAGACTTGTATTAAGGACATTTAAATACCAAATACATTTAAAGTTTTGTTACGAGACAGGCCTGCGAGTCTGCAGGATCAGTCATTCATAGAAATAAGAATTAAGGTTATTTTTGTATTTTGTTTAGACCTATCTAACTTAAAAATGTTTTATAATAAATAAACAATTTATTATTAAAAAAAAAAGTTAGTGCGCTCGGCTTCTAATATGCATTTAGGGATAGGTTTAAGGTTTAAATCTTGCGTCGGCCAGGATTCTTTTTAAGTTTTCGTAGGTATAAGATATGAATAAAATGTGAATTAATAATGAGATTTAACTTCAGCAGAAAATAGAAACTGAATCAAAAAAGTATGTATAGAAATGAACCCAAATCCCTTTATGTAAAATATTATTTCTCAATGTTCAACAGTTGAATTAATTTTTAATTCTTAAACAAGGGAGAATAGACCATAAAACTGACGAAACTATAATAGAATTATTTCACACAAAAGTATATGAATTTAGTATAGAAGTGTATGAAATTTCAATTAACCCACACAGCATAGGAAATCTCCTGAGTTTTCCCTGAATATTGGTCTGCATTTCCCGAATATTCAAAACTAATATTGAGGGAAGTTTCGTGGAAGCATTAAAATGACCGCTATGAAAAATATTGAACGCGAAATTTCCCTGAAAATGTATATGTATTTTTCAGAGAATATCCGCAACTAATATTCCTTCTAGAATATTCTAGGAATATTAGATGCGTAAATTCCCTGAAAATTATAAATACATTTTCGGGGAAATTTCGAGTCTAATATTTTTAATGGCGGACATTTTAATGCTTTCACGAAACTTTCCTGAATATTAGGTTCGAATATTCGGGAAATGTGGAACAATACCTATTCAGGGGAAATTCAGTGAATTTCTGGTGCTGTGTGGGAACAGTTGAGGAAACTTCGAATAAAGTTGTATGAAATTTAAATAACAAAATTTGTTATAAATTTCAAATAAAACTGTATAAAATTTCAAATAAAAAATTTGCGTCAAATTAAAGAAAAAGAGTTGTAAATTTCAAAATTTTGTGTATGATAATTAATTTGAACACTTTTGTATGAAACGTCAAACAAACCTTTTTAACAGTGTGGTTTGACTGCAATGACGCACATTAATGTAAAAAATTGAAGCGCTCACTCCACCTGTCCTGGAAGTAAGTAAGTACCGATGAATTGGTGTGTGAGTGGATAGAGGATAAGGGAAATAAGAAAGGTGATAGTGCAATGACTTGAATTAAGTAGACCACAAGTTAAACATTCTTATTCTAATAAATTAATTAATTTACGGTGTTTTGATTACATTAATTTTTAATTTATTGTTAATATTTCTATTATTTTTAAATTATTTTCAATTATATTAAAATTTTGTAAATATAGCTTAGTTGCAACTTAAATATCTGGAAACTTTAATGGATGTTACAGTTCAGTTGTAAATGTGAACATAAAACTAGTTAGCTTTAATAAATTTTTTACTAATAATATATTATGAGTTAATCGGGTGATTTTTTTCAACTAATTTTTTTTTCTTAGTCTTCAATCGAATTTGGTCAAAAAAAAATTGCCTAAAAGTGACAGACCTTAATATTAATTTTAAGGACTCGCCCAAAGCATTAACAGATTTTCCATGTAAAATACACGTAAGTCGACATACTTTTTTTCAAACTTCTATAACTTTGTCGCATTTTATGCTATTTTATCGGTCTTGGTCTTGATTTATTCATAATTAAACGCTTTCCAAAAGTGCCCATTAACGGGAAATATGAGAGACCAATAATTTCAAACTTTTTACTCAATAAATTTGAAAAATTTTACCTATACATTTCATAAGTTAAAGTTTAATATTTCAAGAAATATTAATCTAATCAATTTTGTCTATCGGACTTTTTGTAGGAAATTAAATTTTGAACGAATTTTTCATTTACATTTTTTTGTCAAATTAATTTTTTCGGAGATAACAGCAAAAAACGCAAATCATCGGTAAAAATCAAATTTAGTGACCCGTATCAACTAACCAGTACAACTTACACTTTCGCGACAATGAGCACTTTTGTAGAGCGTTTAATTATGAGTAAATTAGGATCAAGACCAATGCAATAGCATAAAATGCGCCAAAATTATAAAAATTTGAAAAAAAGTACTTCGACTTCGTGTATTTTACATGGAAAATCTTTTAATACTTTGGGCGAGTACTTAAAACTAATAATAAAAGCTGTAACTTTCAGGCAATTTTTCTTATGACATATCCAACCAAATTACGAGTGAGGACTGGAAAAAATCACCCTAATGAGTTAATTCTCTGAAACATATATGTATTATAGTAGGGCCGGTTCTAGATCAATTGGTATTAGTGGCTGCCTGTGTGACCTTGAGATAGTGGGTCTCGGACATTTCCACCAAAACCCAATTGACCGAATTTGTAATTGGCCGAAATTTAATTGTCCGAATTTGTAATTCTACAAACTTGCATTTGTCAAAATTTGCAATTCCCCGAACTTGCGTTTGTCCGAGCTATTAACTTCCCGAATTTGTATTTGTCATAACTTTCAAATCATCAAACTGACATTTGCCAAAACATTTAAATCGACGAAATTGCATTTGTTAAAATTTTTAACTCCTCGAACTCGTATTTGTCTGAACTTTTAAATCCACGAACTTGCATTTGCCCGAACTTGCATTTGTCAAAATATTCAATTACCAGAATTTGCATTTGTTCGAACTTTGAAATCACCAAATTTGCATTTTTCCGAACTTTGAAATCACCGAACTCGCATTTAGCAGAATATTCAACTCTCCAAATTTGCAACTGTCAGAACTTCTAAATCCCTGAATTTGCATTTGTCCAAACTTTAAAATCACCGAACTTACATTCGCCCGAATTTTGAAATCTCCGAATTTGTAATTGTCCGAACTTTGAAATCACCGAACTCAAGTTTGTCCGAACTCTTAAGTCTCCGAATTTGCATTTGACCGAACTTTTAAATTACCGAACTTGCATTTTTCCGAACTTTTAAATCACCGAACTCACGTTTGGCCGAACTCTTAAGTCTCCGAATTTGCATTTGGCCGAACTTTTAAATTACCGAACTTGCATTTTTCCGAATTTTTAAATCACCGAACTTGCATTTGCCAAACTCCTTAAGTCACCGACTACTCGTGTCCCCGAATTTGCATTTGTCCGACCATCGGAAAGTAGGTTTTCTAAAGGAGTCTTTTGATTGGCTGGTAATGTTATCGGGAAATTTACCATCCAATCATAAGACTCCTTTAAAAAACCTACTTTCCGATGGTCGGACAAATGCAAATTCGGGGACACGAGTAGCCTTAAGGAGTTTGACAAAAGCAAGATCGGTGATTTAAAAGTTCGGAAAAATGCAAGTTCGGTAATTTAAAAGTTCGGCCAAATGCAAATTCGGAGACTTAAGAGTTCGGACAAACTTGAGTTCGGTGATTTCAAAGTTCGGACAATTACAAATTCGGAGATTTCAAAATTCGGGCGAATGTAAGTTCGGTGATTTTAAAGTTTGGACAAATGCAAATTCAGGGATTTAGAAGTTCTGACAGTTGCAAATTTGGAGAGTTGAATATTCTGCTAAATGCGAGTTCGGTGATTTCAAAATTCGGAAAAATGCAAATTTGGTGATTTCAAAGTTCGGACAAATGCAAATTCTGGTAATTGAATATTTTGACAAATGCAAGTTAGGTGATTTCAAAGTTCGGGCAAATGCAAGTTCGTGGATTCAAAAGTTCAGAAGAATACGAGTTCGAGGAGTTAAAAATTTTAACAAATGCAATTTCTTCGATTTAAATGTTTTGGCAAATGTCAGTTTGATGATTTGAAAGTTATGACAAATTTAAATTCGGGAAGTTAATAGCTCGGACAAACGCAAGTTCGGGGAATTGCAAATTCTGACAAATGCAAGTTTGTAGAATTACAAATTCAGACAATTAAATTTCGGCCAATTACAAATTCGGTCAATTGGGTTTTGGTGGAAATGTCCGCGACCCGAGATAGTGTGTGTGCATGTGTGTCTGCGTGTGATTGACGTCACAGGTGGTGGGGATAACTCATACGCAGATTGTTACTGTAAGATAGACGTTGCAGGTGAGTTATGCTCTGTTTTAAAAATTGACGTTATAGAATTCCAAGAAATGACACGGTGTTGCGCAAATTTGATTATGAGGCTAAGTTGACGTCATCAAATTTTGTTAGGTGTCGAGTTACTTTGTAATATAAACAATTACTTTAAATAAATGAGGGATGACTTAAGTGCAGATATTTTCCCTATTTAAATATCTTTGATTGAAGCCAAATATTAAAGTTTAATGTAAATAGAAGTGTCGAGTTACTCCTCAATAAATAAAAAAATTTAGAAACAGAGGGTAATAAATTTAAAGAATTTTTAAACAAGAACAATTTAAAGCCTATAAAAAGTTCATTACACCCTATAGTCCCTTAATTGTGAATAAAAAGCTACAGCAGTGTTGAATTAAAACGTGTAGTTGAGGTTTATGCTTTCAAAGTCTTGAATAATAAATCTACAAGAAGAGAAATTGAATATTGGATTAAAGTTGTATCTCGTAATATTAGATTATTGAAAAAATTACTGAAGCTCAACAAAAGTGTTTCGATTAGCGTGAGACAGAAACATAAAGATTTAAAAACCTTTTTCATTGATTCAAAATCAATGATTACTTGACGATTGAAAAGTGAATTGAAAAAGAACAATCGCCTGAAAGTTAATGTCATTTTTTCAGGTGAATTTTGAGTTTTGGTGGAGGGTGAAATGATAAAAGAAAATAAAATTTTTAATATAACAAATAAAATTATTCTTCGAACTACTGAACTTGATCCTCTGATTTTACAGTATTAGTCTTTTTTTGCAGGGGCGAGAAATTAAGTCAGTTCAGAGAAATGTCAATTTTTTACAATCGGGGAAATAATTATTCGAGGAAATGTCGATTTTTTAGAATCGGGGATATGGTTTTCGAGGAAAGGGTCTTCGAGGGAAAGTTCATTCGGGGGATTATATTCGGGAACGATTATAAATATTTAGAACAAAGATCCATACAGTCACTTTTCTTTCATTAAAAGTATTTCTGGTCTAGTGAGCAGTCATGTAACTAGAAATCGACGACGTCATTTTATCTGAATACTTAAATACTTTAAATCATCCAAGCTTCTCACCTTACGAATTAAAATTACGATTAAATTGTATTGTCTTGTTAATTCGCAATCTAAGTATACATGAAGGATTGTGAAATGAAACACGATTACAAATTTTAGAACTTCAAAATAATGTATTAAAGTATCGAATTATAACAGATGATAAAGCTGGAAATATTGTTTTTAATAATGGTATTACATTTATATTGTGAAAACATTTATTCTTTAACTTTTAAACTGAGACAATTTCCAGTAAAAATTGAATTTGCAATGACAATAGACAAAAGTCAAAAACAAACGTTAAAAAAATTGTAATAGACCTTCTTAACAACGTTTTTAATCATAGACAAACATTTGTTGATTTCTCTAGAGTAAGATCTTGGCAGTCATTACGTATTTACATTGGATATTTTATTGTACTAAAAATGTAAACCTATAATTTTAAACAAATAAAAACATCTAAAAGAAGTATATATCATAATTATGTTAAAAACAATACGATGGAAAATGTTGTAGCAGGAATATAAAGAAATTGTTTGTAAACTTTATCTTAGAATATGATATTTATTACTAAAAGTATTATAATTTTTTTAAATTTATTAATTTCATAAATCTTTCATAGTAATCTTTATTTTATTAATTTTTTTTGCGTAGGATGTGAAAACCTGCCACCAGGTACCCTATAACCCGTACTACAGGGTTATGCAGGGGTGGCGTTGTTCTGCCGACCCGCTAAAAACACACCCTTATTTGGGGACCTTAAGACCACTCCCGGCTAGCACTTTCCGCGCGTATCGCCATCAGGAGTGGTCTTATATCCCCTACTCTGCCGCTTAAATGGCTTTCTCCCCTAAACTACGGGTCCTACTTTCTTTGGTGACCATCGAGATCTTTGACCCTCATGACATAATGCGTGAAGGTCTCGATGGTTCGCCAATCTTCAATAGAGCGAGTCATAAGCAGGATCATGTTCTCTGGCGTAACTTTGCGGTTTACACCGGCGTACATGACCTGCCTCTCCGCGTCCCAACGTATGCAGCTGAAGAGTGTGTGCTCTGGGTCCTCCACTGGGAACTTGCAGTACACTCACTCCGAGCTATCAATCTTTTTAAATCGCTCAAGATATGAGCCGAAGCACCCATGCCCTGTGAGAGCTTGAGTCATGTAGTACGAAACTAGGCCATGCTTTCTATTAATCCAGGTGGCGAGTGCTGGTATCAGCCGATACGTCCATCGGCCTGTCTCCTCCCCGCTCCATCTATCTTGCCATTTGTCGACGAGTCTGCTTCTCGCATCCCGACGAATTTGGTCATTGCTGGGTCTATCATTTTCCGTATAAACAGAAGAATTTCTCTCCTTCAAAAGGAGGAAAACCTCCTCTCTTTCTTGCGCCAAAAGATCTGCCGGCGAGACGCTGGCAAGGACCTGGGCAGCACAAGTCGGTACTGTCCGATAGGCCGAAATAATACGTTTCGTAATATTTCTTTGCGCGGACAGTACCCTTTTACAGATGGTTTTACTTCTATGATTTCGCAGGGTTGGAGCCCACACTGGTGCTGCGTATAGCAGCTTTAACAGGGCAACACTCGCCACCAGTCTTCTTTTTGATTCAGAAGGCCCACCAATGTTTGGCATTAGGCAAGCTAATTTTGCCGCAAATTGTTCGGCCTTCTGGCATGCCACCGTTATGTGGTGTTTGAAATTCAGGAACTCATCCAGCTCCACTCCTAAGTATTTTATATGTTTCCTCCACTAAACCTCGAATCCGTCTATCTGGATACCGGGGGCTGTATAACCACGTCTGTCCGTGACTAGCAGCGCTTCGGTCTTTTCCAGGGCCATTTGGAGGCCTCTGTCCTCCAGCCAGCGCTTTGCTCATCTCAGACATTCGTTCACCAATACGCTTAGGGCTTCTGCAGTTTCGGCAGTGCATACAATCAACGCGTCGTCCGCGAAGCCAATGATCACCGCGCCTTTACGTAGAGCCATTCGCAAGAAGTCATCATAAGAGACATTCCATACGATTGGTCCTATCCTCGAGCCTTGAGGGGCACCTCGTTGCATCTCTTCCTTCAGAGTGCAAGTGTCCCCTTCGTATATAACCCACCTGTCGCTAAGATAATTTTCCATTATCCGCAACAGGTTGGGCGGTATTCCTTTGTTTCTCATCGACTGGATAATATCTTTCCATCGCGCGGTATTAAACGCGTTGCGTATGTCAATGGCTACCAACGCGCAGAAGTCCTTTTTCTTTTCTGGTCCCAATTTGTCTTTTCCTTCCTTGGCTAGGTCCACCGCCTTCTGGATGGCGTCCACTGTGGACAGGCCTTTACGGAAACCAAATTTGTTTTCTGATAGACTTTTCTCACCGGTCAGGTAAGACTGCATTCTCTGCAGAACCATGTCCTCTAGAAGTTTGCCCATCGTATCAAACAGCCAAATAGGCCTGTAGGATGAGACTTTATCTAGAGGTTTGTCTCCTTTCTTTAGGAGGACCATCCTCTGTCTTTTCCAGTCGCGGAAGAACTCTCCTCTCATAAGGCAGTTCAACCTTCTGCCTGCATTCTGTAATTCTGTAAGAGTGAAGAGTTCATCCTCACCGACTTGACAGTTACTCCAGTCCGTCCTAGGCCATGGTTCTGCCGGAGAAAACAAAGCCTTTATAATTTGCCGGACCCAATCGGGATTGTCCAGACCGGGGGTCTTTTGCCTCGTTAACAATTTCTTGCTAACGATTTTAGTAATTTTTATTTGTCCTTTCAATTACATATAAACAGTAAAAGCACATCTTAGTCGAAAAAGATAAGCTTAAAGAAACAAAAATATTTTGTAAACATAACTTCGAAGAAAAGGTTATGATTGGTGTATCCTAGGCGTATTTTAGACTTTTATATTTAAAACGTGATAAATATTAAATAATAATAAATTTTCGGAAAATGAATGACTGGGTTATCAGTGCTAAATCGTGTCATACGGTGTTATCTTAACTTTGGTGAATGTAACTTATAACTGAAAATTTATAAAACTTCAATAACTTATCACTTATGTAAGTTTCGCAAAATACAAAATACATCAATAATGCATGTAACACATTCTAGACGAAATAAAAAAGCACTGATCTATAGAAATGCAATAATTAAAGGAAAAAAATACAAAACTAACTGAAATAAAAATATGAATTAAAGAAAACTTAAGCTGAAACACGATATTGATGAAAACAGACAACAAAAGGAGCAAAAACTTATCACCAAAAAGAAAATTTTTTTTTGCTGTTTGACTTAACCCTTTAAAAAAATTGTTTTGATACAGAATATTATTATTTAGTCTAATCTTTTTGTCATAAGTGATCGGTTCATCTAAAATAAAAACTTGACAATAAACAGATAAATCAAACAAGCACTGTATAATTTTGTTACACGAACCCTCTTGACCAATCACTTTTTACTTTAAGACCCCTAGTACTTGAGAAAGCGACACGCACAAGTTTACGCCTAGCTCGTCTATTTTTTAAAATTGCTTAGCATATTATTGTAGTGAATTATTATAAAAGAAATAATGACCTCATTGTAATTTAGACAAAATACAAATAATCACCTCATTGTAATTTCGACAAAAGGCTAATAATGAGCTTATTGTTATTTGGACAAAAGAAGAACAATAGACTCATTGTTATGCAGTCAAAAGAAAAACAATAGGAGAACAATGACAAATCTCCGCCCATTTTGAACATAAATATTCAGCTAAAGGGACACTGGAGACAAAAGGCTCATAATGAGCTCATTGTTATTTGGACAAAAGGAGAACAATAGACTCATTGTAATTTTGACAAAAGGCTAATAATGAGCTCCTCGTTATTTAGACAAAAGGAGTACAATAGACTCATTGTTATGCAGACAAAAGGAGAACAATAGGAGAACAATGACAAATCTCCGCCCATTTTGAACAGAAATAAATTTTCAGCTAAAGGGACACTGGCAAATTATTATATAGGAAGTAGCATTCAAAATAAATTGTTTATGAATAATTGTTTTGAGCAATACCGGGAGTGAGGAAAAGGTTTGAGCATTTCATTTTACGGAGACACACAATACAATTCAGAGGAGTCCTTTGAGAGATACAATGAGGTAAACCTTAAGAACAAAACGTTCAACCTTGAGAAAACGCGAAATTGCGTGAGACAAAAACCTTACATTCACAAAGGAAATTTTAACACTGGACCACGTGTTGAGAGTCGCGACCGGCGAGCAGCTGAGAAATTGGCCACCGAGAGATGTTGCCCCCAAACGCTTCCTAAACACGTCACTTAATTTTTTCCGGTAATATTTGAACTGGCAACTGGCCTCGAGTCGTAAATTCGAGCCAGCCTCAGTTCTGTGATCTCAATACACTAAAGTCTCAACACACTCCCCCCCCCATCGGCAACGGAGTTGACGATCATGTAGAGGTTGATGCCAATGGTGAGTCATTTCTGAAGATGGGAAGCACTGCCAGCTTCATGATTGGCCGCTGGAGAGTAGAGATAGCCGTCCTAATGGTGACTACTCAGGTAGTCTACTCAGGTAGCTGACTACTCAGCTCCGGGATGCAATTCCATGACCCTAGCCAAGGGCCATTTTGCATGTGCAAAGCGATCTTCACTGAGAAGAACCATAGAGCCGACCCTGATTTGATTAGACAGATTATGCCATTTTGAGATAGAGAGTTGTAGTTGCAGATAACTGGCCGACCATCTCGACCCGAAAGCCTGAACCCTTTGTTGAATAAGTTGCCACCTGGATAACCTTGAGCTTGGTACATCTATCAGAGAAGGTTCCGGTATCGAAGTGAGCGGTTCCCCGATGAGAAAATGCCCTGGTGTAAGAGCTGACAAGTCGTCAGGGTCTTCCGATTGGGGTTCCAACGGTCGTGAATTGAGGACTGCTTCAACCTGAACTAGAAGAGTCGAAAATTCTTCGTAGGTCAGCATTGTTTCACCAACCGTCCTTTTGAGATGATTCTTGACAGATTTGACGGCGCGGCGGCCTCCCACTTACCACCCATGTGTGGCACAAAGGGGGGGGGTTAAAGTTCTATGAGGTGCCGTCGTTAACCAGGAGTTGAGATAAAGTCCTTGATTCGTGAGTTCCGGCCTTAAAAAGTTGCTGGAGAGCCTTGTCCGCTCCGATATAATTCGTTCCACAGTCACTGTGGAGAGTATGGCAAATGCCTCTCCGTGAGACAAGTCGTCGATAGGCTGCGAGGAATCGTTTCGTTGAATAGTCCGTTACCGCTTCCAGATGAATGGCGGAGGTCGAGAAGCAGACAAAAATACAGAACCATCCCCTTTTTGCTCCGTGCCTTTCGCCCTTTTCAAGTTTTGAGAGAGATAGGTCCGGCATAATCGACTCCGATGTTGAGAAATAGCCTTGATGAAGTAACTATGGAGGTAGGTAGCTGACCCATCAGCTGTTGAGCTCGGATTCCACGTTGTCGAGCACAAGGCACACAATTGAGAATATGAGACCTTACGGGTCGACGACCTCCAATAACCCAAAAGCCCTTCTTTACATGAGAGAGTGTGAGCTGAGTTCCACCGTGAACAGTCTTTCAATGCGCGTCTGTAATAAAGTGACTGGTGAGAGCTGAATCCTTAGGTGGGATAGCAGGATGCTTACTCTCATGATCCAGATCAGAAAATTTAAGTCGGCCTACGACTCTGAGAATTCCTTGGTGATCGATGAATGCCGTGAGTCTAAAAAATGGGTGAGAGCTAGGGAATGGTATACCTCTCTTCAGGACTTTAAGTTCACTTGAGAAGTATGCTCCTTAAGTCACTTGAGTCCAAAAATTCCTTGATTGTTCTAAATCCTTAGGATTGACAGGATTGGTGAGAGAAGCCTGAAAGTCTCCCTTGAGCAATTTCAAAAATCTAAAACAAATTGAGGTAGTCCTCAATAATTTAGTGAGAGAGGAATACCTTTCAACGAGATCCCAGGGTTGAGGAGACGTTGAGACAGAGAAAACACATCCGGGTCTTTCTTCCACTCGGGCTGAAGCATCTGTCAATGAGTTTGAAGTTGGCCACTTTTCCGTTGATTCTTTTAACCAAGGTGGCCCCTGCCACCATAGTTCATGCTGAGAGAGTTGGTGAGTAGTCAGGCCCCTTGATGCGCAGTCAGCAGGGTTGTCCTTTCCCTTGATGAATTTCCAATTACCTTGAGGGACTAGATCTTGGATAGAGAAAACCCTGTTCCGCACAAAGTCCTTCCATCGCGAAGGGTGCCTGTTGATCCACGTGAGCTACTGAAGAGTGCGTCCACAGAGTAATAGAAACGTGAGACAGTTCCAAAGGTCTTTCAACATAATCCATGAGTTTGGCTAAGAGATGAGCAGCCGAGAGTTCTAACCTTGGGATGGTTAGTCGTTTAAGAGGTGCTACCTTAGTCTTAGCACAGATGAGTGTAACCTTAGAGTCCTGTCCTTCTGCCGAGGTTTTGAGGTAGATCACAGCCCCCATTACTAATTGAGAGGCATCAGAAAATCCGTGTAGTTTCGCCTTAGTTGACGCGGTGATATTGTGATATTGTCCTTTTGAAGCTTGGCTCCGGTGTGAAGCAAATCGTTGAGAGATGCCCCTGATGATGTTGAGCTGGAACCGTTGAAAACGACTCTAAGTTTGGTGGTGGTACACTGCTCCTTGAGTACTCCGTGATGGGGAAGATAGTAGGTCGTAAATCTACTATCCTTAGACGTAGCTGGGACCACGTGTCCCATGGCCTCATACTCCGTGAGAAAAGAACAGTACAATTCTTTATAAGAGTCGTGAGTAGAAAGCCTTTTAATCAGCCTCTGAAGGCACCCAAGAGCCGAGATATATGAGTCGCCAAGTTTACTCGGAGAAGAGATGAGAGGAAGCCGAACTATGTATCGACCTTCCTCATCCCGAGAGTGAGTAAGTTGAAAGTGCTCCTCGCACTCCAGCTCTTGAGTAGAGAATGAGTCCGTTTCCTTAGATGGCACTTTCTCTTGTACCCAAAACCTCGTAAGCAAGTCCTGCGAATCAGTCAAGCTCTGATCAACAACTAGATGATGAAAGGTGCTGACATTGATGGAGAAATCCTTAGTTGGTCCCAAGATTATCCATCCAAAAATGGTGAGTTGAGCGATTGGTGAGGAGATAGGTCCCTTGATTAATTCTGGCAAAATAATCTGCCCGTAGTGATCCGCTCCAATGATGAGATTTGGGATAGAGTAGTCAGGATCAGCTAGTTGAAGACCTTGAAGGTAGGGCCAGTGGTGAGGCGAGGTGGGGGTAGTGGAAAGTGTAGGAGTCAATTTAGTGAGAACATAGGCATTAATAAATATGGAGTGTGAGGAGTGGATAGATTTAATAGTGAGGAAAACTACCCCTCGTGTGTTACCTGAGTGAGTAGCCCCAATCCCAGTGATTGCGATGATCGAGCGTTGCCTTTGGAGATTGAGATGATGCACCATGCTCTCGGAGATAAAAGAGAGCTCAGATCCTGGATCAATGAGCATGCGTACTGGGTGAGAAGTTCCTCGAGATGAGATGAGTAGAGCCCGAGAAGTTGCCAAGAGTACCGTCTGCCTTGAGTGAGTTGGGCTCTTGTGGTGAGAAATTCCTGATGGTCAATCCGCATTGGATGAATGAGCACCGGATTGAGAGGCTCCTTAAGTTCCCGAAGATTCTTGATGGTGAAAGAAGCCTTGATTGAGAGCAGCTCCTTGATCCCTTCATGAGCTTATCCCGTCCGACTAATGGATCATAGTGTGATGTTTTCCGTCACACTTGTTGCACCTTTTTTGAGACTGGCACGCCTTTGCTCTGTGCCGACCAAGACAATTAGAGCAGAGGCGCTTCTGAATGACAAGCTCTCTGCGAGCCTTAGGAGACAAGTTCCTGAATTTGTCGCAAACGACAATATAATGGTTGTCTCCTCAGGATGAACAGTTTTGCCCCGAGTATGATTGAGTGGCACCTGAGCAAGCCTTAGAGGAGAAGGCCTTGATGGTACCATGGGTTGAGCATTTGTCGGAGTGGGTTGAGATCGTGCCGACTGAGAATATGAGGAGATGTTTTCCATCGCCCTCGCCCTTTCAGTGAGAAAATCCTTTAGTTGCTTGAAGGTAGGGGGGTCCGTCCTGGACCCCAATTTATTCTCCCACTCTTCTCTTGTGTATGAATCCAGCCTTTGACTAACGTGATGTACCAGCACCATGTACCATTAGGGTGTCCGTTAAAAAGTCGACTTTCGAATTTTGTTTACGCTACCCCCCAGTTTGGTTCCAATATAAAAAAAAAAAAATTCTGTAAAATTCCAGGCTGATTGAGGCCAATTGATTGAAATTTCCCATTGAAAATGCATGGGAAAAATGATCTTTTTTTAAAAAAATTCATAACTTTTTATATTTTTTTGCAAAAAATTTTCAAGGTCACAAATTTCTTCATTTTTAGCTATATTTTAAGTCAGCGGTTTTAGAAAAATTTAATTTTCAAAATGTTGAAAATGGTGGATGTTAAAAAATGGGTCAAAAAGTACATTGCAATATTTGCAGCGTTTTATCACATAAATATTGAAGGAAACTCAATAGATCTTCTTATTCGGAGGTGTTTTAGTCACTACTGAAGATTACGATATCAAAAATTAAATTTTGAAAATTTTGGAACCAATGTGGTGGACTAAAAATTTTTAATTTACACATTTTTTAAGAAATCGCCTTGAAACACTGTTATCGGGCTTTTCGGGGTCATTATTAACAAATTTCATGTCAAAAATTTATTTGTTAAAAAAACCCTATCCAATATGGCGGATTCAACAAATTTTATTTTTTTAAAAATATAATTCTCACATTTTTACAATTTAATTATTCAGTTTTTGATCATCCATAATAAACAAAACTGCTCTCTAAATCTAAATTAGTGGTTTTCTACTAATGAATTTGCGTGAATTCAGTTACTATTAAATAGTAAAAATTTTCACTAGTTTTTAGTAGAAAACTACTAATTTAAAAGTGAAATATCTACTAATTAAAATTTTAAAAGTTTACTTTCTTAATTAGTACTTATTCAACTGTCAAATTAGTAGTTTTTTTTACTACTAATTAGTAATTTTCTACTTAAAAATATTGCAATTTTTCACTTTTTAATAGTAACCGATATCTCGCTAATTCATTAGTAGAAAATCAGTAATTCAGATTTAGAGAACAGTTTTGCTTACTATGAATGATAAAAAACTGAATAATTAAAATGTAAAAATGTGAGAATTATATTTAAAAAAAATTAAATTTGTTGAATCCGCCATATTGAATAGGGTTTTTTTTTAAATAAATTTTTGACATGAAATTGGTTAATAGTGACCCTTAAAGGCCCGATAACGGTGTTTCAAGGCGATTTCTTAAAAAATGTGGAAATTAAAAATTTTTATTCCGCCATATTGGTTCCAAAATTTTTAAAATTTAATTTTTGACATCGTAATCTTCATTAGTGACTAAAACACATCCGAATTAGAAGATCTGTTTAGTTTTCTTAAATATTTATGTGATAAAACGCTGCAAATATTGCAATGTATTTTTTGACCCATTTTTGATCATCCACCATTTTCACAATTTTGAAAATTAAATTTTTCTAAAAACGCTGCCTTAAAATATAGCTAAAAGTGAAGAAATTTGTGACCTTGAAAATTTTTTGCAAAAAGATATAAAAAGTTATGAATTTTTTTTAAAAAAGTTTATTTTTCCCATGCATTTTCAATGGGAAATTTCAATCGATTGCTGGCACGGGTTAATATTAATGAATCAGCCTGCAATTTTAAAGAATTTTTTTTTTACATTGGAACCAAACTGAGGGTTAGCGTAAACAGAATTCGAAAGTCGACTTTTTAACGGACACCCTAATGTCCCATTCATCGATATTGGCTCCATGAACCTTAAAGGCGTTCAGTGCCTCCGTGGTCTCACTGAGAAGGGAGTTCAGCCCGTCTGAGTTCCTGGTTGAGATCTCTGTAGTTGAGAAGAGTTGGTCCAACTGCGAGGAGATCAGGAGCCTTTTGTTGTCGTTCCGACTCGCATTTGTTTCCCAGGCCGCAGCGAATGCGTCCCGGGAAAGGGAGATGTTGGAGATAAGCCTTGCTGCCTCTCCCTTGAGGCTGGTCTTTAATAGTGCATCCGCTCGACATTAGAGATGTCCATATTGTCGATTACCATCGACGTAAACAAATCCTTAAATGAGAGCCACCCTTGACAGTCCCCAGAAAATGTGACGAGAGAAATGTTCGATAGGGTCCGTCTTGATTGACCCTGAGCAGTGGAAGCAGGTGGGGCGCGCGCTGCTTCCTTGGCTTTGTGTTGCAACTGCAGCACTAAAGTTTTTGCATCGATGTATGCATTAAAGCCGCGGTCATAAACTTCCCCTAACACGTAGGGGTGGTTGAGGAACTTAGCTGAGCAACCGTCTGTCAGCTGATCGTAAGCACGAGAGAACTGTGACCAGTGTTCTTGAAGAGCGTCGGCCGTGATTTGCAGAAACACTGGATCCTTGGGCATGTCCCCCCCTTTTGCCTCATTGAGTGTATCCGTAAAAAACCGTAAGCGAGTTAATTGAGCTGCGACCTTAAGTACTACCTTAGCCGAAGAGCTGGCATACTCTGTGGAGGGTGGTTTTGAACCACCCTCCTTCACTGAGGGCTGGTCTGATTTATCCAAATTTGTCGAATTCGCCCGAGGGGAGAGATAAATAAGAATAAAGCGACAAGCAAACGAGAGAAAATTAGAGACCGCTTAGAGAGTCGAGTCGAAGGAGAGAGGTGGCTCGGAGGGAGAAAGAGACCTAGAGAGAAGTGTCTGTGTGATGAGAACCGCGCACTACCACTTGCACGCCGAGTCCAGATGGCAGCGAGAGAGAGAAAAGTCCACGAGCACTGAGGACACTGAGAATTACCGCAACCCGTGCACGTGTTTACATTATCTGGCGATTTTCCTTTACTATGAGTCCGTCCTTAAGTGGGGAGTAAGCACTGGCCACAGAATTTTACACTGATTTTAATCTCAATTAATTCTCGCGCACTATTCTCAACCTTTTATCCGGATCGAAGGACCAAATGTTTTGAGCAATACAGGGAGTGAGAAAAAGGTTTGAGAATTTCATTTTATGGAGAATAATTATAAAGAGAACAAAGAAAATTCAATAAAATGAGAACACCTTTAATTCAGAGAAATACCTTTTTTACTGAGTAAATCCGTGGTCAAGCAAATTAAAAGCACAAACACACACAGCTAATTATGTCCTTTGTACTTGAGTCCTTTCCTTTTCCTGTAATTTTCTGGTGATTTCGCACCTCACAACACACACACAATACAATTTAGAGCAGTCATTTTGAGAAGTACAATGAGGTAAACCTTGAGAACAAAACTTTGAGAAAACGCGAAATTGCGTGAGACAATAACCTTACATTCACAGAGGAAATTTTAACACTGAACCACGTGTTGAGAGTCGCGACCGGCGAGCAGCTGAGAAATTGGCCACCGAGAGGTTTTGCCGCCACACGCTTCCCAAACACATCACTTGATTTTTTCTGGTAATATTTGAACTGGCAACTGGCCTCGAGTCGTAAATTCGAGCGACCCCCAGTTCTGTGATCTCAATACACTAAAGTCTAAACATTCATTCACATAATTATAAAAACAAAGATTGATTCAAAAGTCGATGAAAACTAGGACATAGAGACATTTTCATAAAGCTTGAAATATGAGTGCATACTTATTTATGAGAACCATAGAAAGAATCATCAAGCAATTGATCAAACTTAAATCCTGGTGTAGTAAAATAGAGTGAGAAATGATCGATTAATAAGTAACCAAAGGTTGTTTACCAAAAGTTCAAAATAGTTCCAAACGATGATTTCTACTACTTAAAATGTATTTAACAGTCGAGGAATCAAGGAAACGTGACGCTTATTATGCTATAGTTAAGTGTCACTCATTTTATTACAAACACTCTTATTACGAACACTCTCTTCAAGAACGTATTCTTGAAGGGCCGAGAGGTATAAGGCGCCGTCTCAAGCATCGTCGTTCGATAAGAACCCGCGTTCGAAACCCGGTTGCGAGATTTTTCGTTAATAAATTAAAATTTGCGTTTATATTAGGATAAAATATAAATTCTATAAATCTGTTTCTATATAATGTGTGAAAGTGACGAGGTGGGGAGAACATGGTATACGTACGATCTAGAAAAGACGATCGTTTGTTTGGATTTATTGAAAAATTTATTTTTAAAATGTCCAACTCAAATTTTTATTGAGTTGTTTTTTATTTTTTATTTTATTTCTTTTTATTCATATCTTCCTTTATCATAACTGCAATAACATACTTACACTTAGACAACAAATCATTCTTCATTATTCAAAGTTTACGTCAATTAAGACCCTTAAAAGTAAAAGTGCACGTAAAGCTGTTACACTTCAACAATGAAATGCCTTTAAATTGTACCGTTACTAAATTTTAAAAAAAATATCTTAATAAAATTATATTAATATTGTTAGATATTGTAACAATGCCTGGCACTATAACATACAAACAATTTTTACAATTCTTAAACATCAGTGTCTTTAGACACAGCGTAATAAATTATTGCACAAATAAAAGAATAAAAACGCACATACTACATACACCCATTTCTGGGAGGTAACTTACAAATATAAAAAGCATGTTCATCCTAGAACGATTACCACATACAAAAAAAGATGACGTTCAATACCAGGTTACACATTATAGCTTTATTTCAGAATTCGTTCCAAATTACTAGACTACTTGTCTACTTTTTGGCTTATAATATTTTCTAAAAAAAAAAAATTTCATAATAAATTTTCTTTTATAATTTTTTAAATAATTGCAAAAAAATTGTTTATTATTCGGGACTAATTGCATTAGAATTTTAGGACTTTATACTATAAGCAACTATAATTAAAAAATTGATTTTTTTATCTTTCTGTGTCTTTTGTTTCATTCCTTAGCCCAGAACGAAAGTCTCTTAAATTTTTGTTTCGTACTGTAGCCAAAAACAAAAGTCTCTTATGTTTTAGTTTCATGTTTGTATACAGAACCGATTGCACATTGACTTTCATTAGGGGAGGGTGGTACCATACCGACCCCTCGTACCATACCGACCCCCCTTTGTTTCTCAGAGATCATGTTACTAGACAAATCGTGAATACCATCAAAAGAACACTTTCCTAACTCTAACATTTTGACCATAGGTAATAATCTCTTGATCCAATTGTATCTTGGAAGTTTACGTAAAATTAGTTTTTTGCAATAATATTTTTTGTTTTTGACCTATCTTGAATTTAATTTAAAAGTGTTGAATTTTGTTCAGGAAAATTTAAGTATAAGTTTTTTTGATTGCTTATGGCCTCAACTTTAATGCACAATATTTAAATTCAAACGCGTTTATTGACATGAATGATCGGCAAGACATTATGTGAAAATAGTGGGGGTAGTCCGAAACCGACCCCCCTCCCCTTTTTCTTGCATTGTAATTGTAACTAAAACATTTGTAATTACCAAATAATACCTACAAATGTATTTTAATAAAATAACAATAATTAAGCTAAGATAATATATCTTATAATTAAGATCATACTAAAAACACTCATTTTTTATATTAATGATAATTCTTTTACTCTTATTCTGAAAAAGGCCTTAAATAATGTATTTAAATAAAGTAAAAGTAATTTAAGTTCATTTTAGTTTGTTGATTTTTAATTCAAATTACAATACATGTTTGAAATTTTGTTTGTTTTCGCTATTTTCTGCAATAAAAATAGAGGTCGGTTTCAGACCACCCTTTTTGAGATTGTAGAAAACGTCAATTTTCGATTTTCTCTCTGTATCTTCTACTTAATGAGATCCAGAGCCTCGGCAACCAGTGGAAACATGGAAAAATGATTCCTTTACTGAAAAAAAACTTGACCTCAGCAATGAAACAAGTTTTTGGCACCTTTTTGGCTTTTGCCTTTTAGGGGGTCGTTTTGGGACCACCCTCCCCTATGTGCCTAACGCCGGAAACAGAACCATAACAATAAGGGAATAGGTTCGGTTGTGGGCACCCTTAAAAAATTGGCTAAAAATGAGGAAAAATGAACTTAAACCACCTCAAATATAAAAAAATATGAATTTAATTATTAATTAAATGAGTATACATGAAATTATTTAAATTATTTAAATTATTTTAAGTTTAATTTCAAAACTAAAACTTATTTATTTCAAAGGATTTTAGCGGCAAAATTACGGCGTAAGATAAAACTTTTTACATCCACTTCAGTCCCCCTTCAATGTAATTCACTTTCACTTTACTTCCACTTCACTTTCATTTCACTTCCACTTTAATTCCACTTCACATCCACTTCAATTTCGCTGTATATCCACTTTACTTCTACTTCCTTTTTAAGTTTACTTTAATTACACTTCACATCCACTTCAATTACACTTCATTTCCATTTTACTTTCATTTCACTTTCACTTCACATACATTTTACTTCTACTTCACATCGATATACCGACTATCTTTGTCTCTCTTTGTCTCTCTCTTTCACGCATCGAACCTAAAATGCACAACTATTGTCATTACACGACGGACGCTTAATTCTCGTTATAAGAATGTTGTCCCTAGATCACTCCCAGAAACCACTGGAAACCCTTAAAATTTGTGAAATACTAATAATAGTTGTGAGAAATTACTTATGATTTCATCCAACACGATATTTCGCGATTTATCTAAAAAGATATTGGTGCCCACAACCGAACCAATTTGGGTGCCCACAACCAAACTTTGCAATCATGTTAAAACGTCATGAAAAAAATTTTGGTTGTAAACATTGTTGTGATACTCGGTACTGGATTAAAAAATATATTATATTTACTGTGTAAATATGCATTAGACATACATTTTTAATTGATTAACTTTGATTTGTGACACTTTTAAAAATATTTAAAAAAAACTTTTATTTTAATTTCAACTTGAAAAAAATTAATTTCTTTGCAGCAAAAAGTACAGGTGTCCGTTTAATTTTAAATTCTCGCAAAAAACTACGTGCGGTCATACCACACACTTGACATTTGTCACATTTGACAAATATCTTTTCTGTCAAAAGTTTCGCAGGGGTGTCCACAACCGAACCTTTTCCCCTACAATATGATGTCACTGTGATACTTATGTAATATTACGTGCTGCTTGGGTAACAGTTTTGTTAACTAAACTCTAACTGTTACCAACATGTTGTTAACAATTAGACATTGATTAATTGGTAACTGAAGATTATCTAAAAATTTAATATCGACGCTTACGAAAAATATCACGTAATGTCAATAGTACGTTCAACTTCTTGATTAATGAATGAATTTTAAAAAAGTTTAAAAAAATGTGTTTAAAAATTAATAAATTTTAATTATGTTGACTTTTTTCAATATATATATATTGTAACGAAATGTTTTCTTTAATAAGCCTTTACCTTGTAACGAAATATTTCTCTAACAATAATTTTGTAACGAATTTATCTCCTTAGAACAATAATTAAACTTTTCTCTATTATTCAATAAAATCTAAAAGAAACTAAATAAATTCTCTAAACTTGACTCACATAGTTTCAGCGCTATTTTGTAACGCGAATTATAAACTCTAAACAATAAACTAAAAATATTCTTAAAACTCTACTTACCACAATTCTGTATCAAACGAAAGAAATCAATCTGCAAATGGCGGCAGCTTATTCAAAACTTAAATCCCTTACCAATTTCTCAATATTAACTTAATTATAACCTTAATCCCAATAAACTTTAAAAACTCGATCGTTACATGTGCAACCTAGTTCCCTGCTAAATTTGTCTAGGCGATCCCCGGAAGGGCGCCAGACAATTTTTGTATCGCCGGTATTATCAACCGGACTAAAATCACAAATCTTAAAATCTAAACTCAAAACAAACTCAAATAAACTTAAATAAGATCGACTAAACAAAAGCATTATTAACTAGATTTTAAGCACGTGCCAGTGTTGCTCAGTTAGGCAGGTTGTGGAGAGAGGGTCGGGATCAGATTTTCGAGAATAGAATGGAGCATTTTATAGGTTCAAAAACACAAAATAACGACTCTAAATTGATCAAAATAAAAAGAATATATTACGAATAATAATAAAAAAGTTTACAAAAGTAAAATTAAGGACTCTGATAATTTAATATTTTGAATTAACTTTTTTAAACAAGAATTGTTGATCGAGGCTCTATAGTTGAGCATTTACGGTCAAATAAATAAAATAAAATAATGACTTACAATAACTTGATTTCGGCGAGATTCATACCTGTACTCTGCACACGTTCGTTCGAGGCTCACAGATTCTACTCACAATTTTAAAATAAAACTCACTAAACTGGAACTCAAATTCTGTATTATAGTTGGGGTTTGAATATCAAGCGATATTCCTAAAACTGTAGCGATAATTCGATGACAGAACCAAGCGGAAAACTATAGCTTACAAAAAGGACGCTATCGGCGTTCACATTATGGTAGCTCGTAAGCTGAAAGTGTTCACTCAATGATGATTCGGAAGCAAGAGAGCGATTCTGATTCACACACAAACTCATATATTATTCGGTGGTCTCGTGACGAGATCTTTCTAGTACTTTTAGCAATTAGTAAGCACTTCGACTCATAGATTGCGTTAGGATTCCCAAACATTTACTTAGCACTAAGTTTAAATTCAAAATGACTCTAATCTAAAGCGAGAAATCCCTGGTAGTTGCTTCTCCTGGGATCCAGATTGTGACATGGTAACCAAAGTAGCTTCCACCGCAGGATAAATGTGGCAATTTACCTACGGAGGCCTGCCAAAAGCTTCCTCCCCCAGACGACGCCACATCGCCCAAGAAAGGCCTGCAAATTCCCAAAACGAACACAAATCCCAAAAACTAAAACCTTTTAATGTGACAACCTAAACCCCATCTAAATGAAGCGCCAGTATCTCAACTGGACTTCTGCCAATCTACTGAAAAGTCCCAAAAACTCTAGCAAAAATTACAACTCAAAATAAATCTCAAACTAAAAATCAGGAGAAGCAAAAGTAACGAAAACTCGGAAGTAACCCAAAAATACAAAATCTTTAAACGTAAAAATTCGAAATTAAAAAGGCAAAAATTACAAAACATACTAAAGCCTAATAATAATTCTCTACTACTAACTCAAAAATACTCTAAACTTAAGCAATCCACTTGGCCTGTGCCTTGTGACGGGATTAGCCAAAAAAATAACGTCACAATATATATATACATATTTGAGAAAAATTAATTTCTAAAATATTTTTTCAGTTTTAGAGAAGAATAAATTCAAAATTTGTCAAATTTAAAAATTAAAATTCACTTTTTTCAAAAAGCGCCCGACGGATAATTGGGTTTTTGGTCTTAAAAAATTTGCAGTGTGTTAGAGAACTAGAAACAAGAAAAAAAATCCCATATTCAAAACACTTTTAATTAAAGTTGCTCTAGGCACACCTTGATATAGGTACGTGATGAAAACCCTTTTTAAGGGTTATGACTTCGCGTCAGGGAAGGTTTTTGCTACAATTTTCATCCTAGAACAAGAAACAAAATTTCTTCTATTTTTACATCTCAGAAGCTGGAGAAAGACGTAGGGGATTTTTTAATCGATTTTTACAAAAACAGTTAACATTTTAAAAAACAACATGGGATTTTCCTTAATAAATTGGCACTAAATTGGCACTAAATTATTTATAACTAAAAAAATATGCAACAAAAAAATCCCTACGTCTTTCTCTAGTTAATGTTATTAAGAAGGTACAGTTAAAATTTTAAGTAAATCGGTTCCCAGCCAGCTCAAACAAAGAAGTTTTGAGAAGAACGTGTTGAAACAACTTCATTTTAAGCCGGTAAAATTAAATTCACTTCTTGTGAATTTTTTTTTGTGGAAAAAAAGGAAGAGAATAATAATATTACAGGATGTTATTAGACATGTCTTGAATTAAACAAAAAATATTTTTCTTTTAAAAAAAATTAAAAATGGCGGCACTAAAGACGTTCTTTTAAAGTACACGTTATGTATAACGACTCTGTAGCATACATCTCAACTGTCTAGAAGTTGAATTTAGAAAAATGCATACTAAAATTATCTTTTTCCTCTTATTCTAGAAGGTTCAAAGTACATTTTCAGCCAAAAAATTCAGTTTTTGAAAATTCTAGAGTGGTGTAACCCCTTAAGAGAAAATTATTATTGCAACACGATATTTTAAACTTTCTAAAAATAAATATTTTAACGTTAGATTCAAGAACTAGAAAAATACTCACCGCTTTTTGCTGTATGGATAATGCTATGATTGAAGATATTAATAAACCATTCTAGCGAATATTGATACATGACATCTACAAATTGCAAATCAGATAAACAGAAAAATAAAATTTGTGCACGATTTGCAGCTGGGATGTAGAGGGATCTCATTTTATCTATATCATCTTGTGTTTCTATTACCAATTTCATTTTCTCCTGTAATAAAAGCAAGTTGTATTTGTTATTCTTAAATTTATTAAAGGCAAATCCACTATAAATTTCCTCAACCCAGTAGCAAAATCTTACGTTAATTAGGTAAAAAATTATGAAATAGAACAAGAGCAAACTCGAGTCAGACCAAGAACGAAACACAATGTAAATCAATTAGCAGTAAAAAGACAAAATTCAGTCAATTTATTTCAGCGCAAAAAGTCACGTAACTTTCTTTTCGCCTACGACATATACATAATTTATTACAGCCGGTTGGTACAAAAACATTCCCTGGATGCTTTTTTAAAATTTTTAATTTTTTAATTAGTTATAAACAATTAAAGTTTAAAGCATCTTTTTACGAAATTCACGATTGCTCTGCTGTTTTTTTGATAAAATTGACTAATATTTGGTAGGGACATAAAAAATAGTGCCTCTATTAATCATGATCAGAATTTAAAAAATCGTGATTATTTATGCAAATAAATTTGTTAATTAATTAAACAATTTAAATTTTATACAACTTCTGGGGTAGGTATAAAAAAATTCAAAAACAGCAAGAACCTGTGTTTTCTTTACATTAATTAAAAAAAATTTTAGTACCTTTAAAGATTCAACAAATTAATTAACATTAAAGAGTGGCGTCCAAGCATCCGAACTGCCGCGGCTGCTGCGCTGGCGCTGGCGCTGCCGCCACAGTGAATTGAAAAAGCGTTCGTTGATAAATTAATATAAGGTCCGAAAATATTAACCGATTTAGATGAATTTTTTAAATTAAAGGTAACAAAATTGTGCATGAAACCCTTGATTTTATTTTATTTTTTTTAAATAACCCGGGAAAAAGGGTTTAGATATAATCAGATATATTTCAGATATCATCAGATATATTGTAGATATAATCAGATATATTTCAGATCTAATGATATATGATTTGATCTATTCAGATATAATCAGATATAATCAGTTATTTAAACATATATCTGCTTATATATATTTAGATATAATCAGATCTGATATTATATCTGTTTATATCTAGGTAGATATCGCCTGATATGATGTCAGATCTAACTAGTTATATTTAGATATAATCAGATCTGATATTATATCTGTTTATATCTAGATAGATATCGCCTGATGTGAGGTCATATCTAACTAGATATATTTTAACATAGTCAAATCTGATATTATACCTTTCTATATCTAATTAGATATTGTCAGATATGAAGTCAGATATAATCATTTTGTTAACAGATTTAATCATACATAATATCAGATCAAACTATATCTAATAAAAAAAAATTTTATTTATAATATATATATAAATAATATAGTTTGGACTTTTTCAAATTTGCATTAAATTGACATTGCCGCTTACATAATTATATTTTATAAATAAATTATCAAATTAATTTATAATTTAAAATTGAACAATAATATACCTAAAATATACATATAGATATATAAGATGTGTATATAAAGTAAAATATGTGTTGAAATCTAATAATTTTAAAGCGCAGAAGAAAGTTTAGATATGATTAGATGTAGTTTTATTTATATTTAATCTCGCTCATACTGATTCATATACATTCTTACAAGAACTATTTCTAAGTACCAGTGTGGAGCAGTGGTTAGAGCTCTTGACTAGAAGTCGTGGGAGTGCGGGAACGTGTCTCGGGTCAGTCGATTTTTTTATTTTTTATTATTATTTATTACAAATGTTTATTAATTATATCACCCAACTTCATATTTTTTAATAATATTTATAATTTTCAATAAATTTATTTATTTATTTAAAATTTTTTAATCTGGTTAGATCTAATTATATCTGGTCAGATAGAGACAAAATCGAGATATGATTATATATAATCAATTATATCTGATTATATCTAAACCTTTTTTCCCGGGAATTGTTTTCATTTGATCATTAAACGTTAAACATGAATAAAAATAATTTCTTATTGAAACCAGATTAATTTTTTATAAAACGCAAAATTTATATACATCTTTTTTTCAATATTTGCAACTAATTAGAAATTTAAGTTATGAAGAACTATTATAAATTAATTATTTTGTTAATTTATAAGCAATTTTATAAACAATTTATTTGTCTGATTCCTTATCATAAAATTATTGAAATTTTGTACACAATGTACAATATTATTGCGGCAGATAGTTTAGTAAACAAATTTAATTAAAAATTTAATTTATTTTCAACATTAACATTGTTTAGACAATCATTAATTAATAAATACATGGCTTCATTATTTTTAGTCATATAAGCTTTTTTCTTTTTGTATATCTTCTTAAATTTCAATTATTTTTTAAAATTAAAAAAATCTTTTATTCACAACTTTATAAACAATTTATTTTCTTTATATCGTTATTAAGAAGTTAATAACATTATTCCAACATTTTTCTCATAATTAACGAGATGACGAGTTACATTCAATTTAATTAGATTTTAAATTTATTATTGTTTAAACAAACATTAATGAACAAATTACCTTTGTTTTTTCATTTTATAACTCATAGTCTAAGATCACACTGCAAGATATCTACCCCCATCTGATTTTTTAATAAAATGTGTTTAAAATGAAAGATCATAGTCAGAATAACACATAACGACCAGGCTGCCTATGAAAATCTGGCCGCATATGTCTAAAAGTGTGGGTGTTTCAACTGGCTTTTTGGTTAATATTTACCCCCATATATTTGCGAAAAATTAATAATATAATATGAAAGAGTATTGAATACTGAATCAAAAAATATAGGGTTGCCAGATTTATACCTGCCGATCCTCGGGTTGCCAGGTGTTTTTTTTGTGTAGTTTTTTGTTGATCACCTACGCTCATAATATTTTTTAAAAATTTTTATACCAAATTAAAGACCATGTTTTTCTCTATTGAATAGATTAGGGTTGCCTGGTGAAAAACAGCCGCTATTAGGGGTTGTCAGCGTTTAAAAGTATATTAATTTTTTTGTATTAGCAGAAGAAAAAAAATCATGGGTAACTTAAAATATTATGCAAAAATAAAAGAAACAAAACAAATAATTTGCATGTTTGTGGAAGTTGATATATTTGCATAAACATATAACCCAAGTTTATAAAAAATAAAGATTTGTTATTTGTGTAAAACTGATAATAAAATATTAGAATTTAATAATGAATCTGTTCAAAAAGTTTACTTTATGTCATTATTTCGCCAAAAGAAAGGTTTTAAATATGGTTGCGAAAAACTGACAATTAAGGCTATAAAGAAACATGCTTATCTCATACACAGTGTTACTAAAAATTCGTAGTTTTAAAGGGAAAATATAAGGAAGAATTCAATAACTTTTGCGAAAAAGAAGTTGTAAGTAACATTTGACTTTTATTTTTTGTTTATAACTTTCAATTGTTACAAAATCTTCGTAGTTTGAAAGTAAGAATGCAAGGACGAATTTAATATTTTTTGTGAAAAGAAAATTTTCAGTCAATTTAGTCTTCCATTTTTTATTTATAACTTTCGATTCTTAGAGTTATAAAAAAAAATTTTAATGTCTTAACCTAGTTTCTTGTACATCGGGAATAAATTAATTTAAAAAGTTAAGAATATTGATTGTTCACAGGCAGGACATAACTCTTTACTACTAATGTATATTCAAATACTCTCAATGTTGAGAAATTTAACGATTTAAATAAGAAATATATTATACGAGAAGAATCAACTACTTTTCTTGGGTTTGATATAAGTAGCGGCTCCTAAACCAAATAAAAAAAGACATGTCAATTCTTAATCAATCTAATTATCCGCATATGAAAAGATGACAAACTTATTTAAAATTGACAATATTGAAGCAGTAGATAGTAGATACCTTTATTTAATAATTTAAATTAACGCTTAAGAAAAATGAGATGTCGTTTCGGAAAGAATTTATTTAAAATTAAATTAAAAGTATAAAAAAAATTAAAGTGTAGACTTTTAAAAGAGGGTAACCTAGCTATTAATATTATTTTTTATAAACAGAAAAAGGATTTTAACTTAACGTATCATATAATAGTACAGTATCAGAAAAATACTGCATAAAATAATTCCGTAATTTTAAGAGGTTCTGTATCTGGTATCGTTTCTGGCATCTGAATTTAATTATAAAAATAAAGAATCAATACCGAATTCATATTGGTTTATTAAATTTATTGTTATTATTATTATTATTTAATCATTAAATTATTTATTAGCGTTTACTACTAATTTGAAAAAAAATTATGAATTTTCAATATTAAATAAGCATTATTATTTAATCATATTTTCGCATAGTTATTTAAAAAACATTCGATTTTTGAAAAGTCGATAAAGTAGATTTTGAAACAAAATAAAAAACAATTAAATTAAAAATATGAGGTTAAAAATACAAGTCGTCATTATTTTTAATAAAATCGATTAAATCTCTTTAAAAATCTGTAAAATATTTATGTTTTATAATTATTGCACCAATAAATGTTATTTAGAGTATATTTTAGATCATTTATAATATTTGCAATAATAATATTAGGAAAAACGTCTTTGCCCCAACAGTTGGGGCAAAGCCGCTAAATGAATCTTCTTAAATGCAATTAAAAAACGTAATTATGATTATGATAAATGTAATAACGACTATTAAAATCTGTTACTGGTTAGTTTTAGTCGTGTAACAAACAAAAATGACTCCAATTGAATTTATAGTTAAAAATTTGTGCATCAGTAAATTTAAACCTTGCGGTTTTGCCCCACCTTCCCCTACACAAAAAACAAATCTTTATTTTCGCTACATTTAGGTTAAATGTTTATGAATGTCTATTCAATAGAGAAAAACATGGTCTTTAATTTGGTATAAAAATTATTAAAAAATATTATGGGCGTAGGTGATCAACAAAAAACTACACAAAAAACGCCTGGGAACCCGAGGTTGCGGCAGGTATAAATCTGGCAACCCTATATTTTTTGATTCATTATTCAATACTCTTTCATATTATATTATTAATTTTTCGCAAATATATGGGGGTAAATATTAACCAAAAGCCAGTTTAAACACACACACTTTTAGGCATATGCGGTCAGATTTTCATAGGCAACCTGGTCGTTATGTGTTATTCTGACTATGATCTTTCATTTTAAACACATTTTATTAAAAAATCAGATGGGGGTAGATATCTTGCAGTGGGATCTTGTACTATCAAATATCAACATTAATGTAAAGCCGTCGTTTCCTCTTTTAAAACTAGTTTGTAATTTTGATAGGTAAATACCGAATTTTACATTATAATTCTAATTGGATGTATTCTTCACTTCTGTTTTTTCATAAAAAATTATTTTTCTAATTGGTTGTATTCTTCACTTCTGTTTTTTCATAAAAAATTATTATTCTAATTGGTTCTATTCTTCACTTCTGTTTTTTCATAAAAAAATTTATAAAAAAGACGAGTAAAAAAAGTACAGGAAATTTGTTAATTAACATTTGTTTAAGCAATAATAAATCTGAAGCTACAGCAATAATATTGTTCATTGTGCACAAAATTTCAATGATTTTATGATAAGGAATCAGTCAAATAAAATTGTTTATAAATGAACAAAGTAATTAATTTATGATAGTTTTTCGTCATTTTAATCACTAACACTGTGCGACAAAATAAAAAATCTAAATATACTTTTTTGCGGACTTAGCACAACTTGTAGGCCTAGTAAAACTAAGAAAAATGGTATAAAAGAAATTTCCAATACACCTCCAATACACCTTATCACTCATAATTTCGCTAATTTTCATCCGATTTCTAATTTTTTTTAAGTGCGAAAGGGAAAAAACAAAGCTTCCCGACAATGTGTTAATAATTTTGCTGAAATAAGAACTGACGAAACTGTAGATGAAAATATTTAGAATTTTTTTTTTTCTACATTTTTTCAACTTTGACGACATTTTTACAATATTATCCAATATTGGGGATTTTTTTCAGTGCATTATTGTTATAATAAATTTGATTCCGAGTCGAATGAGCTATATTTGAATGTAATTTGATGAAAATTGATAGAGTTATGTGAGTACGGAACTATGCAGTACACAACAGAACTGGAAATAACTTTAAAACATGTCTAGGAAATGCTCATTGATTCAAAATTATTTATTCAATTTCATTCGTTTGTATTATTTATTAGTACTATAAAGTCGCTGATTATTTGCCATTCATATGTAGCGTAGTTTATGAAACAAAACACTTTTTTTAAACTTTTGCATGCTGCGATTGTCTCCTCCAGCGTTGTAAATTTCTCTGAAAGAATTTTGATCATCAACTTTTGCGGACTATTGAGATCCTGAAATTTTCTCCCAAGATATTTCTTTGTTTAAATTGAAATGTAAGCATTTTGGATTGTTTGATGATATAATACGACCAGCAAAAATAAGTAAATTCTAAATTTGTGTCAACTTTTCGATTCCCATTTCTTTAATTTTGAAAAACACTTAGCTTACGTGAATTCCGGTTTATACCAACGATCATACGTGATATACGGTAAATTGCAAAAAAATGGTTGAGGCAATTAATCACAGTTTCAAAGAATGCTGCTTATCCACAAATATACCGTAGATGAAAGAAAATTTATTGCGATTATCATGCATTTGTTTTTTAATAGAAATATTAAAAAGGTTCTTAAGTGTACCTAAGTTCACACTGTATCTTGAATAAGAAAAGAAAGTGTTATGGTAAATTAACCTTATTGAAACGTCAAAGTTTTATTGCTTTGCTTCAATTTTTGAAGATAAAATGTGTGATAATCGCAATAAATTTTGTTTCATATGTGGTTTATTGGTGGATCAGAAGCATCGTGTGAAGTTAAAGAATAACACTGGTCGACACCGAAAATTATTCAAGAATCAGACCATGATATTCTTATAGATTTTTCATCGCTGAACACGAATCTGACCTCAAAAAGTGCCCATCACGCAGAGATTTCGAGAAAAATGGACTCAAAGTATCAAAAAAACCCCTGTTTTAGCCCTACTTCGATCACTTCTAGAAAGTGATTCTGACGTTCTAGAACCCATAAATTTTAAAAATTTATGGATTATAATGAAACTTGGTATTCAGAGATTTTTGAAGTCCCTGATTTTTTAGGTTCCCCATTTTGGATCGGCCATCTTTAATTCTCTAATTTTGACATCATATGTGTATTCAGCTATTTTAAAAACAGTAAATTCTATAAATAAAAATTAATAATAAGTGGGCCTCTGTATACCGCTCTATAGGTGCAAGTAGAGTGCGCGCGCATATGAAAAAGTGGTGCTCCATAAAAATTTGGAATTCATTTGGCGTTTATTCAATTTTATTCTGTTAAATGAAGGTTCAAGCTTTAATTTAAGCCTAAGTAGAGGCTTCTAGCACGTCAGAATCACTTTCTAGATGTGATCGAAGTAGGGCTAAAACAGGGTTTTTTTTAGACTTTGAGTCCATTTTTCTCAAAAACTCTGCGTGATGGGCACTTTTAGAGGACAGATTCGTGTTCAGCGATGAAAAATCTATGAGAATATCATGCTCTGATCCTTGAATAAAAAAAAGTCATTATTTATAGACCTGTTTAATAAAACTCTGGTTGATGGCTACAATGCTTTCTTCAAGCTTAAATATGATACTTCTGATCGATGGTCTAAACCAGAATTCGCTTGTACTGAATGTTCATTAAAATTCAAGACATATAAATCGAACAGTTGCCAGAAAACTCGAATTTCCTTATCTTCTCCGATGATATGGCATTATCAGCCTTATCATAAACCAGATGACTGTTATTTTTGTAAAATTAATGTAAAAGGTCACCACTATAAAACTCGAAAGAACATGAAGTATGCTGATGTTTCGACTGTTAAGAAACCCTAAGGCTTGAATGATACTGTTAACTCAACTGCAGGTCATGAATTAAGGGAAGTTCAACTCGTTTCTGATGATCAAATTCATCTTCATGAAGGTGATGATGAAGAGTACGTTCCGTCCGGTGTAAGTCTACAGAATTACACAAAGTGTCAAATGCAGATTTTCAGGACCTTTCTCATGATTTACGTCTATCGTTAAGATAATCTGAAATACTCGCTTCTCGATTTAAACAATGGAATTTAGTGGATAACAAATTCAGAATTACGAGTTTCCGGAAAGATGATAATCGAATTTATTTCAGAGAAGTGTTCAAAACTCAAATGTATCCGAATTATTCTACCTCTTGGACTACTATCACGAATCAAATGAGTGGCGACTTTTCATTGATGGATCATGCATGAGTAAGTGCTTTCCCAATATTCCTTCTTTGAATCTTGAAATTTAAATTGGAATAATAATGATTATTATTATTACTATTATTATAGGTTTGAAGGATGTATTATTACATAATAAAAATCAATGGCCATCAGTTCCATTCGCATACGCAACTGACATGAAGGAAACGTATAAAAATTTGGAAAGAATACTTCGCCTCATCAATTACGGTACATATAAATGGCAAATAGTCAGCGACCTAAAAGTATTGACAATTTTGTTAAGTATGTAAGGTGGGTACACCAAGTACCCTTGGTATCTTTGTAAGTGGGATAGCCGTGCCCCGAATCGATATGGAAAAACAGAATGGCCAACACGTCAGCTCATCAAAATCGGTCAAAAAAATGTTTTAAACCCTCCGCTTGTCCGACCAGAAGATGTCATCCTGCCACCACTGCACCGTAAACTTGGGTATGCAAAGCAGTTTGTGAAAAAATTAGATCTTGATGGCAACGCGTTCCGTTACCTGAAAGAAGTTGCATTCCCTAAAGTGAGCGATGCAAAGCTGAAAGGAGGTAACACATTCTTTTATTTGTTAATAGTTCATAGTTTAGGTATTACTTCAATGCAGTTTTTTAGAGAGTTATTGACAATTTTAGGGAACTTTGTTGGGCCTCAGATTCAAAAACTCATGCAAGATGAAGAATTCACAAATAAGCTCAATGCAGTGGAAAGACGAGCACGGGATAGTTTTAAATCATTATGCGAGAAGTTCCTTGGAAACAACAAGAGTCCTGAAGAATTTTTGAGTGCATACGAAAAAATTATTTATTTATTTTGAATTCAGAACCAGTTCTGTTGTGTACTGCACCGCACCATACCATACCGTAGTATACCGTATCGTACTGCAATGTACTCTACTGTATATTCCAATAAAATTTATAAATTTGTAATGATACTTGTTATAATTTGCATGCTTTGCAACACGTCCTAATGCTGTTTCAAAGTCAGTTATACGTATATATAAAATGAGTAAAAAATTAAATATTCTTAAAACTCACAAAACTATCAATTTTCATCAAATTACATTCAAATATAGTTCATTCGACGCGGAATCAAATTTATTATAACAATAATGCACTAAAAAAAATCCCCAATATCGGATAATATTGTAAAAATGTCGTCAAAGTTGAAAAAATGGAGAAAAAATAATTCCAAATTTTTTCATCTACAGTTTCGTCAGTTCTTATTTCAGCAAAATTATCAACACATTGTCATAAATCTTTGTTTCTCCCCTTTTGAACTTAAAAAAAAAATTGGAAATCGGATGAAAATTAGCGAAATTATGAGTAATTGTTCACATCAACCTACAGAAAAACCGGTTTTTTGTCATTAAAATGAGATTTTTGAGGTGGATTGGAAATTTCTCCTATATAATTTTTCTTAGTTTTACTAGACCTACAAGTTGTGCTAGATCTCCATGAAAGTATATTTTCACTGTCGAGCAGTGATAATTAGATACAAATATTGAAGTACAGATGGATTTCATTTGCTAAATATCAAGTAAACAAAGAAAGAAATAGTATATTATGCATCAAGGGAGGGAAGTCCGTGTTTTTTTGTCAAGCACAAATGTTCGAAGAACGAGTGTAGCACGAGCGTAGCGAGTGCGAAACGAGTTCGGAGAACATTGTGCGAGACAAAAAATCGGCCTCCCGAGGTGCATATGCTATTTTCTATCACAGCTGTACGAAAATCTCGTGTTTTGTACGCGTTAGCGGGTCAGCACTCGCAGTTTTCAGGTTAGTGACGTTAGAGATAAAAAACTTCCGAATAGTGAAAAAAACTCTCATCGGCGCGCCGCAATGCGCCTGCGCGATGAAAGTTTTTTTCACTGTTCGGGAGTTTTTTTACCTCTAACGTTCACTGACCTAAAAACTGTGAGTTCTGCCCCGCTTAAGGCGAACGAAAACACGAGGTTTTCGTGCATGTGTGGTAGAAACATCTTTTGTCTACTGTCTAGTTTACAGCAAATACAAACCTTTTTTTAAACAATTAGCTTATTATCAGAATTTGGTATAAAATAATCACTTCAAAATATTTTGTTCTTGTTAATAAAAATTATGCGTATAATAGAATATGAAACTGGTTTCAATACGACAACTTTTCTTTTTATGTTTAACTTTTAATAAACAAATGAAAAAAACAATTTTTTTTGCCCCACTGCAGTGGGTCGGACTGTATGAAAATACGGACAAAAATCAGAATCACATTTAATTAGGCTAAAGTGTTCACTCAATCACGGGTTATTGGGGTCGCTGATTACGATTCTGACATTTGTTTAATAAAATTCAAAATAGCGGACCCAATAAGGCGAACTAATTTATAAAAAATTGTCGGATTTTCTGAAAACTTTTCATCAAGGGGTTTTTGGAATTGCTAATTACGATTCTGATATTAGTTTTAGGAATTTCAAATTGGCGGATTCAATATAACAAAATAATTTATAAAAAATTGTCGGATTTCTTAAAACTTTTTATTTAGGGGTTTTTAGAGTCTCTGGTTACGATTCTGACATTAGTTTTAGGAATTTCAAAATGACGGATTCTATATAACAAAATAATTTTTAAAAAATTGTTGGATTTTCTTAAAACTTTTTATTTAGGGGTTTTTAGAGTCTCTGGTTACGATTCTGACATTAGTTTTAGGAATTTCAAATTGGCGGATTCTATATGGCAAAATAATTTTTAAAAAATTGTCGAATTTTCTTAAAAATTTAATTTAGGGTTTTTTGAAGTCGCTGGTTTCGATTCTGACATTAGTTTTAGGAATTTCAAAATGGTGGATTAAATATGGCAAAATAATTTATAAAAAATTGTCGGATTTTCTTAAAAATTTAATTTAGGGTTTTTTGAAGTCGCTGGTTTCGATTCTGACATTAGTTTTAGGAATTTCAAGATGGTGGATTAAATATGGCAAAATAATTTATAAAAAATTGTCGGATTTTCTTTAAACTTTGTATCTAGGGGTTTTTGGGGTTGCTGGTTACGATTCTAACATTAGTTTTATGAAATTCAAATTGGTCAACTGTCAACTTCGACAAAAAGCAATTTATTTTTATGAAAATGACTGTCTGCGAGTTTTCGGGGTCGCTGATAACGAATATTATGTCAAATTGACATATTGACAGTTAATAACTGTCAATTTAATAGTAAAGCTGACTCATAAAAATGAATTGCTTTTTGGCCAAGTTGACAGTAAAATTGACAGCTGTCAACAATCAAAATGTCAATTTGACATAATATTTGTTATCAGCGTTTCTGAAAACCCGTATCCTGTCATTTTCATAAAATTAAATTGCTTTCTGGAAAAGTTAACAGTTGAATTCACAGCTATCAAGTGTCAAAATGTCAATTTAACGTTATATTCATTATCAGCGTCCCTGAAAACCCTTGGACTGTCATGTTCATAAAAATGATTTGCTTTTTGTAACAGTCGACAGTTGAATTGACAGCTGTCAAGTGTTAAAATGTCAATTTGACGTTAAATTTGTTATTAGCGGTCCTAAAAACGCTTATTCTCTCATTTTCATAAAAATAAACTGCTTTTTGGAAAAGTTGACAGTTGAATTGACAGCTGTCAACTGTCAAATTTTCGTTATAAGTAAATTATGTATCTTCTATGATAATAAATAATATACTTTAATCTCATTTTCAGCACAAATGAAGGCCTTAAGTCCAGAAAGAAAAATCGTTTTACTGCAAAAGTTCGTTTTTACAACATTGTTAAAAAAAAGTTATACAAAATTAAAAAATAGCTTCCTACACCTCTTAAGAATTTAATTATCTTTAAAATAAAAAAAAATAATTGAAAATTCGTTTAGAATATAGACAGTTTTGAACAGTAAATTCCACGTTTGCCCCACCGTGGGACGCAAGAGTTTCGCTATAAGGTTTACTAAAAAATGGAAATTTTTTAATTTTATAATTCAGCTTCAAGGGAAAGCTGATTTAAAATACTTTACCTTTACTTCTTGGCTTTTCAATTTAGAAGCTTCCAAAGTGTCAATTAAATCAACATCATCAACAGCGGAACCTTCAGATTCTGACAGTCGGTATAAGATTCGATCTTCTAGTTCCTTCAAATCCTTTTTCATTTCAGCACTGGATACTATTAAACTACTTCTTGTTTCTTCTAAATCTGGTCGCTCTTGTAACACGACAAGAGAAAGCATTTGGTCTAAAAGACCGCTAAATAACACATGAAAAAATCGTATTTAAATTTGACAAGTTCCGATATATATATATATATATATATGTATATAATATATTATAAATATATAAATTTACCGATTTACCAAATTTCACGATTAAAGGTTATTAAATGTTAATACACAATGTTTGGTTCTGTACACTTTTGCCGGTAAATGTGTAGACGTTTACCAAGTCAGTTTGGTAAAGGTTAGAAATCAGTTAAAAAATCAGTGAATTAATTTTTGGATATTTAATAAAGCTGAGATTATCCTTACTTGAGGGGCTGATAGGAAAAATGGAATATAAAAATAGTGGAAGCAAAAATGAGTTAACTATGTTTCAGCGTAAAAAATGAAGAAAAATGGATCCCTTGTTTAAGGGCAGATATCCTTCTATTCCGTTTTTGCTCTTAAACAAAATTTGTTTCGTTCTTACGAATACTTTTAATTTTCGTTATTTTACTCGACAATATCAATTAAAAATATATCGGCCGACATTCTTCAAACGGACTTTTGAAATATTGAAACATTCTTCTTTTACAAATTTATGTCCCTTGTAAAAGTTTAATTCATATGGGCGATTCTTACGTAACTGCCTTACTTGGCGGCGTTGAAAAAATACACCTTAATTTAAAATATATTCTGAAGTGTATTAGTGTATTTTAAAGGTATATATGAGAGTAACTGTAAACCAAATATAAGAAAAATAAATGCAGAGATAGATTGAATAAAAAAAATTTTTTTCTACCAAAACTTACCTTGAAATCGGGCAGTTACGCAAGAATCTACTATATGTGATTAAAATTAATACAAAACAAAATTTTCACAATTACCAACCTACGATGGTCAACGTAAATTATCTTGGTGAATGTACATAATTTCGTCATTGAATACAGGATCATTCACTTTTACCAAAAACCCTGGTAAATTTTATCCGATTTTTAATTTATTCTTTTAGAAATAATTGTTATTAACTTTTTAAGAAATCGCTTTAAGCACATTTTTTAAATAAAGCTTCAAAATTTGTGTATTTATTTAGAAACATTGAAAAAAAATTCTTTTTGTTTAAAGTAGTACTTCTATGTTAAATAATACTCACAAGCATTGAAAAAATAAATAAATCAGATAATAAAAAATCAAAATCTATTCTAAAAACATAATTTATCAGTGCAAATTAAAAAAATCCTTTTGTTATAAACAAATAAATGACCAAAAATTTTATTTTTAATGAATTGTTATATTTCAATATCAATATTCAACAATATTGTTTAATTGTTAAAAAAATCTTAGTTAACAAATGCGTAACTTTGATAATTTTGGGATCAAATTACTCGTTTTTTCTACCAACTGATTTTAAAATAGTCAACTTTTCTTTTTGATTAACATTAAATCATTACAAGAATTTATTAAGGTATATCTCTTGGTTATACACAGAACATCAGAAAAACAAAGTCCGTGTCTTTTAAAAGATTTAAAACTTATTGGAAACTATATTTTTAAAAAGTAAAAACGTCATTTTTTTGGAAAAAAACTTGTAATGTTAAAAATTGTTTATTTACACACATTTTTAGTAGAAATGTGCGAATCAGAATTTCTAGACCTCGAATCGAATTGAATCGAATCATGAATTTCAGACCTGAAAAACTACATGTACACTACCTTCGTAATTTGACGGACTAACAGACTGGAGTGGATCGAAAATATAACGCAATTAAAATTAGAATATCTTGCTCAAAAATTAAAATAAAGACTCGAGGTTTGAAAGTGTAAAATGCTTACAAATTTTGCTTTCGTAACCTACTAATAAAAGTTTTTTATTTTATTTTAAAGTGATTTTATAAGTTAATAAGTATAATTTTAATAGATATTTTTATTTAATTTTCTCTGCCTTCTAATAACGAATGTGCCATTGCATGAGCTAGAAGAAAACAATTACTTGAATGAAAAGCTCTATATCGTTCAATATTTTTATCCCGTTGCTTATTTACAAAAAATTATACGAAAAGATTCTCATTTACTTTATTTTCTTCGTCGAACTATAAGCTTTAATTTAAACTAAAACCACGGAGTAAGCTTAATTGGTTAAGGTCCTGGACTCTGCGGTCAACAATTTTATTTCCATTTCTCAAGATGTGGATCAATTTTTGGTTTCGTTACCTTGGCTTTAAAATCAAATTGACCTATAGTTGGACATTATTTAATGAAAAAATTTGAGATTCAGCACTTTTTAAGGCATAGTTTCACGCTGCTGCCGATATTTAACTTTTTCCTTAAAGTCTTATATCATCGAAAGCGATTATGGCTAAGTTCTACAAGAGTGCAAACTTTTAGATTTTTCGGTTAAATAATAGCCAATTATTGCTTGGATTTTTCTCCTATTATTTTGGAGAAGAATAAAAATATTGGTTTTTTCATTCTTCTGAAACATTATGGCACACCAAAGAAGTATTAAGGAACTTTTTAATCGTACTACTTGTACTCGAGAAGAAGGTAGTGCAAGCTCTTTAACAGAAAAACCATCTTCTGATAAAAAAAGGACATAATATTCAAGACAGCAATGTTTCTAAAACTGCAGTTGCTGAAACATATGCAAGAAATTGCGATCTTACAACTAAAAATACGCGTCATGATCAGCACTATAAAATTCCTGAGATTCCATTGATTCTCCTAAGAACCATCCTAGCACTCGATTCGTTTTTTTAAAACAGCAGCATGGTGCGAGGTTTAATCGAAGTATACTGCACAAATGGTTTACAAGTTTCGATTGGCTACATTACGATAATGAAAATGATTATTTTTTATACTTCGACTGCCTTAAAGCATGTCATCTCATCAGTTAAAACGGTCTCTGCATGGTACTCTGCCGCCGAAATGTCATTCTAGAACGTTGGTTTTCGAAATTGGAAAGATGCACTTATAAGATTTGCAACTCATTAGAAAAGTTCTTTTCATCGAAAATGTAAGTAGCTAATATTTAAATGGGAAAATGCCAATACTGTGGAGGCTCAGATCCAAGATCAATATTCTCAGCAACAGAAAATCGCACGGGCTTCTTTGTTTGCAACAATCAGTTCAATTTTCTATTTATCTCGTTCACGCAACGCTTTAAGAGGACACGATATGCAAGGCGAGAATTTGAGACTTTTATTGAAAGAAACATCTCTTGATATTCCAGAACTTGCCTCATGGCTTGAAAAACGTGACAATTATTTAAGTACTGATATTCAAAATGAAATTTTGGAAATTATGGCACACACAATTTTGAAAACTGTTGTTAACAAAATAAAATCATCGCCACGTTTTTCCATTATTGCTGACGGCACAACTTACATTTCTGTCAAAGAGCAATTCTCAGTGTGTATACGTTTTGTAAATTCGAACCTGCTCACTATACATGAAACGTTTGTTGGTCTTCACAATCCAGATGATTCCCGCGGTTCTACACTTGCTGCAACAATAAAAGATGTTCTGTTAAGACTCAATATACCTCTTTCTATTCTTTGTGGAGAATGTTTCGATGGAGCCCGTAATATGTCTGGGAAAAATAAAGGAGTTCAGAAAATGCTACGCGATGAACAACCAAAATCTATATATGTTCACTGCTTAAATCATTCTCTCGATTTACCATTGCAGGAAGTTGCTAAAAAGAACGATGGGATTTGTGATATTCTCAGCATCGTCCAGGATTCCTCCAATGCAATTTTGAAATCTTCTAGAAGGAGAAATATGTATAAGAACGTCATTTTACCTGCAACCCAGGATCAGTCAGATTCAAAGTGGCACAATCTGATAACATTGTGCCCTACACGTTGGTGTGTTCGTTATAAAGCTCTCGTTAGGTATAGAAAGGGTAAACAAGTTATTTAAGTTCAAAATCTTGTTTTACTTACACGTGTCTATCGAAATGTTTGGTCCATGTGAGACTCTTGCTAAAGCGCTGCAAACCCCAAAAAACACAGCAGCTGCTGTGTTACGAAAAAAAAGAGAACACAAAACAAATGCCGCACAGTGGTCTGAGAGTCGAATCTAGCTGGCCAAAAGTCAAAAAATTGATGTCTTCAAAAATAAATTTTTCTTTAATGATTTTATGATCTATTATATCTATTGTGTTTGATTCAGAATATTTCAGCCATTAAACATTTTTTTTTATTGATGTATCATGGTCTTAACCGCGTCAGCCTCGATTATAGTTGATTTTGTCGTAAATCTCATATCTTCAATTATTTGCAGCTAGTGACCATTTAAATTAACATATTTAAATAATGTATATATTAATTTAGCAGTTCATTTTACTGTTTGTAAGATATTTTAAGAAATATTCCTCTAATTTTAAACTTATTATTTTAAAAAAAGCAATAAAGGCAACTATTTACAGTATTTGTACACTACAAAATTCAAGATATCATAAGTTAGAGCTGCGACAACTGCTGAAAAATTATTATTTATTAAGAAATGTTCATTAAGACGTTAACTTTCGATGAACATAAAAGATTCTTGCCACTTTTTGCCACTTTTGGAAATATTTGTCTTCAAATCGGGTGGTACGCGACGTTGAAGTGCGCGAACAGACAGGCCTAGACGCGGCACACAATGGTCTGAAACCAGATTCTAAACTATTTACTCAAAAACGTGTTAATAAAATTTCGAACCACTTTGTTTCTAGCAGTTTTTGTGGTCGCTGATTATGAATCTAAAGTCGGATTTCAAAAATTCAAAATAGCGGATCCAATATGGCGGACGAAAATTCAAAATTTTTGCTGAAATTTACAAAACTTAGTACACAGGGGTTTTCTGGGTCGCTGATTCCGAATCCGTGCACAATTTTCAGAAATTCAAAATGGCGGATCCAATTTGACGGACATTAATTTTAAAAAATTAGTGTATTTGGATAATAATTACAATTTATGGCTTCTTAGATCAGCTATTTTCAACTTTGAAACACTTACTGCAGATTCGTAATCAGCAACTGCATAAAGCCCTTAACCTAAATATTTATTAAAATATACTAATTTCTTAAAAGCAATGTCCGCGAGATTGTAACCGCCATTTTAAATTTTTCAAATCTGACTGCTAATTTGTAATCAGCGACCCCAAAAAGCCTTAAATCCTAATTTTTATTCAAATACACTAATTTTTTCAAATTAGTGTCCGCCATATTGGATCCGCCATTTTTAATTTTAAAAAATTGCACAGATTCGTAATCTGCGACCCAAAAAAACCCCTATATACCATGTTTCAAAAAATGTATGCATAAATTTTTAATTTTTGTCCACCATATTGGATCCGCCATTTTGAATTTTGGAAAATTGTGAACGGATTCAGAATCAGTGACCCTGAAAACTCCTATGTACTAAGTTTCATAAATTTCTGCAAAGATTTTGCATTTTCATCAACCATATTGGATCCGCCATTTTGGATTTTTAAAATCTGACTTTAGATTCGTTATCAGCAACCACAAAAACTGATGGAAACAAAGTGGTTTGAAAATTCATCAACGCGTTTTTGAGTAAATAGTTTTGTCCGGATAGAATTGGGTTTAAGACCACTGTGTGCCGTTCCACCAACAGTACTTGATGCCAAAACACTTTTCAGAAAAAATTATTTCGAAATTCTTGATTTTGTGATTAACGAACTGAAAAATCGTTTTGACCAAGAAGGATTGAAGACTCTTATCCGACTTAAAACATAATTTTGGATGCTGTTCATGGGGAAGACGTTCCGAACTCAGTTAGTCTTAAAAAATTATTAGAGCCTTTTTTTGAAGACTTTAAGGTAGATATTCTCATAACACAGCTTATGATATAGCCGAGTCTTCTATTCAACCTTAGTCCAGAAACTTGTCTAGATTTAGCTGAATACTTGGCCAAAGAATCAAACACTGTTAGATGGCAACTTCAGCAAGTGATTTAATTACTCATTCTTGTAGTGACTGTCCCAGCATCAGCTGCTTTAGCAGAACGCTCATTTAGCGCTTTACAACGTTTAAAGACATATCTTTACAGTACCATGAAACAAAAACGTCTGTCTTATGTTATGCTTCTTTATATTCACACTGAAATAATTTTGGTAGAGCTACTGACTTTACACTAGTTCAGCTGTGGCTCCGCACGCAGGAGTACCTACAGTTTTTTATAAAGGTTAGGTACTGTACATTTTAAGGAGTAGCAGGAGCGCCTAATGTAATTTTGTATATGGGTGAGCTGCTGCTCTTTCTTAAGGGTCAGCAGCAGCTCCTTAAAAGCTCAGATACTCACTTCTAGAAGACCATCAGTGACTCCAGCGTCAGGTGGCGTTGCTTTTCCACATTAGGGAGCTGCTATGCTGCCCACCCAAATTTCTTTATGAAAAATTAACCGAGCAACTCGATATTCAAGAAATAATAAGGGAGAATTTTACTACTTTTCTACTACTTTTCTTAGTTCAATAAGTCCCTAATAAAAAATTTTCTTTTATGTTAACTACTACTTAAGTGGTTAACCGAAATAATAATACAATTGTTTATAATTTTTCTTAATTGATTTTAGTAAGTTAATCAAGTAGAAAGAACAAAATTTGTTTAATAAAATTTACTACTTTTCTTAGTTTAATAAGGAACAATGACATTTTTGCAATTAAGTTAACGGTAACGTTACAGTTAAACCCGTGTGGAAAAGCCAAGTGGGGCCAAACTGGCGCCCACTTGGCCCACCTGCCCCAGGTGGGCTCCAACTGGCGCCCACTTAGAAACTGGGAACTTTTCTACACGGGAAGTAACTAAGATTATCTATAGATTTAACCAATTTTCTTAGTAAATTTTATTACTTAAAGTAGTAAAATAAATTTGTTTATTATTATTTATTATTATTAAGAAACATTTTTCCACCCTCTCTCCTACTACTTCTGTTTATTCACACCTTATATTATTTAATTATCATATTCCTAACAGAGAAAAATTCTCAAACGCTGGAGATTGAACGCACGACCCTAACATTCGCAAGCCGATACCTTAACCATCTGACCACGCACGCACGCTACGATGGCTTGCATAAAAGTTAAGGACATTCTACTCATCCGCAGTTACCTTTACTATCCAAAGTAGTAAAGTTTACTTCATTTCTGAGTTCAATAAGGAACAATGACATTTTTGCAATTAAGTTAACGGTGAAGTTACAGTTAAAAGTAATTATGATTATCCCTAGATTTAACCAACTTTCTTAGTAAACTTTATTACTTTTCTTAGTTCAATAAGACTTTCTTAGTTCAATACTACATTTTTGCAATTAAGTTTACGATAAAGTTACAGTTAAAAGTAATTAAGATTATCTCCAGATTTAAGGTAGTTCTCCGGCAAATCGATTTTCTTTAGAATTTTCTGAAACTTTGGATAAATGTTCCTTTTTGTATGCTTTATGTGTGGTAAAAACCTCAGAGCTCCTTGCAATGCTAAAAATTGAGATATTTAGCTTCAAAGATTCAACATTTACATGGGAATCAAAATGCTGAACGTATAAAAATGGCACACTTTTATTAATATCTGGAAAACTTTTCTCTAAATATTTCTCAAAAAGTAGTATGTTATAGGGATAAATAAAAGAAATAATATAAAAAAATTGTTAGTAGTGGTATCAATGCTCATTTTTTAATTATACTAATCTGAAATTCAAAACCAAAGTAATTTTCCATTGAATTTACGAGCGAAAGGAAATCCAGCGGTCGCAAATTGCCAACAATCTTCCGTAAAAGCACATGTGAAGTGTGACGAGACTAACATATTGCTTTAAATTAAGTTTTCAGATTTAATTTATTTGTTTTTATCTTTTTTTTTATAGTATCTGTGCGGCCCTGAAGCCGGAGAATTACCTTAACCAACTTTCTTAGTAAATTTTACTACTTTTCTTAGTTCAATAAGGAACAATGACATTTTGGCAATTAAGTTAACGACAAAGTGACAGTTAAAAGTAACTAAGCTTATCTGTAGATTTAACCAACTTTCTCAGTAAATTTTACTAATTTTCTTAGTTCAATACAGAACAATGACTTTTTTGCAATTAAGTTAATGATAAGTTACAGGTAAAAGTAACTAAGATTATCTTTAGATTTAACCAATTTTCTTATTAAATTTTACTATTTAAACTAGTAAAATTAAATCACTGTATTTTACAACTTAGTAAATTTTGTTGCAACTACAATTCTTAGTAGTTTCTACTACATTGTTTAATTTACAAGAAGTCTGTTAATTTTACTAGTCGCGATATAGTTATTTTACTATACATTATACAGTAGCACTTATCATTTTTCTGCACTAAATTTTACTACTAATTTTGTAATTCAAAGTAACTACGAACGATAGTTAATTTTACTAAGAATTCTTAACTACATAAAAATGGTACTTTTAACTAGGTAACAACAGTTGAATTAATCACAAATGTAATAGGTTTAACTAATATTCACTTTACTAAGAGACTGTAGTAGGATTTATCACAAGAATTTTTTTCAGTGTGTGAAAAGGCAAATGACTTTGTCCACTCGTGGTTTTAAGGGGTTAGACAACTGTAAAGTACGAAAATTAGACCTAATTTTAAGATTCTTTTACGGGATCAGGATAAAATGAAATAAAATCAGGTTTTATTTATTATTATTAGGCATCTATTGAAGTATAAAAAATGTTGGAAAAGTTAAAATGGCGGCCTAGATTGTTGATTTAAAAAATGCAGATTTTTATGTAGAGGTCTACGGCCGGTAGAAAATCTTTGTCAATTTTTTATGTAGAACCAAAACTCAAAATTTTTATGAATTTTCAACTTAAAAGTTAGAGAAGTACGTAGGGGATTTTGAAAAGAACGGTTTTTGTGAAAATAGCACACATTTGAATCAACATTTCTAATTTTTCGGCAAAAAATCAATAGGAAATTGTTAATAAAAAAATAATTTTTTTATTAGAGCAAAACCCCTACGTATTTCCATAAATAATGTTATTATAAAGCTACATTCCAATTTTTAAGTAAATCGGTCGAAAATTGTGCGAGAAAAGTTACCGGCTAGTTTGAAAAATGTGGTTTCAAAAAAACGCGTTTAAAGTTTAAGAACATAGACGTTTCTAATAAACAGCGCACGGTAGGGCTTCGCGCGGATTCAAAATTTAACTTTTAAAAGTGTTTTTTTCTATAATGTTTATTGTTTCTTATTTTTAAGGTCCTATGGCACCTTTCAACTAAGAAACTTTTTTCGATTTTTTGGAAGGTTCACATTGGTCTAACCCCTTAAGCTATTGCAAAGCTATATAGCTTAAAATTTAGCATTTTTTATGTGCAATCGAATGCCGAATAGCTCATTTTGACATTTTCAAAATGATGGCCACCACCGACACATAAGTGACATAATTTAAAAACTTGCGTCTTTAAAACTTTAAAGAATCTTACATCTTGTGACTAAAAATGTTTAAAACCTCTAACTTTAATGTTTTTGAGGTCGCTTGATACGAATCCAATGTCAGAATTTAAAAATCCAAAATGGCGGATCAAATATGGCGGATACATTTTTCAAAATTTAATACATTTAACTGGATTCAGTTGAAACATGTTACTCGGAGGTTTTTGAGGTCGCTGAATACAAATCCAATGTCAGAATTTAAAAATTCAAAGTGGTGGATCCAATATGGCGGACATTTTTTTTTAAAATTACTGAATTCAGCTGAAAATTGTTACTCGGGGGATTTTGGGGTCGCTCAATGCGAATCCATTGTCAGAATATAAAAATTCAAAATTGCGGATCCAATATGGCGGACATTTTTTTAAAAAATTACTGAATTCAGCTGAAAATTGTTACTCGGGGGTTTTTGGGGTCGCTGAATACGAATCCAGGGCTAGAATTTAAAAATACAAAATGGCAGATCCAATATAGCTGAAATTTTTTTAAAAAATTAATGAAATCAGCTGAATATTGTTACTAGAAGGTTCTTAAAGTAGCTGATTACGCATTTGTTGGTAAAATTTAAAAAGTAATAAATGTGAACTAAATAAGTTAAAAATAAATCTACTGAAATAACTAAATGTCGCGCTTAGAAAAATTTTTTTTATCAAAGAGAAGTCCCGTAAAGGACTGATTGTAATTTATTTTCTATTTATTTATATTTAAAATTGGCACACTCTTTAGTGTGCCACTAATCGACGTTATATTCCATTTCTTTTGATAATTTTGATTTTTTGCTTTTAATAATCCCTTCTCTAAGCTCGATCGGAATTTTCAGAATAAGAAAGTCGTGGACGACCACCTTTATCAATGTTAGTTAGTGGTAATTCTGGATTTTTAATTTCCACATCATTTGAAAGCAATTCTGCACTTCCCCTTTCAAACATCTCGAAGTTACGATGGGATTTGTCCCACCGATACCGGCTATTAAAGTGTTTGGTTATATTTCTCGAACTTTCCAATAAAAAAGTAAGAAATACATTGGATACTTTTCGTAAAATTCAGAATTCCAATTCCTTTCCGGGGGGATGGGGGGGGAATAGAGGGTGAAGAAGGGAAGGAATTTATTTTTGGGGTCTTTTTAGGTTTCAGCGACCCAAAAAACACAGGAATAGACATCGAACCCAACTTTTTTAAAAATTAAAATGTCAACCCCGTAAGGGTACCCCGTGTGGTGGAGCTCTGACACTAATCAAAGAGGTTTGGTCTTCTTAAACTATCTAATTAATACTACTTTGGACATCCTAAATTCAGGTTCAACACCGATTTACAGGACTAAGAATAGAAAGGAGGTGTTAGATATTACACTCTGCTCTGATTCCTGACAAGACCCTGACTAAAAATATTATAAGTGGTCATGAACCATGGGGATCTTCGCTTTGACCGACACAATTTGAGCATCATAAACGACCCCGAGTGTCAAGATCTGGATTAGGTAACATGTTGTCCCTAATTTACAATTGAATTTGCCATAATATTATTTAGATTAAAATTGCATTTGCAACTCTTTACAATTTTTAACTATTTTTAACTTAAACTAAAAATTTAAACTATTTTTGTTACTTACTATTTTCTACATTATTTTATTAGTAAATATATTTTTATATTTTACCTTGTAGTAAGAGTAAAATTGACAAGAAGTACTTTTGCAGCAGTTTCCGGTGTATAATGTGGATTCGTTAATTTGGTAGTGAGAAATAATCGGAAATCAGAACTGTATGGAATAACATTACTACCAATTTTAATGTACATCTGATCTGACATAAAAAATATTGAGCGCATCAATATTGAGTTCAAAGATGCTTCCAATTCTAAGCCTATATTCTCAATTAAGCAAGATCTACCAAAACGTACACAGCTTTCAACAACACGTAATAAATTTTTGTCGCTCATTTTTGCAATTGACAAATCAGTTGTTTTACACTAAAAATAATATAAATTTAGTTTAAAAACTGAATTTTCCTATCAATATTCATTTCGCATTCGGTAAATTGAAATTAAAAAAATGTTATTCAAGAAAATAATGAGAATTTTTATTACTTACCATGTTACGAATCCATTTATTTGCTTGACTATGCGGATCAATTATTAAAGGCCAACGTTTTGAATGTTTAATTAGTACTGCATTTTCTACTGAAATAGAGTCTCTAGGTAAGCCATTCATGTGCCAGTTTCCAATCTCTACAAGATCTCCAAGAATAGAAACAGGATTGCAATTAACTGTATGTGGTACTCCAATTTCCAAAACTTGGTACCACGATTTCAATAATTTTTCACGATAATTATCCGTAAATGGAGTTAAATAAGCAATAGCACCTAAAAATATTGCAATTTATTAACAAATCTTTATACTTTCAAACATTTTAATTTCAATATTTTAAATTTATCCACCTATTATTTATTATCATTATACTTTGTTAATAAATTGTTTGTGTACAGAGTATTGTTTCTCAAACCTTACCGTCTAGAATAAAAGTTGCGGAATTGACTTTATACTTTGGTACACTCAGAAAAAAAGTTCAGTTCAATTAAACAAACCGTTTAGTTAACTTATTTTATTTGATACAACAAAAAAGTTTTATCAGATTAAATAAGCATTTGGTTTCTTGCAACAAATGCCTTGGTTTCCAGAAAAAAAATTATTATTTAAATGTATTTGTTTTGTCTGACCAAACTCTTTCTTTGGACTAAAATAAGTGTTTAATAAAGCACCATTTATTTCAGTCAACAAAAAAGTTTGGTTTATTTAACCAAATGTTTTGATCCGTTCAATTAAAGTTTGGTTGATTTAAATAGATATAATATATAGTCAAACTTGAGATGCATTTAAACAAGCGTCATGTCAATCGCGTCGTTGCGTATAAAGTGCTCTTCTATTATTATAACTTGTGTTTTATAAATTTAGTAAGTGTTGTTTTCTTATTTCAGAAATTGGATTACGTGGAAACTTCCTACAAAGTGATCTATAGAGTGTTTTAGGTTATTATAGTGTATAAAAGAGATTTTGATTTCCTGCAGGTTATGTTTAACACATCGACCACATCGTGTGTTTAACTGTGCTTATAACATTTTGAGTGACTTATTGTGACTTTTCAATTCTTTAATTTTGGAAGTAAAAGATTCTTCTACGGAGAAACGCTCCGTAAGAAAACAACCTTGAAGAGAAGAAAATGTTGTTTCTAAAAATGCTTAACTGTTATGCATTTTTCTGTAACATCTGAATTTCTTAATATTTTATTTGCATATTTATCAGTTAATTTCCAGTTTATTATGATGATTATTATTATTACTTTGAAATCATATAAATTTAAAATTGGAAATTAATTAATAATATACAAATAAAATATTTAATTAGGAAATTCAAACATTAAAGAAAAATAAATAACATTTGATTGTGTATATCAAAATATTTATTTGAATGAACCAAATAAATTTAATACAATTAATTTGTTTCTATGAAACAAACTTTTTGGTTGTATTAAACAAACTTTTTGGTTGTATTAAACAAAACATTTAGTCAACTGTAATAAACCATTTGGTTAATTCAAAGAAATGTGTATAATCAAATTATTTGGTTATATAAACCAAACATTTGTTTAACTGTATATCAATGCATTTTTTTGGTTGATTCAACCAAAATTTGGTTGTCGAAAAGAAATTTTTTTCTGAGTGTAAATTGCTGTCCCATATGAAGGTAACAAATCCCTGAACCCTTCCATAAAGCATGTGATGCATATTTTTGGAAATTTAACACCCCCCCCCCTCCCACTCGTGATGCTTTTTCCATGCAGTGTAATTTTTTGCTGACAAACCTCTCCCCATAAAGTATCACATGCTTTGTGGATGACCCCTGAAATATTTACTAATTTTTTTTAAATTTGTAGAAGGTTGAAGAAGTGTTGAATTTTGGATGTTTTAGGTAAAATTGATATTTTCAAATCAGCCTAACATTGTCAAAATTTTATGGCGTTTAAATTTTAAGTAGTAAATTTTAAACCATTTTTCATACACCTTTTCATCGATACACTCAGAAAAAAAGTTCAGTTAAATTAAATAAACCGTTGAGTTAACCTATTTTATTTGACCCAATAAAAAAGTTTTATCAGATTAAATAAATATTTGGTTCCTTGTAACAAATGCTTTGATTTTCAGAAACATAGTTATTATTTGAATGTATTTGTTCCATTCGACCAAACCCTTTTCTTGGACTAAAATAAATGTTTAATAAAACACCATTTATTTCAGTCAATAAAAATGTTTGGTTTATTCAACTAAATGTTTTGATTCGTTCAATAACGTTTTGGTTGATTCAAATAAATATACTAGTCAAACTCGAGATGCATTTAAACAAGCGTCATGTCAATCGCGTCGTTTGTATAAAGTGCTTTCTTCTTATTAAAACTTGTGTTTTTTATTTAGTGAGTGTCGTTTCCTTATTTATAAAATTGGATTACGCGGAAAGTTTCTACAAAAGTTGTGAGTTATAGTGTTTTAGGTTATTAGCGTTAAAGAGATTTTGATTACCTATACAGGTTATGTTTAATTGTGCTTTTAACTTTTGACTGAAAAACATTCAATTCTTTAATAATTTTTGAAGTAAAAGATACTTTTATACGGAGAAAACAATCCGTAAGACGATGACCTTGAACGCCTTGAACGAATTTTTTTTTCTAAAAATGCTAATCTGTTATTCATTTTTCCATAATATCTGAATTTCTTAATATTTTATTTTTGTATATTTATCGGTTCATTTATCAAATTTCCTTTTTATTTGAATGATTATTGTTATAACTTTGTAATGATAAATAAAAAACTAGAAATTAATTAATAATATACAAATAAACTATTTAATTAAGAAATTCAAGCATTAAAGAAAAATAAATAACATTTGATTGTGTAAACCAAAATATTTATTTGAACGAACCAAATAAATTTAATGAAATTAATTTGTTTGAATCAACCAAATTTTTTGTTTGTATGAAACAAACTTTTTGGTTATAGTAACCAAAACACTTGGTTAATTGTAATAAACCATTTGGTTATTTCAAATAAATGTGTATAATCAAATAATTTGGTTATATAAACCAAACATTTGTTTAACTGTACATCAATGCATTTTTTTGGTTGATTCAAACAAACTTTGGTTGTCGAAAAGAAATTTTTTTCTGAGTGTACAACAAAATTTTAGAAACAAAATATTTAATTCTTTATTTTTTAATAAAACTTTATTTTTTATTTTTGACACAGTTGGCAGACACTTATTGTTTTTATTCTATTTTCAGTAGAAAGTTAAGATTTTTTTCAATAAAATATGTGAATTTGCAAGTGGACCAACAATAAGTTTAAGAGAAAATTAAATACAAACTTAGCTGCGCGCCCGCTTAATTTCATTAAAGGGAGAACCTGTTACGGACGATAACAATCTTCTTGTTGTTTTTAATTATTTAGTTTGAAAATTAACAAAAGGTCAGTTGTAATTAAAGCACCTAAGTATGTGCATCATTTATCCAGTACTCAAATAACATAAACTAACGCCCACGATAGACAAAATTGTTTGTTTAAATACAAGCGACACCTGATGGAGGGGTCGATACTCCGGTACCTTCATGGTCATATTATCGTCTAGCGGCCCGTCGGAAAGGTTAAATCTCGTAACTATATATCTTAATTGAGTCAGTAAGTGTACTTCTTCAATACATAGAATATCGATAAGAGTTATTGTGATTCCATCGCAAAATAAACTGAAAACAAGCGTGTTGTAAAGTGCTATCATTGATAAATTGTCAACTCATTCCATCACCATTCATCGATTGCTTGATCGACTGTAAAGGAGAGCATTACTCTCGCCGTATTCTTTGTCTTTTACGTAAGAACTTTTAATTTAATATAAGAATTTGAATATTGATTGCGATTACACCCTCAAACTGTAGAAACGTTTAATGTTTATGACAGGCTCGAAAAAGGCTATACGATTATAATTGATACATATTTGTAAACTTAATTTCTTATTTGTTTTATCAATAAATTCATTATAATTATATCATTTTGTATCAATTTTTCTCCTTTCATTTCAATTAGAGTTGCACGTCAAGAAAAATAATCGAAAAAAAGTGAAAACGAGATTGTTTCTTGTGTTTAAAAATAAAGAATCTCGTCTCACTTCATATTGTTCACTTAATCATCTCGTATTTCAAGCATAATCGATCAAGAGTCATACAATTTGTTACATTCACTAAAAATTATTGATTAATTATGTCTAACTGCAATAGAACTTGCCGGATAAATTAAGGGTTATAAATATGTTTAAATCATTTGAAAAATTTAAATTTAAATCTTTTGAAATTAATGATAGCTAGTAATTTTAACATTTTATAGGTAAAATAAATACTTCATAGTCATCATTTGATTTGAATTATCGCAGGAAATACCAATGTTTAAATATTTAATATTTATTAATATTTATTATTTATAAAATATTTAATATCTTTTATATTTTATATTTTTTATATTTAATATTTATAAAATGGCGTCGGTGGATAAACACGTGTTTTGAGTCGTTCCGCTGAAAGTTTATATTTATGCATATTTGTGACAATATATTCTCCTTTCATTTCAATTAGAGTTGCACGTCAAGAAAAATAATCGAGAAAAAGTGAATACGAGATTGTTTCTTGTGTTTAAAAATAAAGAATCTCGTCTCACTTCATATTGTTCACTCAATCATCTCGTATTTCAAGCATAATCGATCAAGAGTCATACAATTTGTTACATTCACTAAAAATTATTGATTAATTATGTCTAACTGCAATAGAACTTGCCGGATAAATTAAGGGTTATAAATATGTTTAAATCATTTGAAAAATTTAAATTTAAATCTTTTGAAATTAATGATAGCTAGTAATTTTAACATTTTATAGGTAAAATAAATACTTCATAGTCATCATTTGATTTGAATTATCGCAGGAAATACCAATTTTTAAATATTTCATATTTATTAATATTTAATATTTATAAAATATTTAATATTTATAAAATGGCGTCGGTGGATAAACACGTGTTTTGAGTCGTTCCGCTAAAAGTTTATATTTATGCATATTTGTGACAGTTCTTTCGGGTTGTTTTCGCATGAATAGCTGCGTGGTGTGACACTGATGAGGTTTTTTGGTGTTTTTGCAATAACTTTTGGCCCAATAGTATCTTTTTATTTCGTTTAGTTGGAGACACGTTTTCTCTTAAATGTACTACCTATTACAAAATCAAAACCGTTAATGGTCAATCATTTTAGTGGCAACTCACTCGAAATACTTGTGGAAAATTGTTTCGTGTTGTGACACTGATGTGTAGACACGTTTTGTCTTAGAGATACTACCATTCACGAAAACGCCATACTTAGTTAGTAACGATAATTTTGTGTAATAATGCCACCTAAATTATCCTTGGAAATTCCCAGTGATTCAATGTGCAGGTCTTGTAGAAGGAAAGTTGTTACCCCAGTGTTTTGCCCTGGATGTGGCTCCCCTTATCATCCAAAATGTGCAGAAGCTAGTGCAAAAATTCCAGATGGTGTAGGTTACATGAAATGCTGCGGCCCTGATGCTCCTTCCAGGTCCCCCTCACCTTCAGTGATAACAGAGGCTTGTGGATTCGCTCTCTCTCCTCTTCCAGCAACTGGCAATACACTTGATTCTCTCGCTTTGCATATGAATCATATATCTACTCTTGCTACGAAAATGATTGAAGGCCTAAGCAAAGTCGAGAATTCAGTAGATCTTCTAAAAAAATATTTTTCTGAACAAGCTGCAAGATTGAAATGCATCGAGGTGGATTTAGTATCTGTAAAAAATAATGTCTCTTCCGCTACTGAAAAATAATATGCGATTCGAGCCAACATGCAGCAGCAATCCTTGCGGCAGCCAGAACATCCAGGACTACTGTCAGTCAGCTCCAACAGAATACCTCGTTTGCACCAGACAGAACGAAAATGCAGCAAATGAAATACAACGAAGCAAAACTCATCCTCAAGGAGCGAATCAAACAGGGAGAAACAGGTTTGAAAATCAAATACGTCAAGGGAAACCCAGTGATCGTTTCATAGTAAATTCGTCAAAATTAAAGGACTCTAACATATCCGAAGTTAACTTAAATATTTTTTACCAGAATGTAAGAGGGATCAATACAAAGATTAATCAAATCGAATCTTTCCCTGACTTTAACCAATATGATGTTTTTGCGTTAACTGAAACTTGGCTCTCCGCCAGAGTATCGTCAAGCGAAATTTTTTCTACGTCCTTTATTGTGTTTAGACAAGACAGATTAGGGCAGCTAGGCGGAGGTGTTTTACTTGCTATTAAAAATAATTTACGTACTACTTTAATCACAATCTCCTTTCCTGATGAAATTCTCGAACAAATTAATTACCTAGCAATTAGAGTATTTAAACAATCTACTACTGTTGACATCATTATCATGTATTTACCACCTAGCTTATCAACATTCGATTATCAAGTTATTTTTGATTGTATAAAATCACAAGCACATCTCTTTTTACAAAACGTAATTTTTCTAGGGGATTTTAATGCACCAAACTACATAAATTTTGATGATAAGATTAAAGTTAATATCGGGGTTAGCGATCAAAAAGTTGAGACCTTATTTCTGTTTAAAACCTTATTTATGTTTCACCAACTTAATTCCGTACAAAACGCTTATGGCATTTACTTGGATCTTGTTTTTTCAAATATTAAAGGTGAGGTTTATCATACATTTTTTCCATTAGTAACTGAAGACAATTATCACCCATCCCTATGCATCAACGTTTCCATTCCTAAATCAAAAAATTTACCATACAGTATTATCAACCCTATTGGCTGTTCTCCAAGGTTTAACTTTAAGGCGGGCAATTTTCAAATGATTATCTCCGAATTGGCTTGTAGTGATTGGTCACAACTAAATGACTGTGACGATGTTGATCAGGCGTGTCTACATTTGGCTGAAAAAATACATTGCCTTTTTAACAAATACATTCCACTTTTTTCCGATGCCCAATCTAGTAATGAAAAGTTTCCACCATGGTTTGATAAGGTCATTATTGATGATATTCGTCTCAAAAATATTACATACCGTAAATATAAAAAAGTTAAATCTAATCATCTTAAGGATCAACTAAAGCACCTCTCTCTCATGATTAAAAAAATAATATATGATAAACAAAAAATTTATTATGAGGGGGTTGAGTCTAGTCTCTTTAACGATCCAGTTTCCTTTTGGAAATTTGTTAATAAAAATAAATCTAAGCCTAGAATTCCTTCGGTGATGAGACTGGACGACAGCTTCTTTAGTGACAGGCAGTCTATTGTAAAGGCTTTTGCAATTTACTTTGCCAGTGTGTATTCACCGCCAGATGATCACACTACCGCTAAAAATATTGTCACGCATGTCCAAGACTCTAATTTCTTGCTATCTGAATTAGAGGTTTCGAACGCCATGAATTCATTAAAAAACAAATATACTGCAGGTATTGACAACATTCCGTGTTTTTTTCTGAAGGCATGCTCCAAGATTTTAGATAAGCCTCTATGTGTCATTTTTAATAAGATAATTACTTTAGGTAAATTTCCAGAGTCTTGAAAACCCACAAAAGTCGTCCCTATTTTTAAATCCGGTGATAAAAGTGACATAAAAAATTACCGACCTATTTCTATTATTTCTAATTTGGCAAAAGTCTTTGAGAAGTCAATTGTGAAGCACATTTCTTTTTCCCTTGCCCCCCTCATTGATAAAGCACAACACGGAAGTGTCAACGGCCGTTCTACAGTAACAAATTTAATGACCTTTACAGAAAAAGCTAATGAGGCGATTGCTAACAATTTTCAACTAGATGTTGTTTATACTGACTTCTCTAAGGCTTTTGACTCCATTGATCATAATCTCTTGGTCCAGAAGTTATATAATACTAGACTGCCAGTAGGGTTGATTTTGCTACCAAAATCATATCTTTCCAACAGACCTAACATAGTCCAGTATGACGGTTTTTCATCATCACAATTTGTTCCCTCATCAGGCGTTCCGCAGGGGTCCGTGTTGGGTTCTATTTTATTTATAATTTTTATAAATGACACTGGCTCCCTTTTATCTGTTGGTAAACTTTTTTATGTGGATGACATCAAAATGTATTGATGCATTAAATCCCTGAACGATGCTATTTTTTACAGTCGAATCTGTGTGAGTTTGATCAGTGGTGCACACTCAATAAGCTTTCTCTTAATCTAAAAAAATGTCACGTTGTTAGTTATACCAGAAATGATTCCCCAGTTGTCTTTAATTATAGCATAAAAAATATTACGCTTAATAGAAAAGTTGCCATGAAAGACTTGGGGATTTATTTTGACGACAAACTCACATTTAGTGATCACATAAAAATTGTTGAGCTTAGTACTTCCAGAGCGCTGGGACACTTAATGCGAAACACTAAAAACTTCAGAAACATAAATACTCTTATTCTATTGTTTAATGCTTTTGTTTTATCTCGATTTAATTACGCTACCATAATTTGGAACGCTTCATTTGATAGATACATAAAGGCTCTCGAGAAAATTCAAAAAAGATTTCTGAAGTTTTTGGTGTTCAGAAAAACTAACTCTTACCCGCCCAGGGGATCTGATTATGAAATGTTATGTCAAGAATTTGATTTCTTAACTCTGGCCGAAAGACGTATTCTAAATCAATCAGTTTTCATATTCAAATTAGTAAATTTCATAATTGATTGTCCTGAACTTCTCCAACGTGTTGTATTCCATGTTCCGAGATTTCAATCGAGATATTACCTTCCGTTTTATTTAGAAATGCCTGATGCTGCTATTGCGTTTTCTGCACCTATCCACAGTATGTGTAATACGCTAAATGTAATGTGCTTGAATTATAGGGTAAATCTCGATCTCTTTAATATGACTCTGACTACTTTTAAACACATTGTTACCGAATACATCCTTTCAAAACGCTAATTATATGTTTTATGATTTTGTATGGCGAAATGCATTTTAGGTACACGACCCATCAATAATTGTAACTTTTGTAATACTCTATTATTTGTATTGCCCTTAAATGTTCTCTGACCGTGGGCTTATATTTTCTGCAAATAAAAAAAAATATATATTTTTTAAACATTAAATTGCATTTTAAAAAATATGAAGCAAATTAAAAAATGAAAATTTTTTTCAAAAAACAAGCCAATAAAAATTCTTTATGGTTAAGTATTTTAATGAAGCCTTAAAACTGATTCCAGATTTTATTTAAAAAATAAATAATCTTCCAGAAAAATAAATGATTCAGACATTGGATCAGAAATTCATACAATTCTAAATAGAGTAGGTTTTGTTTGAAGCATTTGAAAAAATTTGTAAATTTGAAGGAAAGCAAAGCTTTCTATAAAGATGCAAAAAAAGTATTAAAAGTTAGAAAGTTATTAAAAGTAATTACAACAATTAAAAAATATATATGTAACTTTAGCTATTTATGAAATAATGTTATCTATAATATTTAATTCTCAAGACACTTTATTATAAACTACGAAATTTTTAATTATGAAGTCACTATAAATAGAACGATTTATTCAATTAAATATAACAATTAATTAATTCATCTATGAATTTATATTTTCGAAATTAAGGTAGATGAGACCCATGAATTTAGAGTCATTAAGCACCTTATTGACTTATCATTTAACTTATTACGATGCTTCCTGGCGGTCAGTGAAGCTCGGGAGAACAGACGTTCTGAAGGCACTGATGTCGCTGGTATTGCAAAAAAATCACGAGCCATTCGTGCAAGATTCGGAAATTGTTGTTGGTGATCTTTCCACCATTTAAGGACATCAACCGTAGCAAAGGCTCTGTCTTGCGAAAAATACCTATTCAATTCCTGTTCATAATCATTTTTGCTTAAACTAGACTTTCCTGAGTTCTGATTCTTCTCTTCTTTATACAAGGAAAATAAATCAAGTTCATCGTCTAAATCTGAGGTTGATTGATCTTTTTCAGAGTTTCCAGATGTTTGACTAATGGAATCCAAGACATCCTATTTTGAATATTATTATTTTTATTACATTGATTTTGTTTATAAATTTATAACTTATTTACAAATAATGTATATTATTTGTTACTTATAACAAATTTCCAATTTATTTATCATTCTATATACTAAAAAAGTGTCTTATTTATTAAAACTGTTCTATTTTTGTTGTTTGAATTAAAGCTTTTCTGAACAAGTTATTATGTTATTAGATAGGAAACATGATTAAGCTTTAAAATTTATTATTTTTCAATTTTCATTTTGTAGAATTACATTAGAAATAAATTCTGTATCGCCGAATTTTCATTTTTTCAGTTTGTTTTCAATTGAATTTAAATAAATCTAAATTTTTACTTGACAAAATTTTTTGGTCACAGAATTCATATTTAACAAAATTTTCATTAAACAAAAATAATTTTTAACTTCATTTAAACTATTTAAATTTAATTAAATTTTCATTTAGCCTAATTCGCAATTAACAAAATTTTAAGTAAGCAGAATTTTGAACGTCAAAATAACGATTTGACTAAATTTTCATTTGTCTGAATTTGTATTTTCACAAATTAATATTTAATAGGATTTTAAAAACGCCAAATTTTTTTGAAATAACAAATGGTAAAACAAACATACGACAATTTAAAAAAAAATAATTAGAAATTACTAAGAAAATTGAGATTAATATATCTTAAAATTCGCGCAAAATCGTTATGTTGAATCACTTACACACATCTTTTTATTCTGTTGAATGTTTGTTCCGCCATTTTTAATTGCAGAAGAATATGCTGCGTTTTAAGAATGTTATTAAATATTATTTTTAAATATATAAAGATTCGGCCAAGTATTTTGTTACTTAAAAATTTTATTTACTTACAATTTTGTTAAAAGATAAGTTTGCTAAATGAAAAATCTGTTAAGTTCGAATTATTTAAATAAGGAATCAGTTTAAAATAAATTCCAATAAATAAAAACTCTGTTGAATATAAATTCGGGTACCTAATAATTCTGTTAATTAAAATTTTGGATTTATTAATTAATTTGAAAATTACTTCAAAAAACTAGAATTCGTAGAAAAAGACATTATGTCGATTAAAATTCTATAACATGAAATATCTAAATAATAATTTATAAACCTACTCTCTAAATCTGAATTAGTTAAAAGTAACTAATTTAAAAGCAAAAACTCAGTCACTAATTCTAATAGCTTCTCTACTAATCATTTAGTAAAAAATAACTAACTATTAGTCAAATTCATTTTTAGGTTATGTCAAAATAACTAATATTTTAGTAAAATTCTGTTTACTAATTTAATTAGTCAAATTTTAACTATTCTTTACTTATGTTTTTACTAAGTAGAGCTTGCAGAACGTTTTCTTTAACCGAATTTCTCCTAATTTTTTCTTCTAAAATTTTAATCGAATCTTCCATCTTATCTAAAAGCATGTTGAATCCAACAATAACTAAATTTAAAGTCGGATACTTTTCTCCACAAAATACAGTTGATAAAACTTTGAAGTGTCTCAAATACTTTTGAATTTCTTGCAATAGAACCCATTTTTCTTTGCTAATCATTAATTTTTCCAAATCTGCATTGCTTTGGATCAATAAATTTATAGCTTGTTTCATACGACTTGCTAAATTTATCATATCGCACGTTGAATTCCACCGAGTTTTCACGTCGATGTTTGGTGCTAACATTTTTGTGTCACATAATTCGCAGCAGGATCTTAATTTATTTTTCCATTGCTCGGATCTCTTCAAAAGTGTAAATAATTTTCTTAGACTAGATAAAGGTGGACCTGGTAGGCTTGTTGTAATATCATTTAAGACCTCATCTACACCAACTTCCTTTTCTTGACCTTCTGCACCAACATCAGTTTCTTCGGCTTCACTTTCAATATTCGATTCATCATTAATTTCTTCCTCACACTCATCACAGTGAACCGCTAGGTTCAAAATATGCGCAAAGCATCGGAAGTGTTGATCTTCAGAATCAAAATTCATCAAGAGAGATAACTCAGACATAAACCGATCATTTGCAGATGTATTATCTACGGTAATGCCTAGAACTTTATCTTTTATTCCATAATCTTCAACAACATCGTAGAAACATTTAGCGATATCATTTCCTGTATGAGCACCATGACAAGGACAAAAATCAATGACTATTGAGTGCAATATCCACTCCTTATCAATAAAATGACAAGTTATTCCATTATATCGGCGTTGAGCCGCTGAAGTCCATCCGTCTAAAGTGAACGCTGTTTTGGATGCATTACTTTGAAAGACTTTTTTGACACTCAGATGCATTTTTTTAAACCTGTCTTCAACCATATTTTTGAGTTGATTACGCTTCGGAACTTTAACCATTGGATTGATGTATAAAAATAAGTCCTGCGTCATATCATCGTCAAAAAGTCTAAATGGAAGATGTTTTGCTGCAATCCAATCCACTATTTTCTTATTCAGTTTTTCTTTTTGAAACATCTGTTTAATGATTTTACTTTAATTGCTTTTTCAATATATATACACTACCGGTCACCTGAATTAAAAATTCAAAAATAATAAATTTTGTTTGTTTCAATTTTAGAATAAAAGTTTTTCTCCACGTAATTGATTTAAAACTATCTAAATTTTGCATTCAGAAAACCTAGAATGAAATCCTTCTATTAATTTTAAAAACGTTACTTGTAAAAATAGTTGTAAAAATTTATTTAAAATCTGTTTAATTTATATAATATTTCTTCAGGCCGACAAAATAAACTTTTTCAAATTTTTGTTATCTCTTCAGCTTTTTCCATAATGTGCAAAAAAAATGTGCAATCTTACTGTTAAAATATTCAAAATTTTAAAAATAAAATGAAAAATTATCTTCTAAATAAGGTTAAGAACATAAATGTTTATTATTATTTTATAATTCATTTGAAAGTTATATAAAACATTAATTACGATCAGTAGTGTATTGGAAGGTAAATATAAATGATGTAATAATAAATATTAAATAATTGTGAAATTTGTTTAAAATAAAATAATAATTAAAAAGCAATTTCAGTTTTGGTGTCCACAACATATGTTTCGTTAAATATGTCAGAATGCATCTTTTCGAGATGACGTTTTACTCCTGTTGTATTGCTATTTGTCATTTTAATAGCCTTAACATTTACTGGATCTTGCAATACACACATTTTATATTTTGCCCATTTTTTCCTCTGATCATCAAAATAAAAATCAAATGATTCTTCTAAAGATTTTTTATTAAATTTCCGACGTTTATTTTGGAAAGGAATTCCTTGGATGTTATTGTGACCACTATATTAGTAATTATTAAATAAAGTTAATATTATTTTAAGAAAACAACAAACATGTAAATAAAAAATAACAGGTTAGAAATAAACATTACTTTTAATATATTTTAATTTAAATTACAACTATTAAAAATATAAAAAAATTAAACATACTCTGATGAAGCTCCTTCTGTTTCTACTTCCATATTGACATTTATTAATTTTCCAGTTATTTTAGCAAGATTTTAACAGGATAGATAATTGCATAAATAGCGCTTGAATATACAAGAATTGAGAAGAATATTGACACGATATGAAATGAGGAATAAACAATTGAATGCACGAGAAGATTGACGTTTTAATTTTTTTTATTTTGAACAAAATCTTGCAAGACAATCAATCAGCTTGTCTTGAAGTGCAACTCTAATTTCATTTACCATTAATCCAATAACAATAAGTTAATAACGCTCAATAGACGTACATAAAAAAATTTTAAAGCAGGATTATTGATTATATTCAAAGTAATCAATTTTTGATTACAAAAGAATAGAAAATTGATTAATTATTAGCTATAACTATTATTAATAATAATAAAATTATTAATGCAATTCACTGTTCATATTATAGACTGTTTATACCCTTAGTTTTAATATTTGTATTGACTTTCAAGTGTCATAACCACTTAATTGTATATTAGAACCAAATTAAAAGGGAATATTCATTTATTTATTCGACACCGATCTCGTAGATCTGATAAAATAAAACAACCCCCTAAACAAAAATATAAAAACTAGCTTTTTGTTAGCTAATTAGTTTGTTACAGTTTCCTTTCAAATTTAATATTCTCTTTAAATGTCCGCGCTTCAGCTCGGATGAAACAGAAACCACATTAGACGGTTTACAAAATCTTTTTTTTTGCATAAATAATTACTCAAACTATTCAAAAGTATGCTAAGAAAATTTCAGACCGAAATTCGATGTCCTTTCTGTGCTAGCGAAGTATTCTACGCAAAGAATACCCAAATCGCCACACAGCACCGGAAATTCCCTGAATTTTCCCTCAATATTCGTAGATATTTCCCGAATATTCGAACCTAATATGCATAGAAGGTTCCTGTAATCCTTATTTTCAAGAAATTTCTGCGTCCAATATTCCTAGAATATTCAGAAAAAGTTTAAAAAAAAATTCTATAATTTTTTTGATCTGGTAATTGATCAAAATTATAAGTTATATTTGACAACTGTAGAATTCTAAAAAATTAAAACTACTGTGCATCCGTAAATGTAATGGAAACCAAGTTCGATCAGTGGGCATCATGAACAGTAAATACTATGAATATTGAAGGAATATTAGATTGCGGAAATTCCTTGAAAATTAGAAATATATTTTCAGGAAACTTTCGCGGACAATATTCCCTTTGGAGGACATTTTAATGCTTCCACGAAACTTTCCTAAAAATTAAATTCGAATATTCGGAAAATGTCGACTAATAATACTCAGGGAAAATTCAGGGAATTTCAAGTGCCGTGTGGGCCTAAAGTACAGGTTTGTGAATAACAAGAACGATTAAAATTTGTTATTCTCGAAAGCACACTGAAAGATTTGACCAATTTGACCAATTAGAGTAATTCAATTTCGTAAACAAATCGTCTGATTCTTCAATTCTATTTCTTCATTCTACTATTTTACATGCAAGCGTCTGAGCTCTGAACAGAAAACGTAAACTGAAAAACATGAAAGTGAGAGAGACAAGATTAGAACAGTTCCTCTGTCACTTTCATTTTTTTTCCTTTCGGTTTATATTTTCTGCTCACATGGGATTGAGCTCTGGTTGGTCAAATTTATTCCTTTAATCAAAAGATAAGGATACCTAGTTATAAATTCCAATATATGTCTAATTGACCGAAAGGATCATAAGCCCAAAAATCAAACCAAAACTATAAACGTGTAGGAAATGCAGAAAACGAATACAGTAAAAAACTTTTACCGGTAGTAAATTAAATTTTTATATTCCCGTGCAGAAATTAAATTCAGGTTTTGGTCAGGTCCTGACAGGGGAGCCCAATTTTAAGCTGAGAACTGGTTGGGCTACCTCACAGAAAAAACCTGAACTCATATTGAGACCATTTTGTCTCGTTTTGAGACTCTGCAAAAATGGGATTTCCTTTTCTCTCGTTAAATTTTAGTCCAAAAAGATGCTAAATGACTTTTTTGGTTTTAATAAGTCATTTTGCAACTTTTTGGATTAAAAAACCAAGAGCTCTGACGAAGCCCGACTTATCTACGATTGTCCTTCACAGAAATAATATTAATTATATAAGCTAAAACTGTTCTTATAAACATCTAAATAAAGTAGTGATTCTGAGAAATTCTAGATTATGGTCAGGATCTCTTTACTCAAATAACCCAAGCAGTAAATAGTCATTTGTTGTTTTAAAGAAAAAGTTTGAATAAAATCCAACATCAGCCCGACTGAAACCCGACTAGTAAAATCTGTCTAACTCTGTAGTGTCATAATTTCTTGCTTAAGTTCGTTAATGAAAAATTGACCGACCAGAATTTTAATCAATGTTCTCTATTTTTTATTTTTTAATAAACTTGAATTTACTTTTAAGTTTTAATCATAATTAACTTTTAAAAAAACAAAATGTATGAAATATTGGTCAACAATAAAAACAAGAGGCAATTTTCACTATAAATTTGTAAAAGTTTCATAATTAAATTATATAACTTTCTTATGTAAAATGATCCGCTGAGTCTAAAAGTAAAGTCCAAAATTAAGAAAGTAGAACAGTTTTTAAGGTCTTTTTTTTTGGGTTTTTACATGTTTGTGGTTACGAAATTTTTTTTTTTACTAAAACGTTAGTATCATCAGTTCCAGAGAACGGATTTTAATTTTTTTTCTTTTACATTAAAGATAATTGAATGTTCAATTAACCATCTGTTAAGTATTGTTTAATCTAATCATCCCCTTCAACACTATTGATGATTATATTTTGCTTCAAATTTACAAAAATTTCGAATAAAGGCTGGATTCTACTATTAATTGCGCTAAAATAAAATTTTTTAAGATCCAATTCATTATTGGTAATTGAAGTCTGATCTATTGATATGAAAATGTTTGGTAATTTAACAAATTTGGTTGAAAAATATCAAAGTTATAAGCATTTTATTAAAAATGTAAAAATTCGATTTTTTTTTTGCATATTTTCAGTATTTTGGTTTCTGCGTTACAATATAATCTTTTTACCTTTACAGTCTCTTAAAAAAGATTTTAGTGGATATTATTACGAGCTGAATGAGAACAACAAAATATTTTTTTCGCTCTTTGACAGACTAAACAATAATGAAGTTACCAGAAGTTTTTAAGATGTACTTAACGAATAGTAAATCTGAGATCAATGAATTGTGTTACTTTTGAGACGTGAAGTAAAATCCACTCAAATTTACTTAATTAATATGTGATAGTGAGATTTATTAAAATTTTTCTTTCCGTGAGTACTTATTGATATTAGTGATATTAGTGGTTCTGTGAAAAACTATACCTTTCTGCTTGTTTATGGCAGATTTTATATTCAGGGTGCAAGGTGTCACAATAGGACTATTAGGATAATGTGAACAGTTGTGACTGTTTAAGCAATGGCACTAGGTACTAACGGGAAGAAGAATTTTAATGAATCTCACTATCACATATTAATTAAATGAATTTAAGTGAATTTTACTTTACATCTCAAAAGTAACACAATTCATTGATCTCAGATTTATTATTCGTAAACAAGTATCACCCAGAAAAGTGATATATTTGACACAAAGATAAGATATTTGTGCCAAATAAAAATATCTTTGTCTCACAGACCACTAACTTTTTATTTGTTTCAAATAAAAAAATAAATTTGTATCGAGTAAAATTTTATTTGATACAAATAAAAATTTATTTGATTTAAATAAAAAAGTTAGTAGGCTGTGAGTTAATATTTTTTTTTTGGGTGTACATCTGACAAACTTCTAGTTAACTACACCATTTGTTTAATCTATCGAAGAGACAGATATCAAATTATTACATTTTTCCTTAAATTTAACGCTGTCTATAGTTAAATAATTAGAAATTAACTTATTACACTCAGAGAAAAAATATATTAGTTGGCTGTGAGACAAAGATATTTTTATTTATCACAAATAACTTATCTTTGTGTCAAATATATCACATAGATGTCAAAAGCCTTTCACATTTTTAAATAGGCGATGTACATTGTGCATTAGGGTGGTCCAAAAAAAGGTGACTTTTGGATTTTTCAAAATCGTTGAACAGTTCCATATTCTTTATAATTAGTAACGGCTTAAATATTTTTTTAAAATTTTTTTGATCCATAATTGAGCTTGCGCACAGCGTTTTTCTCTCTTATGGGATTATTGTCAAATTAACACGTAAAATAAATGCATTTTTTTCCATGCTCAATTTAACTTCCTTATTAAAATTTTAATATAACGCCGGTCAAGGAACTGATTGATGAAGAGTGAAATAATCTTTTGCAAAAAAGTAAACTAAGTTTTGACAATATTTATAGCTGTTATTTAGTGTCAAAAAACACTATTTTGGCACTTTTCAAGGGCGGTTTTCAGCTACTTAATATTAATTTTTTTATTTAGAATTGACACTAAAAGAAAATTAATCTTCTGGTAATGGCTTACTGTAAAAATTAAAAATGTAGTTTAATATTAAACAGGTCAATTATTGATTTAAAATTTCAACTTTTTGAACGAAAGTTGGTTTACAACCATCATAAAAGTGAAAGCGATACGGGCCTTGCGACGCTACCGATGATGAAAAGAAGGGTTTGTGTCAGGGTAAAACCCAAGTTTTTTTTAGTAGAAGCTCTAAATAGGCTTGAAATTCCTCGGCTACTGTAAACTACCAAGTCTTTGTAGGAAAGGATTTTCATTATTTGCAATAAGTATTTCGTCAAAAAAAAACTGTACGAAAGAGAAGAAATCTTTAGGTCCAGTGCGCAAGCTCAATTTTTGATCAAAAAATTTTTAAAAAAATGTTTAAGTCGTTACTAATCATAAGGAATATGGAACTCTTCCACGATTTTGAAAAATCTCAAAGTCACCTTTTTTTGGACCACCCTATTGTGCATATATACTTACAATAAGTGACATTTCACGCAATATAAGTGAATTTTCACTTATTCAAATTTAGAGAGCGCTTATTTTCATCGTAATCGATCAGACTTTAATTACCTATAATAAATCGGGTCTTAAAGAATTTTATTTTAGCGCAATCAATAATAGAATCTAGCCTTTACACGAAATTTTTGTAAATTTTAAGCAAAATTTTCGATATAATTAGCTTCACCAGTATCTAACCAGAAATCTTGTTATATTATAACCAACCAGAGAATTTTCCACACAAGTTATTTATAAGATTAATAAGGAAATACTTTTTTTCATGCCTTCGATATCCGGGCCCCCCTCAGTAGCCCGGGCCCGTGGTGAATAGTCCCCTCTACCCCCCCTCTGATCGGGCCTGGTAGTAACACAATAATTAACGTTTATTTTTTTGTTGTAAAGCATAAATTTCTTATTGAAAATTCATTTTAATCTATACGCTTTAAATTAACACGATTATATCACTTGTGCGGAGCAGTCAATATAACAAAACAACACAAATTCTTATACTAAAAGTCAACACTAATTTTAAGTGGACTGTTTGGAAAATGTGATTTATGTTAAATTTAAAACAAAATTTATAACTTTGCAGAAATTACGTTCATTTAAACCTTAAGAACTTGAACTATATTTAGTATTAGAATCACTGTAATGTATAAAATGAGAGGTTAGAATTTATGTATTTTATTCAACATATTTCCTTGTGTTGAATTAACACAAAATTTTAAGTGGACCATTCGGGATATGTGAAATATGTTAAATTTTACACAAAATTTTTAACTCTGTAGAGAGTGGCTTTTTTTTAAAACAAAGTGTTTTTCCGTGTGGAGCAAATGAAAATGTTGTTAAGTTTACTAAAACTATTCTTTAATTTTACTTGTTTATTATAAGTTATTATTATTCACTTGTTTATTTATATATTAATTGTACAATAAATGAATATGACCTAGTTATCAAGAAATACAAATTTTTAGTAGAATTTCAATTAAGTATTTAAAATGTATATTTATTTAAAGATGTTATTTAAAGAAAAATAATAGGTAATAATAATTGTGCAAATTATACATAAAATGCTTGTATGCTTAAAAAAATTTCTAAATCTCTATTGAGTTATATTTAATACTGAAGTTGGAAAATATCGAAATTCGTCCGATAATTGAATTTCTCACCCAAATTCGAAAATTTTTCTAAATCTTTTGATTGTTATATCCCATAACCATATTTTTGTTAAAACTTCTTTAAATAGATATATTTCATATTGTCCATGTGTATCAGTATAATTGTATGTCACTCTAGGTGTGATACATGCAGGTGTATGCTTGTATGCCTATATTATTTACATGCGTATGCATGTCTCGAGCATCTGTGTTCCGTACATCATACATTATGACATTGTATTGTATAAACGGAAACTGTTAAGGATCTTAAATCAATGTAAAATCTATAACGAGTATACGACTATAGGTAACGAACCCGATGATAACTAGTCGTTCTCTTATAATGGTAATAGGATGAAGTGATGGGCGTGATAAGGTAGAGTGACATCGGTGTTTTACCACTTCGTAATATAGAGCACTTATCATAGTGCGGTATAAGAAGTAGTTCCCATGCATATTATTATTTATGACATGTTAAGTGATGAGAGTCAACGAGGATGTCAGCCATCGTTTTGTCTCTCCGTCATACTGTCTTACTACTGATCTTTGAGTGAACATTGACATTCATATGGTTTAACGTTTGAAACAAAGAGCGAGTCATGCGTGATTCATAGTACGTGACCAAACCAAGTTAGCATGAATAGTTTACAAAATGATTGTTATGAGATTGCCATTTTGTCGCGGCGCGTGCCTAAACACAGTTTATCATGAGATTGCCATCTTGTCTTGTACGTGCTCATGAACACTTTGTCATGACCTTACCCCCACATTGTACCCATCTTGCTCTCACAATGGGAAGATTGTCTTTAAATACTAGCGACGAGCAAGCTCTGATTGTCGAAAGTTTTGTAAGCTGATTATAGTGCACGTCGAGAGTAGACCCGTCGTTCGTCGTCTTGTTTGCCTATGGTATTGCCGGTACTGGATAAAGTTCTGAGCGCGTCTGTCGTTACTTATGCCTAGCGATAAATCGGTTTCTGCGCAAGTTTGGTAGTTTAAAAAACATTATTTTAGGGCAAAGTACGAAAAAACAGGCAAATACCATAGCCTTAAATAACGCGACAACGACGTTAATCTCGAGTCGTGAAGTGTACTATCCTTTAGACGGCTTAAATCTACTTTCTTTTCTTGTAATCGTCACTAACGTTTTGTTCATTTATGGTGTGGCCAGTACTGGCTATAGTACGCTTAATAATAACCCAGTTTCTGTGTGAGTTTGGCAGTTTAAAAAACTGTAACCGTAGTTATCAACCGTAATTTTCTTAAAGTAAGTTTTTATTGTATTCTCTACTATTCTTTATAAACAAAAAGGTAAATTGTCAAAAAATCTTTGTTCAAACAGATAGTCCCATAGAATCTAATGATTTCTATATTATACTCGACCTTGCATACACACGGATAATGAATTTGTATAACCTTGTATAACTTTAAATTGTTCATCAGTTTGGGGCAACAGAGACAATTTGACGATTCTTTATGAGCTTCTGTTAACGATTAACGAAAATTCAGAAGAAATCCCAAAACAGTAATGTAGAAACTAAAATATGGTTCAGCACTTTATATTTCAGTAAATACTACTCAACCGGTTCCTGACTCTTATACATTAGAAGACGTGGCCTCACGCTCACTGTCTTGTAGCGCACTGCAAGCCGTTGCTCGTATATAACGTATATGGGGCAAAATTTCTCAAGTGTACCAATCGAAAAAATGAAAAGGGCTAATAATTGCACAAAATGTAGTATTCTATGTCAGTACTGAAACCACCAATTATTATGAAATTCTAATGAAAATTGTAGAAGGGGGATGGGGCTAAAGATTCTGGTCAAGTGTGAAGAGGGTGTTTTTTAAAAATTTTCAAAATTTAACCTATTTTTTCCAATTTCTTTATTTTTTTTTTAAAAATACATTTTTTTTCTTCTAAAATAGAGCTTACTATGTGCACTTTTAATACACGCTATAGAGAAAAGGTTTTTTTTGCTTTGTTTTTGAATTATTAATAAGGAAATTAATAAAAAGTTAGTAGAAAATGAAATATTAAACAAATAAATAAACTTTTGATAATTTTGAGCATACTGACTTAAAGCTTATCAAATTCCGGATCTAACAAGCATAACTTGAAGTATTTTTGATAAATGAATGCTAACATAATAATTAATAATAATTATTTAAATAAAAATGTGTATTTATTTAGTATCCATTTATCAAAAAGACTTTAAATTATGCTTGTTGGATCCAGAATTTGATAAGCTTTACGTTAATAACCTTAAAATTACCAAAAGTTTAATGGTTTGTGAAATATTTAATTCTTAACGAATTTTTATTAACTAATTAATTAATAATTCAAAAACAAAGAAAAAAGACATTTTCTCTATAGCGTGTAATTGAAAGTGCACATAGTAAGCTTTATTTTAAATGAAAAAAAAAGAAAAAAACATGTCTTTTTTCAAAAAAAGTAAAAAAAAAATTTTTTTTGAAAAAAATAGGTTAACATTTGAAAATTTTTAAAAATTTTTTGCACCATTGAAAAAAAGAGAAAAAAAACCTTTCGAAAACATATAGGTCAATTTTTTGTCCACCCTGTTGCATAATAGTTATGATTTTTCAAAAAATACTTGACTTGTTTCAGATTTTAAAATATTTAATTTGAATCACCAATCTGTAGGTAAATGGTATGTTTAAAATCAGACCGAAAGAAGTAAAAATATAAATTTTATGTTCTATCTAATTTTTCAGGAACTAGTTCATGTCTTACCTAAAATGTTTAGGTTTGAATTAGTACAAAATTACCTTCCTTGCCCCAAATGGAATAACAGTTTCTGACGATGAGAGTTGGCGAAAGCGTGGATTCACTTTTTATGTGGAATAATGTCTATGATTGCGTGGTTTACGAAGCTAGTCATCGAAGTTATTGTAAAATCCA